>JABAKD010000007.1:5327357-5925229 GCA_012845835.1 Undaria pinnatifida
AGAAACGCCCCACTCACAATCGAAATCGGCCAGAGCAATAAACACCTATACGCAGTTGATATCACGTCATTATCTTTCTGACCATCCATGACGTAGTTTTCATTCTTTCCCCCCACCTCCCCCAAAAAACAAACCCTCCAACGCCCCCTCTTTTCCAACCCCCCGCACGATCGCCTAGACCTAGCACCACGCCGTATAACAAGCCCCTACATATCTTTGATCTCACAGCCGAAGTGTATTTGAATATTATTTGTGACCTAAACCTCCTAACCCCCCCCCCCCCCTTCTCGCTCTCTCTTGTTCAAACGCCCCACCTAATATCGAAATCCGCCAGATTAATAAACGCTTCACGCACTGGATATCACCTCATTATATTGCGAGAGCCATCCATGCCGCTGTTCCCCCGTCCCCCCCCCCCGCCCCCCCCCTTCTTCCCCACCACCCGCACCATCGCCTAGACCTAGCACCACACGTATAAAAAACCCCTCACCTAAAACCCTTCCTCCCCCCCCCCCCCCCCCCCCGCCCCCACCCCCCACCTCCCCAAAACCCCCCAACCCATCCCAACCACACCCCCTCGAACACTTCGCCCTCTCTCTACTCAATGATCGTACGACTTACCCCAGGATATACATGATAAACTGATGCATTTATCCCCTCAAAATAATGTATAGTTTCCACGCACAGGTTGAGCTGCCCCATACGCCCCACCCCCGCTAGTGCATTTTTCTTTTTTCTTTTTTCCCCAAAACCGTCAGATTTATCCCCTTGAAAGGATTTATAGTTTCCACGCACAAATAGACCTGCCCCACCCGTCCCCTCCCCCCCCTTCCCCCCTCCCGCCCCGCTTTTGATCAAAATCAGGCCCCCACGTCCTTAAAAACTCCGCCCTCCCCTCACCGGATATTCGACTTACAGGATTCACTTGATAAACTGATGCATTTCCTTCTACAGCTGTCAGATTTTGTCCCCCTCAGAAACGGGATTAATAGTTTCCGCGCACAGACTGCCTAACATCACCCTGTTGACCCTGATAGCTACACTGTAGTTGCAAGGGGGGTCGCCGACCTATATCCTTAATGAGGACACACAACCCGTAATACGTGCGATCGCAGTATCGCACACAGCTTGCAAAGAAAGATGAGTTTCGACAAAAAAATCGATCTCACAGCTGGAGTGTATGTAAATTTTTAAAATATATGGTACCGGATGAAAACTCCCATAGGGCCTAGGTACACGGCAAGGATCATGAAAAAAAAAAAGGTCGATTTTTCGACGACTTTGGGTTAAGGCGCCCCGTCATTCAAAAACCATCTCAGACGAAAAGTGCTACCTCTATCGTAGCACGCTTCGGCACCAAATGTTAAGACAGGAGGAAAGGAACAGAGAGAGGGGGTCACACTCGCGCGAGTGAATCCGGACCACTACAAAAACAAAACAAAAATAGGACCCCCCTTAGATATTCGTAGCATTGATTGGTCAAGACGTCTTCCCCAAAAAACTGATTTTGGCGGAGGGAACAAACTGCTATGTGGACCGGATGAAAAATCCCATGGTCTAGGTATGCAACGATAATCATCAGGAAAAAAAAAAAATGGCCTAGATTTAAGACGATTTGGGTTGAGGAGCCCCGCCCTCCAAAAATTATCCCTCAGTCGAAAAAGAGCTACCTCTATATCGTAGCACGCGTTGTAACACATGCTACGCGGTAAGAGATGGGGGGGGGGGGGGGTTAAGGGGCTCCCCCGTTGAGACTCTGCATACCCGACCAGAAAACACTGGTCTTGAGCAACAAAATGAAAGCGCATCCCGATTATTAATCTCATGTCTCCTTGGTAAAAAGCACAAAAAAAAAACGCAAAAGATCAAGGCTACGGTGTAGGGGGGAGTACCCCCAGTTTTCACCACCTTTGAGTGAGCCGCTTGCACTTGAGTGACTCTGTAGAGCTCGCTGATCATAAGAAGGTAGGGGATTTGTTTTGGCACAGCATCAATAGTCTATAGCTAACCATAACATTCCTTTGGGGATTAATAACGAGAAAATTAAATCAGCACGAAAGCTTACGACCGCACGGAACCGGCGGGAGGTCACTCGCGCGAGTGACTCCCGAGCCAATGATAGAAAAACTCCCTCGAAAGCCCCCCCCCCCCATCAAGGCATGGTTCAAACCACAAGGTGCCGTTTCGTCGATAGACTAAGGACGCATGCCACGATAGCCTCTTTTTTTTCTGAGGTCCCTAACTTTCGGAGGTGAAGGCATGCACCCTTCTCAACCCAAAGTCTGATTTTGAAGAAAAATGTTACAGCAGACAACCGAAAAATCGCACGGCCAAGGATACACAACGAGGACCACGCAAGAAAAAAAATGGTCTTTTCCCGACGATTATGGGTTAAGGAGCCCCCCGTCATACAGAAAAAAAATGTCAGACGAAAAGTGATACCTCTATCGTAGCATGCGTACAAACGTGTACGGTGTAGGGGGGGTACCCCTTCTTTCGCTACCGGGTTTGAGGTTGTCATACTATCATACTCGCACGAGCGACACCTACCTGTACCTCGTCCCGATACGATGCCTTTAGGTCATTTTCTGGGCGCAGCGTAGCTTGAGTTTCCATTGCTTTTTGGAGAGATTAATGCAGCGAAATACAAAAAAAAAAAGGTATACCCGAAGCTCACGACCGGGAAAGGAACACGGGGGTCACTCGCGCGAGTGACCGTCGAGCCGCGCTGCAAAATATGCCACCAAAATTGACCCCCCCTCTACCGTGCAGCCTTGACCGACATCGGGGCAACGTTTCTTCGGTACCCAGAAACAAACGTGCTGGCCAAAATGTGCTTATTTTCTCGTAGCACATGACATAATGTGACTCGTCCTCCGCCAGGGGCACAGCAGAGTCATCCCACGGTAGGGGTTGCAGTTGTATGATTGCGCCAAAACGTCCCTGGGCGATTGAGTTCCTCATGAGAGGAACTGCCGGTCAATGAAGTAATATCACGAGTACACTATATTTTGGGACTCAGTCAGGCGTAGAAGCTTGGTCGGGTTGTGCGAACGAATGAATGCCTTCGAAGTCATTTTTCGTGAGATATTGAATTCCTCATTTGAGGAGCTCAGGGACTGATGCTGCAACCCTACCGTGGGATGGCACAGCAGACCGATGTCTTTTGAGGTCCCTGTTATCGGTAGAGCTCGGCATCTCACCCCCGAAACATGGCTTCGAAAACATTCGTTCACGCGACCCAACCGCCATTTCCAAGCGCGCTATACACAGTAGTACTAAAACGAAAATACTCGGGGAGCTACAAGTTTTCATGCCAACTTATAGCGGCGCACTCGAGGAGATCATCCACTGACTGTCGGTTTGGCCTAAAGTATTCAGCCCCTACCTGTGGGATGGCCGACAAATCGACAAGTCGCGGGCAACAGTTTCAACGTATCGCCATGCTGAGAGCGTCTCGTTTTTCAGTTCGATTCGGACGCGTCCTCCACGCTAGTAGCCCCGATATTTTTGTGCGGCCTCTGCCTGAATCGGCTCTACGTTTAGACACGACTTGCCTCTGGAGCCCCAAAGGAGTCATCATTTGGTTCACCCATCGGTCTCTACCCACCCGACTTAAGCCGCACAACAGGGAACAACAGGAGAGCGCTGTTTAGACACGGTCTGCCTCTGAAGCCCCAAAGGATTCATTCGGTTGCTACCCTGTATCAGTCCACCAACACGACTGAAGCATTACAACGGTGAATACCTGGAAGGCGCCATCTTTCTTTTTCTCCTAAAAACCTAACCCTGTCTCCCGACGCGGCAGGGGCTACGATAGGGAAGAGTACCCCCGTTTTTCAACTACTGAATTTGAGCCACTCGCACAAGTGACCCTTTACGTCCCTTACCAATAATAGATGGTTTGCTCCGGCAGCGTGCCTAAGTATTCCGTATTGCGGATTCGTCTGGCATTATTTAGACCGTGCGAAAGCTTAAGACCGCACAGGAACAGGTGGATTACTGGCGCATACGTCGACAGAGGTAGCACTTCGGCCGATTTTTTGTTTTCAAAACCGCGGGGATCCTTAACCCGAAATCGTCAAAGTTTCGTTGTTCCTTTCGTATATTTCTTCATTGGACTCGTAGGGACCATGAGAATTTTCATCGGGCAACACCTGATTATTCCATTAATATCAGGATTTTTTGCGCGAAAAAGAGCTCCTCGCGTGAGCAGCCTCAGAAGACAAGAAAAAAACAAAACACCTGCTACCGCAGCAGGCGTCCACTCGAGCGAGTCAACCCGAGCCACTGCACACAAACTAAAAGGTAGAGGAAACCTAGTCAGGAACAACGGTCTGGGCGCTGAGAGGACAATCCCTTACCGAACAAACGCTCGCAGGTCTTCAAGGCTTTCGCTTATGGCATTCTGTAAAGGACACGCCTTCTACAAGCCACACGCGCAAGTGCTGGAAGCGGGTCGTCTCTTTGACGCGTTTTCCTATATACAACGCAAGATTTTCAAGATCGTGGAGCTCGCCTGGCCGGTGAGTCTTATGTGGGTGCTTACACTGGCACATCATACCGTTACACAGGCCAAGCCTCTTCGAAACCTTCGCTCGCTTCGTTCTGGAATTGACACCGTTTCTACATAATAAATGGCGACAATCCTGAAAGCGACAAGTCACGCAGAGGGACCGAATAGGCATAGCGCGGCAGAGAAAGCCTCCTCAGTTATACGTCTTCATGGGCGATTGAAACAACGACCCCTACCTACGCGCAGCACAGCTCAAACTCTTCGATCGCGAGCACTCCGGAAAGTCAGCATCTAATACATTCCGCATGTGGTACTTCTTGAAGCGGTGCTGTCTGATAGCGCTCCTTACAACCCAGTTGTTCTGCACTAAGTAAGTAAGTCTCAATGTGGTGCAGCTGAGCGTAGTTATCTTCGTAGTCACGATCGAAGAACTCGTTCTTTCTCGGCGCCACCTGCTGCGGGATCCCCTGCGCAGGCGGATTCCGTTGCGCTGCATGTAGTTCAGTGGAAACTAAAACGCTACGTGAATAAGTAGGACGCATAGATAGAGAGTTAGGGCTTGGGTTATCGTGAGAGAGGCTTCGCGAAAAAATGAACGGTGGAATCAACGTGTTACGTGTACCAATTAATTCCCGATATTAAAGCCCGGGGGAGAGAAAAAACTAAATAAACCGCTTACCATACGTATGATAGGGCAGTACAGTGGAAACTACAGTAATGCATTTATAAAATAGATGTGATGTTAGATCTAGCTCAAAATTCCCCACCCAAAGTAAAAATACCAACACTTACCATTATAATGGACCAAAAATACGACCCTCCAAACAAAAACTCATATATATATTGTATATTACAAGTACCAACAACGCAGCTTGCAAAGATGAGTATTGACCTAAAGTTCGTCGAACACACGGCTGACGTCCTTGAAATTTGTTTATAAAATACATGGCAAGAGGTATAAAAAATACCTCCATCCGACAATGCCCCCCCCCCCCGTGTGGGATGCATGGCACGCGAAGGCCGTCACGTCGCATGTACAGGCTGGTTCACGTTAAAAACCCCAAATGTATTCCCCGGCGAATGTCCGCGCCGTTTTTTCTATTCAGACCGTGAAATGTTGGTGCCCTTGCGAAGACCTCACCTGTTGGGGGGTAATTTTTTTTTTCGCTTTGCCTGATTTTTCGTCAGTCAAGATTTTTGGGAAAGTGTGGACTACCTTAGCCCAATAATCTTGAGCGGAAAAAAAACGAAAGGCGGAGGTCAGACCTCGGGATGGTCGTGTAGAACACGTGGGCAAAAGTTCAGGGTCTGTCTCTCAAAAACCGGCGTGGTCATTTGGTCTATTGTACATAAAAATGAGTAAGATATACTTATTTATTTCCTTTAAATGACTTCGTTTTAGTGTAGTATTCTGTTTTTTCGCTAAATTCTGCTCACATGTTGAACACCGGCAGATCAGATCTTCGTTTTTTTTTGCGAAAATTTGTACAGGCATGCCTTGAAGTACGTCCAAACGGATCGTGCAAAATACGATGCAATTTTGTTTTCGCCCTTGGAAAAAGCCTGAATATATTATGGGAAAAGTTGAAGGCCTGTCATTGATCGATACGGCTTTCGCTCCTAGGGACAGCCCGACGCCGCAAAAACATGACTGACTGGTCATTTGACCCTCTTCTACCGGTGTTAGGGGTCAATATGATACCAAACATTTCGTCTTTGACTAGTCTAGTCTAGATACTACGAGCGGCATTCGTGGGGGGGATAATTTGAGGGGGGGGGGAGGTTCTTTTGAACCAGTCTGTACTTGAGCGGAAACTGAAACGTCACTTCGGTGCATGGGAGACTCACGCCACGACACATCGCGAGGTAACACGGTGTCTGAGACGTTAACGCCACTTCGGTGCATGGGAGACTCACGCCACGACACATAGCGAGGTAACACGGTTTGTCTGAGACGTTTTCTGAAGAAACAGGTCGTTCCTGGGGCCCGACGCACACACATAGACAACGATGTTATCATACATTTGAACCACAGACCATTAGCGCGAACGGCCCAACGCTTCGTAGACCAAACGCGAGCGCGAAAAAACTACAAAACACAATAAAAATGTACAGCCGCCCACGACTCGTAAAGCAAGTATAGTGAAGTGGACACTCGAGCAAGATCTCCCAATCCGCCGAAACAATATACCCAAGCCGTACCCCACCCAGCGGTAGACCAAGCCAAGCCGTACCCCACCCAGCGGTAGACCAAGCCAAGCCGCCCCCCTGTAGTAACCGTTTTGGACGTGCGGCAGGAGTTCTTAAGGAGGCCTGCCAAATCCGCCGTGTACCCCCTCCTTCCGCAGGTCCACGCCTTCCACGCCTACGCGTGCTCCGACATGGGTTGGCACCCCTAAGTTTTCCGGGCTCCACGATTGAGGAAAAGCCTTCTCTATTTTACCCAAAAAACGGAGCATGAGTGTAACCCGATGAGGCGTCTCATGCCCTCGGTATTCGAAGACAGTTTCGACGCATGCTACGATAGAGGTACACCGTTTTTTGGCTGAAATGGTGTCTGAATGACGGGGGGCTCCTTAACCCAAGATCGTCTAAAACAAAAGGGCCATTTCTTTTTTTCGCGTGATTTTTGTTGTATACCAGTATACCTAGGCCAACGGGATTTATAATCCGGTAGCGGTTTTATTTTCCCCTAAATCCAATTTTGGGAAAGGGCTTAAGCTCCCGAATTGAGGAACGTCACTAAAAAAAACGATGGTTGGCGCACCTCTATCGTAGCACGAGTCAGGCGCCATAGAAAAATACGAAAGACCAATGCTACGGAGCCTCGTGAATCAGCAAAAAAAAATGGCCGAAAAAAACGTCCCTTCTCTTGTAGCACGCGTCGCCCCCACAACATACTCGCCTACCTCGGGGAGGGGGAGCCTTGGCCCGAAATGGAAAAGGCGAACCCTTGACAAAGAAAATCATGGGCGCTAGACTAAGCACACAACGCGCACATTATTTCAAGGACAGCAGTGGAGAGCTCCCGGGCTGAGGAGCGTCGTCTCAGCAGAAACCATGTCATCACGGAAGTAGTTCTGCCCCCCCCCCTACCCGTAACACACTAAAAAAAAAGGGTTAGTGTGAGCAACAAAACAACACAACAACAGCAACACCATCAATACCTAAAACAGCAACAACAGCAACAACAACAGCAACAATCGCAAAGACGAACAGGACGAAAGCCGAAGAACCGCCAAAAGGAGGGGGAAAGGAGGGGGCTGTCACACGCGTGCGTGGACTCGGGGTACCGACAAATAAGGCAAAGGCATTCCCCTAAAAAAGTGACCCGTTACAAATCTACCCTCTTCCTTGTCCTCCAACAATGCCACGTTATTGCACGCACCCCTGGTCACGACGCCACTGTGGGTTTCCAGCGGCGGCGGCGGAGCGACAATGGCTCTGGGGACAACGAAAGGTCCGAAAAAAAATACGAGGTGATTACCCCGAGCCCGTCCACGGCTGACGGTTGGGAAACCACGTGCGGTCTGAGAGACAAGCCAATCAAACGGAGGGCCAGCATCCACGGCGCCATCCCGAGCGCTGAATAGAGCGACCGGGGGGCGAAGTAAGCCGTGGGCCATTTGCTATTGGCACATCAATGAGCGTCCACGTGATTATTCCGGTGTAAAGAGCCACCCTTCAGCGGGGTCACGCTCCGCATGCAACTCGAGTCTGAACGTTCACGTGGCTGGCAAGGTAAAGACCTCCACGCACGCTGCCACAAGGAGGCCGTAAAACGTTCCCGTGGAGGTCCTCAAGAACTCTGCTCGATGGGGCGGGCCAAGCGTGTCTTAAGCTGGCCTCCGCGGCTCGAGGTGTGATCCAGAGATGAGAAAATTCGATACCGCACTGGATCTCATCGTTGGCGTGTGAGTGGACCCGGCATTTCACAACTAAACGTTCGCTACGCAAAACAAAGAATGCCTGGAGGTAGCTAAACGCGCACGGGAGGAGACTGAAAAAGCTCGTTCGCTTCTCCTGAGCTGGTTTCCTGCCCCTCAGCGCGTGGCCCAAGGGTTACGAGCTTGGACGCCGCTATCGAGTCCTTCACCTCCGTCAGCGTAGACCTCGTATCGCGCTTGACCCTGCTCACGATGCGCAAGACCTGGCACAACCAAAAACGGCGAAAATAACAGGAGTGACGGCAAACACGAACAGGGCTACGAGGGGTGAAACGCTATCGAGCATGGTATTCCAAAGCCGTTGACAAAGCGCAAAGGGTCGTTAGCCATCGCACAGCGAGTTCCAAGAGTCCACAACAAACAGGCGAACACGAACAGGGCTAAGCGGTGAGACGCTATCGAACATGGTATTCCAAGACCGTTGACGAAAGAAAAGGCTCGTTAGCTATCAGACAGAATGAGGCAAGAGTTGACACAAAAAACAGAGGGGAACGTGAGCCAGGAGGGGTTAGGAATTTTCGATGGCGCCATGGATCCCGTCACACCTCCGTCAGCGTACACTTAATCTGACGAGGCATGCTACGATAGAGGCGTGCACCGTTCTCTTTTTCTGGCGGTTCTTCGCTCGATGAGCCCTACGTATACCTTTCCTAACCCAAAATCTGGTTTTGAGCAAACTAAAAAACCCAACTTGGTGAACAGACTCATGTTCTATGTTGCAAAAACGTTCCTATTTCATATACTCGCCAAAAAAAAAACGACTTTTTTTCCCGACGAGTTTGGGCCGAGGAGCCCCGTCACGTTCTGGGTTGTAAAAAACGTTCCTATTTCATATTTATGCCTAAAAAATAACCGACTTTTCCGAAGAACTTGGGTAAAGGAGCCCCGTCATGTTCTATGCTTGCAAAGACGTTCGTATTTCATATTGCCAAAAAATAGCCGATTTTTTCGACGAGCTTGCCCCGTCGTTCACTAAACCTTTTCAGGCGAAAAGTGCTACAGGATACAGTCGCACCGTGTTTTTAATTCCGAGGTTTCTCGCTTTAGGAGTTGTAAGGCCTCTCCCAGAAACTGATTTTTGACAAAAATAATAACTGATTGTTGTGCTATACCGGATGAAGAATCCAATCGCCTCGGTACACAACGTGAGTCATGCATGCACACACACAAAAAAAAGATACAGCCTTGTCAGGACGATTTACGGTTGAGGACTCCAGTCATTCAAAAACAAAAAAGCCAATAAAGGATATACCTCCATCGTAGACTTAATCTGACACGCTACGGTAGGGGTGGCCCAACTGGTTGCTGATGCCCCCGCACTTCGGGAGTTCTCTACATAATGTGCAGCAGTGGTGCACCCATTTGAAGACCATGCGGTTTAAAACCATATAGTAGAGATAAGACCACGTAAATCAGCTTTAGTCACGAAGAAGAAACTACTTGGAATTAGTTGGCATGTAATGATTTTATTTTTTAGCGAACAGAAACGACTTGGAATTCGTATGGAATGATTGTTGCAGTAGTGAATTGAAACTACTCGGAATTAGTGTGGGATATTTTGCAGCAGTAAAATATATTACCCTCGTGCAGATAAGACCACCCAAGGTGGCTTATCCCAGGGTTCTTGAACTGGGCACATCACTGTACCTCGCGCAAAAAAAGGCTGACATTGACAAAAAAAAAGGAGCGCAACCCGATGACGCATCCCATGGCCTACGTTGCACGAAAAAAAGTGTTGCAAACTAAACAGCAACGATATACCGACGATTTCGGGTTAACAACCCTTTCCCAACTCTTAATTTGTTTTCCTATTCTAACATCAAGTGTTTGTTCCCATGTCGGGACTGCGGCGCTAAACGGGCTAAGGAGCACCAGTGTCGTTCTAAGGTAGCCCCCCCGCCCGCAATTTATCTCTATAACGAAATCGCCGGTTTTGAAACCACCTCGTCCGGCCGCAAGTATCTCCTAAAATACGGTGCCCCTCGCCCCCCCCCCCCCCCCCCCCCCTCCCTGGATGTCATCGTTCGATAGTCCCTCGCAAACAATATGTTTGAAGAACTGTTTTTCATAACATCCTCGTGTCGAGCAGCCATGGAACGTTCGTTAATGAAAGACGCAGTTTTTAGGAGAAGGTGTAATCGATATCCACGCAAGGCCGTAGTCGTATGACCATAGACCCTCGCATCGCTACAATGCCGGGACGGAGCATGCCCGGTTTTCGCCGACCAGGCAGCCATTGCTTGCACCAAGCGCGAAGCGCCGTAAGGAGGCCACGGTAGGGGTTGCAAAGTCATCCCACGGTAGTGCTTGCAAAATCATCCCACGGTGGTGGTTGCAAAATTATCCCACGGTAGGGGTCGCAAAGTTATCCCACGGTAGGGGTTGCAAAGTCATCCCACGGTAGTGGTTGCATATGGTACGGCACCCACGAGACAGTTACATTGTACTCCCAATGCTGTCTCTGGCAGTGGCCATACCGGAATTTAAATGGATTCCTTGAAGCTGTCATCCATATGCAAGTCTGCCTCACAAGTGTTTCTTAGTAGGATGTAGCTCGCCCGTCATGCATGCGACTCGCCGAACACCGCCGTAGGGAGGCAGCAGAAGTTGACTGGGCTCTTAATGCTAGGAGAGCTAGAACTATCTCACCCGAACAGGGGCTTCCGCGAAGACTTTGGTTTGCGCAAACCGGCCAAAACTTTCTATGCGGTAGTCCTAAAACACATTCAAGCACACTCTTGAGATTGAAGATTATCATACTATTAATGGCCCGTAGTCCCACTCTTGAAGAACTCAACCGGTCACAATACTCCAGACCAAGGCTACAGGTAGGGGGGGGGGGGGTCACGTTAAGATTTTTGTTGTTGTTGTTGTTGCTGTTGTTGTTGTTGTTGTTGTTATTGTTGCGGTGACTTGGGTTCACTCGCGCGAGTGACCCCCGTGGTACTTTCCGTTCAAGCTGTTTTAGTTCGCGATGTGGATCCGAAATTGAATGGAAAGCCGCGCTGCGCTCCGCCCAACAAAAGTTACGATTTAACACGCGTATTAAGATAGAGGTGCACTACTTTTTTCTGAGGTTCCTCAATTCTGGGAGTTTGAGACCTCTCCCAAAAACTGATTCGGAGAAACAAAAAACTGCTATTAATAGTACGGGATGAAAAAAAAACATCGCCTGAGTACGCAACGAGAATAAAAAAAAATAATGTCGTGTTTCCGACGATTTGAGGTTAAGGAGCCCCGCCATTCAGAAACATTTTTCGCCAAAAAGAGATATACCTCTATCGTAGCATGCGTGTTCATTATGTGAGTATGTTTTGTCAGTGAGGTATGTTAGGAGTCACTCGTGCGAGTGGCCAAACCCCGGCGGTGAAAGGGCGGAGGTAATCCCCCCCCAAAGGGCGAGGTAATCCAAGGGGTAATCTCCCCTCCCTAATCCCTACCGTAGCCTCTGGAGTGACCGCACCAGAAAACAAAAGTAGCTTGTCGGCGCTGTCGTCTATAAGCAAGAGAGCAGGTGCAAGGTGCCGAAGTCCGTCTTACGAGCGGTTCTTGGAAGGATGCAGGTCACCCTTAATGCGACTCGCCGAACGCGTGACGGCGCTTCGTGCTTGGTGCAAGCAATGCCCGCCTGGTTCGGTGAAAACCGGACGTGCGCCGTCCTGGCATGGTGGGGATGCGAGGGTCTATGGTCATGCGACTACGGCCATTCACAAACTGAGCACCCCCCCCCCCCCCCTCCCCTTCGCCCCCTACTGTGGCCTTAATCCTTGCTCGGAGCCTTGCTGTTTCCCCCTATTACGGAGCTCCACTGTTAGCCGGATGAATCATCGAACAAGAAAGGAACAGCACCACCCACCTTTTGCTTTTTAACTTTGGCTCAAGCATATTTTGATTGGCTAGCCTTACCGGGTGTACGGAGCCCCAACTGAGCACAGTCGTGGCGTAGGAGAGCTCGCCTGAAAGGTGGTGATGGTTTCCTTTTGTCGCGTGTCGTTTCATCCTGTTTACAATAGATCTCCGTGATATCAGGACGCGGCTTCGTCGTTTCAGGTCTTTTCGAACGGTCCACAGACACACATTTATGTATTACAGTAGAGATGCGGCCTTTTTCGTTTTTTTTTCCTGAGGATTTTCTCACTGGAGGAGCTCGTTTGAAAAGGCAACCAAACCCGGTTAGGGAACTTACATGTCCTCGGCTGTATACGAAAACAAAATCGGATTGAAGAAAGAACGGCATTTCCGGCAATTTTGGGTTATAAGGACCGCCCCGCCATTCAGAAACGAAAAAACGAACAAGTGCCTTTACTCTATCGTAGCTCTCGTCAAGAACGGCAACCATGTGATATATGGTCGTCTGATTTTGAGCAAGTTTGAAAGCGCGACCCGGCTGAGAAACCCGTGTCCTAGGATATACGAAAATATTGGGTTGAAAAAGTGTGAAAACGACGTTTTTTACTACGATTCAAAAACGAAAAAGTCTAAAAGTGCTACCTCTCCATCGTCCTCGCTCACAAACTGGCTCGAGCAAAGTTGATAGTGCATCCCCCGTTTAAAGAACCCGTGGATGGCCTAGGTTATTAATAAAAGTATCAGATTGAACAACGAGAAGGACATTTCAGACGATTTTTTTGGGTTGAGGAGCGCGCCGTCATGCAGAAACGATAACGCCAAAAAAAGCGGCACCTCTATCGTGGCACGCACGGGTCGAGTGCAATGGCAACGGTGTGATATTTGGTACCTGATTTTGAGCAAATTTGAAAGCACAACCCGGTTAACCAAACCCGTGTCGCAGTGTCGTAGGTTGTACGAAAATTATCAGATTGAACACACAGAACGAATTTTTTTTTCCCCTACGGTTTTGGGGTTAATAAGCGCCCCGTTGTTCGGAAAACGAAAAAGCCAAAACGTGCGTTCCTCTATCGTAGCCCACGTTTAGAGCTGTAGCCATGTGAGATGTGGTCTCCTCCCTGTCGCCTGGTTTCCTCCCGTTTTTGGTTGGCACACCTGTGTTCGACGAAGTAAAAATAAAGGTTTCTGGCACACCTTCTCTTTTTGGTCCCTGGGTCCTAGGATGACCGTTGTGTAACGTTCTCCGCGCCGTTTTTTTTCTTTGATAGTTTCACATCATGTGCACCGACGAACATATATATATATATATATATAAATAAATGCGTTCATTATATGCGTTCATATCGTGGTGCGAGCATGCAGCACACACGGCAGTGCAAGCTATGCGCGTGTCTTGGGGGTACTTGCGTTGGAGAGGTCGACGGTAAAGATCGTCGTCGGCTATTACTCTAGCAGCCAGCCTGGGTTTTGCTTCGTGTGGAGGATGCTGCAAACGTCAGTTTGTTGTTGGCCAATCTTCCCTCTCTGAAGCGCTCCCAAAGAGTTACCTAAACGATATCATACTCATTGCGCTACCGTAGCGGTGTACGTTTTTTGTTTTGTTTTGTTCCCTTGCAAGGTGGTTGGCTTAACCCCTTTAGAGACCCGAAACCCCTCCCTACACTAAATCGGAGTAACTTTGTCCCCGAAAACGGGTTTCCAGTTGTATAGGCATTAATGACAACTCTAAACCTCACCCCAAAGCACCGATTTTGACCGAATTGAAGGTGCGATCCGATGAGCAAATGCGTACCCCTCAGGTAGCACCAATACCATGACATGGCATACCAAGGAAAACAACGTTCCGACGTTTTTGGGTTATAAACCCTTTTTTAGTGCCCGAAAGCCCGTCCCTGTATTATTTTAAGTGATTTTGTCGCCAATAACGGGTTTCCAGTCGTTACGTCTGAGAATAGCTTGGCCAAAAAGTGGTGTTCGACCTCTATCAGTCTTCCCACGGTGGGGGTTGCAAAGTCATCCCACGGTGGTGGTTGCAAAGTCATCCCACGGTGGTGGTTGCAAAGCCATCCCACGGCAGTGGTTGCAAAGCCATCCCACGGTAGTGGTTGCAAAGTCATCCCACGGTAGTGGTTGCAAAATCATCCCACGGTAGTGGTTGCAAAGCCATCCCACGGTAGGGGTTGCAAAGTCATCCCACGGTAGGGGTTGCAAAGCCATCCCACGGTAGGGGTTGCAAAGTCATCCCACGGTAGTGGTTGCAAAGTCATCCCACGGTAGTGGTTGCAAAGTCATCCCACGGTACGGGTTGCAAAGTCATCCCACGGTGGTGGTTGCAAAGCCATCCCACGGCAGTGGTTGCAAAGCCATCCCACGGCAGTGGTTGCAAAGTCATTCCACGGCAGTGGTTGCAAAGCCATCCCACGGTAGTGGTTGCAAAGCCATCCCACGGTAGGGGTTGCAAAGTCATCCCACGGTAGGGGTTGCAAAGCCATCCCACGGTAGGGGTTGCAAAGTCATCCCACGGTAGGGGTTGCAAAGCCATCCCACGGTAGGGGTTGCAAAGTCATCCCACGGTAGGGGTTGCAAAGTCATCCCACGGTAGGGGTTGCAAAGTCATCCCACGGTAGGGGTTGCAAAATCATCCCACGGTAGTGGTTGCAAAATTATCCCACGGTAGTGGTTGCAAAGTCATCCCACGGGGCGACTCTGCGCGCGTACGCCAACAAAAAAGGCACTTATAAACGGTTAACGGGCGCGTGCTGCGACACGGGTAGCAACTTTTCACGGCTTTTCACGCGTCGTGTCGGGCCAGGGTTTACCCGACACAACCCGCGACATTTGAAAACCTCCTGAACCACGACCCGATCCCAACCCGTCAAAATTGCGGTGCTTTTCACGCGTCACGATCCGGCCCGCAGGCTGGGTGACAACGTTTCCAAACTCTGATAGGTCGAGCCGAGTCGGGTTGGTTAGGTAGGGTCCGAAGAAGATTGAAATCTCACGGGTCGGGTCGGGTCGGTTGGATCGATTCAGGAGGTTTTCTACTCTCAAGGGTCGGGCCGGGTCACCCTGACCAGAGCTGAGCCGCGATAAACTGTCCGAACCCCCTTGACAAACCCTGGAAATTTCGAACGCCTCCTGATCCAAGACCGGACCCAACCCCCGCGAGATTCTGAAAATCCTTCTGCTAACCCGACCCAACCCGCGATAAAGCGATCCGACCTGTGAACAGCCGCGCATGGTTTTTGGCTAAACCCATCTTCTGAACCACGTTGCTCCTCACAATATCATCGGAACGCCCACCTTCTCGTTTCTCCCGGCAATATTTTCCTTTCAATCTAGGGCCATGGGATTGTTTTTTTTATCGTGAAACACCTTCTTTTCTTCTGTTTTCAACCTTTGGGGTTTGGGTGGTACACGACTCGAGCCTAGAGCAGGGGTGAGCGATAGGGATTCAACCTTTGGACCGCGAACAATACCGGGGGTTTCCACAGGCCATGCATGGCCCGGTCCGCGATCCGAGGGTCAGGTCAGAAGCTGTTTTTATCCCGCCGGTCGATTCCGGTCAGATAACAAGATGTTTGAAGTTCACGGGTTAGGGCCGGGTCGAGTCGAGTAGAGTCGGGCAGGGTCAGGACGTTTTCAAACCTTGCTACCGTACTCGGGTCGGGTCACCCCGACCCGACCCAACCCGACCCGACCCGACCCGATCCGACCCGACCCGACCCGACCCGACCCGACCCGACCCGACCCGACCCGACCCGACCCGACCCGACCCGGCCCGACCCGCAACAAGCCCTAAAAAATGTTGCTTCACTCACCTTTTTGAGCGCGGTGGCACCAAGCTCTCGGGGAGCATAACGAGCCGAGATCGACCTGCAAATGTCGACATTCGACATCCCCTCCAGGGCCCAACATCGAATGGCATCCTCGCATTCCTGCTCGACTACTTCGGGCTGAATATTGTCCTTCTCCGAGATCATGATCGCCTCCGCTGGGCACCCTTCGACGTGCTTAAGGCACACCTGCATGGGATGGGGGGGCGTGTACTCAGTTAGTGCATGGCCGTAGTCATGTGGTGGGGGGGGGGTGGCTAAGCTTGTCCTTCGTATATTCTCTGCTACTCGTACTTCCCGATATGTTTTATCTGTGGTGCGTTTTGTGCTGGATAAGGAGCATAAACCAAAAGGAGCACAAAATACTTAGTACGCGGGAAGCGATGTCGTTCTCCGAGATCATGCTCGCCTCCGCTGAGCACCGTTCTACTATATTTTCTAACCATATTTGATCGAGATACCAACTTTGGCACGGTAAAGAGTTGGGTAGGACATAACACAATGATAGCATTGAAACCTTCGAACGTCACACCACAAACGGCCAACCTAATGCACGACATACATGCGAAAAATATCACATGAGTCGTCGACATAGATCTGTAGAACCGCGCGATTGGAGTGATCGAGCATGCAGCTTGCCAAAAAAAGGTGAGTACAAGTATCGACCCTCAAAATTGCTTAACGAACTCACAGCTCACAAACTTGAAACAATTTTACAAAACACCATCAATAGGTAAGAAATACAATATTACTTAATAAATACCATATTTTCATTGGCTGGCCTTGGGAAATGGCGTTCGTCGGCTTCAACACCAATGTTACAATGATTTCCAACGCCAACAGAAGTGAGAAATGGAAAAAAAACGCCCCACTGCAAACTGTGCAACACGCCCAAGACACGTGTTATCACACGATAGAGGCGTCACTTTGTTGCTAAAAAACATATCTATTCTAAATGACGGGGCTCCTTAAGTGAGCCATTTAGCACTGCACTCCCGATCCGGGGACAAATCACTTGGAATTAGAGTAGGATAGTTCTTGAGTTGGGAAAGGGTCGTCGGAACGTCATCCTTGTTTTGTTGTTGCAATAGTCACTGTTTTTCTTTCCCTACTCTTAACCCGAAATGTTCATAATGACATTCTCGTTTCGCAATATTACCGGGATTTTCATCCCCAAGGCCACCACTCTGTCTGTTCATCGAGACTCTGTTCATTTATCCTTTGAGTTTACTCCGAAAAAAAAAAAAAATAGAGCTTTTCAGGCGAGAAGCCTCAGACCAGAAAACAAAAACAAAAACAAAAAACTCTACGGTAAAAGGGTGCAGCGGAAGTTTCTGAGCTCCGAACACGAGCAGCTTAATCAACACCTCGCCCGAAACACGCCTCCGAAGGCATTCAACCGCGTAAAATCCGACAAAAACGCTTCTATACGCTACGAAGTCCTACACAACACAACCATTCCCGTAAAATTATCCGAACGACCGGTATCTCTCCTGACTTAGGCGAGCGCAATCGGCTACGAACGTTGGGCCCAAAAAGTGCAAAACCTACCGCACTACTTGAGTTCCACTCACCTTCCCCAGCCTCGGCAGCGTGGTCTTGTTCCAGCTAGCCTTCACCTTGAACGTACACCCACACTGACGGCGAGGCAAGAAACACGCACAGATGGGAGTTGCAAGGGAGTTCCAGACGAGGCCTAATAAGGAGGCCTGAGTTATCCCACGGGAGGGGTGCGGCAGAAGTTTTCCGAGCTCCTAACACTAGGAGAGCTCAACACGTCACCCCCGAAGCATGACTTCGAAGGCATTCGTTCGCGCGCAAAACCCCGGCCAACAACTTGTATGCGCTTGTCCGAAAACAAGTACATGCTCGTAAAGTACCAGGGTAACCCGTAGTTCCTCTCTTGGGTGATGGAGAGCTCAACCGGATAGACATGTTTGGCCAAAAAAAAGTGCAAACTACCTTGGGATGACCAGGGTTTCTATTGAAAAAAGGGGCGACGAATAGCAGAGGGGCACATGGGAGATGTGGAAGGTGTACACACAGAGGGGCCAGACGTAAGGGTGAGCAATGGGAGACGAACGAACATGGCGACGCGTGCTTCGATATAGGTAGCAAGCACATTTAGGCCAAGAAACAAAGTCTGAAATGAAGAACGAGGCTTCTTATCAGGCATATTCTTATTAAACCCCCCCTCCCCCCCCCCCAAAAAAAAAAAAAAAAAACGTCGGAAAATGTCAACTCTTGTTTTGCAAAATGATTATTCTGGTATACCACGAACGTGGCGACGCGCGCTACCATAGAGGTAGAACCTCTTGGCCAACAAACAAATTTCAACCAAGAACGAGGCTTCTTGAAAAAAAATATTAACTCAAAATCGTCAGAAAATGCCAATCCTTGATCTCAGAATAGTCAGAAAGTGTCAATTCTTGAACTCAGAATCGTCAGAAAGCGTCAATTCTTGAACTCAGAATCGTCAGAAAGTGACAATTCTTGAACTCAGAATCGTCAGAAAGTGTCAATTGTTGAAAGGGAACTGGTCAAAGGGGGGTATACCCGCGGTTTCTGGCGCCATTTGGGGTAGAGAAAGAAAACGGCCGCGGAAACGCGCTCGCGCTTGCCCCAGACAGCCTAAACTTCAATTCTGACGCGCTGCCATGACGCCCGCAGCCCATGCCGAGCACACACACCTTTTTGTTTTTTTCGGGCACGGTGCTGGGGCTATAACGGGGCCGCGGCGAAGGAGGGGGCAACTTAATCTCCCCTTTTGACTGAAACGTGGGGGGGGGGGTATACCCCACGAAAACCTACTAGCTTTATATTGTACCCCGTTTTGTCTGCAACTGTCCCTCCTTTGTCCGAAAACAGTACCCCGCATGACCGATTATGACGCCTTCAAAAGCCAGTGTAGCGAAAGCCCGAGCGCTCCGTCGGCGCGCAACAGCCCGAATAGACCACGAGAGGAACAATCAGTCGGCAGTAGCGAGTAGCTTCGATCGTGTCTCCGACATTACGAAATTACGGTGAACAGTGAACAAACTAGACAAAAAAAAACTTAAAGGAACACGAATCAATACAAACGGCGAATACATTTGCTTCTTGCGAAATGTGATTTTTTTGTCGGAGAACCAGAACAAAGAATTCTACTCATAAGACGAGTAGAGCCAAACGTGCCAGCACAAACGAATGGAACGCTAGCAAAAGCAAAAAAAAAGTCGCCGTTTGTTTTCATTCGTGTTCCTCAAGATTTTTGTTGTTTAGTTTGTCCCGTCCGTACCGTAGTTTCGCAATTTCGGAGACAAACGATCGCAGCTACTCGCTACTACTGACAGGAATTTCCGCTCCTGGTCTATTCGGGCCGTTGCGCACCGACGGAGCGTTCGGGCTTTTGCTACACTCGCTTTTGAAGGCGTCATAATCGGTCATGTGGGGTACAGTTTTCGGACAAAGGGGGGACAACTGCAGTAAAAGGAGGGTATAGGATACATTTGTAGATTTTGTGGGGTATACCCCCCACACACGTTTCAGTATAAAAGGGGGGATTAGGTTGCCCCCTTCTTCGCCGCGGTCCCGTTAGCCCCAACAACGTGCCCGAAAAAAAAAAAAGTGTGCGTGCTCGGCATGGGCTGCGGGCGTCATGGCAGCGCGTCAGGATTGAAGTTTAGGCCGTCTGGGGCCAGCGCGAGCGCGTTCCGCGGCCGTTTTCTCTCTCTACCCCCAAACGAACCAAAAACCCGGGGGGTGTAACCCCCCTCGACTATTTCCCTTGTTGAAAAGTGGTTAATTTGTATACCACGAACGTGGCGACGCGGGCTACGATAGAGGCAGAGCTTTTCGGCCAACAAAAAAAAAAAATGGAGGACGAGGCTACTTGTAACCCAAATCGTCGGAAATGTCAACATACCTTGCAAAATGATCGTTTGGTACACCGCGGACTACACAAGACGCGTGCTCGCTAGGATAGAGGCAGCACGTCTTGGCCAAGCAAAAATCTGAAATGAAGAACGAGCCTTCTTATAGGGCTCCTTAAGCCAAAATCGTCGGAAAATGCCAACTCTTGTTTTTCGAAGTGTATGTCATGTATACCACGAACGTAACGACTCGTGCCGCGGTAAAGGTGGCACATTTGCGCCAAAAAACAAAACTCTAACATGAAGAACGAGGCTTCTTATAAGAATCATTAAACCAAAATCGTCGGAAAACGTCAAAACAAAATTGCGAAATGTTTGTTATGTATATTGTTCTCACATTAACTTGCATAATCAAAAGCCCGTGGTCACAGGACAGGCTTAAATATATATACCACGAACGTGGCGACGCTTGATGCGATAGAGGTTCGTAGCAACTTTCGGCCAAAAAAAGGGGTAAAAAAAGAAACTGAAGGACGAACGAGGCACTCCTTAACCCGAAAAAAAAAAGGCGGGAAAAAATGTCAATTGTTGTTTTGCGAAATTATTGTGTTGCATACCGGCGCCACCAGTTTGTTTGCTCATCGGAATACACGTTTCAGCTTTGCTGTAAAATAAAATTAAAAAACGGTTTTTCGGGTAAGGAATAAGACACATTGTGATCAAAAAGGTGTCAAAAAGTTGTACCTTTTTGTTAAGTCAGGGGCCCCTCACGTAATTAGGCATAAAAAAAAAGCTTTGGGGGTATCATATTGCAAAACAATGATCACACATGAGAACGAGTTTGGGTTACAGGGTTCAGGGAGCTCAGTCATTCAGAAAACACTTTGCTGCCAGAACGTTTGTACCTCTTTATCATAGCATGCATCTACAGAGACCTCCAAAAAAAACAAAACGATGCACCTCTGCAATGCAGTGGATCCACACAGACGGGAGGCGGGGCAGCAAAGGGGGACAGACATCGAGGTGCTTCTTGAGGCACACGGGGTGCTCTTAAGGTACAAGGGAGGGAGGGACAGAGTGGAGCAGGGGCATTTTTCGCGGGATAGCGGAAGGACAGGGGTAAAAGGGGAGGGGTGTTGATACATACGGACGAATAAACGTTCACCCACACTAACGACCGGTGGGGGGGGGGGGGGGGTCGAAAAATACGGGCACAGATGGAGGGCACGGGAGTTTAGTGGTGTCTGTCGAGGGGTGACGTGCCGTAGTAGGCTGAGTTTCAGCACTCGTGTAACCGCCGCACACACGATACGGTACAGGGTTCTAATTAGCTAGTGCGCTGTTGCGCGGGCATAGTTAGCTGGGGGGTTAATTGGCCGGTGCGATGTTGCGCGGGCTCAATTAGCTGTTGCTTAATGTCGCTCGTAGCGAACGCGAAAAAACACGATTCCTGACAAACAAAAATCCCGATTCCCGAAATTTTGAAATTCTGGAAGTCACGTTTCTAAAAAAAGCAACAAAATCATGTTCTTCTGTCAGGAATCCTGACATTAAAGCTACCATTCGAACTCAGCTTTATTCCTGGCAGATGGCACGCTATAAAAAAATACATCTATTCTGGTCACAATACCTGGCATTGTCTTTAGTTCGTTATGAAGGTCCCTTAACCAGCTCTTGCGCTGCTGCGCGGGCGCAACGGCTTCGTTGCGATTGCATTTTTACGGCACAGGCGCGGGAAGGCGCGCGTCGCGCAGCGCCACATGACGTTTCACGCCGTGCGCACTTTTTTTCGCCGCAGCCGAACTAAGTGCTGGGTGAGTCTTTCCCGCCGGAGACCAGCAAAAACATATTGAGACACCTCTTCTTTGTGTTCACAGTAAACAAAAACAGTGTTATAAGGCGGTCTAAACGCCTGTGGTCAGGTGGTTTTCGGGCGCAACATTCACGCGCGTGTGGCAAGAACACTGTGTTGGGCATCCAAAGGCACTGAAGTCAAGAAAGTGGTTTTCGGACTTGTATTCGAGGATATATCTCTCAAACCTGTGTTTCCGGCAGCCCCTCGCGGGGGGGGGGAGGCGTCGGCGACCCCACGAGGGGCCTAAAGGGCTGCCGCGACTGCGGCGTTTGTCATGGGTAACATGCCTGCCGCCGGCGTTGCGCTGCGAGCAACACGCCTTCCAGCTCCGGTACCGCGGCGCGTAACAGGCGCCTGAATCCCTACTCAACGCCCTGGTGGGTACCAACTGCAGAGGGGGACCTTAGATATCAAACAAGAGACGCCTGCTGCGACAGAGGAAACCCTTTTTGATGGCGCATGTTTACAACCTGTGGACAGCGGAATTTAAGCGCAGTCCACGCCATTTTTTTTGTATTTTTTCATTGTGATACAGTTGAAACGGCTGAAACGGGGTGCTCAATAGACCACACCTCCCTTTCAGTTGGCCAACACCTCTATCTACCCTCATCCCGCGCCGACCGGATCCCACTTGTCACCCTGCTCCCACTCAGTAGTTGCACAACTATAGGGTTGGGGTTAGGGTTAAGGTCAAGATTACAGTGGGTAACCCGGTAAATCGGGTTAATCGGGTTAGTCGGGTTACAGTGGGTGGGTAACCCGATAAATGGGTAACCCGATTTCTATAGCGCGCAGGATAAGAGGATTGGGTTATTAAGAGCGGACAAATCGGCGCGTCCCGCCTACACTAGAAGCTTTGGGCTTCCCACTACAGATCAGAGCAATGCGTAGTTAGTAGCGCTTGTTGGGGCTTGTCACGGGAGGGCTCTTGAGTCGGGGTACCCACTGCAGGAATAGCGCATGGACTGCGGTTTTGAGCTGCTGCAGTGTCTAAGGACTGCAAGCACCTGCTCTCACCTTCTGTTCCGATCGTTTTCTGAATGACGGGGCTCCTTCAACCCAAAGTCGTCGGAAAGTGGTGCATTTCTTCAGAAATTTCGGAAATTTCCGTCGTATAGCTGGGCCATGAGATATTTTTTCTTTGCTCGGGTACAACGACACTTCTGTTTCTCTCCAGCCCATTTTCTTTTTTTTCACGTGGGGCAATAGTAGAGTATAGATATCCTTAAGTGAGTGAGTGAACCTGAGAAGAAGAAGAAAAAAAAAACGGTGCTCCTCTGCATTCGTCCGAACACAAACACAAGCACATAAACAAAAACACAAACACAAACGCAAACACAAACAGAAACAGAAACAGAAAAAGAAACAGAAACCCTGCTGGAGGGCTCCCGTACGGCGACAAAATTCAAAGAAAAAAGAAAAGGAGACGTGTGCTGCGAGAAAGGTGCAGCACCATAACCTTCGCAGAGAGCTTATTTCAGGCGATCCATAATCAGGAGGCCCACACCGCACCCCAAAAATTAAAAGTGACAAAGGCTATGCCGGGTGGGGGAGAGGGAGAACTCATTTGTTGCTTGCCTTAGTCATTTGACCATTGACCACGTATCCGGAGCACCGTTCCTACTCGTAATAGGGACACCTCCAACACTTGGGCGCTCACTACGCATCTTCCATGTATTACATAGAAACTGTTTGCTTTAACCTATTCCCGTCCAGTTTCGCCGTCTGCGGCCACCATCTACCTCCTAGGATAGCGATCGTTTTGTCGCTATTCTCTAGTCTACCAAACTATTCTATGTCACATACGTCTAATTTCCTCATTTCCTCTGACGCATCCCGTTCCTCCTTGTATATGTCACATTCTCCTATTATGTGAGTCGTACTCTATTGTTGTGCCACACGGGCACATATTAGTAGCCACGTCCTCCTCCCGACTACTGGCATATATCTTCTTTTTGGTACGCCCAGGTGCCCTACACGAAATCGGGGGGGGGGGGACTCATTTGATACGTGTTGCTTGCCTTAACGCCTTCACTACTGGAAACTCTTTGTGGGGACAAATTTACTTGAAGTATGGGGAGGGATTTGGGGGCTCTAAAGGGGATAAGGTCGTTCTTAACGAACCCAAAATGAATACGAATCCTAAACCGGCACTACTGCGGCAATCCGGCACTGATATACCGGCACTACCGAGGGACCCGTGAAAATCTAAGTACCTCCCGTCCCAAAAATACGTTGCGTAGACATTGCGCGCACGGTCACCACAGGTTGTTCCCATCTGATGTGCCAAGCAACTTTACCGGCACGGCCGCGACATCACGGTACTACCAAACCGGCACTGCTGCGGCCATTCGGCACAAATAAACCTGCACTGCTGCGGCACTCTAGCACTACTAAACCGACACTGCTGCGGCAACCGGCACCACTGAACCGGCACTGTTGCGGCAATCGGTACTACTAAACCGGCACTGCTGCGGCAACAGGCACTACTAAACCAGTACTGCCCACTGGGGGACCCCTATAAAACCAAGTAACCCCGTCCCAAAATACGTAGACACTGCTCTAAAAGCGTTAAAACAGTGTGTTTGCGAAAAACGTTCGTAAAAAACAAACTTCAAAAGTCCACCCGAAGGTAGGATATGCGGTACATTTCTAAAAAAAGATGCCAAAAAGTACTCAAGCGAAGGTAGGTTTTTGACAAAAAAACTGCGGTACTTTTTTGGCTCTTCATTTCATTGGCTTACAGCACACCGAGCATTTGCCCGACGCAGTTTCATCACTAATCACGAAGCATCTTCCTTGCCTGACACGCACGCACTACCTCCAGCTGCCTGCTGATCGTGCCCACAGCTGTGCTGTATCGACACACCAAAACAGCCGCTGAGAGCACACAGACTCGAGACGTGTAGCTAGAGTATGACGCGGATAAGCGGTGCTGGGGTGTGCCAGCGGGCTGCTGCTACGACAGCGCGCTCTCGCCCGCTTGGTGTCGTGGATAATGGGTCAGCTACTCCTACTCGTGTTCGTGCGCCATGCTCGTATCATAGACCGAGACACCAGGACACAGCTCGTGTATCATTCCAATTCCACCACACCGTCATAGCAGCAGCAGCAGCAGCGGCGGCGGCGGCGCGTTGTGAGGCCGCCGCGTTCTAAGTGTCGGGCGCCGGGCGTGCTCGGAGCGGAGCGCGCCTGCGCGGTGGCGGCGTACGCTGAGCGCAGCAGCAGCAGCCGCAGCACACGGCGAAAAGAATGCGGAGCAGGGGTCCCAAAATTGAAAAAAACAAAAATAGAAGCTCTTGCTGTTGCCGGTGCTAGTGCTGGTGCTGATTGTTTCCGTTGCTGAGGCGGATACTGCTGCTGTGCTGCCGCTAGCTGTGCTGCTGCTGGCTGTGGTGGGATAGCGGCGGCGGAATTGCGGTGAACCCTACCGCCTTCGCCGTTGCTTGGCCGCCGCCGCTTATTTTTTGTGATTCTATCCGTTTTTATATATTTGCCTTGTTGCTGCACATCCCCACTTCTCTTCTGAGTTTTGGAGGCGTCGCCTGCAGGATTTCGTTTACTTCCAACACAAACACACCGAAATCATGATGGGAAGGTAATCCACGTGTTTGTTAGCAGAAGGAAAGTACTTTTTCGAATAACGTTTTTCGCAAACACTCCACTAGCTCCCACTTTGTTTTTGGTGGGGTATATAGAGCTCCTCAAGTAGGGACAGCGACTGCGGAACTTCACGCCTTTGCCGCTGGAAACCCGTTTTCAGGGACAAAATTACTTGGATTTAGTAGGGAGGGGTTTTGGGACACATGCTACCGTAGAGGCGTACCATAGCTTATGTGAGGTTCTTAACCTATTGGGCGTTGGAGGGTTTGATCAATCTCAACTTGTGATATGACCACCCAATAAATAGAGTTGGCACCAGAGAAATGTGGATTACCTGTCAGAAAACAACCCCGGGGAGACAGACCCTACAGGGCGGTCAAACGCGAGGCTGAACGACGACCCGCAGCCGCGGGAAAACCCTTTCCCAAGAGACAGACTTACGATCACTGACTGCTGCGCGGTGATCTCAGCGCAAGAAGCTGTATCCGTTTTACCATCAAGATGCCAATCACATAATGGGAAACCCGGGGATGCATCTCGGATGTCTCCTGACGACCACAAACCTTACAAGCTCGATACCCCACCCAAAAAACGGATAATGTGAAAAATGAAAGGAACAGCCCCATGGCCTAGGTAGGTTTCACCAAAAAAACATTGTGCAAAACAAAAAATCAGCCGACATCCCGACCATTTTGGGTTAAGGAGTCTCCCGTCATTTCACAAACAAAGCTAGCCAAACAACGCCACCTCTACCGTAGCACGCGTCCCACACACCATTATCGCTGTTGTTTCGGGAGTTCTAGGGTAGAAATGGTCGAAACGGGGTGTGTCAATAGACAACCCCTCCATCATAATTGGTCAACACCTGTATACCTTCTTCCCGCCCGGACCGGATCCCCTTTGTCACCCTGCTCCCACCGAGTACTAATAGGTGCACAGCCATAGGGTTGGGGTAAGGGTTAGGGTCGGGGCTAGTGGACACGTATGGACTGGAGTTAATAAGAGCTGCAGAATATGGCCTTAAAATAGCTGCTCTGGCAGATTCTTGCCGCAAAGGGGGGACGACAAAAAAAAACAGCACCCCACGGGTCCTACGATCAGAGGTGTGACGCACTTGCTCGGATAGAGGCCGTAGCGGATTCTTGCCGGAGAAAAAAAATAAATATATATATATATATACTGACAGATGAGGTTCTGGCTCCTCAGCCGACGAAGCTACACACCCAACATCGTTCAAAAGGTTTTTTCACACGTCGGGCAGACAGATGATCGATCCCCGCTCGGATGATCTAGATCATTCGTGGGAAATCTGTACGGTCTAGCTTGTGGTTACCGGGCAGGCACCCTGCTCCCCTTACTAGGTACACAACAATAGAGGTGGCGTTAGGGTAAGGGTTAGTCGAAAAGCGTAAGCACTACAGTCGATAGTTGCAGCCCACGGACTGCAGACAGTTGCTCTTTCGAATGAGGAACCTTAGAAAAGACAAACACACCTTTGCCGTCGCTCTGACTGTATTCACCCCCTGTCGCACGAAGCAAGCGACCCTCTTACCTTCGCGGAGCTACCCTGCCTCTGCCTTCCAACGTCCTCGACTTTTGGCGAACCCGTGCACTTTCGTGCGCATCTGCAAACGAGGTCCATCTTCTGCCACCGGCTGTTCCGACCGGCGAGCTGCGTATGACAACGAAGCGCACGGCCGAAACACAAAATAAAGCGGAAATGGTTTCGAAGGGGGGGGGGGAGGGAGGCGTTATTTTCTTTCGAAAATAAAAAACAAAGACAGCACAAACCCTAACCCCGACCCTACAACCCAAGCCGCGTGCGACAGGAGACGCATCCGGCGGTAGAGGTGTGCTCTTCATTTGAGAAAACTGTTTTTCATCTTGTTGCGAAAAAACGAGAGTGCGACCCGATGAACACTAAATATCACGCGGCTTGCAAAGATGAGTATCGCATCCTTGAAAAAAAATCGAACTCACAGCTGACCTATTTCACAAAAAGAAATAGGTACAAAACACCACGCCCTACAGTAGGTAGGTGCGAAAAAAAAACGAGACCTTCTAGCGATATCGAGCTACAGGATTCCCGAAATTGATAAGCCACTTGCGCATAAGGGTAGCGCTACCTCCGTCGCGACAGACTTGCCACGACAAACGATATACATCGACTTCGGGGGAAAAGGGATGCATCGCTTGGAGAAAAAACAACCCAAGGGCGACCCAATCCAAAACCTTGGCCCGTTTGTGGCAAAAAAACCAAAAGTTCGGTGATAAATTTATGAAAGGGGTCCGGAAGACGGGAGAAAAAAAATTAGAACCAGTGGGTGGGGTCGGCAGAACTGACGTCGGTGCGTACGTAGAGTTTTACACGGAATGGAGCAAGATTCGTCTCTACGTACGTACCTGCTGAATAAGATTCGAAAATTAGATGGATACGAACCGTTATATGAGAGGATACTACTCTGGGGTTGATGGATATGGATCTTGGTCGCAAGAGAAGGGAGTACTGTCGCGAAGAAAAGGTTTATGGTTTGCAGAGGATCGGTTCAGTTGATAATAGCAAATAAGCATTGCGGTTTGTATGAACATGAGCAGGAAACTGTACTAAAAGAGTACGCGCACATGCAAAAGTGAGAGGACGGTTTATAGGAATAGTTCGAAGAACCATGAATGGTTGACGTTTGATAAGGACAAGTCGTGGGTTTTGGGTACAAAGGTTGCGGTTGGTGGTTGTTCCAATAGCCCGAGGACGGAAAATTGAGAGACGTGATTGGTCAGTTTGAAAACAAATTTGAAAGGACAAATACGTCAGCCTGTTGGATGAGAGAGTTTTGAGGTGCTTCTCCCCCACGAGACAGGAACGTCCTGGGGCACCGGGTCTAGCAGCATCAGCGTGTTCAGCGATCGAGGTAGAGGCACGTCGGCAGCGTTCGAGGTAGGAGAACGTCGGCAGCAATCGAGGCAGAAGCAGCGAGATCGAAGCGTCTACGATTGAAGCACGCAGTTCATACAGCAGAAGAATGCGGAACGCCGAGAGGGGAAATAAGGCAAAGCAGTGTTGGTGTGTGATTGCTTGGTTTGGTCGGATTTCAGAAGGGTTGCGACTAGAAAGAGAAAAACGATAAAAGAAGAGTGACGAGCGAGACAAAAGACTATCAGAAACAAGAGCTGATATTAGTACCAGCGTTACAACCAGACGTCGAACCTGAGAAAGACGAAGACTGTTAATCAACCAAACGACTAACGAGAGGCTGTGTTGTGCTTCGTTGGAGGGCAAAGGCAACCCACGGGAGCTAGATCGCCCGAAAGAAAAGGTGTTCACCGGGCCATAGACCAAAAGTGTGTCTCGTCCGGAGCCAAACGAAGAAAGCTGCTGATTTATTGGTGTCCAAGAACAAAAGTAGATTCGGTTGGGTGTGCGCAGAAATAACGGAGGCTGTTCTGCTGAGTCCATCAGCCGAGCTCCCTTACCCGTGGTTCCACTGTTTGGTTAGTATCACATTGGCACCGTGTCCTAGGCCAGCGACTACCTGTTGGGATGGCGATGTCCGCCGGTGACGCGGCTCGCGTTGCTGCGCATGACCAAGAAAAAAACATCGAAAAACCATACGCCCGGCGTGTCACCACAAGGTCAATACTCAACCCAGACGTCATCTCATCCGCTCCTTCTCCCACACAGCAGCCTACCTCACTAGACCCACCCCCTACGGCACAGTGTTGTCTCTCTAGATAAGATTGATTGGGACAATGTTTCCCAGAAACCTGAGCCAATCCCCCCCGTCTCTTGCGTACAGTCGCAAGAACACGACAACCCTTCCAGAACAACACCACCCCGGGCGATGACGATTGACGTGCCTGATGAACAACGTGCCGCGTTCGTCAAATTATTGGACAAAATTCCACCGCATCTACATGATATTAAGCTTGGCATTGACCACGCAGAGTGGAGTGCCGTAGAAAAAGCACAACTAGCCGACGTTTTACTTCACTACGAACACAGGTTCTCGCGCGACAAAACTTACCTGGGCCATTCAGGTGCAGAATATTGTCCGACTTTCCACATCCGTTGCAGGAAACAATGAACGAACTCAAGTATTATTATCGCATTTGGATTGCCGGGTTTGGAGTCCGAGCCGAACATAAATCAGTGTGAGACTGTCAAATACTTTTTCGTTTTTGGTCTGCCGAAGTTGTAACATCGCCCACGCAGGATCCGATCACAGGCGTTCCCGAACACGCCAACGCCTTGCCGCACAGCGTGCGGAACATCGGGGGGCCTAGCACTGTTTCGCTGCCCGACAGGTTACGTTCTCACCCCAGAGCATCAGAAACCTGCAAGGCTGGTTTGACGAAAGGCATGGAGGAGCTCGCACATATTTCATGGTGGGCACTGGAGGACAACATCTCGGACACATCCCCGGCGCCTCACCGGAAGAGGACACCAGATCACCCCACGCCGCTTTTTTATTCAGATTTAGAGCAACAACTTGACGTATGCTTATGGGTACCAGCGGTAGTCCTGGGTGTTTCCAGCGACTTATGGCCCAAATGTGTGAAGGTTTGCAATCCCCCCGCTCCCTCTTGTTCAAACCTAGGCCCCCACGCCCTTAAGCTATACATCGATGACATTGTGGTGCCATCGACGGCACCCGAAACTTTCAGTTGGTGACTGATGCCTCGAAAGAAGGTGTTGGTGCAATGTTAGTGCAAAAACAAAAACATGGAAAAATTCGGCCCCTAGTTTATAGTAGTCGCACCATCCTCCCCAACGAGAACAACGGGGACACTTCGGATTTAAAGTCCGGTGCTTTAGTCTGGTCCAGTAAGAAATTGCGCCAATTTCTGTATGGGATTCCGCTCGAAGCGTATACCGATTACCAACCATTGTTGCCGTTTATAAATATGGGCGAAAAGAAACCCCGGGTTCATCGTATGCGTAACATACTTGAGGCTAACCAATTTTCGTTAGGTTATCGACCGGGCAAAACCAAGTGGCTGATGCGTTATTGCGTTTACTGTTGCCGGCAACCGCGGATGATTTGAATAAAGGCGACTCATTGACCCGGGAGATGTCGAGGTTTATTTTGTAGGAGCGAGCGCTATTCACCAAGCAATGTCGCTGAGCGAAAGAAACGCGAGCGAAAAACCCGTAGGCCAGCAGGTTGCTAGCACAGTGCCATCCCCGTTTAATTGTCGCCTAGTGTCGTCTTGCCAACCGACGACAGACGATACAGCCGAGCAATTGTGGCTTAGCGTACAACATACGTTGCCCCGCGTTTCTGAACATGGTGCGACCTCATTCAACGACAATCCGGAAAAACTTGTACCAGTGTTGTTCGTGGAGTGACGAGTGGTCAGTTGGAGTCGAGAGTGGTTTTAGACGGTTTTCCGATAGTTGCAAGTAACACGGTGCGATCGAAACTTGTTGCTGCTGCAGATGAGTGCCGCCTGGCACCCACTAACCCTTTCGCCCCTATGCACCCCACCGACGAGTGCCTCGACACTTCGGTTGCGCCCGCAGCCGAGCCCACCGCGGGCGGCTACTTGTCTGCAGCGGCTGATCCTTTAGCCGCCGCGCACCGTGTTGGTGAGACAGTGTGTCAACGCTGCGACTTTGAGTGGGTCTACGCTCAAAAAGAAGATCCCCTTGCACGCGCATCAATTCGGTATGTACAACATGAGAACGACGGGTCGACAGCGACTTTTTCACCTTCAGAACTAGAAAATAGTGAATTTGACATTCAACCGGTTAAAATAATAGCTAGTCAAGGTATCCTGTTGGAGCTGTCCACCGGCGCCGTTCTGCTCTTAAAACGTATCACAGCACCGCCCGGACACCGTCCCGCGCGATTTGGTGGTAAGTTCGAGCGTTTTATTGGGTGCCGAAAACGCACGCGTTTATGGTCCGTTTTCGTTGCGTCCTTGGGCATTGGATTCAGTACACAAGAAGGTTTCTCTTTCGGTGAAAATATAACGATGGCATCGGCCAATCGATTTTATTGGTGGATCGGCATGTCCGCGAATGTGAAATGGTGGACCCGGCACTGTATTGTTTGTCAAGCCGCTAAAACTTCCCGCCGAGCGCCGCGTTGGCCATGAATTTCACTCCCGCTTCCATCCTCGCCCGGCGAGATGGTATCGCTCGACATTTTAGGGCCGCTGCCAAGAACAAAGAACGGAAAAAAATTACCCCTTTAATTGAAGACCTATTTAGTCGTCACGCAGAACCCTACGCCTTATCGGCAGAAGAAAATACAGCTAAAGGCTGTGCTAGTAAACTAGCAAACGAGTGCGTTACGAGATGGGGATGCCCTAAGTTCTTGCTTTCTGATCGAGGAGAGGACTTTAAGGCACAGGTAGCAAAACAGGTGTATGAGATTATAGGTTAAAAGAAACGACTTGCCAGCTCTTTCCATCCACATACAAACGGTAAACGGTTGCGTCGAGGGGTTGGGTCATACAGTATGCCAAATGTTATCACATGTTGTACGCTCGAGGCAGAATGATTGGGATGACTATTAATACAAGAGGTTTATGCGCACAACAACCACATCAGCACAGCCACGGGACCTGCACCCAACGAAGAGCATATCGGTAGATACCCACGATTACCTACGACTCTGTTGTCTTCGCAGAGGGAGATAAGAGGAGTACAAAGTTTAAAGCAAGATGAGCTGAACTACTTACAGTTAATGAGAGATAAGCAGCGCCAAGCGTTTAATTTGGCAAGAGAAAGCGACAGGATCACAAAAGAAAAGCATCGTCAAAATAACGCAAAAATTGTCGATATAATGCACAAACGTCCCGTGTATGAGGTTGTCCAATGGGTGTGGGTATACGACGAACAACACACTTTAGCAACTGTGATTGGTCAGAGAGCGCAAGATAAAGAAGCCATTGAACAACGTATAAAAGCGAAAATAGAAACGAAGCGAACAGGGCCTTATAAGATTACCATGAAGAGTACGTCAACGATTCGTAGGACCAAAATTGCCATATCTAGACATGCCTTATCAAAATGACAACCCCCCGAGTATCCGTCCTGTTGTAAGCGTCGCTTTCAACCCCACGAGAAAGTAAACAAACCTCGTTTCATGCCCTGGCAACCAAGTTCATACGTTTTGAATACATTTTCTGAGTTAACCCCGCCGTTTTATTCAACAAAAGATTACGTAGACATCGAGCTAGTTTTACCACGTGCCATGCCGTCAAAAACCAAAGCTCCACGTTAAAACCGAGGGCCGGGAGGAACTCTTAACGTTGAGTTCGAAACCGCCTGGAGAGGTCACGAAACATCGAACCTGGGAACATGAATCGAGTATGGCGCAGTGCAATGGAGACATAGTGAGAAAATATTGGTGTAGTGATGACATAACTCAAGTGGGAGCTGATAATCGGCGTTTCCGAACTTACCAATGCCTTGCCGCCCTCTGCGCTGACGCCCGCTCCCACAACTCCACACTTTGCCCTAAAGGTTATAGACTAGCCGAGAATATTAACCACGGGCCTAAACTGTTGACGGAGGGCATGGAGGACTCCCATACATACATAAAAATGGCTACGGAACGGTGGCAACTCGGGATTGTTCAAGACGCCGTCACGGGCGGCAACGTCTCGCTGCCCTACACCGTCAACTTCTTAAATTTAGGGCAACGATTTAACGTAGCGTTATGGGAAAGGAATCAATTACACGGTAGATCTGGAAGTCCCGCCTTCGTCTTGGTGTTTTCAAGTGTTTGAGAGGACGAAGAGCGTAGAGCGGAAGATGGTATGGCCGAGGAAGGGTACAGCAGTCGCGTATTCGTCGGAAGGGACAACGGGCTCGCGCACTCGTCTGGGTCGACAGGATTTGTACCCGATTGTGCAGTGGGTTGCATTCTGGGTGAGCCGGGGATCGGTTGATGATGTTTGGAGCAAATTTTACAACATCGCTAGTTTTTGTTGGAGCCATCGTCCAGGAAAGGTAAGGATTGGTGTTTTAGAACTATTGAGTTAGTATTGGCAAGAGTTTATGGAGCAATCGTTCGGGAAGAGCATTAGACCTGGGATCAGTGTATCAACGCGCCCCGGGTTTTACGTTGAAGCTATCGAGTGGGCAGAGGTCGATTTGATTGGAACTGTTGCAGAGGTGCCTCCCGATTTCGCCGAAGTTACGGTTCAGGAGGGAAAGGACGGGTTTGAGTTTTAGGGTTTAATTAAAAATTGTCTTTTGATAGATCCGGTAGTTTTGAAACCTGTAGAGGAACTTTCGGGTTGCTTCCCTACGCAACTTTGAGGGGCATGGGGGAGAAGGGCAGAGCTCGTGCAATACCTTGTTTGGTTTCGGTCATCGCGCATAGCGATGTCGTCGTGTTGTTTTGCCGTCACCGATTGTGCAGCCAGAGGGTCAATCATTAAGAGAAAATAGGATCATGGAGGGTAAAGGGGTACCGCCTCCTGGTTACACGAGGAAACCGCAATCATTAAGAGAAAATAGGATCATGGAGGGTAAAGGGGTACCGCCTTCTGGTCACACGAGGAAACCGGGATAGCTATTCGAACTTCGGTTGTATAAAAAAAGGAGTTCAACAAATATTTAGGTGATCCCCACTTTTATGGATGATAATTGTTGGCACGATTTCTTACCTTTGCGGAATATGCTTTTGTTGGCAAACCAGCTGGTTCTCTATTAAAAAGCAGGGTGGGCCAATGTGGAAAGAATTTCAAAATACGGTGATAAATTGATGGAAGGGGTCCGGAAGACGGGAAAAAACATTATATTCAGTGGGTTGGGTCTGCAGAATCAAATGGGCAACGTGCTGGGTTCCTGTCGCTAACTTTGGTACGTACGTAGAGTTTCATTCGGAATGTAGCAAGATTCGTTCTTGCGTACGCAACTGCTGAATAGGATTCGGAATTTAGATGGATACGAACCGTTATATGAGAGGATACTAATTTGGGGTTGATGGATACGGATCTTGGTCGTAAGAGCAGGAAAGGAACATCGCGAAGGAAAATGTTTATAGATTGTAGAGGATGGGTGCAGTTGATACTAGTGAACCGCTCTTGACCCTTGTGAGACTTGATTATATCTCGATTATAATACAGCGACAAAACAACAACACGACCACTGCGATCATTTCACATACCTCGGACAGATCATCGATCCCTACTCGATGATCTAGATGCTTCAGGTAAAGATCCGTAGGCCTATCTCGTGTTACCCGGTGAGAGCCGTACGACCTGCATGATTTGACACACGTTTCCTGGATTTGATCTGTACTTTACAGATAGCAAATATCGAGAAGCTGTCAAGCGTGTATCGGTGATCCATGACAGATCTCCAGCGTGTATCGGTGATCCGTGAAAGATCCAGTACTTGCAGCCTGCCTGATGAGCAGTATGTTCATGCAATCTACGGAGGTATGACTCATGATTGACGTATGTAAGTACAAGCATTGTAGGATATATTGCAATTGGGAAATGAGTGGATTCTAGTGGATGATGGTGTGTTGTCAAAATGTCAGCCACCCCGCTGGAAGCATACCTACTATGGCATGTTTAGTGCTGGGTTGCTCCCGATGGGTGCGCCCATTATTTTAGTATTGTTTTGGTCCGGTTTTGGTCACTGGTTTGTGGTCGCCTTCTGGCAGATCTTGACTCACGTGTCTTGATTGTGGCAATATACTCGGGTGTAAGCGAAGATACCTTAATGGAAAATAATACACAACGATCAACGCCTGGGACTTTCTGTTCTATCCTCTGTCACCGCGCAACCAGGACCCCTGCATGAGGTAGACCACGCGAGCATGAGGTGGGCCACGCGAGCAAGTCGACCCTGAGCATGGGTTATCCCATGAATCCGTCCGCCGCGTGAAGACACGCACCTTGCCAATACCGCCGCGTGAAGACACGCACCTTGCCAATACGTCGTACATTCATCTCCGAGGTGTGGCCGTCTCGGGCCAAGGAAGCCTTCACGCCCGCCCAGATGTTCGCCCACGTTTCCTCCGGAGTGCCCAGGATTTCGAACATCGTCCCGGGTATGACCTTTGGCAGTTCCCCGCTCGCCGTAACGCCTGGATAGCCCTCGTTCCCACCTGCAAGGAGAGGGCAAGTCAAAAGTGATGTTTTATTACATGAAAGATATGTCTCCGAACAGCTGTCTCCCAGAAGCTGGCAGACACTAAGAGTAAGATAAGCGGGAGGAGTACCGCCTGTATAGCCCTCGTTCCCGTCCGCAAGGCGAGGGCAAGCCAACGAGTGATGCTTTTTATACAAGAATGTCTCGCAACAGCTGTCTCCCAGCAGCTGGCAGACACTAAGAAGAGCCTGATCAGCGGGAGGGGTAACGGTGATCGCTGCCAGGGACAGCTCGAGCTCCTTAGTACGACGGGAACTGAAGGATACGCCAGGTAGCGCTGGGCTGTGAATACAATTGAGAGTAAAATCAACACACTACATGTATCAAAATACGTGCAAGTGTGGTGAGCTTAAGCTCTTATGTTTCAACGATCCGGGGGAGGCTTGAAACAAACAAACGCAGGATCACGGGCGCACAAAATATCAATGTCGTATGTATGACACCACGTTTGTCACCACATCGGAATGAAAAAACACCGGTAAAGCTCTGCAGGCAGAGATCCTGAAAAAGCAACCGGTGTTGTGTATTATACCCTTCGATGCTTCAGGATTTCTAGGATTCGATGCTGATTTAATGCGCTATTAATCGCCTCGCGATGCTGTTGCGGGTCTCAAATTGACTCGCAAAACCGCGGTCACAGGACAGACTCCAACCACTCTGGAGTAGAAAAATACCCGAGGAAACCACGCACACTAAAAGTGGTACACGTATGCGAATATCATTGCTGAAGCAAGTCATACATCCGCGACGAAAAAAAAGACAGGAGAGAAATCTGAAGTCAGCGTACGAACATATAAGGCACATACTGGTACATGTGCTTCAAGACTTGCCGCTGGAACCGACCACACCGGATCACCACCCAAGGCAGCCAAACAATGTACAAACTCCGACGATGAACAACAAACCTCAAGGAAAAAAGAAAGAACAAAAACGAGCTTGTATACACCAATCATATCCCCATGAGATTGTGTGGTGGGCGTAACACACAATTTCTTCAGTCCACGGATGACGCGCTCTACGGCAGAGATTAGTTATTTTTCGGCTTTGTTTTTAATTACGGGGGGTCCTTAACGCTAAATCGTCGGAAATGGGCCATTATTTTCTTGCCAAAACGCGTTTTTTGTATGCTCAGGCCATGGGTGTTGTTCGTCTGGTTTACATTTTCAGTTCATTCAAAACAACACGCGCGACCGAAGTTATCACACGCATTATGCGCTTGCATTAAAGCCGAGTTTTGATTATAAAAAAAAATCCTTTGGGTTCGATCTCAAGGCTTTAAGTGTATTATTTGTCGTTTAAAGAAAAAAATAAATAAATGGCAGGTGACATCAAGAACTCGAGAAGTGATAATCTTCAGACGAAAACTAAAGTGGTGTACTTTTAGCACCGCAGTCCTGACATAGGCACAAAAACACTTGGGGTGAGGCTAGGAAATTTTTCGGAGTTGGAAAATGGGTTAATGTGTACTTTTAGCACCCCAGTCCTGACATAGACACAAAAAACACTTGGAGTGAGACTAGGATGACTTTTCGGAGTTGGAAAATGGCCTAACGTGTACTTTTAGCACCGTAGTCCTCACATAGGCACAAAAAACACTTGGAGTGAGACTAAGATAACTGTTCGGAGTTGGAAAATGGGTTAGTACCTCTATCGTAGCGACGCTTGCTGCGATAGAGGTACTAAAGTGGTATACCCTAGTACCTCTATCGCAGCGACGCTTGCTACGACAGAGGTATTAAAGTGGTATACCTTAGTACCTGTATCGCAGCGACGCTTGCTATGATATAAAGGTACTAAGGTATACCACCTTAATACCTCTATCGCAGCAAGCGTCGCACACCTTAATACCTCTATCGCAGCAAGCGTCGCTGCGATAGAGGTACTAAGGTATACCACTTTAGTACCTCTTATCATTTTCTGAGTGACGGGGCTCCTAAAAGCCTGTACAATTGGAAACCTTTTTCGGGGACAAATGTACTTGAATTTAGTATAGGGAGGGATTTTGGGGCTGTGAAGGGGCTAAGATAACCCCCTTTTAGTACTGCAGTGCACAGGAACCTATATCTGCCTCTGTTCTCAAGTGCTTCGTCCCCAAATTGGGACTTCAGTCCTGGGGGGGGTTAACCCCAATTCATCGGAATGCCGGTTATTTTTTGCCTTACTTGGCAATCGTAATAGCTTGTATTTTTATACCTACTGTAGACCATGGGTTTTGTTCATCGGGTTGCCTTTTCAGTTTACTCAAAACCAGTTTTTTGGAGTGAGATAGGTATGTGATGGAGCTCCACGGTCAGGAGCTTCAGAATAATATGGGTACGCCTCTACCGCGGGTTGTGTTTAAAGCGTACCACGTGTCGGGGGCGATGTTGAGCTCTTCACAAGCAAGCGAGGGCGCCTAAGTAAGAAACAATTGCCTCTACGTACCCCTACCGGAAAACGCCGGTCACCTAATCGGACATTGTCGCTCGCTGCGCTAGCTGCGCCAGCTGCGCCAGCTGTGCCGCCCCCACCGCCCCCATCGCCACCACCAACATCAATAGGGCCACCAGCATCGTCAGAAGCCCCTCGCGCCTGGTGTGCATACGGTTAACAGGCCCACAGACAACAAACAAGAAACGCGAGGCTCGCTTTACGGGAAACGCCAAGAAAGTTGGACACAACGCGAGGCTCAATTTACGGGAAACGCTAAGGAAAGTGGACTAAAGCAGTCGTGCTCACTGGTGAATATTACACTTAAATCAACATTGGGAAGGGAAGTACAAGGATGATACCCGGGTTGCTTTTTTTTCGATTTTGGGGATAGCCGGCGTGTACCGTGCTCGTTCGAACATATTTTGCGTTGTTTTTTTCCTTGTTGGGTTTGTATCCCACCGGACCGCTAGTTGTCTTACTTTTGCTGGCAATCGGTGGTACAAACCTTCAGTTAGTTGACTACACGACGGCAACTGTCGTTTACATTTTCATACTATATCCTACCAGGAACGCACACGGCGAGTACTTCGCTACATCCGACACAGGTGGTATCATAGCCTATGCTCGGAGGTTTATTTAGGTTGGTGTCACAACAAGGCCCCACTCAAGCCTTCGCTCAAAACAAGTGTCTGTGTCGGCACACCTAGTACTGCATACATCGCTAGCATCGCCAGCAGGCCCTCGCATCCGGCTTACGCCACGAACAAGTTACAAAATAAACAACAACGAACACTAACGAATAAGAAATAACCCAATACAAACGCCAGGCTCACTTTGTGGGGGACGAAAACAAATTTGGACCAAGAAATCCTGCTCACTGAGAGGCCAATATCAACACGTCCTGTCTCATAGCCTATGCTCAAGATCGGTTTGGGCTTCAACGGCGTGTTGAGTAGGTCGTATATTGCTGCTCTGCGCAGGGCCGATTGCGGGCTGTTCTGCTGTGCTTACGGTACGTAGATACTATTTGCCCATGGGAGCTTGGTTTGTACCTTTATACCACATCGCGGCGTGCGCAGAAGAAGGAGGCTCAAAACAGGAAAAAAAGGAAAACAAAAAAAAACAGCTCAGTTCCCGGATTGGTCCACTGAAAAATATTTTTCTCGTCGGCAATGAAGAGCTGAGGATCGCTGAGAGGTGAGGGAATATACCGAGGGCGGCCTCCGGATGCGCCAACTGACTACAAAGTGAGTCTATATTCCGAATATACCCTATCTGGGTATGACCAAAATGACAAAGTCGGGTACCCTGGGTTACCCAGAGCGTAGATGGATATACTTACGAACACATCCTACAAAATAGTCCCTCGCAGGGTTTGAAGACCCTGTCTACTTCGCACTCCATTCTTGCCGCACGTTGTCCTGCGGGAACGTGCTCGTCTATCAAACTGGTCTTGGATTCAGCATGCGTTGTTGGCGGGCCTATGTTGGATATATCGCTATTTTTTCGGCATCGACAACACCAGCAGCATTGCCAGCAGATCCTCGCCCCCCGCATACCATCACAAGACATGACACAAGAAACTTAGAAACGGACCTATAACAGGTTCCTTATTTGGGAGAGGGTGCATTCTACACTAGGTTCAGTACAGCAGCCGCCACGTGTGATAAAATCCTGTAAATAGCAGAGTTATTTTTCAAATAACAACAATAACAACAACAGCAGCAGCATCAACACTAATAATACTCCCTCACGTTTGGCGAGTATTAAGAGTAAAATGAACAAATAAACTCCACAAGAGCTCCTCGCTCACCCAGCGCACTACCGCCGCCGCAGCTGCCGCCACCTGTAGGATGGCGTTCGCCTTGATTACCCTCCCCGCTGCAAACCCCACCCCGTAGCGACGACCTTTTTTTTTGCCTTCCAAGGCAAAACTGTGGCCTCCTTCTAACTACCCCTACTTCGTTCGGCTACGAAAAAAAGCAACAATCTCCCTCCACACGCGTTTGGCGGATATAAAACAAATACGACTAGAAGCACCACCAAAGGCTGGGCGACTTGGAAAAAAGTACATCGAAAAAAAAACGAATACAACGAAAAAAAAGCACCCACAAGAGCTCATCACACACCTTGCTCCATGCCCCTGATGCCGCCCCCGCTTGCTTTATTATCGCTTTTGCCTTGTTTGCTCTTCGCACGGCAAGCGCTGCTGCATCCTGCTTTGCCTTCGCCACCTCAGCCGCCTCCGACGCTTCCCTCGCTAACCTTACCGCCTCCGCTATCATCACCTCCACGTCGACGCTGGAGTCTTCCACGTCGGTGCTGGCGTTGGCGTTGGTGTTGGCGTTGGCGATAGCGTCGAGGCTAGCATTGGGGTTGGCGTTAGGGTGAGCGTTGGTGTTGGCGTTGACGTAGGGGTTGGGGTTGAAATCGGGGTCGATATTGGTGTTGATGTTGACGATGGTGTTGGTGTTGGGGGTGGTGTTGGTGTTGGCGTTGGCGTTGGTGTTGGCGTTGTCGCTGTCGGTAGTATTAGCGCCGTCAATCGCACATGCGTTCCAAAGAGCACTAAAATTCGCAGTCGCAGCGTCCGCCCTCACTAACCGTGGACCTACTTCCACCGTATTCTCCATCGCTGACCCCGCAATCGCTGACGTATCACGGTCTGCATTAAATCTTCCCGCCGCCGCCGCTGCCGCTGCCGCTGCCGCCGCTTCAGCCGCTGCCTCTTCCGGTGTCCTCACCATGTTGGCGTCAGCCGTCTCTGGTTGATGTCCGCCCCATGCGGCACCCTCCGTGACACGTTTCTGGTGTCGTTGCCCGTCCTTCGCGAGTCGAGTGGCGACGTAGGATTGGAAACCCCAAAAAAAGAGGGGTGGGACATGGGAGGGCGTCGTAAGACATTGGATGTCTGCTGGCTTGTGCGATGTTGTACGATACGCATGTACGGTCTATGACAATATTTTCTTACCACGACTAAGTAGCATAAAGCGCTCACACATCCGACAGATCACCGAAGCCCACCTTATGATTTACAGTCCATTTTCAGCAGAGATCTGCATGGTCTAGCTCACATTTCCCGGTGGGAGCCGTGCGATCTGCATGATCTAGCACATTGTTTCCTGGGTTAGAACTGCACTTTATGTACACAGGTACTGCACAATAAATCCTAACGGCAGATACAGGATCTTCCGGAGAAGATCGAGATCATGATCGATGATCTAAGTGCTCTAGATCATAATCCGTCCGTGGTATAAAAAAAAACAAGCGCTGCAACTCCAAACATGTACTGCAACCAGTCTTAGGGGGGGGGTGCTTCGTCTGCTACTGATAGCCTGCGTGATAGATTATGCATGGCCACCAAATGTCAATCGGCTCCTACTATGCGCGGTAGCAGGCGTGGGACCTCCAAATATGTACCAGGTACCCTACAAAATGTTATGGGGAATGATGGATAAGAGCGTGTAACTCGTCGCGGAAAATCGTTTATGTGCTCCACAAAAAAGAAAAGCAAGAAAAAAAATTGTTTCGAGTAGTGTGTGCTGCTGTCTGTACATAATGTATGCAGCAGTTGTTCGTACCCCAGTATCATACTCGAGCAAATACTTAATTTATTGAAATCACAGCTGACGTGTTCGGAATAATTTTACAAAATATAAAACCCAAGCAAACATCAAGGTTGGCGGCACTCTTGCCCCTGGACAGGCTGCCGCCAAGGAGCCTACCGACACTAAAACCATGATAGTACTCTAGAAGTAGGGCCTGACGTGTCAAATTAGGGCATTTCACGGGTCTGGTCAAACCTCGCCGGTTGGATCGGGTAGGGTCGGGTCGGGTACGACCCGACCCGACCCGACCGGTGAGATTTCAAGGACCTTCTGACCCGACCCGACCCGACCCGACCCGACCCTTGAGATTTCGAAACCACCCGACCCGACCCGACCCAACCCGACTGCTGAGATTTCAACACCTTACAACCCGACCCGACCTGACTCGTGAGAGTTTGAAGACATCCTGACCCGACCAGACCCAATCCGCCAGGCTCCGAATGACCATTGAGATCAGGCCATGTCGCGGGTCGGGTCACCTTAACCCGCGATACTTTTTCTCCCGACCCACGGATTCGACCCCTGGATCCCGACCCACGGGTTGACTCTTCAAAAATGGTTGAATCTGCGTTTTTGTATCCCCGCAGTGATATGTGACCTGGATGTAGTGGGTATGAACAGGTCTAGACATCGGTGTCTACAGTTTACGGTGTTTTAACGTACGAATATGATCAAAAAGGATCATCAGCACCACAGAGGCTCTCGGATAGAAATCAAACGGTTTTAACGGGTTGGATCCGCGGGTCAGATGCACCGGTCCTACCCGCGGGTTAGAACTAAACAGCTGGGTCAAGGTGGCCTGACCCGTGACACGATCTGTATATCGCGGGTCATGACCCGACCCGACTCGCGAGTTTTAAAATTTTCTTGAACCGACCTGGCCAGACCCGCGAGAATTTCAAAAGCTGCTGACCCGACCCGACCCGAACCGACCCGACCCGTGAGGGTTCGAAAACCTCCTGACCCATGAAAATCCCTGCCAAAATAAACCTGGACCGTCCACCGACGTCCATCTTCGGGTCTGTTATGGAACAAATGCGGTGTTAATAGTACAGAAGGACGAGTACCATCGCCGTACTCGTAAATAGCAGCAGCGCGGAACTCACCGGCTGCTCATTCCCTCGAGACGGGTAGTCCAAGGTGCTCCCGCCTTCAGTGCGGCCCGCTGCTGCCCCTTTCCCCGCCGCCTCCCTGGGCCTCTTCCCGCCCTTGCCGGCCAGTTGCCGCTGCAGTCGTTCAACGGCGGCGGTGGTCCTGACCGCAGGCACCGCCCTCGAGGCGGTGGCATAGGAGGCTGGGGCTGAACTGCTGCCAGTAGGTGGAAGGGCCCTGCCGCTGGCACTACTGCTGCCACCGCTGCTGTCGCTGATATTCCTGGTATTGCTCCTGCTGCTGGCGCTGCCGCTGGTGCTGTTGATGTTGCTGCTGCTGCTGTTGATGCTGGTGATGATGTTGCTGCTGCTCCTGTTGATGCTGCTGATGTTGCTGCTGCTGCTGCTGCTGCTGCTGCTGCTGCTGCCGGCGCCGTCGATGCTGCTGCCGCTGCTGACAGCGCATTCTACCAATGAAGATATCTGCGGGGTATGTTGCTCCTCCGTGATGAAATCCTCAGACCTGAGCCGTCCCAGCTCCTCAGTGTTGGACCAGAAAGCCTTCGACACCTCTCCGTTCCCGAGCAGGTGCTCTTTCAGCGACGCAATCTCGGCTGAGTTTGAGAGATAACCCTTGTCGACATGGCCTTTCAGCCGCCGTAGATCACGCACTGATCTCTCCAAAAGCACCATGTGTGCCCACTGCGAACGCAGTCACGTTCTGTGCCCAAAGGGCTACTGACGGTGTTGGGTGTCGCTCTGTCGGGCGCCAGGCGTCGGGCTCTACTTGGCTGTTGCATGAAATAGTTGATGCATACATCTGAGATCCGAGAGAAGGGTTTTCAATCCGCTTCCGATGCATGACTCTGAAGGGAGAAGGGATCAATATTCACTGCCCAGCTGCAACAGAGGGGTGGGTGGCGGGCTATTTCGCTGTCTATGCTGGCCAGGTGCGAGATTAGAATACTAACGAGCTCATGGGTGACGAGAAAGCACATGTTTGTGCTTAATAACGCTACCTCCCCCACACACATGACGCTGTGCTGCTGTACGCTTATACAAACAATAGAATTCAATATAGTAACATATGTGGAATAATACTAAATGTACAACGGTTCTTATAGTTTGGACCAGTATGACCTTCTGCCCCAGGATGTCTTCCCCAACCCCCGCATAGCAAACGAGGTTTCATAAAACATTGGTTCCGCCGCATTCTGTTATCAGACCGACCCTAAGAGACCCGCGACGAGTACGTACACCCACGTTCTAGCTTTCTCGAGGCACACACGCTACACATTCGTTGGCTGAGGCACACCAATTGCTCAAGCCCTGCTTCATGCAGCAGCCAGTGATCTTTAAGGTTCAGACAGGCCTCCAGAGCTGGTAAGGCTGCTGACGACGCAGTGAAAACTAGAACTCCAGCTTGTTCGCGCACGGCCACAGCCTGCAGCAAGAAAGGCTTGCCTTAGGTGTAGGCGGCCTGTTCTGCGTGGACCTCGCTGGGTGAGTGTGGCACGAGCAGCTGAGTAGGAGTATCGTACATACCTGGTGCCTGCTGGTACCATACGCGCTGCTACTCGTGCTGCACAGCACGCTGCTCTTCTCATCGATTGAGGTTGGCAGCACGAAACAACGTAAATAGAGATAAGAAGAACAAGGACCAAGTGTTACGAGTACTCTGCCACGAAAGCTTCGGCCCCGGTGCTTGGTGTCATGCTTCCTACGTTGCAGGTGCGGCAACACTTCGAAGTAGTGCAGCAAGCGGGTCTGTTCTTCGCTTGAAGTTCGTAACACGAACCGACTTGGGAGGCGCAGGGATCAAGCAACGCCCTGCCACGAAAGCTCTCTTCGACCCTGATGCTACGTTCATCGATTTCGGCCGGCGCGGTGCGCTCGGCCGGGTTGCGCTGGGCTCTCCACAAGCCGCCCCCATGTGCTCTATCTCGCCCCGACCGCAACATCAACCTGCGCTGTAACCGCACGAGCCTTGCTCTCGATTCGTCCACCCACACCAGGCGAGCCGTCGTGCTTGGAGAGGTTTGTGCTCGGTCAAAGTCAACGGTGTCATCAGCAGCATCGTCGCCGCCGCCGCCGCCAGTACGGCCACCACGGCCGCCACCACCACAATCACCACAACCGCCACGATGGCCGGGTCGCCAGGTGGGTGTTAGTACCTCGGTTGAACTGACGGGGCGTGTTGTTGGCGACGGGGGTGCTGGTGACGACGGGGGTGCTGGTGGCGCTGGTGTCAGTTCTGACGCTGGTGGTGGTGCTGGTGTTGTTACTGCTGCTATCGGTGGTGGTGGTGGTGGTGCTGCTGCTGCTGCTGCTCCTGCTTCTCCTTCTGCTCCTGCCGCTGCTGCTGCGACTGGGGAACGTGTTAGGCCTTGCCATCTCGAGCACCATGCTGGTGGTACCCGTCGATGGCGTAACAAGCAGCCTGGTATCGGAGGGCAGGGTGGTGGGCACTCTACCCCGCCGTGGGCCCCACGCGACGCTCCACCGCCTTCGCGTAGTCGGGCTAGGGCGAAGGTGGGAGGCACGAGCGACCTCGTCAACCAGAGAGTAATCAGACGACTCGCCTCCGCACGCAGGCGTAAAGACTGGTGGGGAGTACTGAGAGAACTCGAGGCAATCGAGAGGGATGCTTGCGCGGCAAACGGGCGTTTTCCCGGAGGAATGGGGACAGGGAGAGGAGGGGGAGGAGGAGGAGAAGGAAGAATTCGGGGGAAGATGGGAGGGGCCTGGCGTTGCTGGTGCGCCCCGGGTCTTACCCCTGCTGATGCGGAAAAAGCGAGGACGACTGTGTACAACATCGTCATGGACGTGCTGGCATCCAAGAATAGGTACGTACGAATACGGGGTACTGCCTACGATAGCATTCGAATATGCTGCTGCAGGATAGGCACAGGTAGACACTGGAACTAATTGTATAATATGGCCATACGCAATGCAGTCATATGTGTATATATATCAAAATGATATTGGTGTTGGTTTTGGTTTTGTTGATGTTAGCTATTTTTAAGATACAAAGCGGGGTCACTGGTCGGTGCAAGATTGTATCCTTCGCGTGCAAGGAATTGTGGGACATACGCGAGCAATGCATGACTAAGCTTGCGAAATGGGAAAAGCTGAGTTGAGGTTCTTCCGTCGACCTGGCACCATATGGCCTACCACGTACCTACCAGCGACACCGTATTTTATTTACTTGTTCTTCCCCTGGTAGGGGTTTTTATTTATTTTTATTTTTATTTTTATTTTTATCCTCCGGCGGATGGGGAAAAATAAAGCTTTAGCTCACCACACTTCCACGTATTTTCATACGCGTCGTGTGTCGATTTAACTCAGCTGCTTTCGCAGCCCAACGCTAGCTGGCGCACCCTTCGGGTCCCATAATGTGTTCCCGCAGAGGTGCTGTGCCCTTTTTCTATCTACAGCGGTAGGTTCTCCCTGGGGTACCCGTTTTCCACTCATCTTGTCCGACGGGTACCTTTCTTCCTTCCTTTTTTCCCGAAGGTAAATTGTTTCATTATATTTGCTGGCGAGATGTACCGTTGATTTTTTTATTTGCTGTCGTGAATCGCTTCAACTCGCCAGCCTACCACGCAGGAGTGCTTTTATGCCAGAGTGGACCACGTTAGCCCATTGGAACATCAGAGTAAAAACTTCTGTAGAGAAGAAAGGGCTTGATTTCAGCATCGAGGACGCAAAGCAGTCCGGGGCGCTGGATAAGGGGTGTATTGCAGGCGCAACGTTAGACGGAATACGACAAGACGACCTGCGCACGGCATTCCGATTATCGTACAGCAGCACGCTCTTCGTACTGTATTGATGACACCGGTTGATGAAAAATTGGTCGATATAAATGGGTAGGCAACCGTGTTGTTTTCACAAGTGTCTCCCCTTCTTCCCGTCGACATGTACTTTCTTTTTTTTGTGGCGCACATTGGTCAGCCTTCTTAGGACCCGGCCGCTTCCCAAGCTGCAGGGACCGCACGGCGGCTCGTGAGTCGTTGGTTGGTGGGGTTGGATAGGCAGGCGAGAACGGTGAGTTGTACATATCTCACTCTCCCTGCCTGTGTCCTAGATATATATATCTCGGTGCTCCTGTCTCTCTGTCTCTGTCTATTTTTCTTTCTTGCTCTCTTTTTTTCTTCCTGTCTTTCGTTCTATGTGTCCCTCCGTCTCCAACTGCCCCTCCTTCTTCATTTATGCATCTCTATGTCTCCCTCTCCTCTCCCTCTACATTTACGTACCTTCGTGGGTGTTGCTAGATGGCAAGAGGCGTTCATGCTGGTGGAGATGATGCAAGCCCGTGACGTAACGGTCGACCTCTACACCCTCAACTCCTTGCTCAAGGCCTGCGGCAACGACGGGCAAATCGAACGTGAGCCGATGCCGTCTTCCTCCCTTTCCCCCCCCAGTGCCCCCATCTCGTGCTTGTCACGGCCAACGCATTCAACTCCCGCGGCGCCAGACAAACCTTCTTCTATTTGTAAATTTGAGTGAAAATCTGTGTCTCTAAGTTTGACCGAACAAGGACCCCATACGAGAGTCCTGAAGCGTCCGTCGATAACACCGGCACAACGTAGATAGGGGATCGCTCCTGACGAACGCAAAAAATAACGATTCCTGACTGTTAAAATCTGACGATTCGTGACATTTAAAGTTCCGTGTTGTCACGTTTAAAAAAAAACGCTTTTTTTTGTCGAGAATCCTGACTTATCTATTTTTAATGGAAATTTTCGGACCTATTCAAAAGTTAGAATTCCTGACAAAATGTCGCGGATTCGTGAAAATGTCTCGTTTTTGTTTTTGTCACGATTCCTGACTTTTTTTTGTGCTCGTTAAGAATGACCCTTTAGGTGATGACAGGTACGAATGCCCTGCTTTGGCAAGTTCCTACAGTAGCTACGGCTATACTCGATTGTGTTGTTTTTTCATTTGCCCTTCGGTAACGTATGGTACCGCGGTGCATATGCAATCCCCATGTAGAATGAAACGCTCCTGCTCCTTTCCGGCAAAAAAAAAAAAACTCGGAAGTTACCGTAATATTCGTTGTTCTGATTTGTCTTCCCACAATGGATGATACAGCGGCGTATACATGATTTCATAGCTTATCGAATGCTGTTGTCAATGTTCAGCGAGAAATGTACCAGCCCGACAATAAGCATAAGCTCGATATAAAAAATGAATGGAAAATGTGCGCAATTCCGAGATCTTAGGGAGGGGACGATAAATGATCATCCCCGGGTCAACCACATGGATGTTTCTATCATTTAATCTACCTGCGTGGGCGTGATAAAACAGTACAATGGGCACCCCGATTTAAGCGCGCCCATGATAAGGAAACATTCGGGACTTAAGAGCGGTCATATCGGCATGCCCCGCCAATGGTAAACGCTATATATTTCCCACTACAGATAGGAGCAGTGTGTTGTTTAGAGCGGTTTCTTTTTGGCTCGTCACGGGGCGCTATTAAATCGTGCCACCCGCTTTACCGCATGACCTCAATTCCGCATCGAGCTTGTATACACTGCTTTTCATGTCGAGCTTCTATTTTTCCAGTCGGACTGGTATATTCTCAACAGGTTGCGCGCCTCGGGCAGATGACGATGTAGACCACCCACGTAGTAGATCTTTTTTATCTGACGTTGTGAAGCACCGCGTAGGATCTGCTTGTATAGGCTGCGGATCTAACCTAGGAAAACCTGTGGCAGATCATGCAGGTCGTCGTGCGGCTACCACCTGGTAGCATGAGCTAGATCATTCAGACCTCGGCAAGATCTAGATCATCAAACGGGGGTCGATGATCTATCTGTCCGACGTGTGTAAGCTTAGTATTGAAAAATCAATGTAGTTTCGATGATGTGCAGCAGTAGCATACATTCGGATGCACTGTAGAAAGGGTTATTTCGACGGTACATTCTGATAATGTGCAGTAGTGTATACATTCCGACATAGAACGGATTGTTGTCGACGGTACGTTCCGATAATGTGCGGTGTTGCATACATCCCGATATAGAACGGATTTTTTTCGAAGGAATAACTGAGTAGAGTAAGCCGTCGCTGCTAACATGGTAATTGAACTCGTCCATCATGAAGTACCTGGTATGTGACTGTCGGCATATTGTTCACGTTGGTGGTTTGCGAGCGCTTCAGGTGACTCCAAGTTGTTCCGTTGTTATAGTTTTTACAATTATTATAAGTACGTCAGCTGTGAGTTCGATACTTTCAGGGTTGATGCCCGTCTTTGCGAGCTGCGTGATACACCAGTTGCTCGTGTTCACAGATGGATTGTCGTTTGAATACATATATGAATATATACATATATATATGGCTTCTTTGGGTAGTGTCAGGGTGAACATCAACAAGATGCGATCAATAATAACAATGGTAGCTGCTACACGTACGTCATCCAAAGGTAGCAAGGTTATGATTCGTCGGTATTATTAGCGATATACCAAGCACATACAGTATTTTTGCCGCCAGAAGTTGACACTAGCATTTATGCGCAATCGCGACAACTGCCAAAGCACGATTCCGAATACCGCCACTCTCACCCAGCCCCTGTTTTCTTTCCCCACATTATTCCCGGACGGGCGTGCGGGTTCAATTTTCCGTGACACGAGAGAGCAGTGATGCTGAACCTTTTGGCGGAGATGCGTCGCGTCGGCGGTGGCGGCGATGACGGCGGCAATTCCCTTCCAGCAGCAGATGTGGTATCGTTCAACATCGCCCTTGCGGCCTGTGCGCGAAATGGCGAGGTCTCGCACGCCCTCTCGCTGCTCGACGAGATGATGCTCACCATGAGAGGAGAAGCGCGAGTCAACGATGACGCAGCGGGCGTTAGTATCGGTGGTGTTGGCGTTTGTGGTGTTGGTGTTGGTGGGGATGGTTTGGGCGGTGGTTGGGGGCGTGGTGTTCCTGTCGATGGTGGGGGTGGTAAGGATAGCGGTCGGGGTGGTCGGGGTGGTGGTTGTGACGTTCATGTTGATGTTGAGGGTGGCAGCGGTGTTACCGTTAGTGGCAGGTTTGGTGTTGGTGGTGGTGTTGGTGGTGGTGTTGGTGGGAACGGGGGACATCTATCCCAGGCACCGCCCCCAAATTTGACCAGCTTTAATTCCGCCTTGTCGAGCTGTGCAAAGTCCGAGAGCGGGGTTTTCAACGTTCAAGGCGGGAGTGGGGGCGGGGGCGGGGGACAACCTATCGGTGCGAAGCCCGAGAACGTTTTTCTCGACGGCGGGGGCGTGGGTGGGGGTGGTAGCGGGAGTGGGGTGGGAGAGGGGGTCTTGCGCGTAGGACAACCCGGGTACGTACATGCGGACGGGAGCAGGAAGGGGGTGGGGGTGGAGCGAGCTGTGGATATTTTGAAGGCAATGAGGAGGCGAGAGGGGGGGGCTCCGGCCCCTGACGTGATGTCGTACAAGGAGGTGGTGCTGGCGTGCGGTCGGTGAGTGGGACCGGCTGTGGGTATCGGTTTTTCGTTGTTATTGTTGTTGTTTTCGAGGTGCGTGGGACGAACTGTCGATAGTCCATTTTTTGCTTGTTTACGTGACGGAAGCTGACCTATTGTTTTCATATTGTTTTCCTGTGACAGGGGGAGAAATGCATCATTTTTCAGTGTGAGAGATACTGCATGTCGATGGTTGCTACCGTTGGTTGTTTCGGTGGTTGTTTTTTGACAGCACATCCTGAGGGCGTGGGAAGATGGAGAGGTGCGAAGTCGGGGGGGGAGACGAGGGCCGGGGGGAGGGTACCAGCTGTTTTCTCTGTTACCGCGCTCAAACCTTATCAACTTTGGAATCTCTTCGAAACCGACCGCGCTTTTTTCAACCGCTACAGTACGAGTAGCCCTCTTATGCGGCGAGGAACTGTATTTTTTCTTCTGAATGCTGAATCCTCTATTTTTTTTAGGGCTGGCCAATGGGAGAGAGCGATGGGGTGGATCGACGCGGCTGTGGATGACGGCCTCGAGCTCACCCCCTCGATGTTTTCCGCGCTAATAACGGCGTGTGGTCGCGCGGGGGAGTGGCAGCGGGCGCTTTCCGTCCTCTACGATGACATGCCGGCGCATGGGGTGGTTCCGGACAAGTTTTGCTTCAACATGGCCTTGAGGTGACGCATTTGTTGTTGGTAGGGGTGGAGGCGGCGGCGGCGGCGGCCGCGGTGGATGTTGCGGTGGTTGTGGTAGTGTTGGTGTTGGTGTTCTTTTACGGTGACCCACACGCTCGTGGAGTGGTCCCGACTGTTTTTCCCACAATTTGGCGTTGTGCTGCCCGTGTTGGTGTCGGTGTTGGCGTGTTGGTTGTGATTGCGAGGGGAGTGGGGGTGGTGGTTGTGGTGGGGTGGTTGTGGTGGTGGTGGTGGTGGTGGTGGTGGTGGTGGTGGTGGTGGTGGTGGTGGTGGTGGTGGTGGTGGTGGTGGTTGTTGTTGTTGTTGCTGTTGTTGTTGCTGTTGCTGTTGCTGCTGTTGGTGGTGGTATTGGTTTGCTTTACGAGGACATGCCGGCGCCCGGTGTGACCCCAGATAACGTTTGCTACAATACGGTGTTTAGGTGGCGCGTGTGTTGGTGGGAGGAAGGCAGGGGAGGCGTAGGGATCGTGGTGGTAGTGTGAGGGATGTGTCACGACGAGTGGTGGTAGAGGTAGGGCTGGTGCTGGTGCTGGTGCTGGTGCTGGTGGTGGTGCTGGTGGTGGTGCTGTTGTTGCTGTTGGTGGTGGTGGGGTAGGGGGCAGGGGTTGGGAGTGGTGATAGGTGTATTGATGGTGTTGATGGCGTTGGCGGCGGACGTTTTCCGTGATGTACGATGTCATACCGGCGCACGGAGTAAGTTTGCCACAATATGGCCTTTAGGTGATGCATGCTCACGGGTGGTTTTGGCCACAACATTGCCTTAACCTCCTTGGAGCTTAAGAGGGAAGGCATGACGAAAGGATTTTAAGAGGAAAGAACCGGTCGCACGAAGCTGCCCAGGACTCTCGGTAGAAGGTGTGTTCACTAGTGTGTTCGCTGGTGTGTTCAAAGCACAATGGTAGGAGCTATACGACGAATATTCGCACCGCATTCTGATACTCGTATATGCGGCTGCAAGCTGTTCCCAGAAGGTGTTTATTATCACAAATATCTTATTTTTGGTTAGTGTAAACGGGCTTACTAAGTCTTAACGTGATGCCTGCGTTATTGGTGGGTTTTGTTTGGTTTTATTTGTTGTAGTGGTAGCTTTGGCTGTGGTGTTTTTTGGTGTTGACATTGGCGTTGGTGTTAGTGTTTGTGTGCTCTACCATGACGAGCCGGCGTACGAAAGGATCCGGGATATGTTTTTCGATTTGCAGTATAAACGAGAGATATCATTCTGCAGCCGTGTTGTACAACTATTTGCGTTGTAGTTCGAAGGCTAAAGCTTCCGGCCTTCCTTCCTCCTCTGCCTCTCTCTCCCCCTCTCTGTACTTGTGCCGTCCGCGGCAGGGCCTGCGCGGACGCAGGAGAGGTAAAGAAAGCGTTGGAAATCCTCGACGTTTCTCTCTCTGGAGGCAGGGGTGCGAACGGTTTCAGCTATAGTTCCATCTTGGACGCTCTGGCGAGGCAGGTGAGCGGTAGGTGCAGGCGCAGGAGGTGATGGGTGACACCGGTATGTGTTTTGTTTTCTGCGATCGTTTGCTTTTACCGGTAAGCCGACCAAAGCAAGGGGGCGGTAGGGGGGTGCGGCTGCTCGTAGTGCTACTGCGTGCGACCCGTGTGCTACGGTGGAGGCGCACGAACATTTTTTTTCAACCCATTTCCAACTCCTAAAAGAAGTCCTGGTCTGACTCCAAGTGTTTTGTCCCCCTGTCGGGACTGCGGTGCTAAATATTGAACCCAAATTTAACTCTATATCTTCTTAACCCATTTACAACTAAAAAAATAATAATCATAGTCTGACTCTAAGCGTTTTGCCCCCACGTTGGGGCTGCGGTGCTAAAAGGGTTAACCCAAGATTCAAAACTGTTTCTTAGAGAGAAAAATTACGGTGCAACTCGATGAACAATCTGTGATGTCCTTGGTAAAACAAACGAAAAAAAGGCGGAAACAACGCGGTTCTCCAGCGATGTTGGATTGAGGAGTTCCGAAATTCAGAGGTTGCTTTTGCTGAAAAAAGTAGAACTTCCATTGTAGCTGCCTCATGTATGGGTGTCGTGTGTGATGCATGATGGTACGTGGTTTCGACGCTGTATTTGGTTTTCACGGGTAATTGGGCCAGGCGGCGCGCGGGTGGGGGCGCCCCCGTGAAGGAAAACGGTCAGAGTCCAACCCGCGGGAGGGATGAACGGAGATGCTGACTCATGTGCTGCATGCGTTGTTGCTTCCCTGTGGTGTTTGTGAGCGTTTGTGTTTGTTGCTATGTTTCGGTGTTTGACGTGTCTTGTGTCTGTGCGTCTGATTGCCCTCCTCGATTCTGTTCGGTTTGTTGTAGCCGAGGTAGCGCTTTCGTGTCTGTGCCTCGGTTGGCCAGTCGCATTACGTCGGGCATGTTTCAGCTGGAATGGCCCTTGTCTGCCCGTGTGTCTGTTGATAGATCTGGGTGTCTGCCGTTTCTGTCCATCTGTGTGTCTGGTTGGCCGTCTCTATGTCTGGCGTGTCTATGCGGCTGTGCACACGCGTGCCCGGATGCCGGTGCGTCTGTGCCTTTGGCTGACTGTGTGTCGGTGTGTCTGTATATTTGTCTGTGTACCTGCTGCATCTGTGCGCCTGGGTGTTTACTGCTTCTGTGTCTTGTGTGTGTCTGGTTGCCTGTCTGGGTGTTTCATGTGTCTGTACAACTGTGAAATGTGCGCCTGTGTGCCGGTGGGTGTATGCATCTGAGACCCCGATTGTCTGTGTGTATGATGATCTCTTTGCGTGCGTGCCAGTCTGAGCGTTAGTTTGTTCGGTGTACCTGCTCTCTCTGTGCGTTTGTGCCTTGCGAGTCTGTGCACCTGCGCGGGAAGTGTCTGTATCCGGGTCTGGGTGTCCGCCCGCTGGTGTGTCTGTGTGCGGGCCAAATCCTACGTTAATGTGATTTATATTTTCAAACTATTAATGGTCAAGCGCGGCTGTCGCTAATGATCCGCGCGGCAGGAAATATGCATCTGTCATCAAGTGGTGTGAATTGGCGGCCGGGGCGTGCTTCAGGAAGCTCGAAAGAACTTCTTACTTCTTGTCGCGGTCAATTAACCAAAAAAAAAAAACATGGGCCGTAATTATGTGCTGACCCGCTTTCCACGCCCGTCAAACCCCCCAGGGAGACCCCGAGCTCGCCTTGCGAGTGCTCCGGGAGAAGCATCGCCGGACTGGGCACAAACCCAACGCGTGGCACTACGGAGCCGTGTTTCTAGGCTTTTTCAGGGCGGGGGACGAGGCGGGGGCCCTTGCCATCCAGTCTGAGTGGCGATCGTTGCAGGGCCGCGACGCGGTGGAGCAACTGGGCAGGAGCGGAGCAAGTTGCGGAGACGCCGGTGGCGTAGTGGATAGTCGGGCTCCCGGCCTAGGAGGGCGTGGTCTGCAGTTCTCCGTGGAGGGGGCGGGGAGAGGGGCGGTAGCGGCGACGGGGTTTGGTGCTGACGAGGATAACTTCCGGCGTTCCGGGGGGGGGGAAGGGTCGGCAGCGGGTGCTCCGGGGGATCGGTTTCGGCCGTCGGACCTCTTGTCGCTTGCGCTCTCGCACGCGGACATTGGTGCGTGGTCGGAATGTCTCGATGTTCTTGACACCGCACAGGAGGTAAGCACGAAGGCAGGCGGGTGTGCTTTTTTCTTCGCTTTTGTGTTTTTGTTTTGTTCTTGTTCGTGTTTGTCGGCGTGTTGGCCCAGTGGTAGGAAGTCAACCCGCTCCCGCGTTTCGGCTCCCTCGTTCACCGTGCGCACCGTTCACTTCTGGCCCCGGGGCTCCGAGCTGGAACAAGGTGGGGTAGAGCGTAGTCGAGAAAGGATGGAAGGGGGTAGGTGAAACCGTTTAGAAATACTGCCCTTGGAGAACTGTTCTCCGTCTCGAAAGAGATGCGTGGTCAATGGTGAAATTACGAAGACAAGCAGCAAATGACGCCCCCCCAACCCCCCCCCCTAACCCCCCCCCTCCTCCCTCCATTGCTCCGTCTCGACACTGCACGGGTGCGAGGGTCTATAGTCTTTAGACTACGGGCATGGATGACAATTAGTACACCCCCCCCTCCTCCCCCAAAGCCCGCCTCCTTATCTTCGACATGGCTCACTAACCTCACTTTCGGACGGCTGCTATCAGGTCTACCGGGCAGTCGTTCGTAGGCGAAGACAATGTACCCGTCAAACGATCCCACGATCTTACCCCGTCCCCCCCCCACCCGTCCCTCCCAACCGCCTCCCTAATCCCCACGTCCCCCACTTATCAATGCCAAAGACCGAGCCAATCGGGTGCCATAACAATAGTATAACCATGACATCCACGTTAGCGCTGCCCCCCACCCCCCTCTCCCCCCCGCCCCACACTCGCCCCTCCCCCCCGCGACTCTCCCCGTCCCCGCCCCAAACCCTTGCCTCCGCTCCCCTCCCCCGCCCCCGTCTCTCCCCACCCCCACGCACCCCAACCCACGCCCAAACGGCTGCTATCAGGTCCACCGGGCGGCTCGCTCGTCGGCGAGGGCTAAGGCCACAGAGCTATTACTCGGCACCGCGCCGAGAGGGCAAGCAGACGGCATCGCGGGTCAAGCAGGCGAGGCTATTGAAACCGCCCGGGGGGGGGGGGGGGGGGGGGGGCAGCGTAGGCAGGGGAATATTACTATCGTAATCCATAACCGTGACTTAAGGAACCGCGCTGGCTATGCTACAACTTTAGACCAGTGTATTTTTTTTTTCACTTTTTTTGAAAATTACCTTTTCCGCAGCAGCTCTTCCATTCCCGGCATAGTATTGGCCCGCGCAACACGCCCTTACGGAAATCAGCACACTTCCTGAACCAAACCTGCTCCTTCGTACCGTGTCGGCCTTCGGAGAAAGCTTACGTTCAGCCCAATCGTTTTTGAACTACCGTGGGTACCCTGATTTTGGAGCGCCCCGTGACAAGCCAAAACAAGCGATCTTGACCGCACATTGCTCATAGCGGTGGTGGGAAGTATTTTGCTTTTAGTATACGCGGGACATGCCGATTCAACCGCTCTTAAGTTTCAAACGCTCTTATCCCGGGCGCTCTTGAATCGGGGTACCCACTGTACAAGCATGCCACTAAAACGTACCAGAACTCCTTGTTGCCTTTACACCCCGTAAATACGTGTCTGTGTTTTGGTCATTATGCAGCCCCTAACCTGTTCAAGTAGGTTGCGGCGCTCGCCCGTCAAGGAACACGGGTCTCCGTTAATGGCTGTCATCGGCCGGTATGCCAGTGGTTGACGTTGTTTGCTGAAGTTCAATGTTATCATGACGTAGGTATAATACCAAACTAAAAAATAAAAAAATCGGGCGATATTGGGTTAAGGAGTCCCGAAAACAAAGAAAATGTGTTCTTATTTAACGTGCTACCTCTGTCGTAGCAGACGTCCGAAAACGAGTACCCCCCCCCCACTCCCCTACATATGCGGAGTTCTTGTCCTGTGTTGTTTCTTTCGAAAATAACTCCCGCATGCACACACCTATCTTAACCGGGAAGCGCTGAAACCGCTGGACCGAAAAATCCGCCAGCTGAAACTGCTTTGTTTTATTACGATTGCATGGTTTTCTCCCCGCTTGTGCCTGCACCGGAAATCTCGCCCCCCCCGTCCCCCGTCAAAAATAGGCTGGTCGTGGTTGGGGTTTCCATTCTGGCGAGAGAGGCGGCGGCAGTGGGAAAATGTACATTGATTCTTGAACTGCACCGCGTCGTATTTCTTCGCACTCCTTTGCGCCGCACGCCGCCTTCACTGTGTTTTTTTTTTTGTTGCGCCGCGTCCTGTTCCGCCGCTCTCTCTTACGCCGCACGTGCCTGCAACTGAAATCCCCCCCCCCCCCCCCCCCCCCTCCCCCCCCCGAAAGTAGGCGGGTCGTGGTCAGGGCTTCCGTCCTGGCGAGAAGCCGCGGCGCACAGCTCCGACGCGTCTGAGCGAGCCACTGAGGCTGCTAGGGCGCTGAGGGGCTGCTACGAGGCGGCGGTGGAGGCGCTTGGGCGTGCTGGCCGATGGGAGCAAGCTCTGTCGGTGAGTCAAGTCTTTTAAAATCCGCAACCACGTTTTTGGGGGGACAGTTACTTGGAAATGGTGTGGTTGAGAGCGCATTTTGATGAAGGGGATCTTATGAAATCCTCAACGTCCTTGCAACGGGAGGCCCAGTTTTGGCGACAAGTCACTTGGAATTCGTATAGGGAGGGGTTTGGGGCTCTCAAGGGGTTAAAGGGGTTGAAGGATTTTAATAGTTTGCACCGCTGCAGTTGGAACGTTTGACCGGAGGGAGAAAGGGCGGTAGGGGAGGGGGAGGTGTAGTCAATAGTCCGTAAGAGCGTGAGACTTTAGCATCCACAAAACGACGGGAGGCAGCACGTGTGCCCGGGGGGTGGGCTTAGCGTCGGCGATTGGGGAAGGGATTGGGAGGGGAGGCTGGCAGACGCCTCCGACATTGGCTTGCTGTTCTGTGTCTAAATTAGTTGGCTGATTTGCTACACTGCGGTGCAGAGATCTCGCCGTCCCTACGGGCCAGGTTTGCTTGTTGCCGCCGCTGTGGGGTGCGGTTAGGGGGTATGGGTGGCGTGCGGAGCAGGTCTTGCTTATATCGGGCCGGCATGCACTGCTTGCACCAAGCGCGAAGCGCCGCTTAGTGTTCGGCGAGTCGCGTGAACGGTGAGATGCATGCTTCCTAGGTCCGCTTGTTAAACGGACTTCGGCACGTTGTGCGTGCTCGCTTGTCGGCGTGGCCACTTCCACAGACAGCCAAGGGCACGCTATGTAAGTGCTTCGTGGGTGCCTGACTGTATACGCTCTACGTGGCAAGATCACCGCCCTTGTCCGGAGTTGCGGCTCTCCACCCCGCACATTTGCACGTTTAGTGATAGTTGTTGCTATTGATTCGGTCTTTTCACTGCTGCATATATTTAATACTGCCATTAACAAAGACGGATCGTGACAACTTCCTGACTACAAACGAGCGGCCGGTGTGTCACGCGTCTTGCACATGTGAGTATCGACCCTCAGTTTGTCGAGCTCACCGCTGACGTTGTTAGAGCGATGTCGTAAATAGGAATGATTTAACCCGGCCGCCCTTTAGGTTACCGCCGAACGAACGAAAGCGGCACCCTGGCACCCTGGTCGTCTATCTGGCGCGGTGAGCGGTGTGTTCCACAGCGTCCCTGCTAACCGACGGCAGCACCTGTAAGGGGCAGGAGTTTCTGGAAGGTTGTGTGAGCTAGCCCGGTTGCTGGAATTTAATCGCTAGTGGTTGGAATTGGGGCCGGTCGGTCTCTTCGGTCGTGTAGCGTCATCGTCGTGGTCGGTGTAAGCTCCGAGGAATGAGCGAGAAACGCCGCGAACTATTGAGTGTGGTGGGTTTTCTGCCGTGCCCCCCATTTTTCGGGTATATCAGGCTACGCCCCTTTTGCCATGTTGATGCCACTATTATACCAGCGTTGTCTTCTTTCCACCCAATTACATTATGTCTAGGTGTTAAAAAAAGGCGTGGCGGTGTCGGGGAGACAAGGCCTCTCCTTGGATCCTGCGTGCTTCGTTTCAGCTCTTCGTGCATGTTCTGGGCTCAACCATCCGCCGGGCTGCCGCGGTGGGAGTAGCTTCGCCTTCCAAAGCAGCAGCGCCTCCCTTTCCCCGCCGAAATCGATGCCGTTCCCGTTCCCAATTACGGAATCGGGTGCAAGCGCAACAGCAGAAGCAGCAGTGACAGCAAGAATGACAGCCGCAGGAAGAGCAGCGAAAGCAGCGGAATCAACAGCAGCAACAGCAGCAATAGCGGCAGCAAGAACAACAGCAGGAGGAAGAGCAGCAGCAGTAGGATCGTCATCATCATCATCAGCAGCAGCAGCAGCAAGAAGAGCAGAAGCAGGAGCAGAATGGACAGCAACTCCAGCAGCTCCAGCAACCCCAGCAGCCGCAGAAAGAGCAGCAGCGACGACAACGACGACAACGGAAAACGGCAGCACCGCTCAGCGACCGCGAAGGAAGGAGGAAGTCGTTCGCCGGCCACAGCCACTGGCGGAGACCACAGCTGCGCTGTTGAGGAGGATGGAGGCGGAGGCTGGTGTCATCCCCGACATGTGGTGTTCCAACGTGGCCATGGAGGTGAAACCAACGGGCAGATCATCTCATATTAATATCGGTATCGATATATAATATCGAAATCGGAATCGAAATAATCGATATCGATATCAATGTCGAGGCTGTGTTATGTTGTCTTTCCCTATACATGTAGAAATTGTTCCGCTAATTTTTCACCCACACTCACTACTTGCCACCTAGTTTGTTTTTCGTTCTGATCGTGTTGTTTGCCACATATCTAGCGACTTGCAGCCTAACAAAAGTCGGCCGTTTCAGTCACATTATCCTACGAATAAAAGTTTTTTTCGTATGGGCGCTTTCAAACGCCGGCCGTTTATCTCCCACGGTTGTGGAAGTTAAATGGATATTTCACTCACCTTCAACATATATATATATATATATATAAATATATATATGTATATATGTGATTCTTTCACCGCTGCCAAGGGCACTTGCCTTATATGTGATGCCGGGTGAGGGGAGAGCCTTCCTTCGCTTTTGTAGCAAAGGACATGAGAGTGTTCCAGAGAGCGCGGGGCGATCTCTGACATCGGCAACTCGGCCTCTATTATGTACCGAATTGGCCGGGGTGATCGGAATATCTTGGGATGGATTACAAGGGCTCCGCATGGACGCCGGCATTCGCCGGCGCCCATGCTTCGGGTAGGGCAGGGCGGCACTTGGACGAGGAAAAAGGAAAAACGATGTAGCTGTTCGATTCGACATTATTAAAGTTTAAAGTACTGCCGAGAGTTTCATACAAATAGGAGGTTCTAAAGGTCGTATTTTGACATTTCATGGCGCCCATTGTTTGGGTAAGGGCGGGTAGCACTCGACGAAGTAAGTTGTAGTTGTAAGAAATTGAAGATTAAAGCAATGCCAAGAGCTTAATACGAACATGAGGTTCTGAAGGTTTACTTTGATGGAAGGAAAACATATATACAAAGGAAGAAAGCATTGGCGAAACACACTGTCATTAAAACCGCCGCAAAGTAAAAGTTGGCCAGAAATGCCGAAGGGAGAATTGAGAACCTGCTTCGCTTCGAGGCTTCGAGGCGAAAGGAAAGAGGACATGGCATCAATAAAAAAGGTATCGGACGGAATGGTTGAAAATGTTTAGTTTACGGAAGGGAAAAAGGAAGGCGCCGTTGATTATGCCTTGGACAACCCCTCAATGTTTACTCCCACAGTAGACGAAGAACTTACGATAGGTCCTCCATGTTTGTTTCCAAAATATACGAAGGACTCGCTCACAGAGAAGAACAAAAGACGACACTGAATGCCCTTGATTCAAGTAGCTACTTCAATGCACGCGGCACTTACACTGGTGAAAATATACAAAAATGAAAAACGAATTATGCAGACATAGCACAAGGCAAACAAAAGAATCCGTACGACAGATCAGTATTCGATCGTACCATAGTCACAAAACAGCTCTCCGACTCGGCGTGAGATACGCGATGGGTCCTCCGGGCTTACTTGCACAATGTACGAAAAACTCACTTGGAGTGGAGCCCTATAGGGGATATCGAATACCCTCGATCCAATTGGTACATTCAACGTAGAGAATACCCTCGATCCAATTGGTACATTCAACGTAGAGAAATGCACCAGAGGAAAGGCACGCCAAACGGGAAAAGAGGGATAATCGAGCCTCACACAAGGCAAACAAAATAATCCTAGACCGGTATGAAATCGTACCATTATGACTAACAGCCCCCGACTCTGTGGAAGGTAGGCCCCAAAACAACTTATTGCTTCTATCAATATGTTAAACGGCACATCTTCATACGGACGAATGCATGCCACCCACTGGTTTCTTCCGTGGATACTGTCGACTTTTACTACGACCTTTGCGTGGCGCAAGTCGGAAATATCGCGATATTGGTCGTTTAGAGCCGAATTATGTGCGTCTGGAGTTGTAGACGACTCCGGGCTGTTGGGATATTTTCGCCATACGTGGTCCGCACATACTAAAATATCGCGTAGGTGGGAATTCCCACCTTCGTGATACTTTGTGATTTTTTTTCAGGAAAGATGCGGTTCACTTGTTGTTCGTGCTTGCTGGCCTGGGAGAGACCCGCCTGCAGCCACATGACCTGCACGCACACAGCACATGACTGCACAACAGCACACACAACCAACCGCTGCACTTATGAAGCCTCCAGCGCGGCACCATGAATAACGAACGGCCGCGACAGCTGGATTAGCCCTTTGACAGACCGGCGTCTCTGTTCTCGAGCCCGGGCAAGATGTGATCTGTTGCTTGGTTTCAGTTCATGAGGGCACACTACAGTAGTAGCTAGCTGGAGCACAGCAGTCAGTTATTCCTCTGCTGTGTAAACCCCCTTGCCTGCGTTCGTTCCTCGGCATCGATCGCATTTAGACCGTGTCTATCCCCAAGCTACCCCAACAGCAGTAACCACGTAAAGCAAAACTCAAAGCATGACCCATCGCGGCTTCCGCGCGTTTATACTGTGGCGGGCAGTTGTTGCAGGCAACGTTTTCTAGCCCATGCCGTGCATGCCTCGTCTCACACCCCTGGCAGCTGGTGCCCTACGCTGCTCTGGGTCTCGGGCGGGACGAGGCAAATAACCTTGCTTCGTCTCGCCTCGAGTCTTGGGCCCTTGATGGCTCGAGTGTGGAAAAAACGCCAGATTCAGTTTTAGACAGCACAAGGTGGTCGCTGGTCTCTGATCTCTTTTATTGGTCTCTGGTCTGTTTTGTTGTGTTCTCGTACCCGGTACGTATACGCTAGCATTTTAATTGCTTTATACCTTGATTTGATTGCGATTGTTTGGTTTACTCTGTCTCACAATCTGGGGCTCCCGTGAAAGTGCACGTACGTGCAAGGTTTTTTAGATTTGCACGAAATTCAATAGCGATTGTATGGCGGCTCCCTATGTGCAGGTCCGCACCAAACAACGGTTGCGCTGCCCAGACCAACCCAACCCCAGACCCGACCCTAACCCTAACCCAAACCCTAACCCTAACCCTAACCCTGCTCTCGAGGTCGGCAGGGGCAGTACTGAGCTTACGTGCAAATCTGAAAACCTTGCACGTACGTGCAATAATATTCCTGGTGCACAATATGTTACCAAACAATAGTAAGTTGTATATGCCACCGCAAAATTCCTAGCATTATCAAGTACCGTTTGGAAATAATGCTAATTTTGTAAATCATTCAGGCGCTCAGACGTTAAGATTCAACCAAAATCTCCGAAATTCCTTCTCGACATGCGGTATTTTTGCAACTTCTCGCTTGTCTCGCTCGGCATCCGTCCGCGTTCACGTCGATGTGCGGAACGGACACGGCAGGGCGAGGGGCTTTGGAGCCGCCCCCCGAAGGCGGCGCTCGAACGAAGCTATTCGACCGAGAATTCCAGTTCCGCGAATCGCATACTTCGGCCGAGATAAGAAAAAATTCCTGACCAAATCCCTGAAACCAAATAATGATTTTATATATATATATGTATACCGTTCGTTGGGTCTTCCTATCGTACACGTGTGACGATCGTTTTACGTATCTTTCCCAACACCTGCTCTCCACAGTGTATCGTTGATTGTCTGGCGTGTTTAGGGCCGATTGTGGGCGGAGCCCCTTCGCCACCGTGCCCGTTTTCGTGTGTTTCGTTTCGCACATTTTGTACACCAATGCAGTCCCGATGGAAGAGCGCCGTGTTTTCTTGCGCACGAACTGTGTAGAGACGAATACTGTTCCATTTCTGTTCTCGTTGTCCTTCGCGCGGTCAATGTACCACACGCAGCTGGATTTTTTTTCGTGGTTTGACGAATCCTCGACTTTTGCTGCTGAGGTGTCGTTTTAATCCTGTTTTAGGAAAGGGTTTCACCGAATCTCACCCCGTAGGCGTTCCTCGTTGATGTCTGTTTTGCGTCGTTCCTGAACGGCGCCCACCTAACCCTATATCTTTTCTATTGTTATTTCGAATACGTCTGCTGTGAGTTGGATCAATTTATGGGTCGAGGCTCATCTTTGCACGCTGGGCGATACTCCGGTGGTGCGTTTTTCCGGGCGTGTTACTATTTGGAGATGTATGCCTCCCCTGCCAAGGTGAACAGGATCATTCTCCCAACGTCTAATTCTACGATACCCCCCCGCCCCCCACTCAGCGACTTTCTTTGACGAGCGTTTAATGTGATTGCTCGGCACGAGGAAAGATGCTATTCAAAAAACATCTTACCGTATTTTCTTCTTTACAAAGGGCTGTCGAGCCATGATGTCGGGGTGGCAAGGGGCACCGTGATTCAGGAGATACGGCACGGAGCTGGTTTTTTGAACCGGCGATTTCGTTCAAGAAAAGTTGAGGGGGCTACCGTAGAACGACTCCAAAATGCTATTTCAGTCCCTAATCATTCTGCGCACTGATACTGCACAGCCCGTATGGAGAAGGACAAACGTTTTGCGCGCTGCAGTTGGTGTTGTTCCATCCCTTACCCCCCCCCCCCCTCCACTATCAGACGGCCCGCACTAGACTCTTGCGTCTAGCGTCCCTCCCAAAAATGAGTCAAGTCAGTTTGACTATTGATACTGATGACACAGCCGTAGGACCATGGTTCCCACCCCGTTTCTGTTTGCTTGCTTGTTGCTGTTTTTTTTTCGCGGTTCCTCAATCCCCACCCCATCCCGTACGTGATTTCTTCGCTGATGGTTGTGGTGTGCCTTAAACCTCTTTGGGAGATGAACCGAGAAAAAAAAAATGCGAATAGATATGGCGATTTTGCAGCATGGTCGGTCACGTGTCTTAACCCCTGTGAGACTTGAGCGGGGGAAAAAAGAAAAAAACCGACCGACAAAAGTGGCGGTTACGCCGTCGGCCGTTCCAATCAACGCGGGCTGCTTGGACGTCTGTGAATCGGTTCGTGTCCGAACCGCACTAACTCAACAATCGCACGATATTGTGCCGTTCGTACTGCTTCGCGCTGACGGAGACGGTGCATAACAACGCACCTTGTCGTGTCTTTGGTCGCTATGCCGGGGGCCCAAAAAAGCTCAACGCGGGCGACTGGGCAATACGATACTAGGTATTCTGTCTGAGCCACTGTTGAAGGAACGTACGACAAACTTTGTGCTGCAGGGCTCAACGCGGGCGGCTGGGCAAAAAGATATTTTAGGTATTCTGTCTGAACCACGGTTGAAGAAACGTACGGCAGGCTTTGCGCTGCTGCTCCGCGCTCATGCTGGACTAAACGCTTGCCAAGACTTGTAGTGTTTGTGTTGTTTTCGTACTTGAGCCTCGAAAGGGGTTACTCGTCGGGCACACTATTCGGCCACATTTCGAGGTTAGCCCTGGTCTCTCTCGCGTCTAGCCCCCTGGCACACACTGCGGTAGAGTTGCGCCGTTTTTTTTTCTGAAACTCGTCACCCGAGGAGCGCTATACCTCATAAAAAACGTTTTTGAGCAAAACTCAAAAGTGCAATCCGATGTACAAACCCGTGACCCGGGCGTACGCAACAATCATTTAGCAAGGGAACCAACCGCAGTGACTTCCTCGACGATTTGGGGCAAGGAGCCTCGTCGCCCAGAAATATTTCTGGCGGAAAAAGTCATACCTCTATCGTAGCGAGCATCCCTTGCCTAAGACAGCATACGAGCCAATTTGAGTCTTGATACTGCCGAGACGAGCTCATCACCGACCTTCATCGCGTTCCCCGCCGTTGTTTGCAGCTTCCCCTGAATCAATCCCCGCTTTGTCCCATGAACGTGCTTACGCTCGTTAAGCTGAGTTTGTGCCGGCGTTCCTTGGATCCCCTCTCTATCAGGACGCCGCTTGGTACTTGGCACTGGTCCCTCTCGTTTAGGACCCTCCCTCAGAAGCCTCAAATCATTTGTCAGATTTCGATACATCCGAGACAAACTTGTCACTGAAACTCCGTCATGTAGTGTTTTGCTCGTTGCTGTTTTTTTCATCGTTCTCTAATCTCTGCACTGCCAGGCTGCCGTTCGAGATGGGCACTGGTCTCTCGCGTCTAGCCTTTTCGACGAGGCGGAGAGGCGGTACATGCAAGCAGAAGCAAGCCGAGCACAAGCATCGAATGCCCCTGGAGGCAAGGCCAATGCTAGCGACCGAGGTCCTGGGGAGCTGAGAAAGTCCGCGATAAGTTCGATGGCTCCCACAGCTCTCAGCTACCACTTGGCGTTGCAGGTGAGTAACTAGTTTAGTTTTGCATTGGTGCGGCCACTAGGAATTGGCTCAGCGGGGCACTTTTAACAGTAGAAAGCTTGTGCCCGTTGGTGGACGGCGCACGTCGGATTCTTCACGCCGCTCAACACGACGACTATATTTTTTTAACGTGGCCAAAGTTGGAAGCTATATTTTCGCTAGGAATACACTTTAATTTGTTTTTGAATTGTAGACCCGTGGGGCGGATGCGCGATTCAAACTCGCCGGCTGCGAAAAACAATCGACGGTCATGGTGGCTCGAACCGCGACATGACCCGTATCGTCGTGTGGTGTCGTGTGGTTCCGGGTGGTGCCGTGTAGTGTCGTGTGGTTTCGTGTGGTGTCGTGTGGTGTCGTGTGGTGTCGGGTCGGGTCGGGTCGGGTCGGGTCGGGTCAGGTCGGGTCGGGTCGGGTCAGGTCGGGTCGGGTCGGGTCCGGTCAGGTGACTTGAACCGATTGGGTGACCCACCCTTACCGGACCGGAACAGCAAGGTTTGGCCCGACCCGATAGCCATGTGAACGACGCCTTCCGTTAAGCTATATCTGCCTCTTTTTTTTCCCCCCGGTGAGACAAGTGCTGCCCTCCGACTTCGTAACGTTTAACCCGATGCAGGCGTGTGCGTCGGCATCGGCAGAGGTTACCCTCGGAAGCTCTGCGTCTTCGGGAAACGTCAGCATAGGCGAAACCGGACGAAAAAACACCATTCCCGCATCAGAAACACAGCTGCCGCATGCAACCTCGTCAGGTCACCAATTGACGAATGAAGACAAGCAAGAAGGAGAGTGGGAGTTGCACGCGATCCCACCAGGTCACGAAAAAGAGGAGGACGGGGAGGTGGAGGGGGGGCGGGGGGTGGAATCAGCCTGGATAGCGGAGGGGATGGAGGTGGAGGATAATGTGATGGTAGACGGGGAGATGGAGGGGCAGAGGGACGGGGGGGGGGGAGAATCCCATAGGCGGACGAAGGTACAAAAGCGCCACGTGGCCCGGGCGCTTTACCTGGTTAGGAGCATGGCGCACGCTGGCATGCGGTCGCGGCGCGAATCGATTGCCCTTGCCCAGCAGGTTTGCGCGAACTCGGGGAGCATCGAGGGTGCTCTCGAGATCAGGAGGCTGGAATCGAGTCCTCAAGACAGGCGTGCTCACGACTTCTTGGGCCAGTGGAGGCGACGAAGCGAGCGCCCCCGCGCTTCCGCGAAGACCCACCGTGGCGCGGGGGGGCGATAGCGCAGAAATGATGGGTTATGACCAACGCTACAGTAGGGGGGGGGCGTACTATTTTTTTTGCTGGCCTTGATTACTTGGTCATTTGGACAAGGTACGTTTTTCGGGACAGCTACGGTAAGACGCGTGCCACGGAGGGGGTGCACCACTTTTCTTCTGAGGTTTCTCACTTTGGGAGCTTAAGACATGTCCTTAACCCAACAACTGATCCCGAGAAAATTATAACTGCTATGATACAGTACACCCCCCCCCCCTTGGCCTGGGAAGGAGAAAAACCACGCAAAAAGAAAAATAGACGATTTTCGACGATTTTGGGTCAAGCAGCTCCGTCATTCAGAAAAAAATTCCTACGAAAAGTGATATCTCTATCGTAGCGCGCGTCGTGGGGGGATCATGTTTCGGTTTCGGGATCACACTCATGGGTTTTCGTCCCTTTCTTTTTGTGAGGTCTAAGGCTGATGGCGCAAGTGGACTAAGCTTTCGGGATTAGTTGACTGTAATACTGGAATACCGTGGCCTCGCCCTTTCGGCTGGCGTAGAATGAACGCCCCAGGGGTCTGACGAAGAAAACTGGGCGAATATGAGCCCAGGGCGAGTTTGGATCGATGATGCTACTGCCTGCGCTCGCCGGTGTGTGTGTTTACGTTTTTTTTTCATGCGTTTATGTGCAGCTATTTAGCGTTCACGTGCGCGATCAAAGCCTTGTTTGTGTGCCGCACTTTTTGTGATGTGTTGGTATGCCGCTGTTTGTTTGTTTTTCCGCGGCAACAGCTGGCGGCCGTGGAATCAGCTGCTGTTTGTTTTTTGTGCTATGGCGTGTGGGGCGTTACTTCCCGGGAGGGGATGGGGCGGGGGGTTCCGGGCGTTGTAAGCCTTTTCGTGCTTCACCCATATACGCTCTACAAGACTTATCGAACGAACTCCCAGTGTTTTGGCCGCAAAATCGGGAGCGCTTCGAACGGGGTTACGTAATACATTACCAAATTTTCAGCGTCAGCGACTCGAAGCAGCTCGGACGGTCGGGGTTAGACGCGCGCCGCTGTAGAGGCAGCACTTTTTGGGCAAAAACAATTTGTGAATGACGCGGCTCGTTGACCACAAAATCATCGAAACATGGTTGTTGTTTGGCAATCTGGCTTTTTTTTTTTTCTTCCTTTTTTAATTACCCAGGCCATGGGGGGTTTTGGCCATCGGGTTGCGCTTTCATCTTGTTCTAAGTAAGGGTTTGGGTGAGGTATGCTACTATTAGTATAGAGCTCCTGAATTGGTTAGGAGCCTCGGATCAGAAACAAAAGGTACACCTTGGCCGTGGCGGACGAGTGCTTCGATAGCGGTATCAGTTTTGGTCTGAAATAGTTCCTGAATGACGGGGGGGGCTCGTTAACCCAAAATCGTTGGAAAGAGGTCATTGTTTTGCAAATGATTCTCGTCATGCTCTTAGGCCCGCGTGGGATTTTTCATCCGGGAGCAGTTACATTAGTTTTTTCCAGCTCAAGTTTTGGAAGAGGTACGTAGCATGCTCCCGAATTGAGGAAGCTTCAGAATGAAAATGGCGCACCCCTATCGTAGCACCCTTCGGCGTGTGCCTAAAGCGGATGCGTGGCAAAGGCTACAGTAGGGAGGGTACGGGGAGGGTATCCCCCCATTTTTCGCTGTGGATCGTTTTTCGAGGCCACCGTCGCTTGAGTGGCTCTTGACATTCAATGTGTTTCGTTGGCGGAGAATATCAACAGTTCTGCAGCTCGACGAACACGTACTTCGAAGTATATCTATTGTCTATAGACTTAATTACTTAGTTCTCGACCCCTTCGGAGGTCTCGCTCGGCATATTCTCCCCCCTCTCAGCCCTTCTCAGCCCGTAATTGCCGAAAAGAAAATTGGTTGCTGGGGAAAAGAACCGTCCCGAAGTTCCTTAAGAAAATTAGTTGCTGGGGAAAAATATCCTTGTGCTGAAAGCGCTCGGTTGGTGCATCCCTGGCATCTCCGGTGGCCCATCAGCTCCGCAACGCCCAGCACCCCACCGCAGCGCTATATATCGCAGCAAGCGCCGTGCAGTGCCCTGCGATGCCTGTAGCCCACCATTTATTTTGTGCTTGACGAAGTTTCGTCAGCTGAGATCTGGGCTTGGCTCCTCAGCCCCGCACCACCCAGCACCCCACCGCCGCGCTAAAGCTCGCAGCAACGCAGCGCCGTGCAGTGCCCTGCAATGCCCTGCAGCTCTAACTTAGCAGAGCGCAGCGCTGTGCTTTGACGTGCTTTGTTGCTTTGCCGTGCTACGTGCTTTGCGGCACTTTTATTAGTTCGTACATGCCAGTAACATTCATTCGCAGTATCACCCCACGTACCGGTACTATTAATAAGTTTGTAATACTACGTTGTTGGCACACCCCCAGCTCAGGTCAGCCCGGCTATATATAGCTCAGCAGTGCAGCGCGGCATAGTGCGGTGCCGCGTCTTGCCCTTCGTTTTGCGGTGTTGTGTCGTGCGGCGCTGTGCGTTCTTTTGAACATACAGCAGTAGTAGTACCAGGTATGATACAGGTACCAGGTACCATTTATTATTATAAAAATTAAAATACACTCCAGCTGTGAGATCGAATATTTTGTCGAAACTCATCTTTGCAAGCTGTGTGTGATACTCCGATCGCGCGTATTACGGGTTGTATGTCCTCATTAAGGATATAGGTCGGCGACTCCCCTTGCAACTACAGTGTAGCTATCAGGGTCAACAGGGTGATGTTAGTCAGTCTGTGCGCGGAAACTATTAATCCCGTTTCTGAGGGGGACAAAATCTGACAGCTGTAGAAGGAAATGCATCAGTTTATCAAGTGAATCCTGTAAGTCGAATATCCGTTGGGGGGAGGGCGGAGTTTTGAAGGACGTGGGGTCTGATTTTGATCAAAAGGGGGGCGGGAGGGGGGAAGGGGGGGGAGGGGACGGGTGGGGCAGGTCTATTTGTGCGTGGAAACTATAAATATTTCTTGTGGGGGAGGGGGAGGAATGTGGCGGGGGGGGGGCGGGGGCGGAGGGGGAGGGCTTTAGGACGCATAGATGTAGGGGTTGGCGATACGCGTGGTGCTAGGTCTAGGCGATGGTGCGGGTGGTGGGTGAAGGAGGGGGCGTTGGGGACGGGGGTGGGTGGGAATTGCAGCAGCGGCATGGACGGCTCTGAAACGATAACGAGGCGATATGCAGGGCGTGGAAGTGTTTATTACTCTGGCGGATTTCGATAGTAGGTGGGGCGTTTAAGCAAGAGAAAGCAAGGGAAAAAAAAAAAAAAAAGGCGGGGGGGGGGGGGGGAGGGGGGGGGAGGGTTTTCAAGAGGTTTAGGTCACATATACCATTAAAATCAAGGATTTGGTCGACAGTGATGTTCGCAACATTGTGTGTGATCCTCCGATCGCGCGTATTAATCATATATGTAGGGGCCTACTATACGCGCGGTGCTGGGTCTAGGCGATCGTGCGGGGTGTGGGGAAGGAGGGGGCGTTGGAGGGGGGAGGGGGGATGAATGATAGCTACGTCATGGATGGCTAGAAAGATAATGACGTGATATCAATGGCTTATTAGTGTTATTACTCTAGCCGATTTTGATTGTAAGTGGGGCGTTTGAACGAACTGGGCGGGGAACAAAGGGGGGGGGGGGGGGAGAAGAGTTGGAGCTACGGCATGGATGGCTAGATGGATAATGAGATGATATCAGCTGGCTGGTAGTGTTTACGACTCTGGAAGATTTTGATTTCAGGTGGTGCGTTTAAACAAGAGAGATCGGGGGGGGGCGGGGGGCGGGGGGGCGAGCATTTCAATATGTGCGCGGAAACTATAAACCCTTGTAGGGGACGAATCTGACGGTTGCAGCAAGAAGACACCCCTTTATATTACCCGCCTGGTAATGTTTATTTTTCTAGAAGGTTTGATGTCACATGTAGTATGCAACCCAGTTCTTAGGTGTATTAAACAACGTGTTAAAAGCTTCATAATTTCTTGTTGCACATGGATCGAAAGATAGAATATTTCAATCGATAGGTACAATCATGTAGATACCGTTATTTTCTGACATCGCTAATTATAAGGAGATGCATATTGCCAAATACAACAGGCGAGGTGATGGTCATGCAATGTCACCGCCATTGAGAACGACAGGGAGAGATGCGAATCGTTATTGTTTTGAAAGGAACGCTTAGTGTACACGCGCTCAATTACGTTACTTCGTTATTCATACTTCGCGTGGCATAGGTTGGGAGGCGATCATGCAGGCGGTATGTACGGAATACCTTACGTAATAAGTTGGTGGTGCGGTTTACCGCAATTTTGGCATACCTCTCTGTATCTCCTCTTCACATTGTTATTGTCTCACATATACGATTCTACGCCTTTGATTTTTGCCGTGCCGATGTGGGGCTCTGAGGTCGCCAAATCCAAGACAGAGATACATCTTACGAATACACCAAGCAAGGTGACGTGGGCATGCGATGTCACCACTATTGAACGCGAGGGTGACTTTACTTTGTTAGGCATATGCTGCTTCGTTTGGTAGAGGTTGTCAGGCGATCATGCGAACGGCCGGAGGCACGAAATACCCTGCGTAATAGGTTGGTAGTGTGGTCTACCGCAGTGTTAACATAACTGTCTGTACTTCTTTTTCACATTGCTATTATCTAGTGTACGATTATACGCCCTGTTTTCTCCCCACTGTCGTCCCCACTGTCGTCGAAGATGTTGTGGTCCTGTCGATGTCGCGTCCATGTCTGGTGCTCTTGTTGGTGGTGCTCATGAAAACATGCCCTAGCGTGTAGCAGATGATCGCTGAGTGGTGTTCCTTTCCTTTACATCAAGCCAGGTAGTATATGTCAACGCAACCGCTTGCTTGAAAACGACAAATAAAATTCCGCACACACCTGATACAAAGGAGACGCGGCCCGAAGATTGTTCAGTATACCGACGGTCAGGAACAGGTTATCGAGCAGCGCACTTCATTTTTACTTCCGCTCCTCACTCCACCTAAAACACTACGGGCATGCGTTGGACCCAGTTCGCTGATGCCCAAAACCAATTGCAAAGGAGGTGATGTGGTGGGCGAATGCTATAATGATGGGCGCTGCTACGATTACTTCGTCTCTTGTTATGTTTGTTCTTGCGTTCTTGATGAACCTGTTATTTGGCAACGGACAGTTTTGACGTATTTTTAATTTGTGCAAAAACTATATGTAGACTATGCGATGATTCTGACTCGTAGGGACCTCTATTTGGAATCCAGGGTACATTTGTTCTATCTTTGACTGGGTTTTGTATGTAGACGTGTATGTGGTTTTAGTGTGTGTGTGGGCATTCTTGGTTGACGTTGTAGACTTCGTTATCGTGTTGTTTCAGAGTGGTACTTTTGAATATGTATTATTTTGTGTTTGTGTGGTTGTTGCTATACGTATATGTTTTGGGTGATGTTCTAGACTTCGTTATCGTGTTGTTTCATAATGGTGTTCTCATACATATTATTTGTGTCCGCGTGGATGTTGTTACACGGCTATTTTCTGGTTGATGTTTTAAGCTTCGTTATCGTGTTGTTTCAGAGTGGTGTTTTTGAACACAGATTTGTGTTTGCGTGGTGGTTGCTATACGTGTATGTTCTGGGTGATGTTCTAGACTTCGTTATCGTGTTGTTTTTAGAGTGGTGTTTTCAAATACATATTAGTTTGCAGTGGTTGGGGGGGGGGGGTGTTGTGCATATCCGCAAAACGTATTGATATACGCCGAGAAAACTAATTCGGGGGGCTAAAAAAGTTGCGAGGGACGTTTGTAAATTTCAATGTTCCCCCTCGCGGCTTTTGTCAAGTATGGTTATATGAATAAATTATGTACTACGTGTCGTGTTCTCATCACACGTATTGCCGTTCAGCACGTGACATCAACAAGCATCTAGCGCAGGGAAATTAGCTCTGCACAAGCACCTCTTGACAACATTTTTCACCGTTCCAGCTTTCCTTTGCTTTCTTCCACACTCCATTGGTTCTTCCATTTCGTCAATCATTGCCTTTTTTTCGTTTTTTTCAGTTCTTTCTTCGTTCATTCTCCACTATCTCTTTTAAATTTGAAACGTTCGAACTCGTTTTTCATGTTCTGAACATTTTTTTAACATTTTTTTATGTTTGTTTACTCTTTTTTTTCCAAGATGTTTTTGGGGGTTGAACTTGCAACTTTGCTTTTTTGGGAGTTGAACTTGCATTTTAATGGACGTCCATGCCAGGGAGTCGAACTTGCAGTTTAATAGACGTCCATGCGAGCTTTTTTGTAATGCGCCCAAGTACACACAACACAATACAAGGCAACAGGAGCAAGCTCAAGCTGTGGGCCAGTTATGACAATTATTGCATTTTTTTCGTTTTTCAGTTGTTACCAAAATATAGCGTATAGTTTCTACACACAGATTGAGCTGCCCCCCCCCGCCCCCCCCCCCCAGCCCCCCCCCCCCCCCCCCCCCCCATGGTAAACTGGTGCATTTTAGTATTTTAGTATTTTTTTCCAAAACCGTCAGATTCTTCCCTTTGAAGGATTTATAGTTTCCACGCACAAATTTAGCTTCCCCTCCCGGTCCCCCCCCCACCAACCCCGCTCCCTTTTGATCAAAATCAGGCCCCCACGTCCTTCAAAACTCCGTCCTCCCCTCAACGGATATTCGACGTACAGGATTCACTTGATAAACTGATGCATTTCCTTCCACAGCTGTCAGATTTTGTCCCCCTCAGAAACAGGTTTTATAGTTTCCGCGCACAGACTGACTAACATCACCCTGTTGACCCTGATAGCTACACTGTATTTGCAAGGGGAGTCGCCGACCTATATCCTTAATGAGGACACACAACCCGTAATACGCGCGATCGGAGTATCACACACAGCTTGAAAAAAAGATGAGTTTCGACAAAATATTCGATCTCACAGCTGGAGTGTGTTTCCAATTTTATAATAATATTAAAATGGAGACCGTGCTACGATAGAGAAAGGTGCGCATTTTTTTTTCGTATTCTGAGGGTAAGTTAGTGGCTTGAAGAGCTCTGAACTAAATGCACATTGAGTGCTCACAAAAAAATACATGTTTAGTCAAGTGCTTTTTGGTGTTAAGTGGAGATGTGTTTCGTCACACTTGACTGGTGGCTCGCTGCGCGAGAAGGCACTTTACGATCGTCGGGAGTGGCGGAATGTTTTATCACATTTGACTGCGCGAGAAGTCACTTATCGATCGTCTGGAGTGGCGGAATGTTTTGTCCCACTGCATTGCGCGAGAAGGCACTTGGCGATCGTCGGGAGTGGCTGAATGATTTTTCACACTGGATTGCGCGAGAAGGCACTTGGCGATCGTCGGGAGTGGCTGAATGTTTAGTCGGCGACTTTCGCTTTGAGGCGGAGAATTTCACCGATAGGATGCCCGTACTTAGTCCCCTGTAAAGGGAACAGCAGAATTTGGCAAGGAAGGCCGCATGGTGTGATGACAATGTGCGCATGGGTTACGTTGTACGCAGGTGTAGGATGTAACGTGCTGCAAGACACGAACACTTGGTACAGGACGCACAGCCGTAGCTGGAGACGCATACTCTAGACTACATACATGGGAGATGATGCATACACAGGTGATGAAAGGGATTTGTACCGCAGGAACGCCGGAGGAGGGTGAGGTACTATGGCAGGTTCGGACACGTACGCGTATCCTACACACGCAAACACACAGGAGTACTGCTGCGCTACACATGTCATGTATGTGCTACACACAGACAGCGATAGCTGTGTGCACACCGCTGTACACACCCGCATACACGGGTGATGGAAGGAATTAGTACCACTGCAGGAACGCTGGAGGAAGGTGAGGTAGTATGGCAGGTTCGAACACGTACGCGCATCCTACACACGCGAACACACAGGAGTACTGCTGCGCTACACATGTATATGTGCTACACACCGCTGTACATACACACATTGCTGTGACCATGCTGAGTGCGCAGCGTATAAGCAGTGCCGTGTACACACCTGTATTCACATGCGATGGAAGGGATTTGTACCGCAGGAGCGCTGGAGGAAGGTGAGGTAGTATGGCAGGTTCGAAGACGTGCGCATTCACATGTGATGGAAGGGATTTGTACCGCAGGAGCGCTGGAGGAAGGTGAGGTAGTATGGCAGGTTCGAACACGTACGGGTATCCTACACACGCAAGGGCAGCCGAACGGTGCTTAGATGCTACCCCTAGCAGTGTAGTGTGTGTTGGTGTTGGTGTGTGTGTCCCAAAATGAACCACCAACTGGTTGTTTGCGTGCCAGGTGCCAGGGTGTAGTTTGTAGCGCCGTTTGCTTTGAAGCGCAGCCGTTCGAATTTTATGGTTTTGTAAGGACGAGGAGGGTTTTTTGGGACGGGATTTTTCTTCCGCAGCCCAGGGCAAAACGAAGTGAAATGTTTCTGGTGTGTGTTGTGTTCGTTGTCAAGCACGAGCAGGATCGAACAGCAGAGGCGCAAACGTTTTAGCGCATGCACCACCAGCGCTGGGTTGGCAGGGCAGCCGAACGGTGCTTGGATGCTACTACTAGCAGTGTAGTGTGTTGGTGTTGGTGTGTGTGTCCCAAAATGAACCACCAGCTGGTTGTTTGCGTGCCATGGTGTAGTTCGTAGCGCCGTTTGATTTGAAGCGCAGCCGTTCGAATTTTATGGTTTTGTAAGGACGAGGAGGGTTTTTTGGGAAGGGATTTTTTTTCCGCAGCCCAGGGCACAACGAAGTGAAATGTTTCTGGTGTGTGTTGTGTTCGTTGTCCCGCACGAGCAGGATCGAACAGCAGAGGCGCAAACGTTTCAGCGCATGCACCACCAGCGCTGGGTTGGCAGGGCAGCCGAACGGTGCTTGGATGCTACTACTAGCAGTGTAGTGTGTGTTGGTGTTGGTGTGTGTGTCCCAAAATGCACCACGAGCACTGGGTTGGCAGGGCAGCCGAACTGTGCTTGGATGGCAGCCGCACGGTGCTTGGATGGTACTTGCAGTGTAGTGTGTGTTGGTGTTGGTGTATGTGCTGGGTTGGCAGGGCAGCCGAACGGTGCTTGGATGCTAGTAGCAGTGTCGGAGGGGGGGCGACGCGCCCCCCACCGACCCCCCCCCCCGGGACGCCCTTCAGTGTGCGTTGGCAGGGGTCCGACACAGCGTGCGTTGGAAGGACTCTCACCAGTGTGGGTTCGAAAAAGTACATGGAAAAACTTTTGTATGTATTTTAAAGTACATGGAAAAACTATTGTATAGATTTTTAATAAATTGTTTGTTGGGCAAACTGAAAGTGCAAGTTCATGGATGGACTCGTGCCCTAGGCATAAAACGCTAAAATTAGTACTTACTTCGAAGTATATATTTTGCAACGAAATGAACGGAGTTCCGACGATTTTCGGTCAAGGAGGGCCACCATTCTGAAAACAAAACAACATCCAAAATATGGTAGACTATACCTTCACACTTTTCTATCGTAGCACGAGTCAAAGGCCAAACCAACTACTACTACTAGACTACTACTGTATGGAACATACTGTATCATGACTTCGGGTGGAGTTCCTAAGTGCGTGGTGTATCATTTGAAGTCTTCGTTGGTAGGGAGCTCGACGCTGGTAAGGGGTGCGTGTCAATGGTGAAGGGGCTAAGGCAAGGAACAAATGAGTACCCCGCCCTCCCCTTCGCATATCACACCGTTAGGTTGGCGGGTAAAACAAAGCTCGCCTCCCCCGCATGTCATACCGTTAGGTTGTTGAAACATGCGTACATTCCAGCTGCCGGGTACCTGTTTTGTTCGCATTCAGTGGGTATGGCGTATGTATCTCTATCAACTCCCCCGCCCTGGGTACTGACTGCTATTACTGTTGTTACACCATGAAGCTCTCAGTACTTGTGGCATACAGCACTATCATCTACCACGTGACGCCCTCCCCGCGCATAGTCCAGTTGTTGCCTATGTTATACTATTTTGCGCCAGGTGCACTTTCATCCCCCCCCACTCCCCACACGCGTGCTCACTGCTATTACAATAGCTGTCAGTACTTTCGCGGCATGTAACACTAGCACCTACCACGACCCCCCGCTACGTAACTCGTTACCTGCTACATATGCAAAAACGATCTCTATAGTTTCCGCGCACAGATTGGTTAACATCACCCTGTTGACCCGGGTAGAAGCTACGCTGTAATACCAAGAAGGGGAATCGCCGACCTATATCCGTAAGGACACACGACCCGTAATACGCGCAATCGGAGTTTCACACACAGCTGGCAAATAAATATGAGTTTCGACGACATCTTCGATCTCACAGCTGGAGCGTATTTTAATTTTTATAGTATGTATGTGCTATGTGTTAAGAAAAGGTATATATGTTGATGGGGCCATACTCGGGTATATATTCATAGTTTTCCCAGGATAGGGTAAATCGCATCACCGCCATTGATTGGGGTGATTCCTGAGGAATTGCCGGATTTTCTGATGTGTTCACGAGTGTGTTTGTTTTGGGACGAGCGCGAGTAGGCGTTGGTCGGACTGCGCGAGTGAACGCCGTCGATGTCAATTTTAGGGTGACTGGTGAGATATTGAGCTCCTCGCAGTAAGAGCACGGAAGCTTCCGGCGCAGCTATACCGTGTGGGATGACTCAATATCACTAACGAATGGATTATATGATTATTACATATTGTGTGTGTTTTATCGAGCAAAACGTTCGACATAATAACGTCGTTCTTCTGCAGATAGATTTAACGCAGCAAATAAGTACGACATCGCATGATTAAGACTACTAGATTACCCCCCCTCCACCCCCCCCCCCCCGCCAATTAACTTTCGTTTTCGTAGGAAGCATATGTGCGTGCGTGTTTCAAAGAATCTTCTTGGTTAGCCTGGTATGTTCAATACAGCAGTACCTATATTGTGCCATGCGCGTCATGATCAATTGTAGCTTTCTTGGTAGGGGTTGCAGTTGTTCGATTAAATACTAGACTCATGCTACCATAAAGAGAGGTGCGCCCATCTTTTTCTCAGGCTCTTAGTTTCAGGAGCTCTGTTCCCCACCCGAAAACTATTGTTGAAACAAATAAAAAGTGCACAACCCGATGAACCATCCCATGGCCTACGTAGGTAACTATTAAACAAGAAATCACGAAACTTTGTTGAAATTCGGACGAGTTTTGGGTTAATTAAGGAACACCGTCACATTCAGAAAAAAACAAAATGGCCTGAAAGTGTCACCTCTATCGTGGAAAGCGTCTGGTGGTTTCATTATTTTGACGACATGGAGCTTCGAACCGAATTTAAGATCGCCAAAAAAAATACACCATCAGGTACTACTGCGTATTAATAACACGACGAAAAGGCATTGTCCATGATTTTGATGTTCAGAATCGTTTTTGGCATCCTTGTCGTTGCTGTAGGGACCCACATCAAGTGTTCATAAACGCCCTTTCTTTGACATCGCAAAACACTGCCATTTGTCACCGCATCTACTCACCTGGGGGTCCAAGCATTTAATTAAGCTGACCCTTGGCATCGAAAACTGCCCTTCGCACATTATCTGTAAAAATCTGCGCGGCCTTAGCTTCGTTGACGGCCATCACTAGGCCGCCAGCCAAGCGCCCTTGTAGAAGTACACACTCGTACATACAGCTGTGAAATCGACGCTTTCATCGAAACTCGTCTTGTCTTTGCAAGCTGTGTGTGATACTTCGATCGCCCGCGTAACTGGGTGTGTGTCCCCAGTAAGGATATTGGTTGGCGACTCCCCTTAGAACTACTGCTTACCAGGGTAGATATGACCATTGACCACGCATCTCTTTCGAGACGGAGCACCGTCCCAACTCCTTATAATGGAGACACCTCCAACATTTGGGCGCTCACTACGCCTCCTCCATATACCTGGTATATATTACATAGAAACTGTTTGCTTATATCCTATCCCCGTTTTTTTCTGCCGTCTGCGGCCACCACCTGTCTCCTAGGATAGCGATCGGTTTCTCGCTACTTTTTAGTCTACACAACTCTTTCATGTCACATACGTCTAACGTCCTCATCTCCTCTAACGCAGCGCGTTCCTCCTTTTTTTATGGTTCACATTCTCCCAATATGTGAGTCCTACTTTCTATTGTTGTGCCGCACGCGGGCATATATTTGTAGCCGCGCCCTCCTCCTCCGGACTGCTTGTATAGACTATATCTCTTTCTTCTTTCTGATGGATCCAGGTCCCCTACCTACCCGAAATCGCAGTGTCAGCTTTTTCGTGTAGTCCATTAGGCCGTGCAGATATATTTTCATTCCAATACCTCCTCTCAACCCCCCGTATATCTCTATATATAAGTGATTCGCCTCTTTCACTTTATTTCTTAGGGCTAGCCTTTCCCTTTCTTCCATTCTTTTTCCTACTTAGGTCTTGTACCCGCCAAACTTCTCCACAGACAGTACCTCTTCTTGGTCTCCCCCTAATCCTTCCATATTTTGTCGACTACTTTATCCCATATTATTCCAGCGTTCCCTTTGTTTTTTTCTCCCATACAGCCGTGTCAATTATTATGGCTGGCAACCTCTTTTCTGGCATATTCCTTACATTATATTGCCATTTCAACTTCCACACGTCTCTCTTAGTTTGAACTGGGTTACATTCCTAGTTCTGTTCTTAGTACTGTATTACTCGTCGTACTTGAGCATGCTAGCATTTTTACATACAATATGCTGTCATCTGCATTCTTTCCAGTTGTTTTACGAACTTCGCGTTTCCTTCCCATATTTTTCCTGCCTTCTCTAACGTTGGTACAATCACATTTATCAAAATACATATTATAATCCTAGTGTTAAGGTGCGGGCCTGTTAGGATCGCATGCATCTTGCCTACTTGTGATAGGGCGGGGGGGAGGGGTAAACATGGCGGGGGAATTTTCAACTTTTTTTTTATTTGTCGCACAAGTGACTAGGAGCTCACCGCACGCGGTGGTGCTGGGTGTACACGATGGTGGGGGCGTCGGGGAAGGCGGATGTGTACTCGACATTCATGCATGGCCGTAATTCTACGACCATAGACCCTCGCATCCCTACTCGGCCGGGACGGATCACGTCGGGTTTTTGCCAACCAGGCGAACGTTGCTTGCACCAAGCGCGAGGCGCCGTGAGGTGTTCGGCAAATCGCGTTGCTTGCACCAAGCGCGAGGCGCCGTGAGGTGTTCGGCAAATCGCATGAAAGGTGGACTGCATCTTCCCAGGAACCGTTCGTAAGACGGACTTCTATACCTTGTGCGTACTTTCTTGCATATGGATGACGGCGCCAATGAGTCAGTTTGTTTTTGTTTTCTGGTGTGGCCATTCGAGAGACAGCAATGGGTATTTCTTTGTAATTGCCTCGGGGTTGCCTTACCATATTCACACCACGGGGTGCGATCATTCCCCTTTTGCGGAGTTAGGGTTCTCCACCCTGCACAATATGATGTAACTCGATAACCATCATGGTGGCCGTCAAAAAACAAAACGGTACACTGATTGTCTAGCGCACGCAGTGACTGGCATGTTTTACAGCGTCATTGCCAACCAACGTCAACCCCAACATACATCGTATAATCTTTTACGGCGTCGGTGCCAACCGAGGCCAACAATTAAATATATTAAGGGGGGAGGGGGGGGGAGGGGGGGCAATTGGAACTTGTGGACCATGATACGGATGAATTGGTGGAGTTACTGCATGGATGACTCGAAAGGTAAAGCAGGTGGTATTGCCGGGAAACTAATCAGCGCTGCAGCAGCAGTAGATCATGCAGTAGTTAGGGCTGAGCAGAGGTTGGGGTAGGGCAAAAACAGAGCGAATATTATCTTTCACAACACAAGCGAGTCGACGCTGCCTGTACTGACGTCCTCGTATCCTAGTGAACCGCCTTTCCATATATGAATGATAAAAAAGAGGCGCATCACTTTTTTTCTGAGGTTTCTTAATTTGTCAGCTTAAGACCTCTCCCAAAACCATTTTTGGAGAAACACAAAACTGCTGCCGGACGAAAAATCCCATGGCCTAGCTAGGCACATGACGAGAATCATGCAAAAAAATGACCCATCTCCGACGATTTTGGGTTAAGGAGCCACGTCATTCAGAAACCATTTCACACGAAAAGTGCTACCTCTATGGTAGCACGCGTCAAAACCCAAATAATATCCTACTGAGTCGTTCTTGTACTGCAAATATCCTGACATGTCCTCTCACGAGCCACTTCATACCAACTCCGTATTAACGCCGTCAGTAGTAATCCATTTCGATGTTTAAAGGTTAAACACAAAATAACATCATCAGTAATAACTACATGGAACGTCGTCAGCAATGTAATACCCCAATAACCTCCATACGAACTCATTAGACTATACCTTTTGGGCTTATTGCCTGATTTCGAAAAGGGGAGGCGTTAATTCACCGAGCAGAATGAAACGACTTGAATCAAAGTTTAGCGCGCTCAAGCTTTTTTCGTGAGAACGTCGGCCTTTTCAATGCTCGTTTTCACGTACTTCACATCCACTCTGTGGTTCGCAAACATATGCCTACCATGGTCAAATGGTACATCCATGTGCCTCGAGTCTGGCGTAGTCCTGGTCGTTCGACCGGTGGCTACGGCACCCAAGTAATCACACAATACCAACGTTGACTTGCTTTCTCGCTAATTATTGTTTTGATTAAGTGCCAAAGGTTAGTTATGACAGGAGGTGTGGTATCAGCAGACACGCCTCCAAATACAGCAGTATTGTGATCCATACCATATCAGTTCTGCAGATGTCTTTCAACACAGCCATCTCATGTTCGATAACTTGTATCAATCTACGGGGGGTGCTCCTGCTGCTACCAGGTGTGGAACGACCCGTGTCGAAGAGCAGCATGATTTCCATCTTCTTCTGCGTCGTCACAATACATTAGCCCCATCGCCGCGCACCTGTCAATATGAAATAGAGATTTTGTCGCGGAACTGAATATGGTGGTGTCTTCTGTTGACAGACTGGGTCCTTCTGAAGTGTCCTCTGACGACAAACTGGGTTGTTCTGCGGTGTCCTCTGTCGACAAACTTGCTTCTTCTGCAGTGTCCTCTGTTGATATAACTGGGATATCCACTATCCGCACGGTTCTCCGTTCATTAGGCCAATCCGTTGGGTATGTACCTGCAATTCCATATGTTTCTGGCGTCGTCTTGGTAGTGATTTCCTGTGTCAAAATAAGTGTACCTGCGAGAGCGTTTGGATATATTCCCTCATCTCTAGCCGGCTCCGCACTTCCGTGGTCCACCACCTCGTCCGTTCGTTGCTTGGCTGGTTCAGGATAACCGCTTTCACTTGGCTTTCCGGCCCCGGAGCTGCCAACAATATAATTCGCACTTGTTGTAAGCGCCTGCGCCAGCTTTTCCAAAACGTGAGGGCGACAGGGACCAATCATTTGGTGACGCGGGTCAGTGTCAACCGCGGTGTGAGATGATGTGTTATCGCGTCCATTCTCTTGCCCATTCAGCGCTATACTATACTTAGGATAAACGTCCATGGATATTACATCGACACGGGAAACGCGCTGTTGGCGTCGCGTAAAACAGGAGAAGTAGCCAATAGGTCGAGCTTTACTCCATTCTCGTGGAGCGCTCCAACCGAAACTACACTCGCTTCCAGATTGTGAACAAAAAGCAATTCCAGGTGGATCGGTACTAACTCACCTCGGTCATTCTGTGCACCAAATGCGAGAGAACCTTTTTTAATGGCCGTAGTTGGGCGGCAACATCTTCTGACACGCATACATCAGTCGATCTTGTTGACCGCATGTTAGCAAAGCTTAGATTCGACGGGTACCCATATGATGCGATGCTGCTGTGTCGAGCATGTCGGTGTCACCGGTGAGCTTGTCGCTTCAAACTCAAAGCTCTTTACATCTCGGCATGATCAAAAGATTCCCGTTGGGAATGGAACTGTGCAGCATTAACATTCTCCGTGACGTCACTTTCTTCGTGCGACAAGCAAAGTGGGCAGTCATGCCAGCCGTTCTCAGTGGAGTTTCGACAGTATGTGTGTATGCCATGGCAGTTCTTTCCGTCGTTGAGACTACGCCGTCGTCCTCGTCGACCTGCACGGTTTCCGTGCTCACGTGTGCGCGCACCTTCCGGTCTACTTGAATTGCTATCCTCAGACAGGTTGCCGTTCGTGTTCCTAGACGTGTAGCAGCCGTTATTGTTGTTACCTCTCGCGGAGTTACCGGTATTACTCGCACCATTTCCGACAGTATGTGTATATGCCATGGCAGTTCTTTCCGTCGTTGAGATTACGCCGTCGTCCTCGTCGACCTGCACGGTTTCCGTGCTCACGTGCGCGCGCACCTTCCGGTCTACTTGAATTGCTATCCTCAGACAGGTTGCCGTTCGTGTTCCTAGACGTGTAGCAGCCAATATTGTTGTTACCTCTCGCGGAGCTACCGGTATTACGCGTACCATTTCCGCGGTGTTTTCTTCCATCTCGATCGTTGTTTCTACCGAATTAAGTTGCGAGATCTCTCGTTCGCTGCCGTATTCAACGCATGCCTGCATCGTGTTCGTCTCGTCCTGCACTTTCTCATTCAGCGGTATCTTTATCACGAGTTTGCTTTGCATGGTAAGAGGTTGAACGAGCTGCTAGGTTTGCAAACGTCGCAGCAGTGCCATCATGCTGCCTATCAAAGTGTAGCACTGTCTTCAACGATTCATAGTTGCTATCAGGGAGTGCTTCGAAAAATGCACGAGTTTTTCGTGTTGGAAGTACTATGTCACCGGGAGCTCCCAGCTCGACACAAATGCGGCGAAACTCCTGGCTTGCTCCGGCGGGGTCATATTGTTCGGCTTCGTTGACCTAAAAGTTTGCTAGCTGATCGTACAGCTCTTGCATTCGCGGCTCACCATTGAGTCGGTATTTGTCCTCACGGGCCATAACGGCATCGCCACCGTGCTCGAATTCCACAGTTCCTACCGGGCCGTGCGCTTGTACACCTAGGGCAGTGACACTAGTCGTAGATACAATCACTCTCGTAAACAGCGTACTGTTTTTCTCTTCGAACCGACGACTCTCCTTGGCATACTCCGCCCGCTGCACCTGAGTGGTATCTTCCTCTGGCGCTGTTGAGGTGGTCTCTGGGACTGACATAACTTTCTCAAGGCCGTCCTCGTACATGAGGGATCGCTGTAGTGTCATCCAACCATGGTGTTGATTCGGTTTTCCGTTGATCGAAGAATATCCTTTTCGAAAAGGGGAGGACATGATTGACTCTAAATTAAAATTACCACGTTGGCTCATAACCTGATAAACGGAAACATCGTTCTCGCAGCAGCAGTAGATCATGCAGTGGCCAACGCTGGGCAGAGGTCGGGGTAGAGCAGAGACAGGTAGAGCAAAAACGGAGTGAATTAACCTCTCACAGTACAGGCGTCGAAGTTGCCTGTTCTGACGGTTTTGTGTGCTAGTAAACCACCTTTCCACATAGTACAACAGAAATATCCTTTTGAGTTCTTGCTGCCCTACAGATACCCTGAGACATGTAACTGGAACGGTTATTCTGTATGTCGCCACGAGGAATGACCTCTCTCTTCATTTCTCGGGTTGCCTCAAAATATCCTACCTATCTCGACGGCTACTGCCCACACGATCTCAATCTCGAACATACGCACGTAGTCAACACGTGTGTATGTCACGAATACTATACAACTGGCGGTACGTCCACGACTCCGCCCGTGACGCTAGATCTGCGTTGTCCATAGTGGTATTATTAGGCAGGGCGTAGTGCCGTAGTCCTCGTCGTATTGGAACGATATCGTCGCGGTGGCAAGGGGCTTCGTATTCCAGGAGATGCGGCCACGAGCTGGTTTCATAATCATCGATTTTGTTAAAGAAGAGTTGCGGTGGCTGCTGTACTCGCTACGCAATAGTCGCGTGCAAAGAATATTGCACAGGCTATATTAAGCAGGTCAATCACGACGGTAAAATCGGCGGTCAGTTGACGAGGGCGGGGTTTCCACACGGTGCGGGGCGTTGTCGACCGGGGGGGAACACTGTTAATGTCCCCGAGTTGTTGACGTCGTACAGGGTGATTCAAGCTAAATGGCGAAACTTCTCTCCCACAGCAATGCCTGATGCAATATCTAGTCAAAGGGTGAATGTTATCGAGCTTCCTCCGTAGATGAATAGTGTATAGATTTGATGTGAAACCATGTCATGGTTGGGGTAACCTACTAGGTGATGGTAAATGTCACACTAACGTCAGGGCCATTATAGATGGGCGACAATATAAGTAGAGGCGAAAGACCATGCAGGACACCGCTTCATCGTCACTGTACTACTTGCTCAGCTTCGCTCTGTTTGTCTTTTAAATTTAGCGTTCTTTCAGGAGTAACATTGTAAGCCTTGAGTCTAGACGGCAAGCATTGGGAGAGATGACAAAGACACCGGAACCATTAGGAGAACTCTTCCCAGCACCGACAACCCTGTATCCCCCCTCCGAGCGGGATACCTTGACACGTACCCTCGTCGGCAGGACAGTGCCTAGCTTGGGCTGCGTGCCCCCCGATTCTTCTAGTGTTCTCGTGTTGCCGAAGGCGAGCTTTCTGGACTGGATTTTCTGGCTTTTTCATCGTTTTTCGATACCCGCTCTCCCCGTGCATTCTTTTGGTGGGACAACATGTACCTTAAGAGGTGCCGCCATGAGCATTGTAGGTATATACCTGGTTCAAGCATGCATGCTATTTTTTCCTACCTGCCTTTTCAGTAGATATCCCGCGAGTATATCGCATGTCAATCTAGCTGCTTCAACCCTGTGAGCACTTTTCACCCGACTTATTCGAGTAGCCGGCTACCTTGCACCATCCGTTCGGGGTACCTTGGCATGACTGTTTGGAATGAACCTGACCCCCATGACCAGTGGAAGAAGGTGACATGGTCAGTTTGTTCTTGACATTCTCGGGCTGTCTCTAGGAGAAAAACTTGTATCGACCAATGATTGGCCTTCAATATTTCCAATAGTATGAAGGATTTTTCCAAACAGGGGCAAAGTAACAATTGCACCGCATTATCATCGACCCTGTAGGAAGTACTCCAAGGCATGTCTGTACAAATATTCGCCCAAAACCTCGAAGATCTGAACTGCCTACGTTCAAAATGAAGCACAATCTAGCGAAGAAACTGGATATCCTTCAACTAAAAACCAAGTCATTTGAAGGAAATAGCGTATCTTCCTAGATTAATCATTAAGCAAACAAGTCCAGATGTCTACGCCGGTTTGGAGAGATAGTCCCTGATATTTCGCACACGTGTTCTACATACCAATCCCGAGGCCTGGCCTCCGGGTGTTTTGTTTTTTGGTTGGCCCAATTTTTTAAATTTAGGGTGGTCCAATTTTCCAAAAATACTTAACAGACGAAACATAGGGGAAAAACATAGAATGAAGCCCTAGGTGGAGTCTTCGCAAAGGCACATAGGAGACGTATACAAAGTTGACGATCTGAATAAAAAAAACGACGTAGACATTCGCCATCTAGTAAGTTTGTGCCTTTTAGCTTGAACCGGCTTGTAGACATATGGAAGTAATATTGACCCGGGGATGGGACCTTATCCTCCCCGGGTGCGGCGGGACCTCGACGTTGTCCCGAGTAGGGGCAACTCCCGCGGCGCGCTGGCTCTGAGCCGACCGGCGATAAGTGGATAAGGGTGGGGGTTTCCACACCGTGTGGGACGCGTGCTACGATAGAGGTCCACTATTTTTTTCCTGTGTTTTTCCAAGTTCGGGAGCTTAAGACCTCTCCCGAAAGCTGATTTGGAAGAAAGATAAGGTTGCTACCGGAGGAAAAATATCATGACCTAGGCACACGACGAGAATCATGAAAAATAAAATGGCCTATTTCCGACGATTATGGGTTAAGGAACCCCGGCATTCAGAAAACATTTCACATGGAAAGTGTTACCCCTACCGTAGCACCCGTCGCGGGGCGGTATCGACCCGGGTGAACGCTGTTTTGTCTCAGTTCTTTTAGTCGTTTATATGGAAGAATTTATGGCCTGGGATGATCCATTATCCTCGCCGGATATCGCGGGACGTCGACGTTGCCGGAGTGGGTTCTCGCGGCGCGCTGGCGGTATGAACCCCAGTCAATACGCGATCAGCGGATAGGGGTGAGGTTTCCACACCAACACATCGACCGGGGGGATCACTGCTTTCCTCCCTTGGTGGTTGGAGTGTTTTATGTTCGGAAGAATTTCTAACCAGGGGATGTGACCGTGTTCTCCCCGGGTGTGCCGGAACCCTGTCGTTAACCCGAGGAAGATTCAGCGCGCGCTGGCTCAATAAGCCCCAGCCACTCAGCGATCCGTGGATGCGACATGGGTTTCCTCACCTGGCTGGGCGGCATCGGCCGATGGAATCACTGTTTTCGTCCGCGTTTGTTAAATTCGTAATTTTTTATGGAAGGAGTTCTGACTTAGAGATGCAAAATTATTTTCCCCGGGTGCGGCGGAACTTCGACGTTGACCCGTGTAGGGGTCACCATCGCAGCTCGCTGGCTCCATGAGCCCCAACCAACAACCAACCAACAATCAGTGGATGGGGGTGGGCTTCCCCACCTTGCGGGGCGGAATCGACAGGCGAAATCTGTTCTTGCCACCGGGTAGTTGGAGTTGAACATGTATGGAGGTCTTCCTGGTCCAGGGATGGGACTCTATCCTCCCCCGGCACCGTCGACTCTCGGAACCGCAGCTTATTAGCGATTAGCAGATAGGGTTGGGGTTTCGACACCGTGGGGGTGTGGTGTCGACCCGGGGGGTTGCCGTTTGCGTCCCCACTGGGTGAGAGTTGTAGGCTTATGGGAGGATTCCTGAACTTGGGATATAGCCCTCTCTTTCGCGCCTGCGGCGGAACCGCGATCGCTGTATGGCTGTTCAGCATTACCCTTCCAGGCTAGAGCCAGCGGCGTCTGGTAGGGTATTGACAGGCAAACCAGAGGCCACATCGACTTTCAAATTTGTACTTATGCAGCAAGGCTTGCTTGATCGAGCTGCAAGGACTGCCGCGGGGTTGTTGGCAATGCCCAACACGCCACGGCCACCGCTAGGCGCGGCATGAGACCTGGTTTTCAGCTGGTTATGCCGCCCACCTTCCCTCCTCATACGACAAGACGGCGCTTAAACGGTCTGAGTGGCGATACCATGATGGCAGACAGACAGACAGACAGAGAGACAGATAGACAGACAGACGTGTTTTCACTATTATATAATGGGGACATTACTTCACAAACAAGGTGTTCCCGTACATTTGTGTACGCCGGCGTCGGCCGAAATGCAACGACGCTAACGGAAGGTTCAGAAAGCCTTGCATCTTAACAAACGACGCACACCGGAAGAGAACATCACCTACTCTCACAACCAAAACCACAAACTGAATCAGACCTTCACGGATCCGCTACCTAGGTATAGAAAGCACACCGTGCCCATATGGGAGGGTGTCCGTCAAGACATCTCGCGGCCATCCGCCGTACTTAGGAACAATATAACTAACGTTCGGTAGGGGGATTTGTACCACGAAATTTTACCACCGAGAGGCTAAACTAATCGCTCCAGAGTAGTAGCTATGTAACTCGCTCAAGTACCATATTACCTTTTTTTATCTTTGTACACGCCGCACGACACCCAAGTAAATCAACGGCGGCATGCTGCTTACCGGAGGGTATGCAGTGGAGAGCTTACTGTCGGCCGCCACGGTGCCTCACTTAACGTACGCAGCAAACGTCACAGCATGCAAATCAGTCGCCAAAGTGAGGCAACCACTTAACCGCTTTCGAGTCCCCAAAACCCTCCATATACTTAAGCCAAGTAAGTTATCTCCAAAAAATGGCCTTCCGGTTGTAAAGGCGTTATGTTAAGATACGGCCTCGAAAGGCCTGAGAGTATCCGAATTTGAGATCATTTGGATGGGTTTCGTATGATAAGGTTGGCGGTTTATATTCGGGGAAGTTAGGAATTAGCTCGGAGGCACGCGCCTCCGATCTCAGAAGCTATCCCGGGCTCTGGTGGAAACGAATAAAGCTACAACTCTACGAAGGAACGAAAGTGAGTACTCCGAGGACCTTACTCAATTGGCAGACCTGCAGGGGGCACTCTGTGTCCCCCACCTATTAATTTCACAAGTGGCGTCGTCGAGCTTGATATGCTATTGTGGCAGCGTTCTTCCGGTCTCTCCGTTTTTTTTTTTCGTAGCGATTTTGCTTTTACTTTCCATCGAGCCCACAACCCCTGTTCCTTCTCGGGTGGCTTCTCAATGGAGGGAGCGCCCTTCCTCCTACAACGGCGACCACAACAGCAGTGAGATGGCAGGGGCCCCTCCTGTTGGTCGCCGCGCACGTACCACACGGACGACACCTTCCAAGTACGTGCGGACGACTCTGCTCTGCGGAGCACACTCCTCGTCTCGAATTTTGGTCCCTCCTGTTGGTTGCTGGGCACGCACCACACAGAGGACACTTTCCGAGTACAGGCGGACGACACTGCTCTTCGGAGCACACCCCTCGTCCCGGCCTTTGGCCGCATCAGTTCACCGCCAGCTGGTCATAGACCACTCAGCAGTGGAACTGCCCGAGCCCCACCCATCAGACTTGTTTGCTCCGCGCTCTGCCAGCATGTTGCACAGCACATATCCGCGAGTTGCCAGCACAAGTCCCAAGATCGGCCATCGACTCGTACTTTTTTTTCGCGCTTTGGGACTCGGAGGCATATGCACGACATGCCACGGACAAGCATACTGGAATCAACCCTTCGAATGACATTCGAAGGGGACTTCGCTCGCTGAGAGAGCCCATCGCCCAGCACATCCTTGCTGTCGGTGCCAGACCGTCCTTCGCGGGACCCCCTTGGACTACGGGCACCGTGCTCTAGGAGCTCATGTCGGGGCTCCTTCCTTTGTGATCTACCTGGGAAGAAACAGGCGGTGCTCGTGGAATGTTTGAGCTTTTTCGTTTGGCGAATTTTCCAGTACACGCGTTATCGTATGGGTTTCAGTATGTACGTCGATCATTCTTGTGCGTCGAACAAGCAGCTGCCCTTGTGCCCCCTTTCTGCCGAAATTAGTACAAGCTACGAATTTGGCACCTCGGACCCCTCTCCGATCTTTCTCGATCAACAGCGTTCCACTACTGCTGTCCGTCGCGTAGCTTCAACCACCATCATTTTTGCAGAGGTGCCAACTACAGTGCAGCACAATGGGCTCGCTGTCAATGCCTGCCATATACCGCCGGATTCTCTGCTGTAGAAGTCACTGTACAGCAGCCAAGCCGCCTACTTTGCTCCTGCTCATACACCACATAGCTCGACCCTTCACTGCCCCAGCGTCCACAGTTACAGCACCGCAGCTCTGACACCCCCCACTGCTGTGCGAGTGCTCCTTGCAAGTTCGATTCGAGAGGTTGTTTTTTTTCGTCCTGGCCCCTCCGTGACTAGAACTTGAACCTAGTGAACGCTGAAACTCTGTGCTGGCTTTTTTGGGCAAGACTACTGTTGGTGTGTGCGATGCCCTATATTTTCCCATTCATGGGTACGCGGGAACTATAATACCACTTTCTGTGTATGCACAGCTGTGACCGTGCGGCACTCCGCACTGCTGTCAACGTAACTGTCCCTTTATCGGTGGGAGTGGGTACGGATTTTTTTTCAGCTGTCCGGGCGTTAGGCCGTCTTCCTGCCCGTACATGTGCTGCCCTTCACGATATTGCTAGGGCCTACGCTGGAATTTTTTTTTCTTCTTCTCTGCACATGTTCGGACAGCTACTGCCCGTTACAGAGCGCTTACTACACAGTTCGCGGAGATACTGCGCTTCACAGTTTTTACTAGTGCAGTGGAGAACAGCCCGTTTAATGCGGTACCTTTGGGGGCAAACAGCCTTTCTATTCGACTGTGGGCGTGCACATTTTTCTACAGCTGGTGTTGGTACTACACTACCCATCTTGGTGCGGTTGAAATTACCGTTACCTGTAAACACAGCAGTGATACTGCAGCAATCAGCACTACTGCAGGCGCGACCGTCCCCCTTTAGTGCGGTCGGGGGAAACTACTTTGTTTGGAAGGGTTATACTGCCCGTTTTTTTTTAATATACGGTTGGTGCGCGAACGTATACTGTCCTACCCCCCACTACACTACTGTGGGGGCAGATGCTGCCCATTTTTATACGGTTGGCTGCGCGATCCTTCACTGTGCTCCCCCCCTACACTGCACCTAGGGTAAATGCTGCCCGTTTTAGTGCGACGAGTGTCAGCGTGTTGGGTGACCTTTCACTGTGCTCCCCCCCCCTACACTACACCTAGGGTAAATGCTGCCTGTTTTGGTGCGATGAGTGTCAGCGTGTTGGGCGATCTTACACTGTGCTTCCACCCCTACACTACACCTAGGGTAAATGCTGCCTGTTTTGGTGCGACGAGTGTCAGCGTGTTGGGTGACCTTTCACTGTGCTCCCCCCCTACACTACACCTAGGGTAAATGCTGCCCGTTTTGGTGCGATGAGTGTCAGCGTGTTGGGCGATCTTACACTGTGCTTCCACCTCTACACTACACCTAGGGTAAATGCTGCCTGTTTTGGTGCGACGAGTGTCAGCGTGTTGGGTGACCTTTCACTGTGCTCCCCCCTACACTACACCTAGGGTAAATGCTGCCCGTTTTGGTGCGATGAGTGTCAGCGTGTTGGGCGATCTTACACTGTGCTTCCACCCCTACACTACACCTAGGGTAAATGCTGCCTGTTTTGGTGCGACGAGTGTCGGCGTGTTGGGTGACCTTTCACTGTGCTCCCCCCCCCTACACTACACCTAGGGTAAATGCTGCCCGTTTTGGTGCGATGAGTGTCAGCGTGTTGGGCGATCTTACACTGTGCTTCCACCCCTACACTACACCTAGGGTAAATGCTGCCTGTTTTGGTGCGACGAGTGTCAGCGTGTTGGGTGACCTTTCACTGTGCTCCCCCTCTACACTACACCTAGGGTAAATGCTGCCCGTTTTGGTGCGATGAGTGTCAGCGCGTTGGGCGATCTTACACTGTGCTTCCACCCCTACACTACACCTAGGGTAAATGCTGCCCGTTTTGGTGCGACGAGTGTCAGCGTGTTGGGCGACCTTTCACTGTGCTCCCCCCCTACACTACACCTAGGGTAAATGCTGCCCGTTTTGGTGCGATGAGCGTCGGCGTGTTGGGCAAACCTTTACTGTGATAACCCCTACACTACACCTAGGTTGAATGCTGCCTGTTTTGGTGCGATGAGTGTCGGCGTGTTGGGCGACCCTTAGGTGTGTTACCCCCTTTACACTACACCTAGGGTAAACGCTGCCTGTTTTGGTGCGATGAGCGTCGGCGTGTTGGGCAAACCTTTATTGTGATAACCCCTACACTACACCTAGGGCAAATGCTGCCTGTTTTGGTCCGGTGAGCGTCGGCGTTTTGGGCGACGCTTTCCTGTGCTACCTCCCCCCGCCTAGGTCGAATGATGCCTGTTTAAGTGCGATGGCTGCAGACGTACCCTTACTGTGTTGCACCCCCTGCACTGCGGTTGGGGTCAGTGCTGCCCAGTTTTGGCTCCTTGTACTGCGGTTCGTGCGGGCGTTACCCATATACCCTACGGTCAGACTGGGCGCTGCTCTTATGTTGCGGTTATGATGATTGGTACCTTGTTACTGCTGTACTCCTCTTATACGGCTAGTTGACGTGGCTGCTACCATCACTGAGGCTGGACGGAGTCAAGGTCCATATTGTTGCTGTTTGCTGAAACACAGATATACCGCTCCTTGGAGCAGGAACACCACAACAATTTATCTGTCTCCATAGCTTCTTCACGCGTCGTTCCTACCCCCCCCCCCCCCCCCCCCCCCCCTTCACTACACCTAGGCACCATGTCCACCAGTGACGATGGGGGCTACTCGGGGCTGGCTGAGGTCTTCCACGCACCCCAACCTGGATGCCCACGAGACAGGGAGAGCTCGCTGGAGATGCCGCGACTCGAGACGGGGAGAACCACCGGTGGCGGGTTCCGGTGACGAGACAGAAGACGGAGCACCATACCTCCACCCGTTCCCACCAACCAAGCGGGTCGATTCGCTGGTTCGCGCTGAGAAGAAGACGGACCAACCCCCACCGGACTCGGGGGCGTCTCGACGCCAGCTCTCGCCAGCCCCGGGGGAGCGCCACCAGCTGCCCCCCCCGCGCTCGACAGGGCACCACCGCCGCCACCTGGGCTCTCCGCGCTCAACAGAGCGCCACCCCCAGAGCTCCCGGGACCGGGGCGCCCATGCCGACCCCTTGGACTTGGCATACGCGGCGGCACGGGCCCAGCGGGCGCTCGACGACGCCAACCAGACGATAGCACGCCGACGTCGGTTTGACGAAGATATCGAGCAGGCGAAGACCGCTGCGCGGGAGTCGTCCCTGGTTGCGAAGAAGGCGCAACAAGCCCTCGCTCAATCAGTTGCGTCGGCTGCGGCGGGAGCTAACGCGGCCCCCTTGCCTTCGTCGCGCCCGCAGGGTGTCGCATCCCAGCGACCACGACCCGGGAACGACGTCTTTCTCAAGGGCATCGTCGCGTGCATGGCGTCTGCACCGCGGGTAGACTTCTCCTCAGCGTTGGCGACCCGCGGTGGTGGAAACGGCCTGCGCCCTCCTCCCGTCAGAGAGGCCGGCGTCGCGGCAAGCGGACGTCCTCAATGGAAGCGGCCTGGGCTCGCGTGGATTGTACGCCCTATGCTAGACAGACGAGAGCCGCCCCGACCCTTGCCCTCGTCAAGGCCCTGCTGATAGCCCACGACGAGGACCCCGACCCTGTCTTTTGGCCGGACCCCGGAGGAAGAGTTGGCAGAACGAAACCGGGGAAAATGTCGCGACAGTCGCGACCGCGGGGACCGCAACTGGGGGGTGGCGGCAAAAATGGTGGGGGTGGCGACCACCACCGCCGCCGCGGGGGTGACAGCGCATCGGGTGCTGGTGTGCCTGAGGGCGCCGCCGAGGGGGCAACTTCGGTCCAACAACCGGGGCAGTTGGCCGCCGCTCTGGCAGAGGAATGGCGCGAGAGGACGTTCAGCGTGGAACGGCTCGTCAACCTCCTCCCGCTCGTCTTCGTCCTCGAGCACGGACCACAGCGAGGTGGTCGTGGTAGCAGGCAAAAAGTGTCAAAAGCCATGGCAGGAGGAGCATCTGCCTGAGGCTTTCACCCCCCTGTTGCGTCTGCTGATCACGCACTTCGACGGGGTTGACACGGAGGAGGGCTACACTAAGTTGCATACTTTTGGAATGTGTAACGGCATGCCTTTTTCTGATTTCAGCGGGGAGTTTCGCGTACTTATGCCGACCGCTAACGGGGAGTGAGCGTGTTTTGTCTCCGGGGACGGATGTGGTGTTGGAGGTGGTTTGGGTGGCGGCGAATGAGCAATTTCCGGCTCTCCTGCCTGCGTTGTACCCTGGTTCGAAGGCAACAAACCCGCGGCCGTACACCTCGTTGGATGCTATGTGGCGGTCTTTTAGTGACCAATAAGACACCTGCCGTCAACGGCGAAACATTTTTTTTCTCTCCCTGTTTCTTCGACGGGAGCGCGGTCATGCGCCCTGTCGAGGCCCCGGCCCGCAGATCATGGGCGCGGCCAAGGCCGAGTGCCGTCCCAGTCGCTTTCGTGGCAGACGGGATCGAGCCATCATTCAACTGTCATGCCCATCGATGATTCATCTGACCCTTGGCTTGACCACACATCGAACTGCTGGCCACTAGAAGAGCATCATTATACAGAAGGTTTCGCCGTGAAGGCCTCGTTTAAGACAGACGACCCTCCCCTTTGGAGCGGCCTCCTTTCATCTCGCGCTGATGCCCTCCGAGAAAACCGGGGGCTTTGCCTCAACTGCCACGAAGACAACTATTCCTTCAAGCATTGTAGGCATCCTTTCATTACTGCGAGTGGCTGCTTGAACCCTGAACTTGGCCAACTTGGCGACGATGACGCACACCGACGTTGACAAACACGCATGGTCTGCTACTGCCGAGACGACAAATCTTCTCGCCCGAACAACAAGAAAAATCGTCGCCATCTTTCTGGTCAATCGTCGTCATCTTTCAGGATCAGGGCCAGGTAGACTGTCACAACGATACCACGTACACGTCGGATCACCATGGTGGTATCCTGCGCTCGCCCGCCTCTTCTGCCCCCGCTGCCGCTCCTCGAAAGCGCTTTGGAGCCGCCCACAACCTGGGCGAAAATAAATTTGCGCGCCGACCTGGTACATTCCGTAACGGCAATTGACAGCTCGACGGCGGTACGGCACCGTCGACAACACTGTCGAGTGGTAACTCTTTTGGTTTCAGAACATGCTCGTTGCGTGTTCTGTTGCTAGCCTGCCCAGTAACGCAGCACAGACTGCCTCTGTCAAGAGCCCACGGGCTCCTACGCCGTCTGCGGACGATTCTCACGGCGTAGTACCGGCGGCGGGAACTAGCGCTTCAAGCGTGGTTTCCTCGAGCCACGTAATTTTTTTCTTTTCTTTCTTTCTTTTTTGACGGCGACAACGCGCGCTTTCCGCGACGTTCCCCTCGGTCATGGTCTGAGTTCGGCAACGGGAACCGCGCTTCCGGCGCCGTACCCCTCAGCCGCGGCATAAACTCAGCAATGGGGTACGCGCTCCAAACTCCGCCCCCATCAACCATGGCACGGGAGCCTGCGCTTTGCGCGATCCCCCCCCAGGCACGCGCCGCGCAACAATGTAGCTGCGGCGACGGCGCGTCGCCTTTTTACGCGTATGTGTTCATCCCCCCCTCTCCCTGACCAGGCGGTGGCGGTCGGTTTGAGGTGTGGGACGGTCGACCCTCGAAACACTTTTTCTGACCACGAGGTGGCGGTCGATTTGAGGTGTGGGAAGGCCAACACTAAAACACCGAGATCTTTTGCGAGGCTCGATCCGGTGTTTGCTCGCGATAACAGCGGGCGCTCTGTCCTTTTTTCCATCAAGGAGGAGTCGACAAGATTAGCTACCTCGTCTCCCTTCTCCAAGAGACATTACGGAAGAGAGCCTCCTCGGGTAAAAATATTATTGCCTTGCCCGAGCCCCGCTCCAGAAGACGCCCACAGGGTTTACGGACCCTGCTTCGTCTTTTAACACGCTAACCCACGTGTTTCAGGCTACGTCTGCCCCAGTGGCACAGGAAGAAGATCCGACACTGCGCGACGGGCCAGTAGTGACTCCACGGCCTCCAGCCTGATCAGCTGGACGCTATTCCCGTAAATTTACGGAAGAATCGCGCCTCTCGTCAAGCAGAAACAGCTCAGAGCCCCTGCCCCTTCGGGCGCAGTTAGAGCAGTTTTCTTGCGATTATACGCCAAGAAGCGAAGAGGCCACGAGGCGAGAAACCGTGGGTTCGGACTCGCGTCGTGCTCCCGAGGCCTGGTGTTCCTGAGGGGGACACTACAGGCCCAAAGAGCCGAGGACTGGTGTTCCCAGACGGGGACATTGCAGACCCAAATGCCCAACGAGGCTACCGACGGGTTGGCACCGTCGGTGTTGGACTCTTTTTCGGGTGCAATGAGGGCGGCTTCTTACGAGTTTCCGCCAGCGAGTGAGGAGGACCCGAGGCGAAAAACCCCGGGTTCGGACTCGCATCTTGCTCCCGAGGCCTGGTGCTCCCGCAAGGGGACATTATAGGCCCAAAGAGCCGAGGACTGGTGTTCCCAGCAGGGGACATTGCAGACCCACAAATGTCCAACGAGGCTACCGACGGGTTGGCACCGTCGGTTTTGGCCATTTTTCGGGCGCAGTTAGAGCGTATTCTCGCGCTTTTCCGCCAACGAGCGAATAAAGACCCGAGGCGAAATACCACGGGTTCGTATTCGCGTCGTGCTCCCGAGGCCTGATGTTCCTGGACGGGGACATTGCAGGCCCAAATTTCAACACGGATTTTGACCCTTCTCTCGAATACTCCACAGCCAAAGTGGTGTTATTCTGGCAGCCCCCATCCTATTTCCCACCGTGGTCTCCTTCGTCGTTTGCCGTGGACGACGTACCATATTCTTGCGCGGAGCAGTACATGATGGCCGAAAAGACCAAGTTTTTGCAAGACCATCGAGCAGTGGGGCTCATTATGTCGTCGCCTCGTCCAAGCATACGCAAACGCATCGGTCGAGGCGTGCGCAACTTTGACTCCGCTGTTGGGGACAGGGAGAAGCAAAACGCCGTGTCACCTGGCACCTACGCCAAATTTGCGCAGAACCCAGCCACGAAAAATCACCTTTTGAGCTCTGACAACAAGCTTCTGGCTGAACTCAGCCCTCTGAACCCAGTGTGGGGCATTGGTCTCCGGGCGGATGGTCCCAGGGGCAACAACCCATGCCAGGAGAGAGGAAAAACTTGCTCGGTGAGGCACTTTCTGCCGTTCGCGCAGCTATTTGCGAGGGTCGGCGCACCCGGCCTCCCCTAGTCGGTTCCGCACCTGCACTGCGAGTGCAAGAACCAAGAAATCTCGTCCGCGCCGCAACCAGACCGTTCACAGCGGCCAGCGCTCGCAAAGCTTCCCCTTCGGCGTTTCCGACCTATTTCTCGGGCGCGTTGGCCAATGAAAAGCCGTGAAGTTGTGGAGATAGCTTCTAGCGTTGGCCCTGACCTTGCGATGTCAGAACACTGCGCCTGTTTCGTCGAGGGTACTGTGACGCTGGACGACGTTTTGTTCACTATGAAAATCGCGTTTATCAGTCGAGCAACGCTCGACTTGGAGAGGCACTGAACTCCTATAGATTTGGGGACCGGCAGCATTGCTTGGGTTCCCAAACACCTCCGAGGATACTGAGGGGAACAAAGTTCCGCATATCCTCCGGCCACAATACATAGGAGAGCATTGGCAAAGTGGGGACCCTCAATGCACGAGTCCAGCGGTAGCTTGAGTTCGTCACCGCGTTCGATTGCACACTCGAGTACCGCAAAGGCAGCGCCAAGGGCATCGCCGATTTTTCCGGCCCGTTTTCCAGAGCCCGCTACGGAGTACGACCGCAGTGGCTTGGAAAAATTCAACCTCGTGGGGTTGACAAGCCTCAACCCCGTTGGAGATAGCGGTATCTACCTCCTACGGACCCGCGGGCTGCGCGCTCCCCCCTCGCCGATCCCAGGAGTCGGTTCGGGTGGACTCGCGCCCCTCGCCAAAAGCACTGTCTTGGGTGGGCTCGTGCCCCACACGGAAAGCACTGCTTTGGGTGGACTCGAACCCCTCGCCGAAAGCACTGTCTTGGGTGGGCTCGTGCCCCGCACTGAACATGCTGCCTTGGGTGGGCTCCCTCTCACCTCTACCGCGTTTCACGATTTTCGCACACACGAGCCACGTATAAGGATTGACGGCCTTTCTGTTTCCCCGGGGAGATTCGTCGCTCGTGTTTCTGCCTCCGTCGCCACTACCGAAGGCTGTACCGGCCGCGGCTCGATTTCACCTGCCGCCGACACTGTTTTCGCTTCGGTCTTTGCCATACCCATCGAGGGCGGTACGGGCTCCGCAGAAGCCCTGGCTTCAGCGACGCCCATCGCACAGCCGACTTATCTATCCCGGAGTTCTTTACAGGAGACGGCCCCCGCCGCGACCACCGGTTGGACTGTGTCCGTCTCCGCCATGCTTGGCACTCCAGCCCCTCCGTCGTCGACGACGCGCCGACGAACAGCGATAACAACGGGTAATGCACCCCCGCTGTAGATTATGGATTCGGGCCCGGCGGGGCCCCTCGGCCATCTTGCGGACGAAATACAACCCCGTCGCGAGTTCCACGGCCGCAGCCGACCCCGTCGCCGCCGCGACCCCTGCTCTTGTCGACTCGCCGGTCCGCACGGTGCCACTGCCGTCCGACCGCGACCTCGCAGAGCCTATATGGGAACTCCTCTCTTACGGCTCCCGCCTTCTCCTGGTGGCACGCCGACCGCATATACAAGGGCGGACGCCCTTCGCAACGCTGCTGAATTGCGTTTCGCTGATTCCGTCGCGCGTTATTCGCATTCCGATTGGAAGCGAGAGCAGCACGCTGAGCCGACGTGCCACGCCATGATGCATTACGTTTCTATCGGCCGGCAATCGGTCCTGCCGCCCGACTTTTTGGCGTGCTACCTCTTGCACAAGCGTCCCTCCCTCTCAGACATCCAGGAGCTGGCGGGTAAGGGTCGACTACATACAACCGACGACGACATCGTCCTACTCGTCCGTAACCCGACACTACCGCCAACAAGCTCCGACAAACCGAACTCTGTGGGGCGAGTTGCTTGCTTTGCTAAACGACGAGCCAGTTCGCATCTACGTTCCCGTGCTCATGCGCCCTTGGATCATGCAAGCTTGCCACTCGACGGCCTCCTGCCACCTTGGCACCACGCGCACGTTGCGCATGCTGGAGCGTTTTTTTTGGTGGATTGGCATGAGTGTGTGTACCCGGTGGTGGCTTCGCCACTGCTTGAAGTGCCAAGCGCGGAAAACCCCACAGTTGACTGTCCGCTTGCCCATCATCACAATGCCTCTGCCGGAAGGTCCAGGTATCGCCGTCAGTGTTGACTACTTCGGCCCCCTTCCGGTCACACCACGAGGCAACACCTACATCCTGCTGTTCACCGATCGCTTCAGTCGTCGGGCCGACATGTTCCCCGTCACTGCCGCTGAGTGCACCGCGGAAGATACAGCCAATATCCTGGTGAACCAATACATCCCCTTGTGGGGGTGCCCGCGCACCATACTCTCGGACAACGGACTGCAGTTCTGCTCCAAGCTTTCACAAGCTGTATATCAGCTGTTAGGTGTACACAAGCTTGCTACAAGCTCCTACCATCCCAACTGTAACGGGGGCGTTGAGCGGGTAAATCACACTATGGCACAAATGCTGGCTATGGTCGTCAACGAGCGACAAGACGACTGGGACTCGCATCTGCCCCACGTCGAATTCGCTTACAACAACTCTGTCAGCGCGGCGACGGGTTTGGCGCCCAACGAGGTTCACATGGGCAGACTCCCACGGCTCCCCCTGACGATTTTCGACCGCAAAGGTGTCGTGGGACACCAGAGTCTGGCCCGTGACCACCTGGCCTATTGCGATTTGGCCACCGACCGGCAAAAGCGCGCGAACGACATTGTCCGCGCACACCACGCCCTCACCGTTTCCCGTGTTAACCGCAGAAACTCCGCCCTCGCCGACGCGCTGCGTCCAGCACCTAACTTCACTGTGGGTGGTTGGGCATGGGTATACAATTCTGCCTCTACCATCCGCCAGGGTGTGAAAGCGAATACCGACGCCAAGGTACTCAAGGCCAAACTCGCGCTTAACTGGACGGGCCCATACAAGGTCCTGGCCGTCGGTCCCTGCTCCGCCGCCGAGACCCCGGACGGCTCGCCGCTCGGGAGCAACCTCCTTTATTTGGATCTCCCTTCCGACCTGCCTGGTTCGGACGCTCGTCGGCGTGTGGCTATTGAGCGCTGCAAACCCTGTGCCAACCCCCACGACAGCGGGGACATGCCCAAATACCTACCGGCGGGGCTGACACAGTATGTGCTCAACAAGTTTTCCAAGAAGTCCCCGCCGTACCACGTCACTCAAGACGACGTTTCGACTCCCCTCCAACGGCTGGAGGTGGAGCAGATCACTGGTCATCAGTCGGTACGGGGGCGAGGTGGCGTCATCGCGGTGCTATACAAGACGCATTGGGCGGGACTCTCCGAACCGTCCTGGGAGCGGGAAATGGACCTTCACCTCTCCCGCTCCCACATCTTGCGTTATTGGGCCGGAACCCCGGACCAGCACCGCCAAACCAACCGCCTTTACCGCCGAATGCGGATCGGGGCGGCACAGCGTGAGCTCTCCCGCAACAACGGGGAACGTTTCCTGGCGCCGGGCTACGCCTGTGTTTCCCGCACCGATTGGCTCCGTCGCTACCACGACACCGTACTTCCTAAGAGAGCCCACGTTTGGTACAAGGGAGACGATGGTTTATGGTGGCTAGGAAAAATCAGCGCGAGCACTACCGAGGACAAGGTATACCTGGTCCGCTTTCTGGACGACCCGGGACCGATTAAACTCCCTCTTCCCCCGGCGCGCTACACGACTTCAACGGGAGCCGTACGAGGCTCTTGGTGCTTGCAAGTTCACATCGCCAGTGCGTTTCCTCGGGGAATCCAACGTAACGTAGACGAATCTCGAGGCGCGGCCGTGGCCAGTTGACTTCCAAGCCACCACCGCTTCTCGATAGTTCTTCATTTTTTGAGGTATGAGTTTTGCGTCTTTGTCTTTGGGTCGTTCGTAGTGTCCTGAGGGTCTTTGTCGAGTTTTGGGGCGGTTCTTTCCATTTTTTTTTTTTTCTGTCCTGCCGAACCCCCTACTCAGTGCCGGGTCAGGGTTCGGGTAAAACGCCGCTATCTGAGGCGCAGGGCTGTCGTCTTTTTGTCATAGTTCAAATTCGCCCTGCCGACGCCCTCCTCAGCCCAGAGCCGGGGGGCGACCAGTGTACGGGTCTGTGTGTTATCTTTTATGTTTTGTGTGTTGTATTTGTTCTGCTTTTTTTTTTTTTTTGTCGTCTAAACACTTCCTCCCCTAGCGGGGCTGTAAGTGTTGACACCTTCCATCCCGGGTATTCGTCGTTTCCTCGTCTAACCCCCCGCCTTGCCGATGGCCCGCGGAAGGTTTTTCGCATGGCTTCTCCCTTGTGTTAGCGCCTGTGTCCCCCTCCATATCGACGAGGGCTCGCCTCGCCATAGTACCTTTTCTGTGGTTGGTTTACCGTAGAGCCTTTCCTGCCCCCCCCGCCACACCGGCGGCAGGCGGCAGGTTCTAGAGCCTTTTCTGCCCCCCCCGCCTCACCGGCGGCATGCGGCAGGTTTTTGATGGGTGACTATTGCCTTGCTGTAGGGTCTGCTTTTCTTTCTACTGCTTTTCTTCGCGGGTTCCTGGCTCCATAGCCAGACGGTTAGAGGTGTGGGAGTGGGTTTTGAGGAGCCGCATCTTCGACTCATGGTCTAGTTCGTAGAACCGGAGTTTCCCCGAATCTCCCATATTTCTGCATATGCGACTCATCAGGGTGGGCTAGTGTTAAGATACGGCCTCGAAAGGCCTGAGAGTATCCGAATTTGAGATCATTTGGATGGGTTTCGTGTGATAAGGTTGGCGGTTTATATTCGGGGAAGTTAGGAATTAGATCGGAGGCACGCGCCTCCGATCTCAGAACTATCCCGGGCTATGGTGGAAACGAATAAAGCTACAACTCTACGAAGGAACGAAAGTGAGTACTCCGAGGACCTTACTCAATTGGCAGACCTGCAGGGGGCACTCTGTGTCCCCCACCTATTAATTTCACAGTTAACAGCACGTCAGCCTACGAGACTCAGAAAACGGCGCTGACAAGCCAAATGGTTCAAAGTCCAGCACAGCCAAGCGAAGCAAAGAATATACAGGCAAAGCGAAGCCACGCCAAGCGGAGCCAAGCCAAGCCAAGCGAAATAAAGCCAAGCCAAGCCAAGCCAAGCCAAGCCAAGCCAAGCCAAGCCAAGCCAAGCCAAGCCAAGCCAAGCCAAGCCAAGCCAAGCCAAGCCAAGCCAAGCCAAGCCAAGCCAAGCCAAGCCAAGCCAAGCCAAGCCAAGCCAAGCCAAGCCAAGCCAAGCCAAGCCAAGCCAAGACAAGCCAAGCCAAGCCAAGCCAAGACAAGCCAAGACAAGCCAAGACAAACCAAGACAAGCCAAGCCAAGCCAAGCCAAGCCAAGCCACGCAAAGCCTAGCCGAGCCAAGCCAAGCCGAACCAAGCCGAACCAAGCCGAGCCAAGCCAAGCAAAGCGAACCCGACCAACGTAAACCACCGACACCAAACCCGACCCGACCTTAACCTGACCTCTAGCACAACGCACCGAAACTGCCTTCAAATCACGCCTTGTTCCCTTAAAAAACTGAACTTAGTAGTCTAATTGTTTATATTTTTGACATTCTGGTCGTCGGGCGAGACCCGCATGAAAAATCGCCCGCCGTCCAGGCGGGAAAGATCCTTTTGGGGGCGCGCCGTCCCAATATTCGCCTCTCACTAAACATGAGCACACTATTCCACTTTTAGGTGCCCCTCAAAATGGTACTAGCAACAACCACTTTCAATACAATCTCCAAGCACCTCTTGATCCCGTTGGAGCCCCTAAAACCCGCTGCTATACTAATCCCAAGTAGTTTGTGTTTCTCACTGAAAAGGAGTTTAGCAACTATGTAGGCGCAGCTCTCAAGAGGTCACTTGGCAGCAAACAATTGCGAAAGCCATGATCAACTGCTATTACGATCACGTGGGGTTACTGTGCGTGCCATTCGATAACGTTCCACCCCCAAACCTTAATGATGAAAACATCGTTACGAAAACCACAGCGACAAAGCGTAAGCGAAGGAACTGGAAACTGAAGCGTTAGTTCAACCACTGAACCACTCAGTTAGCGCTGGCTGAGTGGCTAAAGTGGTTTATTTGCTTTTATAACTGGGCAGAGTAGATGAACCTATAGCAAGACAATACCTAACACTCTACCCCTGGTTTTGTTCTATATCACCGAGCAAGATTTGATTCACCAATAGAGAGACTAAAACCTACCAATTCGTAAACCAGTATCCATCATAAACGGCAGTATGTATAATATAACAGTATGTATAATATACTAACATATACCACGACAAAGATACACAATCTACAATTAATTGGCGTTGCTTGTCCAACGTCCCATTCTCATGTTCGCAATACATCCAAACAAAACTCGCGGACCGTGCTCGTTAGGATATCGCCTATAGCCTTCAGGGCATTGTGGGGTATCCAACACACGATAGGCCAACGCCAGGCGAATTCGAACACAAACGAAGTGTAACCCCGCGAGATTTGCAGCTAATGGCGGGTGATGTCCTCCCTGCCCCCCTCCATTTTGCTTTCAAACGCAAGCACACAAAAATCTCGCGCCAAGTCCTCTAGACACTGGTCCACATCTAAGGTAGCATGTGCACGAGTCGAGGAACATCAGTGTGTTAGGGACATTTCCTTCTCAACGTGGTATGGTTCCTTGAGCACGGGCACCTCCTGCAACGTAAATGGCTCGCAGACAAAAAATCAGCCCTTTCCTGCGCCTTACCCATCCCCTTGTGCGCTCCTTGCCCTCCTCGATTAATCTCCGCGAACATCAAACAAACAAACTCGTTGACACCGACGTTGTTACGGTAGAGTGTGGTATTATACCCCCTTTTCCACGATCGGGTTTGAGCCCCACTCGTACGAGCGACTCTCAGTCTCACTGGCGCAGCGTGGGTCACTGCAGTTTCCATATTACGGGTTCATATTGCAAACTGTGTACAGCACCGAAACCTATAATACCGCAAACCAAGCGGGGATTCGCCCACACGAGCGTCGACCTTGAGGAAGCACTGCTAAACGGACCCACAAGTGGGCCCCGCGCCGTACGTACTCTTGGCCGCAAATTCGATCCTTCCCACCCCTCACACTAAAAGCAACGAATGAAGTATACATAACACACGCGGCTTGCATTAATATGGGTTTCTCGACGAGATTCCGCGATCTCACGGCCGAGCTGTTGTTTCTACATACCGTAACAAGCACAACACAATAAGAAAAATCACGCGCTCTAGACTATGTTGACACTGCCAAATATATAACATCCCATACGATACAGTAGGGGTGTGGGTGCCATGTTGCGGCGGTATGTGCTAGCCGAGACCACCCAAAAGTATGCCGGACACCGCCAGAAATAGGTTTACTGTAGTACCTTTTTTTTTTTGTTTATCCTCCGGCGGATGGGGAAAAATAAAGCTTTAGCTCACCACACTTCCACGTATTTTCATACGCGTCGTGTGTCGATTTAACTCAGTTGCTTTCGCAGCCCAACGCTAGCTGGCGCACCCTTCGGGTCCCATTGTAGGTATAGCGTAAGCTGTCCCTATCAGTGGTCTTCGTTACAACCCGCGCTGCCGTTGTATACGGGTGCGTGTGTATGTCGACCCGGCCTGTCCCCTGAGGGTCAGTTTCGGTGGAGATAGCCACCCGGAATGTCATCTTTCCGGGTAGTGTGGGAATTGCGCAAGCTCACCCACTAACAAACCCCTGGCCATGGGAGATGGCCTTCCGCCGGACTTGGTCCAGTTACGGTCCACCCTACCCATTCGGGCGTTGGTCCTCGGTAGTACCCTATACAGCCACTAGTACACTGGGCTTCAGTGGTCACAAGCGATTTCACCTGCAGGGTACAAACCGGTAATAGGCGCTTGTCAACCGGCACTATAGTAAGGAGGACCCCGCTGAAGGCGCAGCCCCTCGGGCGCTCTGTATAGTCGTCCATGTCTTGAAGGGCGAGAACGAGGAACAGGTGGGCGTGGCCTGGCTTTTTAAACAATCAATGCACCTGGTACACGGCCGAGGCGATCATAGCCTGTTGACGTTAAACGACGGCGCGACGCGAGGGGAAGAGGGCGCACATGACTATCTCTTATCGCAGCTGCTTCAGGAACTCTAGTCAGACGCATGCTACGTGCAAGGTAAGGGTGCATCAAGACAGTTCTGAAGATCGTTCCTCACCTGAGGACCTCTAGGTACCCCACCCGACAACCGACGGAAAAATAGCTAAGGTGACATCATACTGTTGTTGATATTCCCCGAATTAGCAATCTCATGTCCAAACGGCCTAGTCCATGTAAAGCAAAGCTGTTCTGGGAAAACAATCGCGTTTTTTCCCGAGCTTTTTAGGTTTTTAGGAGCCCTCTCGTCATTCAGACACCGTTTTCCTCCAGCCAAGACGTGCTACCTGTATCGTCCCACACGCGTCACCATCCCCACACATTATGCCTCTGAAGTTTCAAGCCAAGGCGAATGGGCAGCGACCACCCGCATTATTACCAAAAAGGCATTCGCAGCTATTGTCATAACCCGTGAGATAGAGTGCAGAGCACAGCATGCAAGCACTACTAGCTAATACTGTTGAAAATATGGCGCTACAGAGTACTAAATATATTAGGACCACGGACTTGATGAAGGCGACGAAAGGATGTGCGAATAGGCAGACGCCAGTGGACAACGGCAACGAGGACAGCAACGGCAAACGAATGAACACAACGAGAACAAGAACAAGACGGACTTACCAATACGAAGAACACAAAAAAAAATCCAGCAATAATGAAGCCAAAGAAAGGCGAAAATAAAGAAGGGCAGAAACGAAGCAAGCAACAATAATTAGTCTGAACCAATAAAAAAGCTTTCTTTCACTTTTTTTCACTTTCTTAAGGCTGAGTTTCTTTTCGGTTACTCTCTTTTTAGTGGCGCGATCATTTTTCTCACTGTCATCGGAAAGGCAAAATTATCATGAAAGAGAATCGGCTGCTATAGACCTGAACATGAACAGAATAACAAGGAACGCAAGAACAACGACGAACCAGCCGCATAATTTGTGTTTTTCCCAATGTCAGCTGGTATTAGCCACTCGCTCGTCAACACTAAGCCCAACCAGCGTCCGTGCAGGTACATCCTCATGTATAAACATGTTCTTATGAAAAACAGTACACTCCGGCCGTGATATAGAAACTTTCGTCGAAACTTGTGTGTTGCAAGCTGTATGATGTTCCGATCGCGCGTATCGCTGGGTGTATGGCTGCATGAAGGGTATAGATCAGTGACTCCCTTTATAACTAGCTTGTACCAGGGTCAACAGAACAGGGCGATGTTAATCAATCCGTGCACGGAACCTGTTGAACCCGTTTTTGAGGGGTACAAAACCTGACGGTTGTGGAGTGCGTCACTTTACCATGTATGTATGTCCTGTACGTAGTATAGCCGGTGGGGGAAGAGGTGTTTTTTCAAGCTTACGGGGGGAAAGAGTCATGCACCAAACCTGATTCCAATACTTTTCTTCGGTTCCGAGGAGTGACACTAGTTTACTATATATATGTAGCCTAATATGCGCAGAGCCGTGTTCGTGGGGGCGGCAACGGTATCCCCAGCAATTACGGGTTACCCCACAACTCCCAAATTGAGAAAAACCCAGAAAAAAGTGTTGCACCTGTATCGTACACGCGTCAAAAACAACCCAACGTTACTCCAAAATGCATATTAATCGAGGGAGGGGAGAGTATGTATTTTTTTCAGCGTAAAACATAGGGAGGTTAGGTCCTTTTTCACTATCGCGTTTTTAGCCACTCGCACGGGTGAACCTACTACATCCTATTCTTGGCAAGAAATATTACTCGTACGAGGCCTCATGTGCTTGGCGCACAGCTTTGAAACAGCGCCCCAGTGGGCATTCATATGACAAAATTAAAGTATTGGCACGAAACGTTTACACAGACAGCAAGGAACGTGGGAGTCACTCGCGCCAGTGACACTGAGCGACTCGAAAAAAAGGTCCCAACAGGGGGTAGCCCCATACTGCAGCCTTGGTGGCAAACAACAACAACACACATAGATAGTACATAATACTACTTGAAAAAAAATATATATACGCTCCAGTTGTGAGATCGAAGATTTTGTGGAAACTCATCTTTGCAAGCGGTGTGTGATACTCCGATCGCGCGTATTACGGGTTGTGTGTCCTCATTTAGGATATTGGTCGGCGACTCCCCTTGCAACTACAGTGTAGCTATCAGGGTCAAAAGGGTGATATTAGTCAGTCTGTGCGCGGAAACTGTAAAAAGACCCGTTTTTGACGGAGACAAAATCTGACGGCTGTGGAAGGACAAACTATATAATAACAAGTCCCTACATCTATGCGACCTAAAGCTGTTGGAAATCCCTTGCCCCCCCCTCGCCTCCGGCGCATGCTACGACAGAGTTACCAGTTTTCCTCTGAAATATTTTCTGAAGGACGGGGCTCCTTGCCCCGCAAACTCGCCGGAAATGGGCCATTTTTTTTTGCATCATTCTCGTTGTGTACCTAGGCCATTTAAGTTTTCATCCGGTAGTCTAGTAGTTTTGGTATTCTACAAATAAATCGTTTTTTTTTGGGAGAAGTGTTAAACTCCCAAATTGAGGAACTTCATAAATACAGTGGTGCACCCCTATCATAGCACGCGCCACCCTTCTCCCCTCACCCCCTCGAACACTCCGCCCTCTCCTCACTGGTTCTACGACTTACTACAGCATACACTTGATAAAAACTGATGCATTTCCTTCCACATACAGCTGTCAGATTTTGTTCCTCCAAAACGGGTTTTATAGTTTCCGCGCGCAGGCTGCCTAACATCACCTTCTTGACCCTGATAGCTACACTGTAGTTCCAAGGGGAGTCACCGACCTATATCCTTAATGAGGACACACAACTCGTAATACGCGCGATCGGAGTATCACACACAGCTTGCAAAGATGAGTTTCGACAAAATATTCGATCTCACAGCTGGAGTGTTTTTTTTTTTCTTCTATCAATATAACATCAGATTTGCCGATAAAATTGCGAAACTAGTTATACTCGTTTTAGTCAAAAGGAATGTTACACATTAGTCTATATATACGATTCTAAAGCGCAGAAGATACGAAATATTGAGTGGGCATTTTGACCCTTTCTCACCTCGATTACTCCTTTCACGCCGTGACAGTCCGAATGTACGGTGCGATGCTTGAGTTCACAGCAGTAAGAGAGTAATCGGTGCGGTACCGCCCGATCGAATAAACCTTCTCCTTGTAAAGTGTCCACACTCCGTCTTCCTGCTTAAAATAGCCGTAAACCCGCAGCTCCTTACACCCATCAGGGAACTGAACCTCCGTCGGCTGAGTCGCATTTTTCTTTCCCATGCGTTGGTCTCTGGTCAAGACGTAATCCTCCGCCTCCATTTGCGTGGTTTTCCCTTCTTCTTTTCCCACGCCCGCTGAAATCGCCCCGCCCGTGTCGCCCACCTTGGCGTGTGCATTCATGGTTCTTTCGACGTGTTCTCGATACGCTTTAATCCTCAGTCTGTTCTCCTGTACAACCCAGTACGACACGTCATGCTTGCTCTTATTTCTTAGAGTTAACTTCGCGGGTCTTCCCCAAGGTGTACGAACTTTCGTCGAGGCAAAGGATTCGTCATCTTGTATAATAGAATCCGACCGAACATCCGCCCGCCGGCGCAGCCAAGGGCAGCCTAAGCACGTTCCCATGGCGCGGCCGATAAGATTTCCGACGGAGTCCTGCGTTCGTTCCTGGTTGGATTGATGGGCCCCTTTCGGTATTTTAGTATTATTGTTGCTCGCACGTTGTCGTGTGTGCGGGTTTTCTTCTTTCCGGTTTCAGGAAGGGTTTCCTGGCTGAATTATCTCGTAAGGGACATCTTCCACGATAGCCCCCCCCCCCCAAACCAGCGATTGTCTTTAACGAACGTTTTCGGGCTGCTCGACACGAGGAAGCATGCTATGAAAAATGCAACGAACACATATTTTCTTTTTAACAGAAGACTGGCTGTCGAACTATGACGTCGGCGGGACAAGGGGCACCGTATTTAAGGAGATACGGCCGGGAGCTAGTTTCAAAACCGACGATTTCCCAAAAAAAACGTTGGGGGGGTGGGGCTACCGTAGAACGACTCAGGGGGGGCTAGATGACGTGTACCGTGAGTAGAGGTGCGGGGTAGAGTGTATACGTGTGCACATCAGAGCACGAAGAAACGTGCATCGGCCCGCGGAAAGGCGAGAAGAATGATCCAGGTGCTCCAGCCATACACTTTACTACTTGGAGTTGTATTTGTGTACGCGCTCTCCAAATGTGGCGCATATTGTTGTAGATACTCTACTCGATTCATGATAAGATGTAAAGAGTGGTTTCGAGAACGTCTTGCGTCTCTCAGCCTCGACAAACATATAAATAGCAATTTCAACAAAATCTTCGATCTCACAGCTGGAATGTATTTTTTTTCTTATAAAACTATAATGTTCTGGATGGTCAGCTAGAGAATATCCAGCTCAGCTATGCCGAACAATACTCGAAGTATTCCATAAAGAATGAGGTGGTCGCCCCGGTGGTCTAGTGGTAATATTGAGCGCGTAGTGTAGCCTGGGTAAGCATACTTCGACGCGAGTCGAGACGAATGACGAGAGTGCTGAATTTTTCTTGAGATGAAAACGAAGGAGGGAGACCGTAGCGAGGATGGGGGAGAACAGCCTGCTTTTGTGAACCCGAAACTGAGTTACGCCTAAGAAGGGAGATGGCAGAAAGAAGATGTGGGAACGTAGTAGACGACTAAATGAAGCAAAAACAAAAAAATGATGCGGATATACTATACACAGTATGAGCGTTGAGGTATGGCACCAGGTATATGCTCATGATGTGCTAGATAATATGTATGTCGAACCCAAGAACAAACAGACCGAGAGACAGGGCTATCGAATGCAGCGCATTTACCTGCAGCATTGGCCCATCACACCGCCTCTTTGCAAATATTTTGGACTTCGGCGAAACAACTGGGTCAAACGCATGCCCTTAGTGTCGGAGGTGGAGTGAGGAGCGTTAGTAAAAACTAAGTGAACTGGTCGATAACCTGATCCTGATAGTTGGTACAACTGAGCACAATCTCCGGGCCGCGTTTCCTCTTCATCGGGTGTGTGAGGGAGATAATTTCCAGTGACATTTTGAAGAGCTGTTGCGTTGCATTATACTACCTTGTGTGATACAGAGGAAGGGAACATCACTCAGCGATCATCTGCCGCATGCCACGGCATGACTTTGTGAGCACGTCTAACACGAGCATCAGACCTGGACGCGGCATCAACAGGACCACCACATCTTCGACTTCCTGCAAACTGCAGGGCGTACAATCGTATATAATCTAATCTGAAATAGAATTGCATGCAGAAACAGTACAATGGTGTAGACCACACCAACCTAGTACTTAGGGTACTACGTGAGTACCGTCATGGTCGCCTCCCAATGTATGCCGAACGAAGTACGCAGTTGGGCGTCCATACAGTAAACAAGCAATCCTTCAGAAACCTAGGCCGGTGTTCTGACTTGCATTTTTGCTCGATCGTGTTCATTGCAGGTGGCCTTGCATGATGAACACATAACCTCTTTCTTGCTCTATTTGCGATGTGTATCTCTGCCTCGTAGTTTAGTGTCTCAAAACACTTCGCTCTACGAGGCATCGGCACGGTCATCGGTGGTGCTGGATGTGGATGGGTGGAAATTTCAGTTGAATGTCAATAACACACGCGTTCATTAGCCGCTATCCTTTGGGCACGCAATATTATAAAATTGAAATAAACTCCAGCTGTGAGATCGAATATTTTGTCGAAACTCATCTTTGCAAGCTGTGTGTGAGACTCCGATCACGCGTATTACGGGTTGTGCGTCCTCATTAAGGATATAGGTCGGCGACTTCCCTCGCAACTACAGTGTAGCTATCAGGGTCAACAGGGTGATGTTAGTCAGTCTGTGCGCGGAAACTATAAAACCTATTTCTGAGGGGAACAAAATCTGACAGCTGTGGAAGGAAATGCATTAGTTTATCAAGTGAATCCTGTAAGTCGAATAACCGGCGAGGGGAGGGCGGAGTTTTGAAGGACGTGGGGGCCTGATTTTGATCTAAAGGGGGGCGGGAGGGGGGAAGGGGGGAGGGACAGGTGGGGCAGCTCAATTTGTGCGTGGAAACTATAAATCCTTCTTGTGGGGGAGGGGGGGGGAATGTGGCGCGGGGTGGGGGGGGAGGGGGCTTTATTTAGGTCGCATAGATGTAGGGGGTTGCTATGCGCGTGGTGCTAGGTCTAGGCGATGGTGCGGGTGGTGGGGAAAGAAGGGGGCGTTGGGGGCGGGGGGGGGTGGGAATTGCAGCAGCGGCATGGACGGCACGCAATATAAGTCAGGATATTAGACTAATAGTATATAAAATGTAGGTCTTCGACCGTGGGATCCGGAATCGGTAGTGCAATTAGGAAAAAGATCGTGCGATCTAGCAGTAGTGTAGCACGACGGCAGTGTAATGAGCTAGGGAATCTGCTCAGTACGAGTATAACAATGGTGGCATCCTGTCTTCAGCCACGCCGCGCGCTGATTGGCCCAGGTAATAGAACTCCGCGCCGGTACTTACGGGCAGGATTGTTCTTAGAAGGGCACAAGGACTCGATGTGATTGTCTGTGTTAGGGGTTGGTCTTCACTTCTACTTGAAGAATGCAGCACGTCACGCGCGTGGCTTTGTAGTAGTGTCCTACGCAGGCGGATAGCAGCTTGCACTCAGGAGTGACGTTTGGCATGACGCTTTGTATGTCTTGCAAGTACGAGAGCCGGTATGTGTGGCTTGGCCGGAGCCAAGCCAACTCTTCCACCTCTCCCCCCTTTCCTCTCTCCCATGAAGTCACTCGTGTATCCTGACCAAAACAAGCAAACCTTGCCCTATAACAATGAGATAATCAACTACCTACAACACTTGGACTTTAGACTATACTGCTGCCAGCCGTGGTCTCGTGATAGACACGCCTGTCTCTTCTGAGGTATCATGTATCGACAAGGATTCCCCAAGGCAAACATCTTAATACTTGGCGTCGTCGGCAGGACAGGTTGATTATCATCGCCTTGTTGAACCTGGTACTATCTACAGTGGTTCTAAGGACTGTCGCCGACCTACCGTAATAGGAATACTTCGTATATATTTACGCGCGATCGGAGTATCACACACAGCTTGCAAAAATATGAGTTTTGACGAAATATTCGATCTCACAGCTGGAGTGTATTTTCATTTTTATTACTGAAGTATATGTTTAGACTAATGAGAACACACACAGTAGTACGCGCGATCGGAGTAACACAAAGCGTGCAACTATTTGAGTTGCGAGGAAATCTTCAATATCGCAGCTGGATGTATTTTTAATGCTGTTTGAAATCTAATAAAATTTACTATTTAGACAAGTAAGTGAATTTAAATCCTAAAAACAATAATACACAGCTGTGGGATCGAAGATTTCGTTGAAACTTATCTTTGCAAGCCGTGTGTGATACAGTAGAGGTGGCCATTTATCGTGGCAAGCTGAATAGTGAAGTGCCCTGAATAGTGGCATAAAAATATCCTGGCAAAATCTCAACCCGATTATAGTGGCACTTTCTCATTATTGAGGACGAGGCCCTCAATAGTGGCATGTTGGGCATCCCACACACCCAATGGTGGCAGTTCCAAACAGCGGGCCCCCACTACTGCTGGACCACACCTGCCCACACGCACCCTCAGCAGTGGGCGCCACTCGTATCATGCCAGCTTGTTCGGACCCAGAACTGTGTAAACTCCCAAACCGACCACTGGGAGAGAAGGACGGCGCGGATGTCGCCTTGGCTGCGGTGGCCGGCCACATGGAATATGTGGTGAACCAGAGGAGGAGGGCGGCAGAGAAATACACCGCGTCTGCGACCCGTGCATCGCCAAGAAGCAAGAGACACCCGACTCCTCGAATCAGCCTAAGCGTGCCTGGAAGGCCGTGGAGGAATGGGCCGGGTTGGAGGAGCAAGCCGAGTTTGCTGACACTCTGTCTAAAGACGCAGAAGAGATTTTCATGGAGAAGGTTAACAACACATACGAGGAAGAGGCGGACAGTCACGACGAGCCAGACAATGCCAAATATTCTGAGAGCGCGGGGGGGTGGGGGGAAGAAGGCGCCGCCGTCGTTCGCGGAACTGGCTGAACGTTTTGGTCCTCTAGAACAGTACGCAGAGTCGTGCGGCATTGGCGAAGCCGGGCATTACCTCCGCAAAACGAAGATGGTGTGTTCTTCGCAGCGCACTCCGCCAGACCGGCACGGCAGATGGGCATTAGAACGTTTGCCGACTCCTAGTGCAACCAGTCGGCTGACGCCTACACCAAAAGTGCTCGTACGTAGTTGCAGAGCATCGTGGCGGTTGGGTTGATGCGCCGGGGTGGAGAGCGTTTGGCTCTTCAAACTTGGTCGCTTCAGTTGTTCGCGTCTCTGCGTTGCTGTTGTCATTTCTTCTGCGTGTGTTGAACCCCATGTTACATGGCCCGCCGGACAAAACACAAATGTGTGCCTCCTTCAGTACGTTTGGGCGTGGTTTCGGTGGTCTGCCTGCACTGAAAAATGAAAAATAGGTTTTGACCGCAGAAGGCTCGGCGACCCTTGGATAACCAAGTGTCATTTTATGTGTTTTATGCGGATACTGCTGCACACAAATGCTCAACCACGAGGAGTGCAGCAGGTACCCGCATGTAACAGCGCATGCGTGTGTAGATCCAATGAACCGCTGTCGATATCGTGAACATCCTAGCTTCTTAGTCGATATAGTGGCAATATTGCCACTATTATTGGCCTTGCAATGGTGGCAATGGTGCCACTATATCGAATAGTGGCACTGCCCCGAATAGTGGCACCATTTGGTCTTGCCCCTATATGCCACTATAAAGGGCCACCTACTGAATAGCAAAACTGATTCGCAAGCTTACCACACGATTCACTATAACATAGGTTTCATGATAGAGCTGTGCCGATTATCCTATAATACGGGTATATCCAGTTACCCTATCCCTGCATGGCAATGCGCCAGAAAGCGTTCCAAGTGGTTACCTGATATTACAATTGACTTGCTTATCAGATATATAGTCAGACACCCCGGTCATTCGACTTACAGGATTCACTTAATAATAAAGTGATGCATTTCCTTTCACGGCTGTTAGATTTTGTCCCCCTCAAAAACGGGTTGTATAGTTTCCGCGCACAGCCTGACTAACATCACCCTGTTGACCCTAATAGCTACACTGTAGTTGCAAGGGGAGTCGCCGACCAATATTGTTAGTGAGGACACACAACCCGTAATACGCGCGATCGGAGTATCACACACAGCTTGCAAAAAGAGTTTCGACAAAGTAATCGATCTTACAGCTGGAGCGTGTTTTAATTTTAATAATATAGTCAGGCGTGGTTGATCCATTATACGGCAGGTGCACACCCAAATGGCTAACCGCCCTAATGGTTGTCTATACCTCAGGTGGCACCATCGTGTATTCGTCCAGGCGATCTGCAACGAATTCACACCAGCGTATGAATAGCATGCGGCAAGTAGCATCCGTATTGCTTAGAATATACCAAAAATATTAATAGTAGGGCTGTGAGTCGGCACGACTTATATCGTCGACTAGTTAGTAGTTAAAGTAATAGTCAGTCGTGAAACGGAGGCGCAGACTCTCCGACTTACTGCGTTCCTTTAAGTGTGGGAATACTTTTTTAATGCGGGGTATAGCTCCTAATGTAAACTGCTGCGGGCTGCGGATACCCCTAACATGCTTCGTGACACTGCAGCGCACAGCGGCGGGAGATCCACACACACGCACACATGGCGTAACAGCCTATTTTTCTCGACGGCGCCGACGGCGTCAGCCCTGGCGCACCCAATCCCATCGCTGAGGGCGGAGTTTCCGCCGGCGACGTTGTCGCCATCATCGGCCCGCGGACCACCTTGGCGAGTGCACGCAACCCCGAAACGGTGCTCTGCCTCGTGAAGCATAACAGCGCCGCAGCATGCTGCTAAGATCCGAAACCCGTCATGGATTTTTTTAATGGTACACCTCAAGGGCTCCCTCCATGACATAGCCGTTTGTAGGCTTGGCGAGACGAACGGCAATGTCGGCAATGCCGAGGGTGGGTTCGAATCCCCTACCCATTTGAGGCAGCACCTGGACACGGAGGGGAAAGGGCATCGCGAGGCCCTGAAGGAACATGAGGCGCGTGAGGCAGGTATCAAAGGCCGAGGCAGTGGCGGGGTCTCGAGCGAGAAGGATGCGGGGAGAATCATTGCCCACATGGACGGCGTCAAGCCATTCACTACAAGATGGTTCGGTTCATCGTCGACAACTCTAACAATCGATGGTTTAGGACTTGCGGTCGTCCTCGACGCGCGCGTTTCGCGCAAAGTTGGGGAAGACATTATTAAACGAATAACACATCGGAGGGGTGGAAGACATTTTCTTCTGGGGATAACTTTTGCGCCACTATCTTGGTGTTGATGAGTTTTTCACTTTTTCACTCGTATCCCCGCCAGGTAGTATTGCGACTCAAACATTTGCTGTCACGTTCCTCTAGTAGTCCGTGAAAGATTTGCCTGGTTCATGCGCTATATTTCTCATTCTTTGTGCATTTCTTCTGTAAGCTGAAGCTTTCCTTATTTTTGTTCGAAACTTATGCGAATAAATGTAGTTGTTTCGCGCTTTTCTTGCGTAAAATGAAGCCAAACGGCGTATTTTTCGCACCTTGTGTGTCACGACGGCCGCCAATGGCGAGACGCGAAGATTCGGGATTTTGTGCGCGGCTGAATAGAACATGACTAAACTTTTTTTGACGTCTTACATTTCCCCCATTTTTCTTCCTCACTGCTGGCAGGTGCTCGGTGACGCTGCGGTGATTTCAGTACTGTAACGCACGCTCAAGATCACGGCCCGTCGTGACGCGTTCACAGGTACCCCCTTCTGTGACTATCGACATACTGCCCCGAAGCTTTTCAAGTCTCCGAAGTATCGCCGTATGCGTGTGGGGTCTATCAGCGGTGCTACCTGGGATCGTCCTACCGCTCGTGCTACGTCTCCCACGCCTCCTCTGTTATCTCGAATCATAGTTGTGCAAATGTACGATAGCTTGTAAGGGGCATGTTCTCTTTCTTGTGCTTCGAGGTAATCTTCGAAGTCTTAATTTTTTTCTGCGTGACATTGCTGTACCATGCGTTCTGTTCTGTTTCGACTGAGGGACACACCATAAAGAAGCCGTGAGCGTACTGATCCGCTACTCCCCCGTCCATCAACCCGAAAGAACATGCTATTATCTGGTTGGTGCACGGACGGCTGGACTTGCCCGTGCTGTTCGTGCCACCGTGTCTGCTCTGCACGGTGCCTGTTGCTCCCACCTTAGCGGTGAAGGTGGTGCCGCCCCATACTGGTGAGGAGTACCCAACGGTACCTTCTGTACTGCTGTGTAGACTTGCCCTTACAGTTCGCGCCACTCTGCCAGCTCTGCGCTGTGCCTGTGCTCCCACCTTAGCGGTGGGTGTTTGCCCCCCCATACTGGTGGGGGGTACCCAACGGCATCTTTTGTGTGGGGATCCTGCTGTTCTGAATAGCCGCACCGCTCTTCTGATTTCAGCCTTCTGCATGAACGATCCTGCTTCGATCCGCGTGGAAGTGGGGTAAACTGGTCCCCTGGTCAAGCTGGCTTTCACTATTGTGTGAGTATTCCGTGAAGCCGACACTGTCTCGGATTTCGACGAAACGGGGAGACCTGCAGCCCCTCTGTTCACTCCAAGCCTGATGTGCTGAACCTTCTGCGATCTCGATTTCCCGATTCGACAGCAAGTGGGGGAATCTGCAGCCCCTCTATTCAGACGTACAGGGGGTCGTCGCTATACTGGGAGGTCAAACTCTTCCCCTCGTCCCTTCTATCAAGTACTCATTTCTTCTGGTTTGTCACTGATGCGTACTGGTACGTGGTACTGTGCTGACAACCTGACTTCTGAGTTGTGGTGTCTTCCTGTTTCTGCGTACACTCTGCTTCAAACCTTCTGCTGTTTGGCTCCCTGCAATTTTTACTCGGAATCTGACTCTCACCGTGAAACAGGGCCGGCGACACTGACCCGGGCTGGAATTGGTGCGTGGAGGAATTCCGCGCACCTCCTGGCGTTTGGGAATTCGATCCATTTTTCTTGCGCCCCTGCCCCCCCTTCGGTCGGCCCTGCCTGATGGCAGAGCCCGTACTGTCAGTTGCTGCCAGGCCCCCGTCCCGCGCAGCCCCTCCCGAGGGGCTCCGTCCGTGCCCCATGCCGCGAAGTTTCGACAGTAGTGCGCGACGCTCGGTGGGCGCTGCCCTCCGCCTCCCCATTCTGCTCCCGTCTCCCCCGCTGCCGCGGCGGCGGCGGGGGAGGCGGTGGTGGCGGTGGGTAGGCTTGCTGTGGCTGCGGCTGCTGCTGCGTGGGGACTTGGTGGGCAAATAAACAGTTCACCCGTGGGCACGGGACCCAGTGTCACGCGTAGTCACACACCCCGGGTGGAGTAGAGCGGTCCTGCATGCGAGCCTTAAATGTAGCAGGCAACCCGCTGCGGCCGACCCGACCTTGCGTAAGGGTCATACGCTGGCCCCCCGCGCATGGGGCTCCTTTCCTTCCCCCCCCGACCGAGCCTGCTGCCTTGTCGGGCGGCTGCCTATCAATATCCTTGTGTTCCCCGCGACTGGCTGCGACGGCTTCCTCCACCAGCTCCCTCAGCCGCGTGAAGGTCGGCGTGAGCATGGGTACCCCCGTACCGGCGGCGTCGCGACCGCAGTCATTGCGTCCTTCAGGCCGCCGCTAATTGCTTTTAGTAGCAGCTTGTGGACCTTGGCCGAGTAAAGGATGACGTTGCTGAAATGGCGCCGGAGGTAGACCTCCACCGACCTCTGCACTGCCTTCAGCTCGCCCCGCAAGTGGCTTAACCTGCCTTTGCAGGCCGCTTGTGCTCCCTCCATGCCATATTCGAGGGTTTACATGAAAGCCGCGACGGCAGGCATCACCAGGGTCGTCTCGCCTGCTGGAACTGAGGGGAAGAAGTCTTCGATCGCGAATTCAGACACAGCCTTGAGTTGCGTGATGACCTTTCCAGATACGTGGGCCACCTTGACGAGCACCAGGAGGAGGAGGGCACGATTGATGTCCTCCGACATGTTATAACCTCCGCGGGACATGAAGAACTCTAATCCTTCTTTGGAACGGAAAAGGTCAGCGGCCTGTTTGGCGTTGCCCTTGACTCCCTTAGTTGCCGCACCCTGCTAGAGGGCGTCTGGAGGCGCAGAGGGCTGCTGCCCTTCCATTGCCCCCTCCCGCCCATGGGGCCATCAAGCCCCTCAGAGGTGCACCGCCCGGGGCCTGGGCGGCCAACTGCTGCTGCTGCTGCTGCTGCTGCTGCTGCTGCTGTAGCGGCTGCTGCTTCTGCAGTAGCGGCTGGGCTTGATCGTTCTCCACGCAGGCCAGCCGTCCCACGATCGCCTGTTGGGTCACCAGTACCTGCTGGAGAAGGATAATTAAGGCTCTGGGGCTACGGGGGCATTCGCGACCGCCCCCCCGCCTTGGCAGTTGCTTCCTGCCGGCATGATGCCGATGGGGGGAGGTAGGGGCTGGTCACCCCCGGGCCTACCTCGTACACCAATGACATTTGCTCCTCCGTCCTATGTAGGAAGTCGATCAATTGTGATTGGCATGCTGTCGGCCCTTTTGCTACGAGGTCACGCCGGTGCTACCACGACTACGGTCTATAACCAGGGCAGCGGGTGGTCTCGTGGCTGGACGCTCTGCCCATGGGCTATCGTCTCGTCTGTCTAGCATCCCCGTTATTTCGGAATTATGAAACGCCTCCACCAAACCCCACATTCCAGGCGGAAGGTTACATTATTGGTTCACGATATATCACTTTAAGAACCTTTGTCCGTTCCAATGCTGGGCCAGCTCGTACGCAAAATATTTTTGCACCATTTTATTTTCCCTTCAATTTGCTCAAACTTTGTCATGTGTCATGGTTCAGTTTTTCTTACTCTTTCTTCTCCTTCCTTGGACGTATGTAGTGGTACTCCGAGTGGGGGATGCGTGGTTGGTCGGTGTTGGGAAGTGTGCTCCTCATGGGTGCCGGTGTGTTTGGTTGGTCTCATCATGGCTCGCTGGATAGACTCAAAGCGTATGCATTATTTCCGTACATAAAATACTAAAAGACAGACATAACAGGGCTGCAGGGTAGCACAGGGTAGCGCAGGGTGGAGCAAGGTAGTGAGATGAGGGGCGTCCTACTTGTCCCATCATTGTCACCTACATTACCGCCAATGTATGACGACCTTGACGTGAATGTAACATCTAATATCACGTGGTTTTACCTCAACCATGACATGGTTTCACGTCGAATCTATAAACTATCCTTCTACGGAGGGCGCTCCATTACACTAGGCCACCTTGAATAGTCGATCACATGGCAATCAAAGGATGCCAACAACACATCCACAATTGGAAAGGCGGGGTATATATATATAACACCAGTAGCAATCGGCCAACGAAAACACGAAGGGCGCGGCCACTGAGCGCAAGGATGCGGAGGGAGCCAAAGAGGAAGATATTGACGCGGAAACAATGTCGGAAGATAAGAAGGGAACACGTGTCAAGCTGTGAAGGCCAGACAATGTTACGGCCTGAAGCGTAATAATGCTGATGGGGCGGGCGATAGGTCCATTTGCCGAAATACAAGAGAGAAAGAGCAAGGAACACTGCCTAAAAGAACGTCAGAGTCCGCTTTGTTGGAAATGGAAATATGACGTGTGGCCGTCGGTTGGACGGTGAAATGGAAGCAGTCAAGACGCGAAGAATCACGCAAGCTTCGGGCCATTGGTCGAAAGGCAGAAGAGCAAGAGCCTGAAACGAGAGGAAACAAAGAACACCGTCTAAAACAATGCCAGGGTCTCTACGAAGGTTGGACGTGGAAGGCTGACGTGGGACCATTGGTCGAAAAGGAACAACTATAAAGAACCAATACGCTGAGGTGTAACGGAAGCACAGGGGGCGTAATGTGGGACATAGGAGGCTAGCATAAGGCCCTTGGTCAAACGGTAGAACGGAAAACAAAGGCTACCGACACAAATCGCGAAAACGCAGAGAAAGACAACACCTAAGCAGTGGAACAGACAACACCAAAATGGTACTACTGGAGGCGTGTGTGATGCGCCGAAAAAAAGCTGAACCGGGGGGCAACAGTGGAGTACCCTTAGAAGCTATCTGAGTACAGTACCAGCAAAACGGAAAGAAATAAGTGGTGAGGTCACCTGCCAAAGCAATTCTCCAAACAGACACAGAAAGACGGAGGGTACTATCGGAAGCCGGAAAGAGAGTCGACATATGACGCATTGAGAGGCTAACTGATTACGGGAAAAATGCCAGCAAACGTAGCGACGCTATTCAACCACAACAAAGCAAGCCAAACATGGGGTCAACAAATAGATACTCGTTCAGCTCGAAGCAGCGCGGGAAATTTTTAGCTCCAGAAAAAATGTAGGGAACAGAGAAGACAATACGAATAAAGCCGCAGCTACTTTTCGTCGGGGACACGGGGTCACCAACGTGGAGCAACCCTGAAAGGTGTCCGACAAAAGTGAACGGAAGGGCAGGAAGTAGGAAAATCGTGTCGCAATAACAACGTACTGCAGCCTGACAAAAAAAAATGAGGGTCAATAGCGAGTAACCTTGTAAGGCTACTTTAAGAAAGCGAGCAACACTAGGTACGCAGCGGAGGCATTCCTCCGAAAACGATTTCGATGAAAAAACATCATAAAAGGGGGTCAACAGGAAACGACCTATGCGGACTGCGAAGCCAAGCTGGGGTCAAAACGTGGGACCGATGTGCAAACGTGGAACCGATGCGACAAGTACGACAACAAGTCAAGAGAAAAACGGGGGCCAAGGGGGGACGGCCCGTGGACTGCACATTCAGGACGGGCTCTAAGGCCATGATTAAGGCCGGTGCCGGTAACACCCCATGGGCAACTATGCCGAAACGAAACAAGATAAAGTGGTCGAGAGAAGCAATACCTGTTAGCTGCAAAGCCGGGACGGGGGCCAGTGTCGTTGGACCGTAGGGGTAGGGGTGCCGAGAGAAAAGGGTAAGAAATAATGGTTCAGGGGAATAGATCAGCTGGCTACGAAGCTAGAACGGAGCTCGACAACAAGGGGCCCTTGGGGGTAAGTACAACCAAACAAGGTAGGGCCCAAAGAGAGCCGACAGATGGGCTGGAGAGTCAGCACGGGACCGCTGACGTGGGACCAAAATGGGGCTTTCGATGTGAAGCTAGTGGTCGACAATATGGGACCATAGACGGTAGAAATAGCTGGGATGCAGTATTACTAAGTGGCTTGGGCAAACGTGCAGCGATATTAGACGTGAGAAGAAGTACGCCAAGAAGCAAGAAAGGTCCGACAACTAAAAGGAAGTATGCCAAGGGGCAAGGAAAAGTCCAACACCAACAAAAGAAAGGGGGTATTCTTCGCCAAAAACGAAGCTGAATAACGCGGAAAGCATCCATGTTGTCACCAAGCACATATGGCGAGGTGGGGACGAGACGACGGAAAACCTCAACATGGTTCGGAAACGCCATGGTTCGTCGGCTTGCACGAAACGTGGGCAGGCTACGTCGGCGGTAGAAGACGGAAGCGAAACCTCAATGGTGAACACTCGTACTGTAGATAGTAGAACAACTTGGGCACAAGTTCCAAGACCAAGGCGACCTTGAACATCACCGGAAAACGAATAAATGCAACCCTTTGAATGCGGCAAAGAAGACAGAAGGCATTCTACTACGTTAGAACGTTGTTAGAGCCTCAATGATAGTCACGCATTAAGAGGGTACTCTGGGGAGTCACGAGGCGCGACAACACTGACTATACTGGTACCTGCCAGGTAGAATTGCACTGAAGACAGTAGGGCCCGAATACAATACGCGAACCACGCGTTCGTGAACGGATTTTATCTAGAAGAAAGGAGAGAAGGCAACCACTGTCGATAGCTGTGCACAGCTATAACCACTAAGGAAAAAGCGTATCCAGAAACAACAGGAAAACAAATAATACCCGGGTTGAATGGACGCGAAAGCGGAAGGTATGGGTTCCGAAAATGAACGAACGCCAGAGTTGGGAGAAAATACGGTCCGAAAATGCACACACTGCAGAAGGGAGGGGGTGGACGTTCCCATCCGGCCCATAGTGCAGGGGGAAGGAAAACCAAGATAGAAAAACAAGCTAACACGATATGTTTTCAACTCATACCGCGAGAGCGGTGAAAACGGGGTGTTAACACAACGGAGGACCCAGAAAATGCGCGAAGGAGCACGCACATGGTGCAGACCATATTTCGGCTGAGAAGGAACCAGACAAAACTGTGTACGATGTCGCGGGCTGATATCGTAAGCCAGACAGAGGGAGGGGTCAAATGACGTATAACTTTATAACTACTAGCGGAGCGCATTCACAGCGTGCAATCGAAGGTCAGGCTAATGAGGACCAACCGAAACTATCATGGCTTCGGGGGTTGATATTATGAAGAAGCCTAGAGAGGGGGGTCGTGAACAATCGAAGGACCCGATATTACTAGCAAAGAAATGATGCCTTGAAACTTAGAATTTTTGCCTACTATAGAGCCATTCCCATTGAAAGCTAAGCAACGAAAATGGGGGAAAACATACGCGAAGGCGCTTGGATGTCCGAGTGAGAAAAGGGGACTTGCGCAGGGCGATTTGAAACAAACAAGGTGGACAACACGCCTCAATAAGCACTTACTGCGTGAGTAGCGCAGAAAACAGAAGAAGGGCTAGAGCACATATACCACAGTGGTAAGATAAAAAGTACGACGCCCTCAATAAATACCTATGGCGTACGTAGAACAAAAAAGTTGAGGAAGGGCTGATACAAATATGTCATTGCGGTAAGAAAACAAATATGACGCCGCAATAAGTACCAATAGCGTAGTGCAAAAATCAGAAGAAGAGCCAAGATGGGCATACCACAGCGGATTTTGAGACATGCACGACGCCCAAATATTCACCTATTCCGTAACTAGTGCAGAAAGCAAGGGAAATGCCAACGAAAATAGCTCATATCGGTTTCGCGGGCTGCGAGACAAGAGTATGCTGAACCGACGGGAGGAAACGAAAACACGGCAGGTTTTCGGCCAAGTTACGAAAACGGGGCAGGCTAATCCGTCAGGAACACGAAGACGGAACCATCACAATTTCGGCCTGGTTACGAGAATGAAGCGAATTATATCGGTGGATGAAAGGCCAGGATAGCACACCGACACAAACACGCAAACATTCGTACGTGCTGGTCAAATGTGGGACAACCCGAAAAGTCATGGCAAAGAAGAGGCACCTTGATACAAAATGAAAAAGGACATCAAACCCAAAAGAAGAAATCAATACGAGTATGTCTATGCGCACAAAACAAATCGCATGACGAATCCCAAGAAGGAACTCAAGCAACATGGTTAGGGGGAGGGACAACAAGACAAAAGGGTGAGTGCGACTCAATGCGACACTATCCTGGCTGCAGATATCCCTGTCGTGTGGCGTTGTAGGCACGCCGATACGTAGGGGGTGCTCCGCGAAGATGTGCAGTAGACGCGCCGTAGGTTGATTTTGGAACCGGATAGTGTAGAGTCTCAAGCAAAAATCTGATGAAACGCAGCCGGTGGTCGTACTCGGGTGTGCTGCAGCGCTCCGATTGCGCGACGGTGACGTCGTAGTGTTCGCGGAAGATGTGGTAGGAACGGTGGAGGCGGATAATGGTTGAGTAAACGCATTGGAGAGCTCCGAGCACGAACCAGTGAGGGCGGGGTGTTCGCGGACAATACGGTAGGAGCGTTGTGACGGAAGGAGACGAGGCTGTAGTAGCTCAATATGGTTGGTTGAAGAAGGTGTTGGATCGCGTACGCGGCGGTGAAATATGCGTGTTCCGTAGCATGCGTGTAGACGCGGGTGTTGACTCTTTGGTAGTCCTTTAAAGTGAGCCAGGGAAGATGCCTGCGGTGGTCGTGGTGGCGGAGTTAGCTTTTTACGCGGCGAGGATAACAGCGTGGTTTCTGGAATATGTGGTATGGAGGCCTGAGGTAGTCGACGATGGCGGTGTCGCCGGGGGCGGTTAGTAGCGGACCGAAGGAGCGGGCCTACCGGCACGGTGGCTGCAGGAGTCGGCAAAATATGTCCCAGCTGGTCGGCGTTGACGGTGCCATGACGCCGGAGTTGGTGGTAATGGCCAGCAAGAGGGCGCGTTGCCGCTGGTAGCTGTTTGAAGCGGCAGGACCATCGGCGCTGTGGCTGCAGCAGTCGGTAAACAATTCCCCAGATGGTCGGAGCAGATTGTGGCGACGACGCCGGGGCCGGTGGTAGTGGCAAGAAAAAGGGGTCTCTTGTTGTTGTCAGCGGCTTGAAGCGGAAATTCATCGAATGAAGTAGTCGCGGAAGACGAAGGTGGAGCTCAGGTGGAAGGTGGAGCTCTGACGAAGGTGGAGCTGTGGTCGCGAATGTCAGGGGACGACAGGTAACGACGAATTTCCGTTCAAGAGGAGCCCTGGTCGCGAACCTCAGGTGACGACGAAGCTCTGTCGAAGATGGAGCTCTGAAATAGGTGGATATCTGGTCGTGAAGCTCGGGTGACGGCGAAGCTCTGGTGAAAAGTGGAACTCACGACGAAGCTCTAGTGAAAGGAGAACTCCGGTGAGGGTGGAGCTCTGGTCGCGAAGCTCAGGTGACGACGAAGCTCTGTTGAAAATGGGGCTCTGGTCGCAAAGCTCAGGTGACGACGAAGCTCAGATGACGATGGAGCCCTGGTCGCGAAGCTCAGGTGACGGCGAAGCTCTGGTCGCGGTGTTCGCGCGGCATTGGGGGGGTTCGATGATCTTGGAGGTATAGCCACAGGTACTGGCGAAAACAACCGTAATCGGAAAGGCTGTCCACAGTTTCGAGCGGCGGCTGTGAGGCGATGACGGCTCTGGGAAAATAGTAGACCGACGAAGGATGAGGAGGGCCTAAAAGACATGCGCCATTGGTGGGGGCTAGGGAAAACGAAGTACGACCTGAAAATCGATCCAGGAGGAGCGCCAGTGTCCACGGCGCCATTCTCGGAGCGGGCTAGCGAACTGGAGGCGATGACATGGGCCGAAATGGACCCGGCGGAGGTTTTGGGGCGAAGAAGGGCTAGACGGCGTTTTCGTATGGTTCACAACGGTGAGCTGACGAAAGTATTTCTAGGGAAACGTGGTGGTGCATGGGGCAGGAGGGAGGGGGTTTGAGCAAACCCGAGTCAATGCCTAAAAGAAGAGGTGCACGGTATATGCGTCGCCGGTGGATGGGGGTGGACGGTGATGGTGGGTCGGAATCGAGGGAGAAGTAGTCCACCCGAAACGATATCCGGGATGAAATGCTCGCACCTTTCGACGTGGGCTGCAAAGAGGCCGTGGAAGGGCCCGATTTCTCCCTAAAAATATCCCCTCACGTACCAGGCTCGGAAGGTTCAAGAGCCCGAAAAAAAATATTACTCGGAAAAAGGGTAGCGGTGGAATGGTAGAGGTGGTGGGGGGAAGAGGAGAGGGAGCGAGCCCACCCAAACCGATACCCGGTTCGAAACGCTCATGCCCGGAAAAAAAAAAAAAAAAACGCAGAAGGTGGGAGCGGCGGGTTGTGGTGGTGGGTTGGGAGGGACTGGAGAACGAGCCTTCCCAAGCCGATGCCCGGCTCGGAAAAGTCATGACCGGAATGGAACACAACCACAGGTCAAGATGGTAAAACTATAGAAATGTTAGGGTAGAGGAGGGAGGGCGGTAATAGAGTCACAGACGTGCCTTCAGGGACGGGTAGGCGATACCTAGGCTCGGGTGGTAAACCTTCAGGGTTGTCGAGGCAAAAGGGGTGGTGTCGCAGACGTGTCTTCAGGGACGGATGATGATGCGGGACCGTTGGGTTGTAGGGGAACTGTTCGGTGTTCACTGGCAACGGAACCAAATCGTTCGATTGTTGGAAAATATGGACACGTACCGCAAGAAAAAAAATAATCCACTGGGGAATAGAACGCCGTGGTGGCGAACCAAGGTGGACATGTGAAAGGCGGTGTAGGCGGAAGCACTGGCGCGAGCGCCGGTGAGCCGTGGATGGGAAGATCGTCCGTTGTTGTGTCATCGGGGAAGGCTGCAGGGCCGTTGGTGGTATGGATCCGGTTTTTTGACGGGCAGCTAAAGAGCTGGGTCGGGAGCGATAAACCGTGGGTTTGTTGTGGTTGGGGAAAGACGAAAAAGTCAACGTTGGCCTGGGTCTGCTGGTGGGTAAACTGAAAAGCCGGCCGGGAGGTGCCGTTGTTAGCCTGGTGTAGGCGGGATAGTTTGGGGCAGGGTAGCCGTGAAAAGGGGGCGGTAGGGGCTCCAATGTTTGTCGAAATGAGAACAAACCAGACCGTGAGGAAGAGGGTGGCTGCTATCACCAGATGGTCGGCGGTGTTTGGGATAGATCGGTGACGAGTTCGAGAAAGCCAACCCAATCAGATGGAGGGAATGGCTGCTATCGTCGAGTCCGTAAGGAACATCGCCAGGCGGTGACCTTCGGCGGGATATACGGGACACGAGCACAGTGGCTCTGTTAGGTCGGGTGCGATCAGAAGCTTGCAGGCGGTGGGTCGTGGTATGGGCGCGATCGGCTGCGACCGGAGCAAGGTGACTCTTTGGTAACACGTCGGGGCGGAGAAGGGCATGGGAGATTCAGCAGGTGCACCTCGGCGGCAATCAAGGGGGCCGGGACATAGGTGCTCCGTGGAAACGGTCGCGTTGGAGGGGGGGGAGGCGGCAGAGTTGTTCTGTCCCGTTGGAAAGGGTCGGAACGTGGTCGGCCGTTGGAGGGTTCGGTGAGAAATGCCGAAACCGAAAGGGGATGACTCGTTTACAACGCAGCGGGTTAGGGGGGAAAAGGCGGCTGCCAACCGAATAAAACGGTTGTTGCGTGTGCCTGTGGATGGGATTCACAGTCTCGGGTGTAGCGTTGCCGAAGGTAGGTATACGAACTGGGAGGGCGGTGGTAGGTGTCGAAGGTAGTTGAGTGGTGGTACGGGAATAGTTTCCGGCGTTTGTTTGCCTCGATACCATTGTCCATGGCTGGTCGTGAGAACGGTTCGGATACTTGGTCGAAGCCGGGTGAGCTGCGGGGTCGTGGTGTCGCTCAAACGTCGGTCTCGGGCGATGTCGGAAACTACTCCACACGGTGATAAAAAACGTAGAAGATGAATCCAAAAGTGTGGCACTGCTGAAGGTTGAACATCCCAGAAGAGGCAGTGAGTTAAGGCTGACTGCGGTGAGCCGCCAAACAGTGGTCAGTTGCGGCTGTCTCGAGGACTGTCTCGTGGCAATGGCGAGGGTGGAGCTGGCAGATCTCGAGAGGGGAGACGGCTGGATCCACGTCATCGTAGAGGGAGTCTCGGCATTGTGTTACCGTGGTTCTGAGAGGGTCTCTGCGGGTGGCCTTTTAAAGGAGCAGACGGAAGATATCCCGGGAGTCCTGTCTCTAAATGTCGGATGAGAAGGATATAGCTCGCTAGCAAATGCCATACCTGTGGTCCGTGTCCACGCAATGCACGAGGGTTGCGTGAGACGCGGTCACCGCTTCCGTCCTAGTGAAAACTTTTCAACCTCGTGACGGGGCCCGGACTGTCAGCGGCGCCTCCCCTGTAAGCTGGGAATGCACGTCGAGCAATTCCAGCAGAACTTCGGAAGCTTCCATCAACACTTCCCCCTTCTTCCTCTAGTTGGACAACCGCGTACGCGTAATCGTGCTCCGCGCTCTTTTTTTTTATCGAAGTTCGACGCCACGAATCTGATCTGCACTGCCGTGGCGATCGACCTGTTCCCGAATCCAACCTGTACTCCTTCGCGCGAAAGCTTTACGCACTATCGCGTCAAACAAAACCCTGGGTGAACTTTGCCATCCGCGTATGTCCACAGCCCTGACGCTCTGCACAACATCAGATATGACACCGCGAGTCCCAACCACAAGACACGCCCACCGTCTTCTATACTTACGAGTGACTATCGGCCTTGTGATAACAGTAAACACGACAGCGGTAATCTAACCTGTGGTTTCTTTTTTGACATGCCGTGCGCCGGGTCTGTCCCCTTTCCCACAGCTGCTATCATGCCATGCGATACTGGCCACTCCCATCCTGCGAACATTGTGTGGAAGAAGTTGATTGCAGCTGAGTATTCTCTAACTCGGTAGACTGCCTATTATTGTGCACGAAACATCGAAACGCCATGAACCCGGGAGCAGATCAGGCAAAACGTCCTTGGGGTCAGCGAGCGTGTGCAACCCCGGGTCTTTCTCCTTCGCCGGTATCTCTTGTACCCAGGTTTTCCACTTCGCTTGATGGATTTTCTGCGTACTCTTCACGGATGAACCGAGCGCGAGCGTTTCAACTAATCGCGCTACCTCGTCCGTGTGTCCTCCTTCGTTGTCCCCTGTTCCTGCAGAGGCGCGTGCGAACAGTAGACACAAAAAAGGTGCACTTGTCGTATGTTGATCGACGGACATACCCCGTCACGCACCCGAATCAGCCTGCTTGTGCTCCGCTCATTTATGTCCTACAGGCAATCGTCATGCTCACTGAGAATGCTCTTTATCAGTAGTACGATATCGAAAATCCCCTTACCCCTCGTTCTAATGTCTTGTTCCGACCAGTCGTCAGAGATGGTGAGCTCTCTGACCTTGTCCGCCAGAACCACACGAGGCCAAAGGGAGATACAAGCAGCTAGCGTGTTACGTACGCCGGAAATGTGCTCTGCAGAGTGGGTCCAGCCTCCCTTTACTTTGATACGCCCGAGCATTCTCATGAGTATGCATGCTCGTTTGTCCTTCGCCCCCCCGCATCGAGAGATCCACGATACTGCTGCCGTGTTGTCACCGCGCATCAGAATGGGATCACCCTTTTCGTCCGCCCTGTCTCCTGTCAGTACAAGCATGACCCACGCGGTCACAACCTTGCCCAATATTGCTAACAGGTTGATCGTGATAGTACAGGTCTCTCGTCGATCGTCTTCTTTCTTTAGCTCTGCGGTCAGTTCTCTTTTGGCAAGTCGTATCTCCAAAATACCTCCCTCTCGACACAAAAGCCGCCAACTGCCTCGAAAGTGGCGTCGGCCACGTAGTGCCTTTTTGCGGGTGGTTGTATCGCCGTTAGCAGGGGGCGCTAAGCACCCCGCCTTCGTGTAGTAGTTCGTGATGGATTGCCCACTTCCAGATGAGACGGTCAGCGTGAAACTCATTGCCGAGTCCTGGGACTACCGTTCGGTTCAGGTGTTTGCTACCTCCTGGGCTGTGCAGCCCGGTCGGCCGCAGCAACCTCCACACGAAGTACCCATCAGCCCGAGCTACCTACGTGAGGTTCCACAACTTGGTGGTCATGCTTAGCGCGTCCCTCGCCGTCGCTTCCCTCCAGCTCTGGGGTCCTTGCTCGAACAGCAATGCCTTATCGAAATTCTCATGATGTGGGAGCAAGTATTGAAGCCTAGCGCGTCTATCGTGGTGTCTCACTCCGATCTTTTCTTGGGTGCTAGAATGGGCGTTACTCCCACGTCCCTTAGGCCGAACAAACGCCCGTGATCCGAACCTAGAGAGGCTGACGCCGTTAAGGCTGTCGTGTCGTCGTCAGAGTGCTGTACCCTGACTTGTAGGTAATCGTCTACGTACACGGCCGTGAAAAAAAGGTCGAACTTCCCCCCCCCACTGTGAGTTCCGACTTTGCCTCCGGCGGTATCGGTGTTGGTTTTCCGTCTTGCCAACCCTCCACCGAGCCATCATATGTTTTCCCTCGTCTAACAACTGATCGAATCGATCGTGGTGATGCAGTGCGCGTGTGCGGTCGCCACCGACATCACGCCCCAAACCCCGGCGATCCCGACCATCAGAAAGTCAACGAAAATCAACTACTACTAGTTCTCATACTGTGGAGCAAAAGTTGTGGGATATATCCGGGTCTACTTGCACGTCCCGGAAAACGTTTGACACATCGACCTTGCTCATCAGTATCCTCTTTTCTGGGAATTTCTTTCTCAAGGTCACGAGTTCGTCTAGGAATTGGGCAGCGCTTTGGCGGACAGGCACTGGGGGGTGGTATCGGGGTCAGCGTCTTCGTTTAGACCTCCTTTCTTCTCTCTACTCGGAACATCGGACGGAAAATAATTGATTATCCGAACCTTGTGTGTCACGACCGCCGCTAGCGGAGAAACTCTGAGATTAGGGATGTCATGAGCCGCTGATTTCTGTATCACTAAGCATTTTTGGCGCCTGAGGTCTTTGCCGACTTGTCCCAAATTACTGGCAAGTGCTCGGTGACACTGTTGTGGTTTCCGTACTGTAAGGCGCGCTCGAGGTCTGCGTCGGACGCTACTGCGTTCACCGGCACCCCTCCTGTGACTATCATGACCAGCCCGTCTACGGCGCCGAAGCGGTTTAGATATCCGAAGTAACGCTGTATGTGTACAGGGCCTATCGGTGATGCTACCAAGGCTCCTCCTATCAGTCGAGCTATGTCTCCCACAATTCCTTGTTTTTCGGCGATCATGGCTGTGCAAGTGTTTGCTAGTTTGTACAGCAGTTCTTCTCTTTCCTGTGATTGGAGACCTTCTTGTCCAAGTCTGTCTTTTTGAACGTGCCACTGCTCTGTATTTGTTAGACGGCGCGTCTCCGCATAGGGAAGCCGTGAGCGTGCGGACCCGTCACTCTCCTGCGCGTTGACTGGTACCAACGCGCTTACTTCTGGCTACTGTACAGGCAGCTCTACTTGTCCTTGCCTTCGGGGCCTCTCTGTCGGCTCTGATCTGTGCATGTACTCCAATTGCGTGCTTTCTGCTTCTGTGGGGTATCCGCTGTACTGCACGGGTGGACTGTCGTTCTGGTTTGAGCTTTCTACGCGATCGATGATTTTTCGACTCGCGCGGAAGTGGGGCATTCTGGCCGTCTGCTCCTGCTGATCTGTGCTGTGGGGTTAGAGTTCCCCACAACCGACGTCTGTCCAGTCTGCGAAAAAAGGTAACCTTCCTCTCTGCTCTTACAAATCCTGCTGATCTGTGCTGTGGGGTTAGAGTTCCCCACAACCGACGTCTGTCCAGTCTGGGAAAAAAGGTAACCTTCCTCTCTGCTCCCACAAATCCTGCTGATCTGTGCTGTGGTGTGAGTGATCCGCACCACCGATAACTGATCGGTTCGTGCAGCGATCGCCTGTTGCCTCGCCAGCAACTCTTGCAGAAGGGCCACGATTGTTGGGCCTGCTGCTACGACGACCGGGACGGGTCCCATGCCGTTGAATTGAGGGGGGCGGTCTGCACAGGGGCGTCTGCAGCATCTGGACACTCGCACCTCTTCCACCTCGGTTTGCCCGTGTCCCTCGCCGATTGGCCCGCCCTAGTTGGCGTCCCCAAATGGTGAAAGTCTATCAATTCTAATGGGCACACTGCTTGACTCCTTTCAGTGTTACAGTGGTACGCGCTCTCGCTCCCCTGTGCTGCAGGCGGTCGTCTCTGGCAAGCGCGACAGCTTTTTTGTCGCTTCTGTCTGGGGTATCTTAATTGTTTTCGTCTCGATTAGATTGACCAAGCATCGTCGGTAAACCCAGAACCCCTTCCATGCCTCCACAAACACCACTTTACTTCATAAAGTTACATTTTTTCAGGCGCAAGCAGTGAGACGTATGCAACCCGTGTGGCACATAGTGGGCTGACTTCCGATTTCGCTTTTTACTGTGTTGTGGCGGAGGCACGAATTGCGTCGGCTATGATATAGTCTATGCGTGTACCACTTTTGGTTTTGTTTGTGCTTTTACCACCTGTGGGGTATTTCTACACTCCGGAGTGACCGGAGACTGTGCTGTGACCACGGACTTGATTATGGGAGTAAATACGATAACAACAACCCAAAAAATCTTCCAAAAAATCACCCTCTGTGTCCCACGCTCCTTCCACATACGTGCCACGAATCCCCATGGAGTGGTGAACCCGTCGTAGCCTGTCATAGTCAGGCTTGTTCGGGCTCCCCTTCATGCAACCGTAGAGTAGTGTCTCGATCAACTCGGCTTTCAGCAACCGCACCTTTAACCGTAAGCACGCACCCGGGCGATCATGGATGTTTCTATCTTGTGTCGAGAGTAAGTCATCAATTAATTTTAGTATGCCTTATACAACTGTACTTGTGATCATATGAAAACATCGAAAGACAACCCCAGGCCAACTATGAAGCCGTCAACTCTGAGCGTCACTACCCATGCGCCTCCTGGAATTGATCGTAGAAAGCATACATGATGCAAATGCAACGCCGACGATATGCGTTTGTGTGCAATTCCCCAGCGTACTTCGTACCTGGTAATAAGTGTTTCGGCAGGACAGAAGCCGTCTATGAATTAATGGTAGAATCACATATTGCCGATCGGTGATATCGTTTCCAAGGCAACGACGTACCGACCCCCATTTCGTCGCCGCGCCACGGAGAAACATCCAGCCTGCACCCTCTAAACGACACGCCTGGCCTATATATTTGACATTGTTCAAGGTTTTGCCAAACCGGCTGAAGCTGAGAGTGGAAAACACACATATGGACGATCGGTGACCTTGTTTTACAAGTGGGGTTGTCCGACCGGCACTGAACACCTTTAACCGACGGCCCCTTAGCAGCAACAATACCGACCAACACCCAGCCTGAACACACATGACGAACGAGGCATACCCTCCGACGAAGCTTTTTCAGCTCTTTTTGTTTATCAAAGAGCGCTTGCGCAAGTGGCTACATATACCCACGCTCGCTTCTATGTCGCGGTTTTCCCGATCCCTGACCTGTTTGTGACGCTTCGATAACACCAAATCATCGTGTATGCCTCTTGCTTGATCGGCGTCATACAAAACCTGCGTGCGGTTCGCCTAATCTCAACAGAGGAATAAGGGGGTTTTCCCCACCAATCATAGGTTTGGTCCGACGTATGGGTACATTTTGCCTCCAGCCGTCCCTGGTTTGATCTGGCAGAACGACACTTTCTGACGGTCGGTGAGTTTTTGTCATAGGCAACGTTCGACCGAACGCTCCACGGCCGCGACTCTACAACAAACATGGTATAGAACGGGAAAATTCATACCAACGCAAGCCCTATACACGCATACACTTCGGTTTACGCGCGCCCAAGAGCGCCTACATGTTTGATTGTTCAAAAACGCTGAACAGAACATGACGAGTGTTGCCGCTGTTTCAGAGGCAACGCGAACAGACCACCCAGGCAACGTTTCTCGACCACCCATTGGCCGCAGCGCCACCCAACAAAACCATCGAACGGGTACACATTTCTGAACGACATAAACGTGCCGTACACGCATGCGTGTGTATCAATATCATTTGCACATATACGGCACTGGATTGATGTGGAAAATCGAAGATCGGCGACCTTTGCGTTAAAGGCAGGCGACAACTATCGATCTCCACTTGTTCCCACAATCAACACACACCAAGCAACTCAGCATGCTCTACGCACGCACGTACGCGTTGTTATGCGCTTCCGTGCCCCCATTATATTTTTCGACAACCACCCACCACGTGATATAGCAATGCTCCTGCTTTCGTCTCATTTACCACGTCGGGCTATCCATTATCACTTTCACACCGCCATCATCACGAACCCAATCACCCGCCGCCACCACCACAACAACCACAACCACCACCAACACCACCAACACCTCCCACACCTCTACCGCTGAACACCATGCGAAGAATCGTGTCGAATCCCACGGATGGAGTGAACCGTGATGGAAGCTCCAGTGGAAGCTTTCATGGAGAGTGTAGCCAACCTTTTCCCATCTTCCTAGATCGAGAATCCAATATAAAACCCTGCGACTCAAGATATCAACTCCTCGTCCATCGCTCCCAGGTGCTGTGCGGATCCCCCCCCCCCCCCCCCCCCCCCTCCCGCCGGAATCGCGAATTTTTCGGGAAACCCCCTTCCCTGGGAAGGACGACACCGCGAAACAATCCAATTCATTCGACGCTCCCATCATTATAAAACAAAGTACGCTTAAGGTGCCGACCTTCAGCCCACATTCTAGTGGTTTTCAGCAGGAATCGGATCACCCTTCATTTCATAGGCGGAAAACGTCACGTCGTTTCGCGGCTGGCGCAATCAATGCCTTCCTGGCCGTTAAATTTCCGACGTGCTCCGTCTAGATATTGTAGGGATTCGAGGCCTTGTGGTCCTACAGACTACGGCTATGCGAAATGTGCCCCCCCCCCCCCGCGCGAGTACATCCACCCCCCCCCTCTCCCCCCCCCCCCCCCGCTGTTCTATCCGGTCGGTGTAAACATAACGTACTCAGCCCCGGTTCTGTAGGCATGCGAGGGTGACGCGTGCTACGACAGAGGTGCACCACTTTTTTTCCAATGTTTCGTCAATTTGGGACGTTAAGACTTCTCCCTAAAACTGACTTAAGGAGAACATAAAACTACTATCGGAAGCAAAACCTCATTGCCGGGGTACATGACAGTAACCATGCAAGAAAAAGGGCCTATTCCGACAATTTTTGGATAAGGAGTCACGTCATCCAAAAAACATTTCAGGCGAAAAAGTGCTACTTCTATTGTAGCATGCATGCGTCGGGTCAACTGTCTTGAAAATACGGCTACGAATGTAATGATGGTATCTCTGCCTGCCTCCGATGTGTCTGCTTGGTCGGCCGTAGTCCGAAACGTGGTCCATCCCATCCCGTCATTGCAATCATGCGAGGATTTACGGTCGTACTAACTACGACCAAGAATAACAATTATCCGCCCACTCCCCACTCCGGTCAAATGGTCAAAAGACTAAGGCAAGCAAAAAATGCGTACACCCCCCGCCGCGTGTGGTGTGTGGCGCATGCGATATCTTCCTTGTCAGTGAAACCCGTTCCTGCATTGTACGGATGTTAAGGTTTATGGTTTTCAGCTACGACTATATACTCAACGAATCCCCCCCCCCCCCCCCCCCCCCCCTCCCTCACCGCCTTTATGTATAGAGATACGAGGGAGTTGTTCAACGGTAGCCCCCCCAATTTTTCTTTGACGAAATCGCGGGTTCCAAACCAGCTCCCCGCCGTATCTCTTGATATACCGTGTCCCACGACACCACGACGTTGTTGATCGCTAGGCCTTTGTTACATGAATACTTTGGTTTCAATTGTATTCTTCCTTGTGCCGAGCAGCCATGAAACGTTCGTTAAAGACAATCGCAGGTTTTTTGGGGGGGGGCTATCGTAAAATCAATCGAGGTCGATCATCGACCCCCTACTACATCAAGCCTCCCATACAAGTCGGGGTATTGTGTGAGTGGACCCCTGTCTAAAACGCTATCTGAACTCAAAATGCTCCTGGGTACATACTGTGTTTAACTCGACCGTGACTGCGTGAATAGAGAAATTCCTGCGGCCTTTCTTTACGGTGGTTCGGGGTCACCAGCGCGCGTGACCCCAATATTCTCTTGAGTTCTTTAACTCCTTCACAATTGCAAACCCGTTTTTTGGGGAATTTGTTTTGGGAGAAGAACAGGGGGGGGTTGGGGCCCTGAAGGGCTTCAACCTTCGAGCTGTTCTTTGATACCTTCGAGCTGTTCTTTGATTGCGATATGAGGCCGCCATGGGATGTTCCATGGAAAGGTTAGCCACGCTGAGCCAAAACGAAACTCTTGAACCCTTTCTTTCATTGTGCTACAAAGTCCATCGGGGGAGTGGCCCTAACCCAGAGGCGACACAGCGGGTGCCTCTCCAACCGTAGCTATGGTAATACACATTGGACGAGGTGAACTATGAAACTCCAACTGGACGCGCTACCTTGTGGTACCAACAGCTACAACCACAGCTGCCCTATGTACATATGTATCCGTGCCCGGATAGATACCGTACTTACATGCCTCTTGTGATACTTGATGCCCGCAAGCTACAGGATGTATACATGTCGCCCTGCATCCCACATGGATGCTTATCACCCTTTAACGTTCCCAAACCACGTCCGTTTCTGGGTCCGATCCCGTCCAGACTCGGTGATGGCGTCTTGACGGTCTGAAAGCCTCGGCGCTGTCGTGACTCGACTTAGCTCGTCTTCAGAGAGGGCTGCTCTGTAGCATCATAAGGAGCGTCAAAGACAAATGGCACAAAAGGAGGTAAAGGGAATGCTGTAAGGGAGACGGATAAAGAGCACATCACATGTTTTCTTTGTGTCCGGCACGAGCAGCCTGAGGTGGACGATGTCAAATCCACTCTCACCAGGCCAAAACGAGTCCCGACACCAAAGAACGATCAATAAATTTGCAAAACGACGCATGCTACGATAAAGGTACCTAGCAGTTTTCGTGTGAAGTGTTTTTTGAATGACGGGGCTCCTTAGCCCAAAAATCGTCGGAAAACAAATAAATAATATAGGCCATTTTTGTTGCATGATTCTCGTCGTGTACCTACGCCATGGGGTTTATCATATCCGGTCTAGCAGGATATTTTTCTCCAAGTCCGTTTGTCGGAGAGGTCTTGATCTCCCAAGCAGCGATAAATCTCAAAACGAAAGTGGTGTATGCACCGCTATGTAGGAGCACCGCGATTGCAGAATCTGCTCCGCCCCTGTGATGGCATGCCTCCGATGACGTCGGTCCTTAGCCCAAAAATCGTCGGAATTTCGAAATTCTTGCTCTCGCCGATGAAAAGCGTTGTGTACGCGTAGGCCATGGGATTTTTCATCGGTGATCACTTTTCATTTTTCTGTACACATCATTTCTTTTGAGGTGTTACGAGCTCCACCATGCGTGAAAAAATCCCCAGGAACAAAATTGGCGCACAACCTCTCGCGTAGCACATCCCGTTTTTCGGCCTGCAACTGGTGATACACGCGCCATGATCTTTCCTATTCTTCAAGCGGGATCAACGATCCGTGCTCTTTTCCTCGGCGATATTTTGGACAGGATACCCGCTACAGTCGCGGTTCGAGGTTATGGTGAGACTCGCGGGAACGGGGCCAACCTTCGGGATCTCCCAGTATCTCGTCGAAGACCTAGGTATCCCGCGGGACCTTTGGGGGTGGCAAAACTGACAGGACCTCGCAAGAAGTGGGGAGAACGCCTAAGCGTGGTGCAATTCGGTCGGGTACCATGGGAACTCGCGAGACGTTGCGGGGTCGACCTGTTACGCGTGAGCTTCCGTGAGGTGCGGTACTGCTGGAGAATAATATCCTATCGTCATTGCGGACCTAGCTTCTGATTTTTGCTGAGGTAGAGGTGTACTTCACGCGAATTCTGATAGGCAGGTCGCTGCAAGACCTCTTTACCTTACAAAGCATTTTATGCCGGATCTCTCGAGAAGTAACCGTTCTCCACTAGTACTAGATGAAAATCCCACGGCCTTGGGTGTGCAACGACCAACATCATGAGGCAAGAGAACAAAAACCGACGATTTTGGGTTAAGGAGTCCCGTCATTCAGACACGCTGTCGAAAAAGGCTACGGTATTCGCAGCGGGGATGTTGCGACGGTTATGATATACCCCCATTGCCGTTGACGGATTTGAGCTATCCTACTCGCACAACTGACTCTGTACCTCGCGGATTAGAATACATCAGGCGATTTTGTTGGTGAAGCGTAGGTGACCATCCCCTTGCTGATTCACATGGCATAGTATTAAAACGAAAAATCGTACGATCGTTAAGGAATACAGGGGAGTCACTCTCGCGAATGACCCCTGGACACTAACCCCCCCCCCTGGACACTAAACCTTGTAAAGTGACCGTTTTCTGGGTACCCTTGGTCTTTCAGCAGACGAAAAAAGTAGAAGTACCTCTATCATCGTAGCCAGCGTCTTGTTCGCCCGAAGTGTGCGTGTGCGGTTAGAGTTCTCACTTGAAAGAGGGACGAAGAAAAAAGTGTATCTCTGGTTAAATATAACCATTTGGAACAAGTTTAGTGTTACACGGATTGGGACGCACGCGCGGTGCATTCTCAACCAGTCGCACTGGACGCCGCGAGTTCCAATGGGGACTTTGGTACGAACTGTGGTGGAGGTTCGCCGGAGGTTAGCCGCGATTCCCACGGAACTTCCGCCCAGAGGTCCCATATAGGGAAACTACGCGGAATCCCGCGCGACCCAATTGTATCCCAGGTGCGACTACGAGGGATTTGTGGTAGCCTACATAATCTCACCGGAATCACCCCGGATTTAACTGACATCCAGCGTGACCCCATGGAATCCCACTGGGTGACACGGGAAGGCGCAGGGGAGGTCGTAGGATGCGACCGTGTCGTTTTGTCGCATCCTATGATCCATCCCCGGAAAAAGCCTGCGTATTCCCAGGAGAGCTCCTACAGGATTCTCCACTTAAATCACCGCGACGAGTTGGGGTCGTGTCTGCCAAAGTAAAAACACGCCCACACGTATATCAAAGACATCCATTCTGTAACACAAAAATACTTCGGCATATGAACCAGACACCATAACACGACGTTGAGTTATGGAAGCACCTCTCTCCCTCACCCAGTCGCGATGTTATGATCAATCGGAGGATTCTCCTCATTTCCTCTCATTTGCAGGCAGCGTTACGGTCGGTCCGAATGAGATAGGCTCGCTCCCGTTTCGTGAGAGGGCAACAGGAATCACCACCAACGTCAAATGTTTTCTCCTTTTTCAAGGGGTACACTAGGAGCGTAGTTTAATAAGAGAAGGCCACGTATCTACGGTAGGGAGGGTAGCCCCATTTTGCTGCTACATTTGAACCATTCGCCCTATTGATTCTGTACCTGAAATCATACAGTACTTGGGCGATTTGTTTGCCAAGGCGTAACCAGAGATCCCGTAGCGGTTTCCTGTTGCAAAACAGACACCAGCGCGCAAGAGTAAGGCCGCATGAGGAGCGGGGGGATCACTAGTGCGAGTGACCCCGAGCTACTGCGAACAGAGGCCCCTAACAACGACTCCCGTAGCGTAGCCACTGTCAGTTGTAGTAGTCGTAGTAGTGGCAGTAGCAGTAGTAGTAGTAGCAGCAGCAGTAGTAGTAGTAGTAGTAGTAGTGGTATTGGGTGCATTTACCACGTTGGGGCTCAAGTGGAAACTTCCTGAAAAAAAAATAGAAATTGTAGCACCGACCACACGAATTAGCGCGGGCCACTGTATTAGCAGGGACGCAGTTGTAGCAACATTCCTGTAACGCGGGTAGGTGTAAGAGGCGCGCAGCATGATAATTCTCGACAGTGACCACTCTTCCTATTGTACGAGCTTGAGGCGACCACCGTGCATACACGCCGCTCATCAAGTCGGTATACATGGGCCTCAAATGGATAAATACGAAGTGTAAACCCTGGCCCATCAGGCTCGGTTTCCTATCTGGAACGAGTGGAGCGTTCAACAGACAACTTGGGTACACCGGCTGTGTGGCTGAACCCGTCCCACTTCTGCACCCTATGCACCTCCCTTTTTTCACCTACCTTACTTCTTGTATCTATGGGCGGGCCGACAATCTAGCCAGGCCGAAGTCGACTCGACCTTATGACTCATGCTTCTCAAACGGTCAGTCAGCTTACTTATACGCCTTGATCTCGTACCACAGGATGAGGAACAACAAAACTCACCACAGACTCCGACACGTACCAATGCAGTCTATATATAATGTATATGTATATAAATTGCGTGTCGTGCCAACTTAACAAAATTATGTTGGCAATGCTGCGCTAGCGGGCGTATATCCTTCGGCTTCCGTGGCAATATGTACGATACAACGAACGCCGTACATGGGTGCAGCAGTAGTAAATGTATACGAAGTGACCCCTCTACGGTGCCGGTGGAGTAGCGCCGGCTGCCTTATAAAGCGCCCGTGTATAAAATCCCTGCGGCAGCTGGGAGCATCTAGTAGATTTAGGTAATGAATTACTCGTAGTAGTTCTATATATAGTCGCCGAGTTGAAGGTCTGGCTGGTACAGGCCGGCACTTCGCCTATTAACAGGCTGCTTACATCCATTTTTTGCAAATATGAAGATTAATCTTACCAAAGTCGACTTTCGACGGGCGGGCCGATACTAGGTCAGATGGGAAATACACTATTGAGACGCTGCTGTGTAGAATACGCTGTTGACATCGAATTCAGCTTAGTTTAGCGTTCGAGCGTCAGCTGCCGTCGGTCCTGTCAGGTGAAAAGTAATTGACGTACGGCTCAATATAAAACGACCATCAAACAACAAAGTTCGCTTCGACCGACCCTTCATAAGTCCCATGGTCTTGGAATCGCGTTGACTGCGTCGCGCGTCGCCACAGAAACCTTGTAAGTTATCCTGTTATTGATTATTAGCAGCGTTCATCATTAGAAAACAACGTCCCCTAAATCTCCGATTTTCGTTTCGAATTCGAACGACATACAGCAGTATCGTAGACATCCTGTTGTTGTGTTTTGCTTGGTATAATATATAAATGAAAATATACTCCAGCTGTGAGATCGAGGATTTTGTCGAAACTCATCTTTGCAAGCTGTGTGTGATACCCCGATCGCGCGTATTACGGGTTGTGTGCCCTCATTTAAGATATAGGCCGGTGACTCTCCTTACGAATACAGTGTAGCTACCAGGGTCAACAGGGTGATGTTAGTCAGTCTGTGCGCGGAAACTATACAACTCGTTTTTGAAGGGGACAAAATCTGACAGCTGTGAAAGGAAATGCATCAGTTTATCAAGTGGATCCTGTAAGTCGAATAACCGGTGAGGGGAGGGCGGAGTTTTGAAGGGCGTGGGGGCCTGATTTTGATCAAAAGGGAGGGGGGGAAGGGGGGGAAGGGACAGGTGGGGCAGCACAATTTGTGCGTGGAAACTATAAATTTTATCCTGGATGTCGTGCAACCATTGAGCAGAGGGCGGAGCGTTCGAGGGGGTGAGGGAAGTGGGGGGGGGGGGGGTGCAGAAAGGGATTTTTAACCGACATCTTTAGGTCGCATAAATGTAGGGGTTTGCTATACACGTGGTACTAGGTCTAGACGATGGTGCGGGTGGTGGGGAAGGAGGGGGCGTTGAGGGGGGTTTCGGTGGAGGGGGGACGGGAAGAACGGAAGCTACGTCATGGGCGGCTAGAAAGAGAATGGCGTCATATCAATTGCGTAGAACTGTAAATTTTCCTGGCCGATTTCGATTGTAGGTGGGGCGTTTGAACAAAAGGGCGGGGAAAAGAAGGGGGGGGGGGGGGTGGATTAGAGCTACGGTATGGATGGCTACAAATAATATGAGGTGATCTCAGCTGGCTGGTAGTGTTTATTTCTCTCAGGCAGGTTCATGTATTAGATTAGGTTTCTTGTATTGGATACCGGCGCGATGATAACGGCATGGGCACCACTACTGCCGCCGTCGTCAGAAGCAGTGTGCGAGTGATGAGAGCATTAGGCAAGCCACGTACTCCGGCAGTAGGGTCCTTCGAAACCCAATACACGATATCGTATGGTTGCTGCCCCCGGCGTTGGGTGGAGATGTGGCTTCATCCGCTTCTGTTTTTTTTTGTCGTGCCGTCCTGTTTCCCGCTTTCTCTACAACGGTGTTCCTTTTCTTACTATAATAATTTTGTTCTGTCTTCAACTTTACCGCTTCGCTTGTTTCCGTCTTTCTGTTTCCTTTTTTTTTTTCCTTCTTGATTCAATCTGTCTGATGTGCTGGCTTGCATCTTTGTGTCATTGCGTGTCCATTGCGGTTCATTGTAGGGCCGGTTTTCCTTGCCGAACATTCAATTATGGTGTCATTTTTCTGTCGTAGTTGGTGGCCACAATAGTAGTAGAGATCGTCTCGCTAGGAGTCATCGGCATGGACACAGGTTGTGCTGGATGCACATATATAGGTGGAGATAACTTATCAGTCTAATGTATAGAACACACACATACATTGTGCATGCACCCATATATATTCATGATATGAATGCCTGCGTTGGCTAAGCATACAAACTAAAAATCTTCTCGTGTCATACCATTATGTTACATTCAAACAACAAAACACATTCCACCACCAGCCGCGAGATCGAAGATTTCGTCGAAACTCATATTCGCATGCCGTGTGAGATACTCCGATCGCGCGTATTACTGGGTGCGTGTCCTCATTAAGGATACAGGTCGGCGACTCCCCTTGTAACTACAACGTACCTTGTAAGAGGGTAAACGGGGTGATGTTACCCAATCTGTGAGCGGAAACTGTTAAATCCGTCTGTGTGGGGGACAAAATCTAACAGCGGTGTGTGGAAGAATAGGCATCACTTTATCAAATATATCCTGCAAGTCGTACAACCGGTGAGAGGATGGCGGAGATATTTCAAGGAGTGGGGGCCGGGGGAGGGGGGGTGGCAGAGTGCTAGAGGGGGGGCGGAACTCAATCTGTGCTGTAGCTGTGTAAACCATTGGAGGAGACAAATCCGACGGTTGTGGGAAAAGCGCGTTTGTTCATCATGTTTGTTCTGTACATCGTACAACCGCTGAGGAGAGGGGGGGCAGTGTTCGATTTTATGTTTTTCACTGCTTTAGATCGAAAAAATGCATAGCCGGGTAGGAAGTTACTCTACCCATGGTCCTAGTTTTAGGCGACGGTGCGGGTAGGAGGCGTCGGAGGGGGGAGGGGGGGGGGTGATTGGAGCTACGGCATGTATGGCTAGAAAGGAAATGGGGTCTTCTACTCCTCTAGCAGAGTTAGATCTTTTGCAACACCTGCACCCATCGTCTAGACACGTCACTACGCGTATAGAACGCCCCTACATGTACATCTATGCGACAGAAAGCTGTTGGAAATCCTCCCCCCTCTCCCCCCCGCGCCCAACCCCCCTCTGCGCTCGCTATTGTACAAATCCAGCCCCCTACGCCATTAAAAACTCCGGCCTCTCCTCACCGGTTATAGGACTTACAGCATACACTTGATAAACTGATGCATTTCCTTCCACAGCTGTCAGATTTCGTCCCTCTTAAAAACGGGATTTATGGTTTCCGCGCACAGACCGACCAACATCACCCGGTCGACCCTGTTACAAGCTACAAACTATAGTTTCAAGGGAAGCCGCCGACCTATGTCCTTAATGAGGACACGCACCCAATAATGCGAGCAATCAGAGTATCACGTGTAGACAGCTGCTTGCAAAGATGACTTTGAACAAAAATCTTCGATCTCACGTACAATGTATTTAGACTGGCCTATATTTTTATCATATTATAAAAAAAATAAATAATATAAAATGAATGCCACAAAACAATGGTAACTACATGATTGGACCTATCTATTGGAATATTCTATCTTTCGGTCCATGTACAATAACAAATTATGAAGGTTCAACACGTTGTTTACTACACCTAAAAACTGGATGGCAAACTACATCTAACATCAAACCTTTTTACACCAATGAACTGGGTTGCATACTACATCTAACATCAAACCTTGTTTCATCTAAAACTGGGTTGCATACTACATCTAACATCAAACCTTCTAGAGTGATGAACATTACCAGGCAGGTTACATGCTGTCAGATTCGTCCTCCTTCAGGGTATATAGTTTGGGCGCACATATTGAAATGTCCCGTCCGCTTCCCCCCCCCCCCCCCTCCCCCGATCCCTCTTGTTCAAACGCCCCACCTAAAATCCAAATCTGTCAGAGAAGTAAACATTACCACCAGCCAGCTGATATCATTTCTTATGCCATCATATTTCTAGCCATCCATAACGAACGTAGCTTTCATTCATCCCCTCCGCCCCCCCCCTCTCCAACGCCCCCTCCTTCCCCACCACCCGCACCATCGCCTGGACCTAGAACCACGCGTATAGCAAGCCCCCTACATAAATGATTAATAACGCGCGATAGGAGTATCACACACAATGTTGCAATTATGAGTTTCGACCAAACCCTTGATCTCATAGCTGGAGTGTATTTGAATATTATACGCGACCTAAGCATCTTGAACACCCCCCCCCCGTACTTTTTTTTCCTCTCTTTCTCGCTTTCTCATGCCCAAACGCCCCACCTAATATCGAAATTCGCCAGAAGCGATACACACTTCCACGCCCTGGATATCACCTCATTTTGTTTTTAGAGCCATCCATATCGCTGCTGCAACTCCCACCCCCCCGCGCCCTCAACGCCCCCTCCGTCCCCACCACCCGCACCATCGCTTAGACCTAGCACAACGCATATAGCAAACCCCTACATCTATGCGACCTAAAGCCTCCCCCCCCCTCCTCCTCCCCCAACCCTCACCTCCCCACCTCCCCATCCCACCCCCACCTCCTCGAACACTCCGTCCGCTGCCCACTGGTTGTACGCCTTACAGGATATACATGATTAGCTGGACCATGGTGCATTCTTTCCAAAACCGTCACATTTATCCCCCGAAAGGATGTATAGTTTGCACGCATAGATTGAGCTGCCCCCCCCCCCCCCCCCCCGCCCCACCGTCCATTTTTTTCAAAACGTCAGATTTATACCCTTGAAGGACTTATAGTTTCTACGCTCAAGTTGAGCTGCTTACCCCCCTCCCCCCCCTTTTGATTAAAATCAGGCCCCCACGTCCTTAAAACCTCCGCCCTCCCCTCACCGGTTATTCGAGTTGCGGGATTCACTTACTTAATAAACTGATGCATTTCTTTTTACAGCTGTCAGATTTTGTCCCACTCAGAAACGGCTTTTGTAGTTTCCGCGCACAGACTGCCTAACATCATCCTGTTGACCCTGATAGCTACACTGTAGTTCCAAGGCGAGTCGCCGACCAATATCCCTAATGAGGACACACAACTCGTAATGCGCGCGATCGGAGTATCACACACAGCTTGCAAAGATGAGTTTCGACGAAATCTTCGATCTCACAGCAGCCGGGGGATATTTGTATATTATTTATTTTAATTAACAGCTAGGTTACAAAGATGAGTTTCGACAAAATCTTCGATCTCACAGCAGCTCCTGGAGTGCGTTTCATAACTAATTTGCAAGGACGCCAGCCGCGAGTTCGACGAATTGCAGGCCAATACTCATCGTTGCAAGCTGCGTTTGCATATTTTATTTATTATCATATTATATTTTTATTTTAAATTAAAAATATATGCAAATTCACCCCATCCAGCTGCTGTGAGATCGAAGACAAAATAAAATAAATCTAAATACACTCCAGCTGCTATGAGATCGATGATTCAAATCTTCGATCGCAGCTGGAGTGTATTTGTTTCTTTTTTATAAATATTTTTTAAAAACTAAAATACATTTACACTCCAGCTGCTGAAAGATCGAAGAAAAAAAAAAAAAAAAAAAAACACTCCAGCTGCTGTGAGGTCGAAGATTCTGTCGAAAGTAATCTTTTTACAAATAATAATAAATAATACAAATACACTCCAGCTGATGATGTGAGATCGAAACTCATCTTTGCAAGCTGTGGACGATACTCCGATCGCGCGTGTTACGGGTTGTATGTCCTACCTGTCAAAAAATTTAAACAAATACGAATACACTCCAGATGATGTAAGATCGAAGTTTTTGTCGAAACTCATCTTTGCAAGCTGTGCGCAGTGAAAATATATTATATGACGTATATCGCAAAAATTCGTGTCATACGCGTAGCTATTTTTCCAGGACTGGTTCTTGCGCGGTTCCGCAGAATAGTCTGATGTATTTTCCACCTGTTCGGAGAAGCGGACAGTCGAGAGTATTAGTACTGTCATATTATGTGCTACTGCCGCTATATGGAAGGATATTCGATTTACATCGGAACGGAGTTGTCATCTACGCTATATCGTCGGAGGGCAAAAAAATAGTAAGAATAATGATTTAAAAAATACACGCTAAAAACTAAAAAAAGGAAAGCCCGCAAAAGCCGACAACAGAACGCCCGACCAGCACTTACTTGGTGCGTTTTCTGCGGGCCACCCGACTCACCACAATGATTTCTCTTTTTTCTTTGCATTTACGATACATGTGGTATGTCGAAACAGAGAAGAGGTGCAAGCAAATAATTACTGCTGTGCCTGCGTCTAATATTTTGATAGTACCGGAGCATTGCATGACTAATGATGGAGTCCGTGTGATAAGTGTGTCAATTTGTACGTCAACTATTAGTCTATTATTACTCTTTTTTGTTTATAAGGCCAACGCAGGTAGTTTTGACACACAGTCATACCGGTGGAAAGTTGAAGAAAGGTTCATGTATGCACATATTATATATATAGTCTATATCCAGAATGACTTTTAATGGGCTTACCGGGACTGGGGTTCGGGAGCGCTTGTCGACGTGCGGGGCAATGTTGACGTCGAACGAAGTGAAGGTGAAGACCTTCTTGAACAGTCCTATGGAGTACACTTTCTCCTTGTAAATCCTCCACAGCCCGTTCACCTCGAAAAACGCGTAGACTCGCATACCCCGACAGTCTATAGGGAAAGCGATTTTCGTCGGTTGTGTTTGTCCTGCGGCCCCCATGCGGTGGTCTCTCGTCAGAAAGTACACATCCGAATCGATGTCGATGGGGGCTTCGTCCGGGTTGACTGTCTTGGCGTCACCCCCCTCTTCCTCTTCTTGCATCTCAACCCTTCGAATTTCATCATGGGATGCCCCCTTTACATCAAGGTAGACATTACTCCGTGTCGCTGTTGATGCCTTTTTATCCGTTTTATCAGGCATTTTTTTTGTGGCTCCGCCGGTGTTGTTGTCGGTATACAGATTTTTCCCCGGTGGTATGTTTCGGGGATTCAAACCGCTAGTAAACAGTGATGTTGCTTCGGCGGCATTGTTGTTGTTGTCATCGAGAGTTTCCGGCGTTGGCGTCGTCCTTACTACATCCCCGGACGAACCGCTCAATGCAGCTGTCGCACCGAAGCCCCTGCTGCCGCTGCTGCCGCTGTCGCCGACATTGCTGAGAGCTACCCCCTCCGTTGGCCTCCTTGGGTCCCTCGACAAACCCAGTGTTGTTGCGCCGCCCACGCCGCCCGCGCCGCCGGTGTTGCCGTTTTTGGGATCTTCCGACGTCGGCGTCCTTATTGCGTTCTTCGACAAATCATTCCTAGCTACACCGAGGTTGTTGTTGATGTTGCCCACTTCGCCATTGAGCCGTAAAGCAATGGAGCTGACGATGCTCTTGTACTGGTCGGCGGTTCTCTTCTTGTTCTCTTGTGCCACCCAGTAAGATACTCGATACGCGCTTTGGTTGGACAACATGATTCGAGGCTCCCTTCCCCGAAACACCGGCTTTGTGCTGTCGGCGAACATTGTCAGCAACCCCCCCCGTCGTCCTGGATGTTGGTACTGGTGGTGGCAGTGTCCGCATATGCTTCCGCGGGTAGTTTGCTGCTGTTTTTTTTGTTGATGTTGATGTTGTTGTTGTTGTTGATGCTGGTGTTCGCAGTAGGCATGACGAGTAGTTTGTGGGTGTCGAATACTTACTGGATTGGAATTTATTTGCCCTCCGCTGCGATGACTGGGTGAACTAAGATCAAAGCTGCGGTGCTGCTGTTTTTTTATCCCCGCTATGTCCATGATGTGTCACTTGCTTGGTATGTACCCGGCAGGCTGGGGTTGGTCCTTCCTTTCAGCTACACAAGGTACTTACTTCGTTCCCGGTCTGGTCCAGTTGGATGTTATCAAGTGATATAGCCTGACGTTTGCGGTGTGATTGGTACGAGTGGTGCTGGGAGGTGCTGATGCTGCAGCCATGAGATCTTGGCGGGATATTCATGTGATGATGTGTCCGTCTGCCGCGTGTTCAGGTCGCTTTATCCTTGCACCAATACTCGCACCGGTACCAATCTGCACAAACATTCAACCCTTTTTACATTAGACTAAAAAGATTAATTTTGTCACACACAATACGTTCCAATACGCGCCGTTTCCTCAACCGATCGTCTTCAGTGAGTCTTCACTCACACACTACTCCCTCAGCCAACCACCTTTCTTTCTGGTCTGTTTCTTGTTTCGGTTGTCGCGTCTTCCGTGTGGGCTTCACACAGCAGTCAAGACGTACGCACAGATACAGATATTGATTATTTTGATCAGGTCATGCTTCCGAGGCCAAGAACTCTCCAAAATCGAAAGTTTCGACTTCCGAAAGCTTCTACTCGTAATATATTGTACAAGTAACAATAATTTTATACACACTCCTTCCAGCTGTAGGATCGAACATTTTGTCGAAACTCATCTCTGCAAGCTGTGTGTGGTACTCCGATCGCGCGTATTACAGGTTGTGTGTCCTCATGAAGGATATAGCAGATAGGTCGGCGACTCCCCTTGCAACTACAGCAGTGTAGATATCAGGGTCAACAGGGTAATGTTAGTCAGTCTGTGCGCGGAATCTATAAAAAACCCCGTTTCTGAGGAGGACAAAATCTGACAGCTACGGAAGGGAATGCATTCCTCAGTATATTTCGAAGTAAAAAATGTAAGTCGTACAACCAGTAAGGGGAGGGTGGAGTTTTGAAGGGCGTGGGGGCATGGGTTTGAACAAGAGGGAGCGGGGGGGGAGGGGCACGGGCTAGGGCAGCTCTATCTGTGCGTGGAAACTACAAAACAATTAAAGGGATATATCTGACGGTTTGGGAAGGAATGCCCCAGTTTATCATTATCATGTATATCCCGTAAGTCGTACAACCAGGGAGGACAAGAGGGGGTGTTTGAGGGGGGTGGGGGGGGAAGGGCAATTTTTTTTTTTACAGCTTGAGGTCGCATTGATGTAGGAGTTTGCTATACGCGTGGTGCTAGGTTGAGGCGATGGTGCGGATGGTGGGGAAGGAGGGGGCGTTTGGAGGGGGGGGGGGGGGGAGTTGGAGCAGCGGCATGGGTGGCTCTAGAACGATAATGAGGAGATTTCGATATTAGTGTGGGCTGTTTGAGCAAGAGGGGGAGGGGTAAATAAAAGGTGGGCGAGGTTATTTTTATATACCAAGTATTTAGATTTATTCATTTTATTTATTATAACTTTTTTCGAACACTTCTTCTTTCTATCAATAGCTTCCGGACAAGCCATGGTGACAGGTGTCGTCCCTTCTGCCCCTCGGTTCTTGCCTTCAATATTAAATCGCCCAATAGGGTATCTTCCTGTGTATTTTTGAGCATGGATGGTAGTAACCCTAACCCATAGGCGATGGTGCTTGAGGTGGGGAATGAGGGCGCGTTGGTGCGGGGTGGGTGGAGGGGTGAATAGCAGCCGACGCATAGATGGCTAAGAAAGTAATGAGGTGATATCAACTGTCTGGTGGTGTTTATTACCATGGCGGATTTATAATTTTAGATGGGGCGGCGGGAGAGATCAAAACGAGCGGGGGGGGGCGATATGCTGTAGGTTGCATGGACGTATACCTCGGAAGAGCTGTAGTATACGTGCTAGGTCTAGGCAATCATGCGGGTGGTGGGGAAGGAGGGAGAGGGGGGGCGGGGTGTTTTATGCGTGTGTCAGGCGGGGGGTGACAACGACCTTCTACGAATCTCTTATTGTATTCCAACCACCAGGCCCGGTCATTTATGGGAAAGACCTTTGGTTCGTGTTTTTTCTGGGGTATTTCTGGGCTCCAGAGTGACTGGAGCATTCCCCGTGACCACGGATTTGATTATTATGCGAGTTAATGCGAGATCAACAACAACAGCACCATGAGTTCAAGACAACAGCTTGCAACACAATCATGTAGAACTATGGTATACAACGTGTTGTATATGAAAGAACAAGCCACGGTGATCCAGCGGTTATCCTAAAAAAATAGCTATACTGGATAGAGTTGTTGCTTCTTGTGGGGTTCGAGTCTCACGTCAGTCGGAGGTTTGGGAGTAATTGCAAACCTAGTGATGATACGAAAGCAATGCTTAATTAGCTCTCTCTGCGGAGAACGCCTTGTAGCGTGAATAATAGGGACAAACAAGTCGATGCGAGTCGGCGAGGAGAGAAAATAGCTGGAATTTTCCCGCGAATAAAGTAAAAAAGGCGCGTACAGTAAGGGCGGGGGGGGTGAAAAGAACATCTTCAATGATCCCGGGTCGCAGTTACGTGTCTAGGGAGGGTCGAACAGAAAAACAAAGACGGAAAAGTGTGAAAATGGTGGAAGGGGATGCGCAAATAAACGAGAAAAAAAACTCACCGGTGGTGCTGTATTAGAATGCAGATGGACGGGTGGAAATACCGGTTTAATGATTGTGAAGAGCAAACAAAATCTGCCATCATCGCCGATACAACAACAGCGGTAAGTTGTTGTATACTACCAGTGAGTGAGTGTGTGTTTTCTTAACGTCAAACCGTTATTTCTACCCAACGACCGCATTGCTGCAGCACACCCAGTGTCCACCCCAAAACAATGATTTGGTTGGTAATCTCTGTTATGCGGCCTACCAAAGACGAGGTCGCATGATTTTGAGCGCGTGTCGTATGCCCTCGAAAAAATAGGTGTTTTTATATAAATAATACAAAGTTTAAGTGCCTTGTGTACGGTATGGCTTACCTCATCTTTAGTCGTCGTACTAAATCACCCACGTAAGGTATGTTACAAGTACCAACAGCGCAGCTTGCAAAGATCATCTGATGAGTATTGGCCCGAAATGCGTCGGACTCACGGCTGACGTCCTCGAAATAGTAATATTATAGAATTACATACCTGGTACATTTTTTCATCTAGACTATGTGTGTTACTCCCATAAATTTTTGATACCAATAGTAGACTGTACTTATTGCCAGGTACTACACCGCTTTTTCCACCCCTTCACATCGTATCGTATTGTTGAAATTCATGAAAACACACCCCTCCTGCATCCAGCTGTGACATCGAAGATTCGTCGACACTCAAGTTTGCAAGCTGTCTGTGGACCAAGGCTACGGTAGGGGGGGTACCCCCATTTTCACTGGTGTGTTTGAGCCACTCGCACGAGTAGCTCTGTACCCTACGGATGAAGATGGTTTAGGAACTTGGTTTGCCGCAGCTTGGATCACCTTTGCGTTGCGGATTGATTTCGTCAATGTAAAACATAAAGAAAACGTAAGATTGCATTGGAACAAAGGGGTTACTCGCGCGAGTGACCCCTAGCCACTGAAATAAAAGGCCCAAAAGGGGACCCCCCTACCGTAGCCTGGGTCTGTGGGTGATACTCCAATCGCTCGTATTCCTGGGTGTGTGACCTCATTAAGGATAGTCTATTTTTTTTTTTTTTTTTTTTTTTTTTAGCACACTTTACCTTTCCAGCTTCTGGACAAGCCGTGGTCACAGGTGTCATCCCTTCTCCTCCCCGGTTCTTGCCTTCAATTTTTATCGCGCATAGGGTTCAGCAATCCCACTGCTCGTCGATTGTACATCGAATGTTGCTAACTCACGCTCTCGCGCTTTCCGCAAGTCAATTTGTCCACAAGAAAAAGTCCCAACGAATTTATACGAGTATGCACTCGGCGGGGCTTGAACTCATGAAACTGACCTATACCAGGCTCGAGGATAACCTGATACGCCACCGGGGAGTCTATACAGTATGTCGGCGACTCTCGTTATAACTACAAACCGCAGTGTTGCATGTAGCTCGTACCAGGGTAATTTTGTCATACGCCAAAATATTTGACGAAAGTTTCAAGCAGTAGACTAGACTATAATACGTAGTACCATGTACCTGGTATAATATTAGTGGTAGATTGGGCACGTCAAATCTGCATTTAGCATGAACGAATCCATGCATCTGAAATATTTTCCCCCCCAACCCCCCCCCGCCCTCCGCCCGCACACACACTCTCCCCCCCCCCCCCCTCCCATTTCAACTCAAACCCGCCATCATAGTAATAGAACTATCAGACAGGTGATACGTATAACCTTTCTGTGTATATCTGCCGTATTTCGAACGATAGTTTTATCGTCTTCAAGTTCCAAATAACACCCCCCCCCCAATTTCGCCGTCTTCAAGTTCCAATTAACCCCCCCCACCCCCCCCGCTTTCCCCGATGCCCCCACGCGTACACTAAGCTCCTATTATTCGCGTGTGCGACGTACCAAGTCGCCGCTCGCGGTCCGTAGTTCAGCATTCCCTGCACATCTCCGAAGTTTCCACGTAGATTCTCCTCGGAGAAAGAAGGGCTCGACCTCGTACATGGTTCCCCATTTTTTCCCCGTTATGGAGTCGGAAAATTCACTACGCACTCTCTATATGTTTAGTATATATATAAAGATGCATTTCTTCCCACAGCTGTCAGGTTTTGTCCCCCTCAGAAACGGGTATTATAGTTTTCGCGCACAGACTGCCTAACATCACCCTGCTGACCCTGATAGCTACGCTGTAGTTGCAAAGGGAGTCGCCGACCTATATCCTTAATGAGGACACACAACCCGTAATACGCGCGATCGGAGTATCACACACAGCTTGCAAAGATGAGTTTCGACAAGAAAAAGAAAACGATCTCACAGCTGGGGTGTATTTTAATTTTTATAATTATTATAAAAAATGAAAATACACTCCAGCTGTGAGATCGAAGATTTCGTCGAAACTCATCTTTGCAAGCTGTGTGTGATACTCCGATCGCGCGCAATACGAGTTGTGTGTCCTCATTAAGGATATAGGTCGGCGACTCCCCTTACAACTACAGTGTAGCTATCAGGGTCAACAGAATGATTTTAGTCAGTCTGTGCGCGGAAACTATAAAACCCGTTTCTGAGGGGGACAAAATCTGACAGCTGTGAAGGGAAATGTATCCTTTTATCAAGTGAATCTTGTAAGTCGAATAACCGGTAAGGGGGGTGGGACGGAGTTTTGAAGGACGCGGGGGCCTGGTTTTGATCAAAAGCGAGCGGGTTTGGAGGGGGGGGGTGGGGGAAAAGGGGGCAATTTGTGCATGTAAGCTATAAATTTTATAATATAACTGGCGGGTGGATTTTATGGCTAGATAACACTAAATGTTGTGATGGTTCTCCTTCTAACGTCCCGCGAGATCGGGATTCCGACGCGCCACCAACTAATCAGTCTTTGGTTGGGCCAACACGCTACCACACCGCTCCCCTAAACAAGAAAAAGCTCGACAAGAAACCTATACGCGTAGACTATATAGCTCATCAATTTACGTGAATATATTAGAAAGTGCACACAGACTGTTCTGCTGATTGAAGCTATAGTGTAGGACACCCCTTCATCAAACGTACCTCTAAATAGCATACTAAAACATTCATGATATGATATGGGTTTGTTATGAGAGGGCGGATATTGCTCTGTCTGGGACAAGGGGGCGCGTGAGATGACGCATCCTGCGGTAGACGTACCCCGATTTGTTTTTGAGAGAGACCCTTCAAATTTTAGAAGCTCTTCTATAGTCTATGTCCCACCGCAAAAACTGATTTAGAGAACAAGGAAAACGTTGTATCAGAGTTACGTTAGTACCCGACGAACGACCCAATCGTGTCGAAAGATGTCCAACGAAAAACATTGAAAAACAACAGAAGCGTGAAATTCTGACGTTATTGGTTAGGGTTCTTAAGGAGCCCAGCAAGCGAAAAACATGTATTATTATCACTTCGGCTCGAAACAAATCAAGCCTACGGTAGCGGTCAGTTTTGGTGCGTTGGTTTCTGCAACGAATGGCTCGGGGGAGCTGGCGCGAGGGACCTCCCCCTCTCCCTATTCCTCTCCAGTTTTATGCTTTCGCACTGCAATAATATTGAAGTAGGCTTGCTAGCGATATGAAACCGCACATGGAATAGATCTCCAAGTGGCGCCAAAACAAATCAAATAAAGGACCCATTATTAATGCTACGTAGAGTACTACAAGAGGGTTAATAATGTTGTTACTTGGGGTCACTATTATCGGTGGCTCGGAGTCATCCATCGCTCCAGTGACCCCCCTGCTCCTTGCGGCCATAGATAAGCTTTCTTTGGTGCTGTTACAAGTTTCAATAAGGAAGGGTCCCAATGGGATGGTTAGCGACGCGGCGCAAATCAAATAGTCTCTAGCGTTTTGTTTTGGCTCGTGAATAGTTGGCAGTATCATGTATCGCGACAGCAGTTCATGTGATGTATTTCCACGCAGCCAAAGTCCACTACCTGCTGTATTACTTTAGAATCAAGACAAAGCCCAGACAGAAACAACTGTTTATGACATAACCTGTGATTGTTGCCTTTGTTAGTCTCGTGCAAACGGTGGGAAGGATTCTCCGCCTGGATGTTCGTGCCTCCTACCCCCAGCGTCCTCCACCGCAACCAGCCACCTTGTGCCGACCCCAACCCGGGCCCACACATCAACGGGCTCAGCAGCTGGCGCTCCCACGGAGCACGACAAACACTGCTCGTATTTTAGTTTCACAACAAAATCTTGGAGCCATCTCTTCTCCCCGTCTCAAACTCCACTTTTGCCTTGCCCGCGTCAACCACCACGTCTTGTCCCTCCGTGCCAAACGTCTGCTGCTGCTGCTGCTGCGGCTGCTTCTGTGCAGTGCTGTCACGGCCAGTATCAAATAGTAGGATTACGACCTGTGACTCTGACCTGGCCACGCCCGCTCCCCTCTCTGGTATCTGAGTTTGCCGCGAAATCTCTCGCATTTGCTCCTCCTGTCGTTCAGAGACACTAGAGAGCTCGAGGCGTTGTTGCGAGTATTCGTGAATGATGAGTTCGGTGTCCTCAATTTGACCTTTGACTCGGTAGAACGCATCCCATCCGGCAGAAATCTGGTCAGCTGTCCGAAAACAGAAATAGGAACCACCCTCGATTTCTTTCTCGAGTTGGCCTCTTCTTGCGAGCAGCTCTTCCAGCTCCTCCATCTTGGCCGTTCGAGAGCTCTCCGCTCTCTCTGCCAACGCGTTCACGTCCACAGCGCACACTTTGACCTCGCCCTCAGGCATGATTCAAATAAGACACCCAACTCGCCCCCTTTCACAGGGAGGACTGTTTGTGTCATATCTCCAGCTGTTAATAGCTATCTTCCGCAGAAAACCCACGTTACCCAACATCCTTTGCTTCGAATAGGGATAGAACCGCGAACGGTACGCGATAATTATCGAGTTTTCTCATCCCTACGAAGCGTAGAGGGCTTACCGTTAAGCAAACTGCAGTGGAGGAGTAGAGTCACCGGTATGAAGACAAGTATAAGACGTACAAATATATTACGTTGCTCCTAGGCAAGGCACATCGTGGAAAGAAAAATACTCACTCGGTAGAAGAACAACAACGAGGAGTAACGGTGAAATAGCCAGAATGATTCCACCATCCAGAAATCCCGCTACCAAGTCGCCAACCTATCACTAGAAACCCCTACTACATTCAACCGTAATCATATCGGCATCATAATGTCCAAGATACAACAACAATAATAGATAGGACGACCATAAGATGAAAAAAACACCGTCCATCGTTATTTTTCCTGGAACCAATCCAACAAGCAAAGTCGTGGCAACAATGAAAGATCTAGCTCTAGCAGGCTGCCCGGTGAGCAGTATGTTAATGTAATCTGCGGAGATATGATTCATGATTGACCTACGTATGTACGACCTTTATAGATGTTTTTTGTGTTGGGAAGTTAGTTTTTTCTCTTGGATGGTGGGGTTGTGTCTGAATGTCAGCCACCCCGCTGGAAACATGCCTTTTATGGTATGTTTAGTTCAGGGTTGATCCAATGGTGTACGTTCATTGTTTCAGGTTTTTTCGGTCTTCGTTTTGGTCTTGTTCTTTGTGGGTGCCTTCTGGCCAATCTTGACTCACATGTCTTGGTTAGGAAAAAAAACGTCATGAGGCCACGATAATACAATACGCCATGATCAACGCTGGGACTTCTCTTCTTATCCGCTGCCACCGCGCAACCAAGGCTGCCGAATGAGGTAGGCCATGCGAGCAAGCCGACCCTGAGCATACATTATCGCTTAAACAACGCCGATGAAACCACCAAGTTGGCGTCGGGGAAGCCACAGGCCCCACGTGAGTGCCGAATGCATTATGTCCGTATAGGGTTGAGTGCGTTGCCGGGTTGTATGTCTTTTACTTTCTGCGTATCGGACGTAGGTGGGGTACCTCATCACTTCCATACCCGCCAAGAGTACCCAACCGGGAATAGAAAAGGCCATGAAAAATTGAACTTTGGAGAACGACAAACGGGCAAGAACAAAGAAAAGGGTAAACTCGTTCAAAAAGAGACACCGAATACCATCGACGATAATGCCGCAGAATCGGTCGGACTGCCCCCCGGAGGGAACGGAGCAGCAAAACAAGCAGCAGACAACAAGAACAAGATTGAAGAAAAACTATCAAATAAGGCCAGAACGAATCAGGTTCGAGGAGGTCGCAGTATGTTGAATTGGTGTGGAAAGGTTCCATCTCCTAGTTGGTTTGTCGCCTTACGTCTCGGTTTGCCGTCTCCATGCTCCTTCTTCAGTCGCGGTTTCCCTCTGCTGGTGTCCCCCGATTTGGCCTTGGGCGCCATGCATCTCCACTGCGCTGCGCTCCGTGATCAAACAAATTGTGGCCTGGTCGAGACTCGCGTGCGTTCTGCGCTCGCGATGCCTGCCACCCTTGCCGCGCTCGTCGCCATCTTCCAAGCTTTCCACCCTCTTATGTCCCTGTGAGCCCCGTCTCCCGCGAAGAGAGATGAAAGCCGCGCCCTGTGGCGTTCGTTCCAACACTCGGCTGGTCCTGACCTCTACCTCGCAGCCTCCTCCTCCTGGCATCGCCTTATCCAGAAATATAATACCGGTGTATTTGATTTTGTGCAAGTAAAAACGGTCCGTACAGTCGGACACGTCCAGTTTCCCCGCAAGAAAAAAATAAGCACACCGGGTCAACCACACGCAACCCACAGACGCTTTCGCCCCAGCCGCGACGAACGGCAGCCCGCGCGGGGGAAGAGCGCAGGCGTGTTTACCCTTGTTGTTTGAACCATTACCCACGCACCCACGTCAAAATCTGGAGCCGAAACGGTCCAGGGCGGTGCGCCCCCAAACCCCACACTAATCCGATCCACGTGTACTGCCGCAACTACTACTGCTGTATGTTTCTGCTCCTGCTGCTATTGCGCTGCTGCTGCTGATGTTAATATAGCCAGGCGGTTTGGGCTACTGCTGCTGTGCTGCTGCTGAGGTTTATTGATAGCGGACCATTTTTTTTACGTGCGAAACAACAAACAAAAAATTGTAAACGTTGATCAAAACACCAAAAATTGAAAAACTAGTGGGGGTGTTGCAAGTGACTTGCTCGTCTCAGGGAGGCGGAACACAATCCTTTGCCAAATTGAGCCACGTAAGCGACGTTTAATGCGCAAAACGCCCCCACGGAGCTCGGCCAAGATCCAGGCATGCTTCATAATGTACCCATGGCACGCCGGCTCGCCCCGAGGCCGAAAGTGCGAAAAGAAACACAAGCCCACCAGAGAGCAGCGAGCCAAAAAAAACGAAGATAATAGTTACATATATATATATGGACTATATACATAGTCAATATATTATGCAGCTGGAACGTTCATGTGGTCATGAGGAATAACGTTTATATCCTTGTATCGGCTTCCAGATTATTCCCTACCAAACTCAACGACTACTGCCCACCCCGCGGTGCCCATCTCAAACTTTCGAACAGGTTTACGTGTGCATGCCAAAAAAAAATGGAACACCACTGAATACACAAGGGTTTCCGGTACACTTGAATTCGCCGGCTTTGGCCCAACGCAACGTCGGGTAAGGGAGGTACTGGAATGGCTCGTGCCTAAAATTACAACAAACACCAAAACACTAGATTAAGCGTTTTACCCTCTCACAAACAAACAAAAAAGAACCAGACCTTCACAGATCCGCTAGCTTGTCAAAACCACCCGTACGTGCCTGCACGGGGTCAGAGTTCAGACATCTCGAGGCCATCCGCCGTACTTCCCCTCCATGAACCAAACAAACGGTCGGGAGGGTTGATGTGAAAACCCATGGTCAGGGTCGGCTTGCTCCCGTGGCCCACCTCACGCGGGGGCCTTGGTTGCGCGGTGGCTCAGATAACGGAGAAGTTCCCGTGTTGAGTATATAGTAGAGGAATCCACTATATTATTGTCGCGTTCATTCGATCATATGATCACAATTAGGACGTGTGTTGAGTCGACATCGCCCAGACGAAGCTGATCATAAACCAGAGACCAAAACCAAAACAAAACCGCAACAAAGCTGAAAAGAATGGCGCACCCCGTCGGAATCAACCCAGAAATAAACATACCAAAGATGGCATGTTTCCAGCGGAGTGGCTAACACTCTGACAAACACACCACCCAAAAGAACACTCGTTTCCCAATATAAAAATGTTCTGTTACTCTCGTACATACTGTCTTTCGCAGATCATGGATCATATCTCCGTAGGAATGTCAAAATACCGCTCATCGGGCAGGCTGCAAATGCTAGACTAGATCTTTTACTACCCTCCCACAACTAAACGCAAAATGCACGAGACCTTCACGAGTTTGTTGGCTGATAAAAAACAGCACTACGTGCTTGTGCGGGGTTACCGATCAGATATCTCACGACCATCCGCCGTACTTCGTTACCGATCAGATATCTCACGACCATCCGCCGAACTTCGCCACCATATACCAAACGAAAACGTCAGGAGAGTACCCCGATTTTTTTTAATCCTGAGTTTCAACTAGTCGCTCCGGAGTATCATAGCTAGGTGTACGTCGTAACTCGCTCAAAATGATTTTCATCAATCTTTGCTGGCAGTGCACATCAAAATAAACCGATGGCAGGATGCCCCTTACCGAGAGAGTATATATATGAATGTTGACCCTGATAGCTACACTGTAGTTGTAAGGGGAGTCGCCGACCTATATCCTTAATGAGGACACAAAACTCGTAATGCGCGCGATCGGAGTATCACACAAAGCTTGCAAAGATGAGTTTCGACGAAATCTTCGATCTCACAGCTGGAGTGTATTTTCATTTTTTATAATATATGAAGCGGGAGACTTTCAGTCGCCATTACTGTGCGCCACATAATGTAAGCAGACGAAGGCCACATCATGAAAACAAACGCCGCCACAGCGCGGCAAACAGGCTACAACAGCACGTCTGCATATGATACTCAAAAGAGAAATGTGCTCACAAGCCGAGCGATGCCACGCCCAATCCAGGCGAACAAACACAAGCAAAGCAAGACTAAGCGAAGCGAGGCGAGGCGAAGCCTCGCCAACTGAAGCCCAGAAAACTCAAGGGATTCCACGCGAAGTCAAGATAAACCGAAGTCAGGCAAAAAAAATGCAATCCTTCCTGACCCAATCCAAGCAAAGACAACCTCACCCAAGTCAACCCGACCCAACCCGAACCAGCCCAACAAAAACCAACCCAACACAAGCCAACCACCGACACCAAACCCAACCCAACCCCCAACCCAACCTTAACGTGGCCGAATCCAATGCGAACCAAAAATGCAATTATGTTACGCCTCTTTCCTTCCATTTCTTACACAGAGTGGTATTTTTTCTCTTCGCGCTATTATGGTCGTCGGGCGAGACCCGCCCGAAACATCGTTTGAAGTCCAGGTAGGACACGAGGCTCTTTTTTGGGCGAGCGCCGTCTTAAAAAGGAAGACGCATTCTTACTCACGTTTCACCCACCACTATTCCAGTTTTTTTTTCATCTCTTAAATGGTACAAACCACAAGCACTTGTGCCATGTTCACTCCTCATGATACTCCTCTTGTGAGACAACATGGATGAGGCTGTCAAGAGGCCGCTCGGGCAGGACACCAACCCGAAAGACACACATCTAAAAATACTAAAACAGGCAACGTACTGCTGTGTTTGCCAACCGACAAGGGTCCAACCACGAAAACAATTGTGATCATGAAACAACACAACCAAGATCCACACACAGACACAACGTAAACAGACAACCAAAATTCCTGGACGTGTAGACTACACTGACTGGCGCTTTTATTTATTTATTTTTTTTCAAGATATAACAAACCACGAACCGCTTTAGTCAGCACCAGGCTACGTGTGGTTTGTTCTGTATCACCATGTACCGTATCACCGAACAAAGTTGATGAACCCATACCAAGAAAAACCTACAAACACTTCGTATACCAGTCAGTGCCCATTGTAAACGGCGTCACATACAATATACTGGCATGTACCACAGAAAAAGCAGTACACACATCGAAAATTTGGCATTGATTGGTCAGACCCTACACCCGATACGCATGTTCGCAGCACAACCAATCGAAACGCGCGAACCGTGTTCGTTCGGAAATCCCCTATAAGGATGGCCTTGAAAGAGTTGGGGGGTCTCCAACACACGATGTGTCAACGCCAGGCATTTTCGAACATAAACTACATAGACTATAACCACGAGAAAGATACGCAGCTAATGACGGGTGTGTCCTCCCTGTTACCCCCCATTGCTTTCAAACGCATGTAAACAAAAAAAGGTTGTGCCAACTGATCTATGAATAGAGGCTTTTTCACCTCCATTTTAGAAAGGGCCCTTCAGAGGGACCATACGGAGACGTCGGTTTGTAAGGGACCACTCCACCCCAACGCAGTGTGGCCCCTTAGACATGGGCACCTGTAGTAGTCCCAATGGCTCCCACAAAGAGAAGTAGACATTCTCCACGGTTTGCCTAACCCTTTGTACCCCAACACCACAAACACAAAACAAAATCCGACGCGATACGTAGCCGCGGCTGTCTTCCCTAACACACGAGCTAACACACAAGCTAACACACAAGCTAAGGTAGGAGGGATGTTATCATGATGTTATCATGATGATGTTACATACCCCCTTTTCCACCATCGGATGTTGGAGCCACACTGGATCTATTGATTCTCTACGGCCCACTGGCCATAGATATCTGATTGATGATAGCTACGATAGCTACGGCCCTTCACAACCCTCAAAACACAAAGCAGCGAACGGAGCATAACACGCAGTTTGCAAGTATTGGTTTCTCGACGCCGGGACTCCTTCATGACGTCGCTTAGTCGTCATATTTTATGCACAAGATGAAAAAGAAAATACACTCCAGCTATGAGATCGAAGATATTGTCGAAACTCGTCTTTGCAAGCTGTGTGTGATACTACGATCGCGCATGTATACCATGACAAACAGAACACACAAAGAAACATCACACGCGACACGCACGCAACTCTGGTGGCGGTGCCCACCGCATGCTCCGCCGCCGCCCTTATATTGCAAACGAAAAAGACAAAAAAATCAACCACGATATAGTACCGGCGGGTGCAATGCTGTGGTGGTATGTGTCAGGCAAGACCATCCTCAGCAGTATACCGAGCACCGCAACAACCGGGTATATACTGCTGTAGTACCCATGCACACCATAGTAACGCGGGCTTTAGTCGTGGCAGACGATTTCACCTGCTCTATACATAACGGCAAAGGGCACTTTCAACCTCCACTACTGCGAGGAGAGACCCCCCGCTGAAGGTGGAGCCACTCGGGTCCTCCGTATCGTCCACCATCTGTCGAAGGTTGCAGAGGAGGAAGAGGTAGGTGTTGCGGTCTTGAAAAATACGTGCCTGACCGGTACATAGTCGGGACGATCACCTGTAACAGTTGTCGTTGTTGTTCGACGACAGCAACGCGACGAGAGTGGCGGGCGCGATTAGCTCTTACCGAAGCTGCTTTAGGAAGTGCTGTCAGAGGCATGCCAATTGAGGTAGAGGTACACCAAGACTTTTTTGAAGATCGTTCCTCACCTGATTGTGAGCTCTGTACCCCCACCCTACAAAGAACGTTAAGAACAGAATCTAAAGCGCCCTACTTCCCGAAAGAGCCATATCATTCCAAAGTAGACAACAGAGCTGTTTGGCGAAACTAAAAATGTCTAACGACGTTCCGATGAATTCCCCTTGTTTGGGGCTTCAGAGGGATTCAAAGAACACTTCGAAGTAATAGACTAATATAATGATTTCAGCATCGGGCACTACTGTTGATTAGGGGATGCAAAAACTGGAGCCCGGGCCGTCAATGCGAGAGGTGCCGTACAGGACGTGTGCGGTATTGCTACTCGTGCTGCTGCGCGCTCAACCTTCTCGCAGAAGCTCATGTTGCAATCGTCGTTATTGTTATGGTCATGTCGTGGTACATGGTCCCAAAATAGCTATACAGTAAGAATACGAGTACTGTCATTCAGAACACGTTTCAGGCAACAAGTCAGTACTACCTGCATCCCAGGAGGCGTCACAAGCCCCACTCGAATCTGAGTTTTGAAGGAGCAAGGGTAGCAAACGCCCGCGCAACTTTACGACACATCAGCACGCAACAGTTTTGATAATACGCATGATGCAGAACGCAGAGCACAACGTGCGAGCAATGCTGCCCTGTGTGTGGCCTTGGGATGTTTCTTACACAGTCAGTAGGATTCCGCCAGTCGAAAACAGATTTTTTCGACTGTTCTTTTTTTTTACTGGATTCTTCTGGTCCTTCTTATTTTATTTTATTATTAGTATTATTTTTTCAGCACACTTTTACTTTACAGCTTCTGGACAAGCCGTGGTCACAGGTGTCATCCCTTCTCCTCCCCGGTTCTTGCCTTCAATTTTTATCGCGCATAGGGTCCAGCAATCCCACTGCTCGTCGATTGTTCATCGAATGTTGCTAACTCGCGCTCTCGCGCTTTCCGCAAGTCAATTTGTCCACAAGAAAAAGTCCAAACGAATTTATACGAGTATGCACTCGGCGGGGCTCGAACTCACGAAACTGACCTATACCAGGCTCCAGGATAACCTGATATGCCACCGGGGCGACCGGTTTATCGTCAGTCGAGTCGAATTTGTAGTTTTGTGCTCTTCCTAGAGGCGGTTGGTGTGAGGGAGTACTGCTGTACAGCAGTTGAAATCGGTTTGCAGCTCTGTGCTTCGCGCTTCCTCCGCGAGCAACGACTCGACGAACCCTCGTCCCAGCGAGTTGGTGGCTTTGGACTTTGCGCTTAGCAGAAAGCCGCCAAGCTACGTTCGTGGAGTCGCACTCAGCCGATAGCCGCCAAAGCTACAGCAGGTGCAGCCGTTGTTGACAGCATGAGATCGATACCGCGCGCTGCTGCCGCCGTATGGTACACGCTGCTGGCGATCGGAACTGTGAATGCGTCACGCTGACTTGCGGCGAGAATCAACAGCAGTGGTAGCCAAGCCAGCGTCAGCGCCTTGTATGATACTGCAGTGTGGTACTTGCTGTGGGCGTGTGGCCGTGTGGGTGTGTGTTTGGTGGTGGCATGAGCGATGCGATCGGTTGAAAACACACGTGTAAAACTTTTTCGACTGAGTTTTTCGACTGGAGGATCCAGTCGAAAAAGTCGATTTTTTCGACTGGATCCGCCAGTCGGAATTCTCAGTCATGAAAAAAAGTTGAGTCGAAAAAGCTCCTTGTCGACCGTGTAAAAAAGCCCCATTTAGGCTTCAGTCGAAAAAGGCCCTTTTCGACTGTCAAATCCGGCTGTGTAAGAAACGGCCTTGAAGGTATTTTTACCCAACGACATGATGAACGAGTATCCCCAAAAGTGTCTTCTGATTTTTCATCATATATTTTCATCTTGTTAGAGGAACGCTAATTATGTGGCCCCCGCCTGTGAGACAGAGTAAATCAAACGAATGATAGACGGGGAGTCAACTAAGAGCGCCTAGCAGCGCGGGTAGAAGGCACAGTCCCATGCGAGACGACGAGGGAAGAAATAGCTGGCTAGAGGAATGTTCAAAAATGCGAGCCAGCACACCAGACAGACCATTTGAAACCAAAAAAACAATTTAAAGCCAAATTATAAATCAGTAATACATACAACTGTTAGTCCAATGCCATCCTTAGCCAGTTCATAGGGTCTGCTAGTATGACATTTTTCTTTTTCTATTTCTTTTTTTCTTTTTTCTCTTCTTCTTTCCTTGCTTTCCTGCCTTGTCTTTTCTTGCTTTCTTGTCTTTTTCTTCACTTTGCTTGCCTTTTTCGTCTTGTTTCGTTTTTTCTTCTCTTTTCTTTCCTTTTTTTATCTTCTTTTCTTTTCTTTGTTTCTTTTTCTCCAATTGACTTATGCCTGTCGTGCGTATGCGTAGTGATTGATACTACGTGTAATATATACGTGGTAGTCTTCCTTGGGTGGCAATCGGAATATTTGGTTTCTCTAGGCGTGAGTAGTGAGACGTATGCACCGGCCTGGACCTGGCACATCGTAGACTGACTCCCGATTTCACTTTTATATGTTTCTGGTGGAGACATGAATTGCGTCAGCTGTGATATATGCGTGTACCACCTTGGGTTGTGTGTGTTTTTCCCTGGGGTATTCCTCAGCTCCAGAGTGACTGGAGCCTGTCCTGTGACCACGGACTTGATTATGCGAGTTAATGTGAGAACAACAACAACAACAACGTAAACAGAGAGGCGCGTAGTGCGGTACGAGACGGGGAGAAGAGCTCTTCAATGTAGTAATTAATTGTCTTCTTGAAGGCTGAAGAAGGCATTTAGCTCAGTTATACGTAACAATACGTACCATTATAGTGGACAAAAAATAAGACACCTCCCAATAAAAACTCACTCATATAGTATAGTATGTTACGAGTACCAACAACGCAGCTTGCAAAGATGAGTATTGGCCTGAAATTCGTCAAACTCACGGCTCACGTCCTTGAAAATTAGTTTAAAAATACGTAAAACGTACACAGCTTACAAAGATGAGGTTCGACGAAATATTCGATCTCACAGCTGGAGTGTATTTTCATCTTGTATAATAATATATACTATAGACTAGACTATATGTTGTGTATAGTACCCGGAAAAACGATGAAAATCATCTCGACTCTTTCTCACCTCGAACACCCTGTTCCCGCTGTGGCAGTCTAAGCGTACGGTTCGATGCTGGAGTCCACCGCAGTGAGAAAAAAGTCGTTTTTGAACCGTCCGATCGTGTATACCTTATCTTTGTAACGAATCCACGCTCCGTTTTCCCGCTGGAAATAGCCGTACACCCGCAGCTCCTTACACTTGTCAGGGAACCGAATCTCCGTCGGCTGAGTCGTGCCGTTACTTCCCATGCGACAATCTCCCACCAAGACGTGCTCGATCTGCACCGATTCCGTTGTTGTCGCTTCTTCCCTACCCACGCCCGCTGAAAGCGTCCCGCCCGTGTTGCCCGCCGTCAAGTGTGCACTTATCGACCTTTCAATCTGCTCTCGACGCCCTTTGACCCTCAATTTGTCCTCCTGGATAACCCAGTACGACACTTTATATTCGCTCTCATTGGCTAGTACCAGCTTCGCGGGTTTTCCCCAGGGTGTCCGATATGTTAAGGATGCCCATTTCTTCACGGCACCCATTCCCCTGCGGGTGAAAGAGAGGTGGGTTTCATGTTGTACCAACTCCGAAGCTGACGACGGATCACACGCCTGCTGAGGCCGCCCCTTGCGGCCTAGACACGCTCCCATGACCCTTCCGGTTGGGTTTCTTAGAGAGTCCTGCGTGCGTTGCTGCTGGGACCGACAGGCCGCTTCTAGTATTGTCGATTTTGTTGTCGTAAGGGCCGGTGGTCTTCTTTTGGGTTCTTGGAAAGGGGTTCCTGGGAGAATGAGCTGGAGAGAATGGCCGCGTAGTGGTTCTAAATGGCGCTTGCCACAGAGTATGAGATGCAAAGTTCAAAAGGAACCAGAGTGCATCGACCAGAAAGAAAGGCACGAAGAGTGTTTCATAAGTTCCAACGGTAGCCTTTTTACACGGATTTTCTGCGCGTGAATGCTCTCCCCGACCGTTGCGCGTATATACGAATACGCTGCTCAACATAAATGGCACTATAATTTCGAAAAAATTAATGTATAGTCTATAGTCTAGTGTATATTATAAAAATTAAAATACACTCCAGCTGTGAGATCGAAGATGCATATATATTATGAAAATTGTACTTCAAAGTATTAGAACGACTAAAATATACGGAGTATATTGTATATATTGACATACTTATTGCAAGTTGTGTGTGATATAGGTTGTGTGTCCTTTATTAACTCTTTTTTTTTCGCACACTTCTACATTCCAGCTTCTGGACAAACCGTGGTCACAGGAGGTGTCGGTTCTTGCCTTCATTTTTTATCGCGCATAGGGTCCAGCAATCCCATAGATCTTACATCGATTGTTGCTAACTCATGCTCTCGCGTTATTCGCAAGACAATTTGTGCGCAAGAAAGAGTCCCCACGAATTTATACGAGTATGCACTCGAGGGGATTCGAGCTCTCTAACCTGACACATACCAGGCCTGATACGCCACCAGGGAGACCGGCTATAGACTAAGGTTATAGGTCGGCGACTCCCCTTGGAACCAAAGTGTAGCTTTCAGGGTCAACAGGATGATATTATTCAGACTGTGCGCGAAAAATATACACCCGTTTTGGAGAATATTATTAGGAACTTCTGGCGGCTCTTAGCCATAGCCACAAAAAAACAAAGGTGCCCTTCATTGACATCTGTATATTTATTTATTTATTTATTTATTTTGTCTTGGTTTCTTTCGTTGTTTCTCTCTTTTACAAGGTATTTTGGTTTAATGAGAAGAACACAAAGGGGGAGGGGGGGAAACAGGAGGAGTAGAAGGAAAGCCGTCCAAGGGAATGGGGGCAGGGGGGGCAACAGGAGGAATAGAAGGGAGACCGCGGTGGACGAAGGCAGGAAGGAGATGGCAGACAGGGTAGCAAGGTACCAGGCCGACTAGTAGGTACATAGCACTTTTCGTCTTTTTCTGGGGTATTTTTTTCCCCTTTGTTCCCTCCTTGCGTGTCCAGGTTTTTGGCTCGTGTTCGGATTATCTTATTTTGGTTTTACTTTACTTTATTTTATTTCATTTTATTATGTTTCTTTTCCGAGCTTTGGCTCTCCTTTCCGGTTGGGTTGTTTCTTCGATTTCCCCTTCGTTTTGTTTGTTTCATTTTTTGTTTTGTTTTTATCTTTGTTTTTATTTGTTTTCTTATTGTTTATTTCGTACTTCTCTCTTCCAATGTATTTCTGTTGCTGACGTATGTATGTTGTGCCTGTCGTACCCAGTACTAGGGCATGACATTGCGTTGTCGAATGCATTACGATGCATTATCTCTGTGTCGTGGCTTGTGACCACAGAGCTGATCTTTCTAGGGTGAAGAATCAGTACGGAAACTGGGTGTGCTGGATGTCGACGAGTAGAAGAACGGTTTAATGTGAAGAACACACACACACACACATATACCTCGGCTATGCTCAGTGCATCTAATATAACCGGGAAATCTTCGTAGCATTCTGCCGTCTCTTAGCCATCCCCACGAGAAAAATAAAAAAAATGTTCTTGATTGACATCATCAGTCTGTATACTTACCTCGACTACGCTCACGCCCGAATAATCCAAAATGTTCCTAACATGCCGTAGAAAACAAGCCCGTCGCCGCGTGCGTATGATAAGCACATTTCGACGTTAGTCAATGTGGGGAGAATGTATACCGAGCACTTATCGCGGTAGAAACGAAGGCGCGAATCGCAGTGGCGGAATGGGCGGAGGAGACCCCGGATGCGAATTATGCTTAGTGAGGGAGAAGGAAAAATAAAGTGCAAGTTAATGCAATAGATGCGATTAGCAAACGAGGCAATAAAATGGTGCAAAATACGTTTACGAGATATCTTGTGCACTTCTGATGTGGTATATTGAAACATACGCACCTGCTAGATGAGCCTTCAGAGTTCTTGGTACAGAAAATGGTTGATTAGTCTAATTGATACCATGACATTGCTCTGCTTTCCAGGTACGAGGACTGATTACTAGTCAAAAGCTGTTCTACTTGTCTTCCTCCGAAAACCCTATTACAATTAAATTTTCTATAGTTTCCGCGCACAGACTGACTAAAATCATCCTGTTGACCCTGATAGCTACACTGTAGTTGTAAGGGGAGTCGCCGACCTATATCCTTAATGAGGACACACAACTCGTAATGCGCGCGATCGGAGTATCACACACAGCTTGCAAAGATGAGTTTCGACGAAATCTTCGATCTCACAGCTGGAGTGTATTTTCATTTTTTTTAGTACTCGTAGATTATCCTATTGATATTAACAACATTATATACTTTTCTTAGCTCACACAAAGCACACTTTTTTCTGGACTCTTAGCTATACTGCCAGTTAAGCGACCCACACATGCCAACCGGTATCTGCCTATACGAATTTTACGTCAGTACCTGGTGCGCAGGATATAAACGCACACCCACCTGGCCAGTCTCACTTCTCCCTACAATAGTACCAACTGTTGAAATACTGCGGTGTACCAGGAATATTGGTTGTGCTGACCAATAGACTCGTCACACCTCATCCTGTGCTGGCTCCCCTACTGCAGTGTTGTGTTTTTGTTTGTTCTGTTTTGTTTTGTTTTGTTTCGCACACTTCTACTTTCAAGCCTCTGGGCAAGCCGTGGTCCCAGGTATCGTTTCTTGTTCTTGCCTTCAAGCATAAGGTTCAGCATTCCCACTGTTTGTCAAACTTTTATCGAGTGTCACTCTTTACCAGGTATGTCAAATTATTAAAACCACGAATATGTGCGAGCGTGTACCTGTCGATCGCCCCGGTGGTCTAGTTGTTGTTGTTGTTGTTGTTGTTCTCACATTAACTCGCATAATCAAGTCCGTGGTCTCAGGACAGGCTCCAGTCACTCTGGAGCTGAGGAATACCCCAGGGAAAAACACACACAACCCAAGGTGGTACACGCATATATCACAGCTGACGCAATTCATGCCTCCACCAGAAACATATAAAAGTGAAATCGGGAGTCAGTCTACGATGTGCCAGGTCCAGGCCGGTGCATACGTCTCACTACTCACGCCTGGAGAAACCAAATATTCCGGTTGCCACCCAAGGAAGACCACCACGTATATATTTCACGTAGTATCTATCACTACGCATACGCACGACAGGCATAAGTCAATTGGAGGAAAAGAAACAAAGAAAAGAAAAGAAGATAACGGAAAGGAAAGAAAAGAGAAGAAAAAACGAAACAAGACGAAAAAGGCAAGCAAAGAGAAGAAAAAGACAAGAAAAGCAAGAAAAGACAAGACAGGAAAGCAGGGAAAGAAGAAGAGAAAAAAAAGAAAAAAGAAATAGAAAAAGAAAAGAAAGAAAAATGTCATCCTAGCAGACCCTAGGAACTGGCTAAGGATGGCATTGGGCTAACAGAGGGTATCACGTCCATCATCAATGGCACCTGGGAGAGAACTAGACCCTCGAGTACTACAGCAAGCGTTGGTCTCGACGAGTTCGATTGCAACCGTGGTCGGATTTGACTTATTTGTGAAAGCGTAAAAACAAGGATGAACAACTAGCTGCTGAGGGCGGCAACCAGCGTGGGTAGGTACAATTCGACGCGAATCTACTAGTTAGAGGGAAAAAGAAGCTGAATTATTCTTGCTACAAAAAAGAAGGCACATATCCCAGCGGGGAGGGAGGAGAAGGGCCAGTTTAGTCACACCGGATCCGAGTTACTACTGGGAAGGGTACAGGAGAGCGAGGTTAATAAATGGGATGAAACGAAAACAGAATATGTTTCATGTGCCCGCGCAAAGAGGCGAAACTTCCAGTTCATGGCACGGTGCTGACAACGCCATCCGTTTTAATGGGGTGACTATTTGTTACTGCTTATCTATTTTTTTGCCTCCTGCGGATAAGGGAGAAATGAAGCTTAAGCTCACTAAAACGTCAACGAATTTTCGTACACGTCATGGGTCAACTCATCTCAATTGCATTCGCAAGGCAGCGGTAGCTGACGTGTACTTCTGTTCCTTCGTGACAGCAAGAGCGCGAGCTGTTCGTACCGGCGATCCCCGTTACCACTCCGGCAGCGAAAGCTGCCGGTGAACGCGGATTCGTCGGTAATTCCACCCGATCTGATGCCCTGGGGATCAGCTGCGGTGGGGATATCTACCCAGAACGACATCGTTGTGGGTACTGTGTAGGGGACCAGTCCACATTTATATACGCTTTTGTAAGTGGCATTTGAGATATGAGCACGGCTGAAAGAAGGCCGTTTGATGCGGAAATCGCGTGTTCGGGGTCCGTCTTACGAGCCATACAAAGGACTATGTTAAGGACTTTAGAGAGGTATTAGTCCGTTTGACCACTTGCAACTGGTTAACCAATAGCTTACCCAAACTAAGCCTTATAACACTCTCCCCCCCTGAAACGGCGGGATAGAAGGTCGGCCGGATATACGGCGGACCTCTGTCAATATCCAAGCCGTTTCATTTCCTGGGGATACCGGGGAGAGTATTTTTCAAGTTCGCCATGGGGAAATCTGAAAAAGTTTATTATGGTGGATGTGGGGATCGAACCCACGACCCAAAAACCCATGGTCTGTCGACGACGCCATTTGTTAAGGACTTTGTGGGGTATTAGTCCGTTTGACCACTTGCAACTGGTTAACCAATAGCTTACCCAAACTAAGCCTTATAACAACTACGACAGCGGGCAACAACAGCGGAATTAAAAAAATCCGTACATATCACAAAGGGTGAAAAACATTCAGCCCACTCTGAAATGCCTCATGGAGGGGCTACCCCGTCTTTCCTCCGTCATCTTTGGGCCCACTCGCGCGCGAGGCTTACTTGCTACAATACGTCGTCTGTGCATTTCAGACCTAAATGAATATTTTGTATGTGAAAGAGCGTAATAAATATTTACTCAGTCTTCGTGGACATCTTGAAAAACAAATATCGTGGATAGTTAGACGCTCGTGCGAAAGTTCGGAGTCAACAACGAAAGGCTGACAGTCACCTCCTTCAAAACGGTATCCTTGATCACACTCGTTGCTCTGGTGGAGCGGGCAAAAGTGTTTCCGTTCCATATATTGTGCGTGCCAACATTTTTGTCGGCAATACCGATGTCGTCACGCATGACGGTCTTGAACCCAGCGTTATGGTCCGCCCTGCGATGGGAACAGTTATGATTTGTCATCTGAACCAAACAGTGAAAAGGCCTCTGTTCGAGTGCTGACCAGGCACCGGGAATTGCTAACCACACGGATGGCCAACTCGCAACGCGTGTTTCCTGCGTTATCTCTACCTTTACGCGTGATGGACTGCTTGTCAACGACGCAGGGGGGGGTCCCGTGTGTGGCGGAAGACGAGAGCACACGTCCGATCGATATGGCCGGGGGATGTTGTGTGTGCGGTATAACGACCCGGCAAGTCTTGACGACGTTGTCGTCGTGATGTAAGGTTTTGATGTAGAGGCGCCCATGCAAATAAGATTACAACCGGCATATGTTGCCGGCTAGACCGGTGACGGACATAATGACATGGTAGATATGTCTCTGGAGGAGGACTCGTGGATGCTCCGACCCAGGTTACGATAAGGGGGTGGTCCGTATTTTTGCGACCTCTTTTGCAGGGGCCAGGAGTCACTCGCGCGAAACACCCCCTGTTCCTTTGCGGTCATAAAGTTGGGTGCTTAGGTATTGACGAATATAGCGACGTGAATCCGCATTCCAATAGTTAGCCACGCTGCGCCAAGAATGTCGTGTAAAGTCGTTTCATCAGTAAGGTACAGAATCTCTCGTGAGACTGAATTCCGTTCGTACCGTGGAGACGTTTTGTTGTCCTAAATATCCAAAATTTCCATATTTGTGAAATGTGTCTTCAAATACAGAGGCGTTCTGTCATAATTTGTGAAATTCTTCAGCTCCAATATAGACTATATGGAAAAGTTAACAATCACAAATTAGGAAATTCTGTCCTCGGTTTACACACCTGGAAGGAAGTGCTCCGACAAGCGCCGTGGCTCAACGTTGGGACCATCGAGTAGCTTTAAACGTTGACCAGGGTGGTCCAACATTATGGCTGATGGAAGGAAGCGGCCTGGGCCTCCGGGGGGATCATCCTCGAATCGGGCGAAACAACGATTCATCCTTCCCAATTTTCCAGGCACGAGGCGCTGGAACATTAATAATGCCATCGCTAGTGTCCTCGTCGTGCTCGGAATGATCCTGACACCAAGAGCTGCTGTCGCTGGATTGCACGAATCTACTTGGCCTGGGTGCTTTCCTCTGCGGTCTTCCGGGATGTTCGCTCATGCAGGCTGTGTGACGACGCGCGTGACTGCTGGTGTGGGTGGTGGTGGTCTTGCTTTATGTCTCAGCTTTTAAAAATCAGGGGAAAAAACAAACAACCCCGCGCTCGATGTCAATGCAGACATTTTTTCATAGAAATCCCGGAAAAAGAGGAGGAAATTTATAAAATTCACATCTCCAGCAAGAACGGCCCGTAGACCCGGTGGTGAAAATCCCCTACCTCAGGCTTGGTCGATTTCTGTCCGCGCTGGGCAGGGCTGAAGGCGACTCCACGTCACCATGGAATTTCGACACCCACGAAGGGAGCGTTGAAGATCCGCGGTCAGCTCTGTCGTGCAAGGCGGCGCGCGAGTTTTGCGCCCACTGGCGACGGCCACCCGTGATGACACGTCTCCGGATCCGACGTCGGAGCTAACGGCTACATTGTGATCAGCCCATTAGTAGCACGTGCCGGTACATGATGATCCTGTGGATGCCCGTGCCGGTGATTTCCTACGAACTGTTCGGATGCGAATATCTGTACTGGATGGACCGGAAATGTTCGACGCAATACTTTGCGGACGGCAGCTGGCAATTTACAGACGACACGACGCCCATCCGTGACCGGGACAAAGAAGGGGCACAGAATGCCGGAGTAGCCGACGTGAACACAAGGGAGGCGATCTTTGTGCATACTGATTGCTTGCTTATGACGTAAAACCGCTCCCGCATTCCGTAGCTGGCTCAGTGCTATCAAGTATCACACCGGCGTGGCACGGGCGCCGTGACAAACATGCTACGGTACAGGAGAACAATACACTTCGCCGAGCGTCCGCACTTGAAGAATAACGTACCGAACCCAACACCCGATGATGATTTCCAACTGAACGTGAGACCAGATGAACAAATCCATGACCTAGAGATGATGCCAACTAAACGAGTTGGAAATTTGTGGACGATGTTCGGATAAGAAACACCCATACTTTCAGGAAAACAAAAAGTTACAAAAGTGTTTGTCGTAGCACCCTCAAGCTTTCCAAACACACAAACGATCGGAGGGCACGAAGCAACGACTATGCCACAAGGAGGGGAGGGGGAATGTACAAATAAAGGCGAGTATTTTCACACACGAACAATCAAACGGCCTGATAACAAACCTGTACGCGATACGTTTGCCTTGGAGATTTTACCCTGGAAGTGCAGGGCGTCCCTTGCTTCCTGACGTTCGCAGCAACTCTGCCCTTGTCGGCGACGACAAAAATAATTGGACTTGGTTGAAATTGATAGAACGGACTGTAAATCTACTTCATTGGGTGGTCGCGCTAGCGTTCACTCTCGCCATACAATATTGACGACAAAACAAAGTATAGCTATTCAATTTGTCTGGTGACAAGGGCGGGAATGACGATTATCCTCGCTAGATCATCAAATGGTTGAAAGCAGAGCCGACTGAGATTGGCCGGACGAACAGAAGTAACAGTGGTGGAACAGTTAAACGTTCTACGAGTGATGCGCGTCATGTTGCGTGGTTGTGGACGGCAACGTATACCAATAACGGTGGTTCATGTATATGCCATCGTGATTGCAGACCCGAACAAGACGTGCAATTTTTTTGATGCCACGGAAGTAACTTCGAAAATTTCGATCAGCAATCTCGGGGAACACCCTTGTGTTGGTAAACATTTTGCGCTTTGAAATGCGACCTGGAACAGACAACCTTCCAAATAACGCAGAAGAAGGCGTTAAGAGAGAGAGCAGGTTTGTTCGTTTCGAAACGGTGTTCCGTCATTTCCTCTAAGATTCCCGTGTCCTTCAGCGTTCAAATGGGCGCACGTGTATGAGGCGAGTTGAGAGGAGAGTGGCCGAGTAAGATATACTGTGTAATAGTTTGAATACAAATGTCGACCATTGTGTCAGACATCTCTAGTGTTGATTGTGCTGCCGCGCGCGACTCTCACAACGCCTGTGCCGACACTCGAAGCCCGTTGTAAATCTTATGGCATTCCTTCGGGGAGCCGGGGAGTTAGGGCTGACGTTTGCTTGGGGTTCGAGATTGTACTTTACAGCACAAAGTGATGCCGATTTCAGCGACGAGGTCAACTATAGATGTTCGGTAAAATTATCGATAGTAGCCGTGAGGGGTGCAGCCGTCAAATCATGTGTAAAACCCAGACGTGTGTGACCGCGCGGCGTCATAGCAAAGAGCCAGACAGTATTTCTCTAGGTGATTGGGTGAGAGATGCATTGTTCACTGGTGCAATTCGTTCGAATATGTGTCAGAAACCAAGCGGAAACACCATCCCTATTTCCGCGTTAACCAGGAGGGCAAAGCATTTGCTGCTAGCCCATGCCACAGCTCCCCTCGATTCCATGACATTCACGTTCGACTTCATATCATCAGAGAACTAGACCTTTCGATAGGATCGAAACTCTGTTTGTAGGTACGGATTATGAGAGGGTGGATTTTGTGACTAAAGCCTTAGCGGCGGTTCTATTGAAGGCCGCGAGGGACACGAAACCACACACCATCCCGGGTTTCCAGTCCAACCTTGTCTTTGCATATTTGATGAGCCCCACTCAGTCGATTTCGCCGCATCCCAGTCTCGGCGCTTTCCGACCTTCAACCACCGGTTTCCCCAGCTGGCAGAGGGTTTCAACCCATAGTGGTACGCCCACGGAAGATGGAGATTCATGTTTAGGTTAGCCGTCAGCCAGGTTTTAACGGGGCAGTACATCTCGAAACCGGGGTGCGGCAATTGTCGAAAATCGGTGACGTCTTTATAAGACACAAAGATCAAAGCTAGACTAGTGCACGGTGGGGGGGTACCCTCAATTTTTCGCTACCCGGTCGCTACCCGGTCGTCATCGCTCGCACGAGTGACTCTTTTTCTCACTGACAAAAACCAAGTTAGGCAATTCGTTTGAAACAGCATAGCTAACCATATCTATATCGAAACAAATAATCAGCACAAAAGCCAATGACCTCATGGATCAGGGGGCTCACTCGCGCGGGTGACCCCGAGCGAATGGAACTGAAATGCCCCGACAAAGAACATTACCCCTCCGTTCGTAGCACTGGGCGGGTTCCGCGGCAAAGATGAATGGCCTCTCCCGCCTTGGGGAAAAAAAAAAAAAAAAATCGACTTCAGGAATGGTTCTGAAACGCCCAAAAATGCCGTTAAAAAAACAAGTATGAAAAAAAAAGTTGCCCTTCGGGCCGACCTTTTTTTTTCGCCGCATTGCCGACTTTTTCGTTTGGATACGCCCTCGCCATTCGACTCCGCTTGGTCGAATTAGGGGGGGTAGAGCCACTCAGAAAGTTGGTCAGTCAACACCTCGAGGTGGGAGGCTGCCTTCAAAATGCTGGGTGGCCTGGGCCCAGCGGTTACCACCAAAGGCCGATGTACACGCATCATGTTTGCTGGCGCGGACCAACACACGGTTGAACAGACATGGGCTCCGCACGAACTCGGCCTCAGGCTCCTCACCTCCCGCATAGATTCGAGGGTAAAGGGAGGAAAGACTAAGCCAATCGAAGGCTATCCGAAGCCGTTTGAAGTATCTTTGTCTGAGATGGCCCGCGAAAAGGCTGATGAGGTCATGGCGGGCAAGCGCCGGGCTGCCGCGAACAAGGGTATACCACAAGCAGGAGGTGGCGGTGGTGCCGACAGCAGGATGAGCTGCCCCGTCATCCTGGCGATTCACGCTTCTCAACCGCAGATGGCGAGGACTCGAACCACTGGCAGCAGCAGCTATGCGACCTTTGGGCGGACTTCAAGAAGCACAGCAAAGTGTACATGGCGCATCACGCCAAGGCCAAGTGGCAAACAAACTGCCACGGGCTTTGCCTGCGAACGTTTGAGGACGGCGACATCGTAATCGAGACAGATTTCATCGAAAAGTACACTCACGTGCCCCAAGCTGACCTGACGTGCGCGAGGCACGAGACCACTACCCTCATGGTGGCCATCGTACATTTCTGCCCGCAGACATGGGAGGGCGGCGGAAGGGTGCATTTGAGCGAGACATGGGTATTTGCTTCCGCGGACCCTACCCACGACTTCGACTTCCACCTCCATGCGCTGAAGCAGATCGCTGACTACTATCTGGATGGGGAAGGAAGTGCGGCTGCTGCCGCCGCTCTAGAGGACGGCCGGGTGCCCCGCATGCACATGTTCACCGACGGCTGTGCCAAGCAGTACAAGGGCAGGCGCAACTTCCGCTTTTTGTCCAGCAGTGTACGTGAGCTTGGCTTCATCGTTGAGCACCATTTTGCGGCCACCTCTCACTTCAAAGGTTGCCACGACGGCATCGGTGGTGTGATCAAGAACGCCATGAGGAACTCGGAGCGACTCAACAAGGTGATCACCGGCGCAGCGGGCGTGGTGAAATTCGTGGACGAGTATTTTGCCAAGATCGGCAACAAGGACCTCGCCGAATACTTCGCAACGTGGTCGGCCTACCGTATCCGACGCGTGCACGCTAAGCTCATCGAGTTCAACGCCATCTACAGACCGACCCGGACGCTTCAGGGCATCAAAGGTACTCGAGACATCTACGTGTTCGTCGGGGTCAACAAGCCTAGACCGGACGCCTCCACCTCGACCAGACTTGGGAGGAATGCCGAGATCCCGGACGTGGTCAAGAAGGATTGGTCGTTGGCGAGGGCGGTGCACGAGGGAGTGGTGGAGGGAACGGGGCTGTCCGTGAAAAAGGCAAGGGAGTATGTTGAATGGACTCCTGCGTGGAAGAGGGGGGAAGGGGGCGAGGGGGGCGGGGGGGCCGGGGCGGAGGGTTCTGAAGAGCCGATGGGGGGGGGGAAGCGACCCAGTCGGAAGCGGTCTTGGAGTGTGCGGCTCAGTGACCAGGAGGAGGGAGGGGGGGGGGGGTCTGAAGAGCCGGGGGGGGGGGGGGGGGCTGCCGGGGAGGCGGGCAGGCCCAGGCGCAGTGGTCGGGCGGTAAGCACGAATGTCAGGCTCAGGGATCAGGGGTGGAGCAGTTCGTCATCTTCAGACGAAGATGCGGGTGAGGGAGACGGAGAAGCGGGGGGGGGGGGCGGGCCCAGGCGCAGTGGACGGGCGTTAAGCGAGAACGTCAGGCTCACGGATCAGGGGTGGAGCAGTTCGTTGGCCGTCGGGAACTCCAATTCATACGCCGATGCAGATGTGGTGGAATCTGAAGAAGAGGAAGAGGAGGAGGATGAAGAAGAGATCGAGGATTCCGCGTCAGGGGTTGTTGAAACGATTCGTGTTGAGAATGTTACTGTCAGGCACGAGGTGTACACCTCGGCGGCGTCTTGTTTTTGCTCAGCGTGTCGAGTGCGTGACTACGACAAGTGTACGATTTTCTCGACGTACCCGGCTCTTGTCCCTCGGCGTCAGTTGAATGTGATTGAAGAGAAGGTTATCATGGACACCGGGGTCGACCCCGCTGGGGCGGATGCACGGGCCGGTGGTAGAAACAAAAAAAACGAAGGAAATAAAGTTCCCGAGCAGGAGCAGCTTCTGTTCGATGCAGAGGATTACGGGTACACAGTTTGGGGAATCTTTCTGCGGCGGTACGTAGAAAGGGAGGTAGAGCGGGCAGGGTGTCGTGTAGATAAAGCGTGATTCGAATTTTTGGGGGGATTGTTAAATAATATGCCTCCTACGTAGGTGGTGAACATTTGTTCTTGGTGTTTTCGGCGGCGGCAGCGGCGGCTGCAAACCATGTGGCCCGAAGGTGCCATAACTTTGCACACAATCACAATTGGAAATTTCTGACACCGGATTCGTGATCCCCGCCCCAAAATTACCATAACCTGAATTTTGTAGCTTCATCTGAGCCATTTTCAAACCCGGGGATTTTTTGGCTCCATCCCCGGGTTTCGCGTTTCGATTCTTAGCCACCGGAATATACTAATATCCATTGAAACCCGGGGAAGACGAACGAATTTCCCCCCCAAATTTTACACAGCATGATAACTTTATCATAGAATCATGCCAAAAAAAAATCGAAGGTTGGGGGGTCCGTGGGAAGAATTCACGGAACCCCCCCAAAAAATATTCATCTCTACCGCGGAACCCGCCACTGGTCACAAAAAGAGCAAAGGCGTAGGTTAAGTGAACTTTCGCACATCACTCGAGGACAACACTGATACGTCCCCCCACGAAAACCCACTGCCCGGAAAAGAGAGACAAGCTCAACATGAGATGACCGAGAGCATCGTGTTAGGCGGAAAGTACTCATAGGCAACCTCAACTGACTCAGAGGCAGACGATAATTCTTTGAACCTGTAAAACACAAATGTAGCTCCGACAAAATTTAATGGTCATACTAACTGATAGTTCCCCACATGTGGAGCTCAGAAAATCACATGTTAGCCCACAACGTGCAAACCCCTCCCGTGGTATGCCTCAGCATATCATACGAACTACGGTGGCTACTTGTCAACACGTGCAAGAAAAACGGTTGCCTGAAGACAGCTCGGTTTTCGCGGATGTAGTTGGAAAAACCCATGTACTTGCGCACGCTCAAATATAGTGAACCGGGGGTATAACTCGCCCCCGTAACGGGTGAGCAGGTGTTGGATTAGCTAGGAAAAGGTCAAAAGATCGGGCGAAAAAACTGCGCATTCCACCGATGTTCACATCGTTACAATTACCCTTCCGAGAAAGGGGGATAATGCTGGTAAAACTACGAAGTCCATATTTCTAGTTCATGTTTCTCATCGAGTGACCCCGGCTAGACTTCTTGACAGGCTACTTTCCTCTTGGATCCCCCGCCGGAACTCTATCGTTATATGATATTTTATACGAGGATAAAATTGTCACCCAACACCTCCCGAGTACCCTAAGGGGCATTTGTTGATAGAGAATCCCGTGGATTGTGGGCATTGGCCACGGTCATCGTCCAGAATGCGGCCGTTGCTTTGATTGAAATGGTTTCACGTGTATTACAAGAAGTGTTTCGCCTGCCATCCAGGTATCCCTCTGAGAGACAGTAGTAGTTTTGTTTTTCATTGAAATGGCCTGTGGCCCACGTGGTGTTGTCATTGCTGTGGTGCACCAGGGGTGTTGTTCGTTTGGTCTGAACCGAAAACGACGGTTATGCGTTGGAGAGGGTGAACATAAACCTCGCTTTGCTCCCTGACTTCCTGACTCGGGAGTAGAGAGGGACTCTACCAGCTCTTCCTCTATGACCCCCTCTTCCGTGTTCTCTACTCCAGTACGCCGAATATAGAAATTGAGGTAGTCACGTCACCCGGCCTTCGATTTTGCGAACGGTCTATACGGCGACTTGGGGCTGCTGCAGTAGCACAAGACGGTTGAAACCCACAAGGCACAAAAATAGGACCAAAATGAAGATCCTGGCTGAACGAAGGTGGCTCTCTGTTCCGGCAGCTACATCTCCTCGCAAGTGTCCCTGCATCCCACCAAATTCGGCTACAATATCGCGGGTCAGGGCGTGGGGGGCAGCGTATCTTAGTCTTACGCGGCCCGAAAACACTTTAACGAGGTTATGCCGTGGAATTAACGTTCCAAGCCAGCAACACAAAGATGTGCCTTCAAAGTTGCAAGTCAGCAGCACGAAAAATTCGCCAAGTCGATCCAAAGTCGATGGCTTGATTAGTTTACCATTTTATTGTGGATTACACTCCGGAATACTAGGAGAGCAAGGTTTCGTCGACCCGTCTCTCGAAGCATATGTTGTACTTACAAAGGTGATTCAAGGCAAAGCCCACCCAATATACCATGGGCCGCGCCGGCACCACCTTTAGACGTGAAAAGGACAGGCACACACGATACTGTGAAATATCCTACGTGCCTGCGTCTTATCTGGCTCCCAGAAGCTACACCAGGCGTTCGAGTGCTAGCGACCGTTTGCTTGAGCGAGGCACGAACAGGCTGCGCGGGAAAAAAAATCAAACTCATGAACAACACCCAGCTAAGGCAACTCCGGAGGTCTATTGCACGTTTCGCTGAGTTGGGTCGGGCCCCGGATGTGGGTCGCAAACTGCAGGTGGGAACTATTCTTCTGAAGGACGTTCAAAGTTGAGCCGCAGCGATTCTCATTGGTAGACGCACCCAGTCGGGGAGGTCGTGCAACATCTTTTGACCGGAGGCGTATTGTACGATAGGGTTGGTTGGTTCCTAGCCCGCTAGGTTGTACACGTTTTCACGGTTTAGGGTAGGTTTTACGTTTGACAAACGTATTCTTCGGGTGGGCGATGTAGCACCTGATGCGAGAGAGGATCCTTGGCAAATTGAAATGCCACCATCGTTGTGCGTCCTCTAGCATATTTAGATGCTACCACGGTTGTGAGTCTTCTTCGTGCCACACAGCCGAAAACCCGAGGAATTAATCCTCGGCGTACGGAGAAGACGACGAAAAACAACAATTATCAAACGCTGGTTTGTTTGGTTGTTGAACCACGGGTGTCACACGTGAATCGTTTCTAGGGGCGGGGTGGTAAATCTATCCAGAATGTGCGCCCTGGAGCGGAAGCTATCGGTCCCCACGTCCCTGCGCGGCGACCCCGTGTGGGCTGTAGGTACGGTATGAAAAACGTCCATTTTACGCCATATGAGACTCCCAGAGCACCTACCTTGGAGCTTGCACAGGACATAGAGAGAGGGGACAGAAAAACCCGCAGCAAGAGTTTTGTCGGTTTCGCAAACGAAGGCACGAGGAGGGTCCTTCGACGTAGGACGGACATATGTGAAGTGCGCCATATCAAAATCAATTAACTTTGGACATCGGTTTCGGTGACCTAGATCTAGATGTTTCTCTCCATTCTCCAAATGGCTGCCACCGAAACCATACTTGACATCCCCCGTTTCCATAGACCAGGCGTACTGAAACACTTCCCCACCCGTCCCGGCCACGCGTTGTCGCCTTTCCGTTGGGGAAAGGTTATTCGTCACACGCCGATTCGCTTGGCGCACGTGTGGTTGCACCACTCGCTCCGGCGCCCCCAAGCCCGAGTTTGCCGTAGAATCACGGCGTGCAATTTACCCGCCTAGGGTTTATACACCCCAAAGGCAGAGCCAATAACCCCCTATTGCATATAGACAAGTATTTGGTCCGGGTCTACGGCAGGCATGGTACCCCCCCGCTCACTACACGGTTGGAGCCACTGGCGCGCGTGACTCTACATATTCTCAAGAACAAAAATACTTTGAGCGAGAGTTTAGGAGCGGATTGGCGTACCATTTTCATTGCGGGTTTACAGTGACGGTGGTCGCGAAGTGTTAGAGCCACATAGGCCTGAGACCGCCAAAAAATACGGGAGCCACTAGCGCGAGATCAAGGCTACGTTAGGGGGGGTACCCCCATTATCACTGGTGCGTTTGAAAATGGTTTAGGCACTTGTTTTGGCGCAGCTGAAACCACCTTTTCACTGCGGATTGATTTCGTCAATGTAAAACTTGAAGAAAACGCAAGATCGCATAGTAGCAAAGGGGTTACTCGCACGAGTGGCCCCTAGCCACTGAAATTAAAGGCCCAAAAGGGGACCCCCCTACCGTAGCCTGGGTCGCGAGTGACCCCAAAACAAGGCAAAAGAAGACCCCGAACGTGACCTACACCCCTGCTCATTTGATAAGACGGGGCGTCAAGACACGGTTCACAAATGGAAAGCTATATGCCAACCCTGCAGGTTCGCTGCAATCGCGTGATCTAGCTAATATACCTCCGGTTATACATTGCGACAAGATTACAAGTATTTTTCTGGTCCCGATATTCACAAAAAGAAGGAGTTCCTGAGCGCGCACCCCGGTGCCCTGGTGGGTAGTCGAAGAGCTCCAGGTAACCGATAATCTCTCACCCGTGGTCACTGAAGAGAAACGGTAGTCGATCTCCTCGATAAACTCAACCGCTGATAGCACCACACCAGAAGCGTCATTATGGTTCACGCATTTTCCTGTCACATTCCCGTTCCTGCGCTCCCCCCGCCCCAGCCCCATACACACAGGTCGATCATCCACCATGCCCACTCCGCTCATCTGCACCCCCAACAGTTCTCCCGCCGCCCACTGCCACGACGTGCCTTTGTAATTCGGGGTAGCCAAAATTGAGCTTGTATCTCTCTCCAGACCATGCCTCTGGGTGTTCGGTTTGCAGAGGGGCATCGAAACGTTTCCCTCGTTGCATAAAGCGTATCAGGACGCTGATCGCGCAACGGGCTACGGAGCGAGCAATAAAATCGTTCAACGAGCAACCATAATCGTCGACGGCATTTCATTCCTCGTGTTTATTCGCTGTCAGTCTTTATGCCTCCGTCGTTGCCCCTACCGGCGACGCGTCCTACCGCAGGAAAAACACGTACGATGTGTAAGAAGTTCGTCACACGAGGACGTCTGTACCTTGCCCAAGAACCGTCTACATAACTAAAACGCAAGCTGTGACCAATACGCGATCCCGCGGCCGAGATATCCGACAAACGAAAATTCGTCAAATATGTCTACTAATCAGTTCCATCTCTCAAGAAGTACTACTTACATCGTATCCGCATACGTTATTCTGATAGCTCCTCATATCGAAGTGACCCGTTACTCTTGAACCATGACAGCACCAAAAATGACACCCTTAACGGAGTATGACTACCCATAATGTGCCCCGTCCTACGCCTCCATTGTCGCTACAACCAGACACGGTAGCGGTACCCCCCCTTTCGATGCTCTGCTTCTACAAACATACTGTGCCCTACCTTGGAATATTTACGATGCTTTAGGTGATATGCCGTTCAACCGTTTATGAACGCAAGTTCCCTCCCACCCGCAACAGCCGAGCGTCATCTCAGGCTACCGTAAATGGGTACCATTTTTAGGTCTTTTTGTTTTTGCAGTGGGGCGGGGTCACTCGCTGTTCAACAATTCACGCGACTGTTCGTTCCATTGCCAGTGACGCATCTTACCGTAAGGATAACACGTAATTTTTATACGAGGTTCATCACATGAGCAGCTCTGTACCCAACCCAGCCACTGAATATATGATACATGTGAGATACAACATAACACCTGTCGCCGATTCGCAGGTTCGCGAAAGAAGTATAGAACCAAGGCTCCGGTAGGGGGGGTACCCCCATTTTCACCGATGTGTTTGAGCCACTCGCACGAGTGGCTCTGTACCCCACGGATGAAGATGGTTTAGGCACTTGTTTTGGCGCAGCTTAGATCGCCTTTGCATTGCGGATTAATTTCGTCAATGTAAAACATGAAGAAAACGTAAGATCGCATAGGAACAAAGGGGTTACTCGCGCGAGTGACCCCTAGCCACTGAAATAAAAGGCCCAAAAGGGGACCCCCCTACCGTAGCCTGGGTCATAGGAAAAACGATGTTCGTGGAAAAAATCACAAAATAATCCCATCACACGAGTCATCAGCCTTTACATCAGATTTACAGATATTGTTTTGATAGATCTTCATATCGAAGAGACTCGATACTTTGAAAACATGTGGGAGCCAAAGGTGTCACCTATAGCGAAGTGTGGCTACCAAAAGTGCTTCCTCCCACACCTCCCACGCCCCTACTACCAGACATGGTGGTATAATGCGCCCTCACAGTTGCCGTAGCTGCACTCCTCATGCTGCTGCTCTGTTGCCAAGAAGACCTGTGGCCAACCTTGGGTGTATACAACCCTTTCTGAGAAATTCTGTCCTGAGCCATCCACGGACCCCAGTCGACTGCCGCCCATAAGAACAAAAAACTAGAAATTTATGTGTACTGTATGATAAATCGGTGTATCGTCCTTAGTCAACAGTGGGCCACATGCCGAACGAAATCATGATGCCCATTGTACATAATATCCAGCTTTCACTTCTTCGCGCTGCGAAAACCGTCTCATGACCCACCCCACCCTCTTCGTTGCTATCGTATCCTCCTTTCACACGGTTTCTGATGTTCGACCCCACGCCCCCGTTTGTGTTGTAGTTATGCCTCTTTCCCCTTTGCCTCCTCTCCTTCCCCTAACTTTCGAGGTATGACGTGGACCCTCTCACCCCGTCCAGTTAACCTCCTCAGCAATAGCACCGATCGTCGTCGCAACATATACGTAGTGTCGTATCGCCTTGGCCTTTGCAACGCCAGAAGGATTATATGGAGGGGCAGTGAAATTGGCCGTAGTTGTCCGGGATGTCCCGACCTGCCCTCGCAAGTACTGATATTTGTGTCGTTCTCCCTTCTATTGCCTCCCAGCTTCACGGCCGTTGTCGTTTGTTTCATGAGTCTTTACAATGTTTATGAAACAGCCGCCTATCTCGCCCTCGACGCTTTCGCTGTTGGAACCACGTATTCTAAGGATATATTCACTTGACGTTAGTGTAGGGACGGATTCTGGGGCATTAAAGGGGTTAACAGCCATGCAGCACAACGTCAAGATCAGGTGAGTTGCACCACCCTCCTGGGCCTCCCATCCCCGACCAAATGCTCCACGACGGGGCGTGTTGTGCTCCACGACGAGGCATGTTGTATGGTTAATGAAGGAAAATAGTCTGCTTTCCACAAGGTCGACCCTTTCCCCCCGAAACGTACGGAACGTCTTATTGTCTCGGCCTCGTCGAAAGCAGTGGGAGTCTGGGCAGGTCGAGCAAGATCGAGCAGAGAGCCACAGACTTCGACAGAAACCGTAAAGAGTTAGTCCCACCGTATCGGTATTTTCTAGTGTTGCTTTTGTATCGATATGCGACACGTCCATTATATGCCTGGCCCAGGAGCATATTACGGATTAGCCATTGATGGCAGGAAAAGCAAAGCAGACAATACCATGTCCTGGTGCGTGTTCCACTGGCGGCAGTTTGTCCACCATATCGACTCCTCCCCAACATTTGTCGTCGTCGCCGTCATGGTCGTCGTGGCCGAAGAGTCCTTGCGGCCCTCTGTCGGAACCAACCACGGCTACGGAATGGCAGCATTTCGCCCCAATGCCGCTGCCATTTATTCGTCCCACACGCGGATGGCTCAAACCTTCGCTCAAGACCGACGTTAGGGGTACCTATTTGACGCGGCGAAAATAGAAATTTTCTCTTCGGTTGGAATGTCGAGACACCGACGGCCTCAATCGTGAACCCGTTACTACAAGCTTCACCTTGACACCCCAATATTTCCTCGCAGGTCTTAGATCGCACAAGCCAGAGGGATGCTTCCGCGTGTTGGGAACAATTGCACTGCACGTCATGCCCGTGGCCTTCATTTATGGGAGAAGAGTCTACCACTGCGGACCTCAGCATCAGCATCGAAATGTTTCGTTTGTCGTCATAGCTATCCACTTGTTTTCCTTGACGCAAATCCTAGCTTCGTGAAGCTCGCGCGCCACGTTTTCTCTTGATCGTATGGGGACGCCCGGTCGCCTGCCAGGTACTGCCAGCGGTGAAAAGTTCAAAGCACGGAAGAGGATACGTCGACAAGACGTTAGATCCGAAAAAAAACCCGGGCTTGTGCCTAGCTTTCTAAGCTCGCCAAGTTGTGCCGGTTGATGTCATTTTAACCTAGAGAACTTGCCGAGGATGCGTTGGTGGTTCGACGGAAGAGGTGCCATAACTCTTTTATTAATTTGTCAACACTTGAGACTCGTTCTACGAGAGAGATAACACTATCTGGGGCAGCGACACTATCAAATAAAATACCGGGGCTCTTTAGCCCGGTTTCTCATGAATGTCTTCTGAATGTCGTTTCGCATATTAATGTTCTGTATACATAGGCCGACGTGGTTTGTTCCTCGGGGTTAGCCCTTAATTTCAAGCCGATACAAGTTTCAGCTACGATACCTCTTCAAGCGATTAGAAGCTAAAACAAAACAGGCGGTGCACCACGCTGCGCGGTAGCATCCTCTTTGAGGTTCTGTACACCCCACGAAAAACCGAATTTATGTTAGTGTTTCAACGGAACAAGCAGACCCGATCGACAACCATTGATTCTGGCCTATCTGTTAGGAAACGCAATATTGCAGAATATTACTGAGATATCACTTAACAGCCTGACGCATGTTTGTGTTACGAAGGCCTATCATGCAGGAAACATCCAAATATAAACGTGGTACATATTTCGTAGGGCGCATTAATCATCAGCGAAAACTAAACGATAATGGTATGCCCTGTTCTCTGCTTGCGAGGGTGTTAGGCGATTTTACAACCCCCACGTGTGACACGAAAAAAGCGTCTGTTCTTTTCCTGTGTGGCCTTTGATGCACCTGATATGCTGGACGTTTTGTCCGTAAGAGCGAACCGCCGAGTGTGCATCTTTCACACAGTATCGTCATCTTTTATTCGATCGTTGTGTCATGAACAAGGCTCGCCCCTTGACGATGACCAGGGTAATCGCACAGGGGCGGCATCTCCATTTACAAAAGCGGGTTTCGAGGCACACACACTAGTGACGCCGGACAAAACGAATATATGGTTTTGTCTTTGGGCACCGTAGCCTACTATTTCATTGAGGATTCCTGTGACCGCACTATTTAAACTAACAGCATGTTTAAGAATGCACCGGGACATGACGGCCAGTCGAGCAAGTAATCCTGAGCCACGCAGCCAAACAAAAACCTCCCTAAGCCGCATGCCTTGTTATTTTGCCAAGCTTGTCTTATTTCTCTGTTTAAGAACCGATCATTGGTCATGCTTGAAAGAAGGAGGTCAGGATTTCTGTCCGAGTGTTCGGACTATTTTCCCTATAAAGTTTAGAGCTGGGTAGCCAAGTTTTCTGGATCACATGACAGTTTGGTCGCCTCTGTGCTATTTCGACACGAAGTTTGTCGAGGACCGATCTAACCCGTAGCAACGTTTTTACGCAGACGCGGCCGTTTTCGTCCTCGATCATGACATGTATCCCGCGGCGTTCACACACAGTGCTTCGCGTTCTTTGTATTCTGTTTATTTAGTGCTCTTTCTCGGCAGTGTACACTTCGTAATACATTGGAACGATGTTCCAGGTATTCGTTGTTTGTTCAGTTGTTGGAGAGAGTAGAAAGTGCATCTTATCGACGAAATATTTTATAAGTATGCATCGCGTTCCACAGCTATCAGATTGTGTCCCCCTCAAAAACGGGTTTCATAGTTTCCGCGCACAAACTGACTAACATCACCCTCAGGTACATGTTACACTGTAGTTCGAAGAAAAATGGCCGACATATATCTTAATGAGGACACACACCCAGTAATACGCGCGATTGGAGTATCATACACAGCTTGCAGAGATGAATTTCGACACAAAGTTCGATCTTGCGGCTGGAGTGTATATTTCTTTCTAGAACACATATATTTTAAATACAAAAATACGCTCAGGCTGTGAGATCGAAGATTTAGTCGAAACTCATCTTTGCAAGCTGTGTGTGATACTCCGATCGCGTGTATTACCGGTTGTGTGTCCTCTTTAAAGATATTGGTTGGCGACAACCGTGAGAACTACAGTGTAGCTATCAGGGTGAACAGGGTGATGTTAGTCAGTCTGTGCGCGGAAACAATAAAACCTGTTTTTGAGGGGGGCAGATCTACAGCTGCGGAAGGAAATGCATCAGTTTATCAAGTGAGTAATGGTTATTCGGTGAGGGGAGGGCGGAGTTTTGAAGGGCGTGAGAGCATGGGTTTAAACAAGAGGGAGCGGGACGGGGTGGGGGGGTGGGCAACTCCAAATATGCGTGGAAACAATAAATCCTTCAAGGGGATAAATATGACTGTTTTTGAAGGAATGCACCAGTTTGTTACGTAAATATCGTGTAAGTCGTACGACCAGTTAGCAGAGGGCGGAGTGGTCGAGGGGGTGAGTGGGGTGGGGGGAGGTGGACAAAAGGGTTTTCAATTACTATAGCTCCGTAGATGTAGGGGCTTGCTATACGTGTGGTGCTAGTTATAGGCGATGGTGCGAGTGCTGGGGAAGGCGGGGGTGTTGGGGCTTTGGGGGGGGGGGGGCGGAGGGTGAATCGGAGAAGCGGTATGGATGCCTGTAAGATAATGCGGTGATTTTGATGTTAGATGGGGCGTTTAAGCAAGAGAAGAGGGAACGGGGAAAAAAAGGGGGAGGGGGGGGGGGAGGGGGAGGGGAAGGGGGGCGGATTGGGGGTTTCTATCGGGGGGGAAGGGTTTTTGACATGTTTAGGTCGTATATATGTAGGGCCTTGCTGCACACGCGTGGAGCTCGGTACATATATGTGGGATCGACCGCGCCTGCTGTGTTCCGTTCACAATCAGTGAAATTTCCCGATGATGGTGGTGGGGCATAAATGTTCGTTGTTGTAGGTCGTAATCGCCTGACAATACAATATCTGCGCCAGATCATGGACATGCCTAGTTACCAACATGTACAAAAACACCAAGGCTACCGTGTAGGGGGGTATATCTTTAGGGGCCTTCGTTTGCAGTGGCTCGATGTCACCCGCGCCAGTGACATCCTCCTGCTCTTTTTTCCACCCTCACAGAGCTTTCGTGTGAACAGTCGGGAAATTGATTTGGAATTGAAAGGCAAGGTGTGTTTGGCCGAAGAAAACACATACGAGAGCGTTTCGTCAATGATGTTTCGACCCAGGCTACGGTAGGGGGGTCCCCTTTTGCGTCTTTTATTTCAGTGGCCAGCGGTCACTCGCGCGAGATACCCCTTTGTTCCTATGCGATCTTACGTATTCTTCATGCTTGACATTGACGAAACTTATCCGCAATGCAAAGGTGATCTAAGCTGCGCCGAAACAAATGCCTAAACCATCTTCATCCGTGGGGCACAGAGCCACTCGTGCGATTGGCTCAAACACACTAGTGAAAATGGGGGTACCACCCTTACCGTAGCCTTGGTCGTTGAGAGTAAGTGGTGTCGGTGGTCAAACCCCGGTAGTGAAAATAGGGTTCTTATCATTATCATATTACATCATCATGACGTCCGCCCCTGACGTAGTGATACCCTGCCGTAGCCTCTTGGTCTGAGTGGATACGATCTCGTTTCGCGCTCGCCGATAACCAAGACGTAGACACAAGAGAAAACATGAACTCTATGCAGAACAAAACATAGAACACGTTAAAAGAAGGCAATTGCCCCAGCACAGTGGTTTTCGACGGTGACGACGGGAATATTAAATCGGTAAGAAATATATATATATATATATTTCTATATATTCGGTCGTGCTTCGACCCCATCTCGGACGAGAAATGGCACCTTCTCCTGTGTGTCGCCAACTGCACGTAAATATGATGCCGCATGGTATTAGACCCCGATGCCCTACACCCTTCCTGGTCGATACTCGTGGACATCCGTGAAGCCTGGTTCTAGGCAGGATGGGTTCGGCCAAAGGTGTAATATGTTGCCCAATGCTACATCGTATAGACGACACCGCGGAAATTTTTCCCCAGTCGCATGTTGTCATTACCCACTCAAACCTATGGTGTTTGCGGTGTATCAACTTTAGTAGGGGACCAAGGCTACGGTAGGGGGGGTACCCCCGTTTTCACTGGTGTGTTTGAGCCACTCGCACGAGTGACTCTGTACCTCACGTATGAAAATGGTTTAGGCTGTTGTTTTCGAGCAGCTTAGATTACCTTTGCATTGCGGATTGATTTCGTCGATATAAAACATGAACAAAACGTTCGATCGCACAATACCAAAGGGGTTACTCGCGCGAGTGACCCCCAGTCACTGAAATTCGAGGCCCGAAAAGGGACCCCCCTACCGTAGCCTGGGTCAGGGTCGGAGTTGGGTACGAACATACACGCAGTAATGGTTTTGAAACAGTCGAAAGTAACAACGCGTGGCGAACCCAATTTTCTTTCCAAGCAACATGCTTTGGATTTTATATCTTCTTCATTTCGTCGGTTACCCAGCCTTGGTTCTTGTAATATTAGCCCTAATACTTTTATTTCCTACATTCTAACATTTTTTTCTCCTCGTAGAATTCTTTTTCGTGGGTTACCCTGCATTGGTTTATTACGTTCAAAGGGTTTAGGACTTGTTTATTATTGTCTTAAAGCCAACAACAGTAAGAAGTGCGAACCGCAAACAACATACGAGATAAAGCTGGCTGTTAGTTAGCCGTACTCGACGGGTGTAGCAGGTGCTGACGTGTGCTGCGATTGTAGAAATGCCATTCTTTGGCCAACACACGTCGTAGATGACCGTGACCACATTGTTGCTTATGCGAAATGACGCGTGCGATGATGAGATAGTGGTGCACCTTTTCTTTTAAGATGTTCTTCACCTCGGGAGATTAAGACTACTCTCAAAAACTGATTTGCATAGAAAATTAACCTGCTACCTGCAGGATGAAAAATGCAACGACCTAGGCACACAACGAAAATCACGAAAACGAATGGTCTATTTCCGACGATTTTGGATTAAGGAGCCCCGCCATTCTGAAAATATTTCAGAAGCCGACATTGTAACCAGCCTACGGGTGTTCGTCGGGGTCACCTTTCAGGCTGCTCTAAATCGTTTTTTAGATAGGTTCTGCTGTAACAACTGATCGTGTCAAGAAGGAGGAGCCTTTCAGAAAAGCACGTGCCGAGAAAGCCCTTCAATCGATTGCCCTGTTAAGAAGTCTCGACAAAATATTCCATTCGTGCGCGATAACCGTACGAACCATAAAACGCAGACCCCAGCCACCAACACCGAACGAAAAAAACCGTTCCACATAGCCAGCCTCAACCCCACAAACGTATGTCACGGTGTTTCCGAACTACACCGACTTTCGATGGTGAGGAGATGGGTAAGAATAAATTGAATATGTAACTTTACGTATTAAAATGGTGTTTGTGGAGACGCGTGCCCCGATAGACGCGCTACGTTTTTCTGTGGTTCTTCAATTTCGGCAGCTGGAGATCGTTTCTAAAACTGATCTGGAGAAAAAAAAAGGCTGCTACCGGATGAAACATCCGCATGGTCTAGGTACACAACGAGAATCATAAAAAAAGCGTATTTCCGACGCTTTTGGATTAAGGAGCCCCGTGATTCAGAAAACATTTCACCCTAAAATTTCTACCTTTTTCGTAGCACGCGTCTGGAGGCGTGGAGGGGATTCTGGTGGAACAGATGATTTTGGTAGATCGTTTCGAGACGAACAAAATAGGATAGCGCCGGCAGCAGCGACAGAAGCGCCGTCGCGCATGCCAGACACGGCTGCCTGGGGCATTGGAGAGCGACAGCGCGTAGTACCGTAAGATTGAAAGGAGCCAAACAGTGTGCCCATTTGAATTAGTTGACTTTCAGCATGGGGGACGCCAACTCGGGCAGCCCATTCGGCGAGGGACACGGGCAAGTCAAGGTTGGAGAGGTGCGAGTGCATGCTACAGTCACCCCTGTGCAGGCCGGCCGTTTAGGCAATAGCGTGGGACCCGTCCCGACCGTCGCAGCAGCAGACCCAGCAATCGTGGTCCTTCTACAGGTGTTGCTGGTGAGTCAACACGCGATCACTGCGCACCCGACAGACGTCGAGAACAATTAAGCGCATCCGCACCTCCAGAACACTCAACGGGTGCAACCGGCACACCAGCCTCAGCAATCAGCGCTTCAGCTGGCACGAGGCAGCGCCCACAATATGGCATCCGCGACCAAATACGCAATACAGCAGGCCGCGGTCACCGCAGGCGTAACAGCCAACGCCAAGCAGGCAGTTGACCTCTGACGGGCCAACGAGGGGTCAAAGTTGTTAATCGCCCGCGGCGGCTTCAACGTGTCGGAGGAAATAAATCGGTCATTACTGTTGACAGTGCTCGGCACCGTGGCCCGCATCTCCGACGCTGTGTTGAAACAGCTGAAGACCATGTCCGAATTCGCAGTCGAGGATTTCCCGCTCCCTGTGTCAAAAGGGGAGACGCCGAGGGCCATGCCCGCAGAGATTCACTCCGTTCCCTTCGTAGCTGCCCTCATGCAGACTGTAGAATATGAGATGAAGGGTGCTCCGCCAGTAAGCAAGCTTAGGGTCGCTGTGCGCTCAGAGCTGGAGCAAGTGCAGTAATTGGTCGACGTGTGCTACGTCGCCATTTCAACACCTTGGCGGAGCACTCGGTGAAGGTTCGACAGCTGCTTCTGTCGAACATGGACGTCTTCCTTCACGAAGGCGTTAAAGCGCTTGCGGTGCACGGGGGTAAGATGTACATGAATTGCACCTACGCTGCGTCAGCCCCCGGAACAGGGAATTTCATGATCGCTTCCATCTCTTCAAACCCTTGAGGTCGCTGGCGAAGGAGGACGGCAAGCCTAGCCACCTGGATCGCTCAGCGCATTGGGGACCGAACACAGCAGGCACGAGCGGGGTAAAAAGATAGGGAGCCGCAGGCACGGGTGAGCAGCGGGCAGCCCTAGCAAAGGGACGAGCCGCGGGGGGGGAAGGACGGGGGGGGGTCACCCCCTCTTGAGGCCCGAATACAGCACTCAAAGACGCCTGCGGGGGTGTGCGACTGCTCGTGGCGTGGCCTCCGTTGCGAGAGGCCCATCTGTTTGTTTGCACACGATCAGGGCGTCCGGACAGTCGAGCAGAAGCAGTAGCCGCTGCAAGCGCTGCCGTCGCCACCCCCACCACCGCCGTTGCAACTGCTGAAGACGCAACCAGCCGCGGCAGCTTGAGCAAAGGGGACAGGAGGCGGTTGAAAATGAGTGTCGCGGCCCAACGGTGTGTGCTTTCGCAGGAACGACGTATCCGCTGACAGGGGCGGCGGGGGAAGGGGGGATTGGGGAAAAAACTGACGTCACGGGCTCTGCCGTCAGGCTAGGCCTTCCGAGGGGGAACCACGGGAGAGAGAGGAGATGAGTATCTTTGTAGACGCCAAGAAGTTAGAGTAGCTCAATCGTTTCACTCAAGCAGGCAGACCGGTATGCCTCGGAAGAGTAATTCAGATCAAACCAGATATCAATATTTCCGGTAACCCCAGCGCAAGAAACTACAGAACAGAAGGCTTTGTGTGAGCAGAGGCGCATGTTCCCATATTCCACAGACCGTACAGCCATCGGTGGGGGCAAACGTTTACGCCACAGCACACAACAGCAATTTTTGTGTGAGCAGAGATGAAGGTCACCCTTTTTGACGAACCGACCAGATATTGGTGGTGCAAAACTATCTCCTCACACCACAGAACAGCAGGTTTTCCGTTAGCAGAGGCGAAAGTTACCTTTTTTCGCGAACCTACCAGATATCGGTGGTGCGGAACTCTCACACTACACCACAGAACAGCAGCCCTTGTGTGGACAGAGACGAAGGTTGCCATATTTCGCGAACAAACCAGTTATCGGTGGTGCGGAACTCTCACACCACACCACAGAACAGCAGTCCTTGTGTGGGCAGGGACGAAGGTGACCATATTTCGCGAACGAACCAATTATCGGTGGTGCGGAACTCTCACATCACGGCACAAAACAGCAAGTTTGTGTGAGTAGAGACGCGAGCTACCTTATTTCGCGAACCGGCCAGTTATCAGTCGTGCGTAACTCTCACACGACAGCACAGGACAGAAAACGTGGTGTGACCAGAGACGAAGGTTACCTTTTTTCACCCACAGACCAGTTAACGGTGGTGCAGAACTACCAATCCACCGCACAGAACGGCAGTCGTTGTGGGAGAAGAGACGACGGTTACCTTATTTCGTCAACCGACCAGTTATCGGTGATGCGGAACTCTCACACCACACTACTATAGAACAGCAGTAATTTTTGCAGCAGAGACGAAGATCGTATTTCTTCGCGAACCGACCAGTTGTAGGTGGTGCTAAACTCTCACACCACAGCACCGAACAGCAGGATTTTGTGGCCAGAGACCGAGGTTACCTTTTTTCCCAATTGACGAGTCATTGGTGGTGCGGAACTCTCACACCACAGCCCAGAACAGCGGGATTTGTATGGGAAGCGACGAAATCTGTCTTGTTACGCAGACCGGACAGAAGTCGGTAATAATGCGGAACTATCACACCACAGCACAGACCAGCAGGAGCAGATGGCCATCATACCCCGCTTCCTCGCCAGTCGGTGAAGTATCAATCGCGTAGGAGGCTCAAACCATAAACGACTGTCCAACCGTGCAGTACAGCAGATACCCCACAGAAACACGCATTAAATTACTTGCACAAATCAGAGCAGACAGAGGGGCCCCGAAGGGAAGGACAAGTGGAGCCGCCTTTACAGCCGGCAGAAGTTGGCACGTTGGCACCAGTCGACGAGCGGGAGAGTGGCGGGTCAGCGCGCTAACGGCTTTCTTATGGGGAGACGCCATTACAAAAGGTACAGAACGCATGGTAAAGCAGTGGCACGGTAAAAAAGACAAACTTGGACAAGAAGGTGTCGACTCACAAGAAGAGCAGAACTGTTGTACAAGTTAGACGACACTTGCACAGATATAATTCAAGAAAAACGAAGAGTCGTGGGACACGAAGCTCAACTGATCGGAGGATCCTTAGTATTACCACCGATAGACAAACGTACACATACAACGTTACTTCGGAGACATAGAGGGCTTCGGGGCAGTGGACGAGCTGGTCATGATAGTAACAGGATGTGTGTCTGTGAACGCAGTAGCGTTCGGAGCAGATCTCGAGCGCGCGTTACAGTACGGAAACCACAGCAGAGTCACCGAGACCCTATCGGCGATTTGGGAAAACATCGGCGACGACGTCAGGCCAAACAAAATCTTAGTGACACAGGAATCTGCTGCGCGCGACATCCCAAATCTCAGACTCGCTCCGCTAGCCGCAGTCGTGACACACAAGGTTCGGGAAATCAATGGTCTTTCGTTCGATGTGCAGAACCGAGAGAAGAATGGAGGTCTACAGGGAGACACTATCCCCTAAACCGTCCCCCAATGCCCGTGCGCTAAAGCGATGCACAAGTTCCCAGATGAACTCGTAATCTTAAGAGAGAAATTCGCAAAAAATAAGTTACTGATGAGCAAGGTCGACGTGTCAGACGCTTTTCGGAACGCGCAAGTAGACCGGTATGAAGCCAACAATTTATGCTACACCGTAGGAGAGCTGGTGGTAATGGATTTTCGTTTGACGTTCAGATGGTCTGGATCGCCGGGGTTCTGGGGCGTCATCTCAGCGGCGGCCTCACACGCGCACTGCCTCACACGCACACTGCAAAATCACGAATGATTCAGCTCGGTTGTTAGACGACGTAAGACAATTGACTGCTCACGTAAAGGTGGTGGGGGGTTGGGGAGACGGGAAACCAACGCCAATACCCCAGACGCAAAAGTCAGAATTCACATTGGTGAGGAGAAGTTCGACCCAGTTTTCACAGCTGTGTACTGAGACCAGACGATTACCTACAAGTCAGGGTACAGCAATCTAACGACGACACTATAGCCTCAATTGCGTCAGCCTCTCTAAGTTCGGATCATTGGCGTTTGTTCGGCCTAAGCGGCGTGGGAGTAACGCCCATTCTAGCACCCAAGAAACGAACGGCCTGGAACACCACGATGGACGCGCTAGGCTTTACTTTCAGCTCCCACATCATGAGAATTTTGGTTCCACCCGAAACGATTGAAGTGACAACGAGATTGCTGTTCGAGCAATCGCCCCAGAGCAGGAAGGAAGCGACGTGATCAGCATTGCCGGCAAGTTGCAGAACCTTACGTACGTAGTTCGGGCTGGTAGGTATCTCGTGTGGAGGCTGCTGCGGCTTATCGAGCTGCACAACGCAAACGTAGGAAAAACAAGAACCGTACGGTAAGACTCGGTAGAGAGTTTCTCGTTGGCCTTTTTTCTCTTAGAAGCGGCCAATCGATTAGGAACTACTCCACGAATGTGAGGTGCTTAGCGCCGCCTGCAACACGGCGATACAACGACCGGGAAAAGCCACTCTACTTGTCCGACGCCAGTTTCGAGGCAGTAGACATTTTGGGCGTCGAAGGGTATTTTGAAGATACGACTTGCCAAACGAACTGACCACAGAGCTAAAACGAAAAGCCGATCGACGAGAGACTTGTAGTATCGCGATCAACCTGGCAGAGTTATTGGGCATGGTCGTGACCGCGTGGGTCATGCTTCAACTGGTAGGAGACAGTGCGGACGCAAAGAGGGTTTCGATGGTGATGGGCGGTGACAACACGGCAGCAGTATCTTGGACCTCTCGATGCGGGGGGCGAGGGACAAACGTATGTGGCTACTCATGAGAATGCTCGGACTTCTCGAAATTAGGGGGGATAGACCCACAACGCAATACACATTGCCGGCTTACGTAACGCACCAACTGATTGTGCCTCCCGTTGGCCTCCTGTCGTCCGAGCGGACAAGGACAGAGAGCTCACCAAAAATGACGACTGGTCGGAACAAGATAATTTAAGGAAGGGAAAGGAGATTTTCGATACCGTGCTACAGAAGAAGAACATTCTCAGCGAGCATGACGATTGCCTGCGGGACGTGAATGAGCAGCGCACAAGCCGACTGATTCGCGTGCGTGAAGGGGTTAAGTCACTCGATCAAGATTAGACACAGACACGTCATTGTGTCTACTGTTCGCACACGCCCCTGCAAGAACAGGAGGCGACAAGAGGGAGGAAACAAGGACGAGGTAGCGCGATTAGTTGAATCGATCGCGCTCACTTCAGTCGGGAAATTACGCAGAAAATCTATCTGTCGAAGTGGAAAACCTGGGTGAAAGAGACACAGGCGCAGGGAAAAGAACCGTGGTTGCACACGCTCTCTGGCCCCAAAGACGTTCTGTCTGAGCTGCTCCCGGGTTCATGGCGTTTCGACGTTTCGTGCAATAGGTAGTCTATCGAGTTAGAAAATACCTAGCGGCAATCAACTTCTTCCACACAATGTTCGCAGGATAGGAGTGGTCAATGTCGCATGGCATGATAGCAGCTGTGGGAAGGGGATAGACCCGGCGCACCGGGATGTCAAATGTGAAAGCACAGGTTAGATTACCGCTGTCATGGTCTCTTTTATTACAAGGCCGACAGTCAATCTCGTAAGTATAGAAGACGGTGGGCGTGTCATGTCGTTAGGACTCGCGGTGTCATATCTCATGTTGTGCAGAGCGTCAGGGCTGTGGACATACGCGGATGGCAAAGTTCACCCAGAGATATATTTAACGCGAGAACGTGCCCGACGTTTTCGCGCGAAGGAGTACATGTTAAGTTCGGTAAGCATGCTACGATAGAGGTAGCACTTTTATTCTGAAATGGTTTCTGAATGACGGGGCTACTTGACCCAAAATCGTCGGAAGTAGACCGTTCCTATAGCATGATTATCGTGGTGTACGTAGGCCATTGGATGTTTCATCTGGTAGCCTTTTTCTTTTTTACCTCCAAACCGGTGTGTGTGTGGAGAGGTGTCAAGATCCCAAATTGAAGAACATTTTTTGAAACAAAGTTTCTAGATCGTAGCATGCGTCTCGGGAATAGATGACCGCCACGGCTTGCCCAGTGCAGACCAGATTCGTGTCGTCCAAGTGCGATCAAAGAGGAGCAGGGTGAACAATTACGCGCATACGGTTGTCAAACGAGAGGCAGATAGAGGGCGTGTAGATTGGGGCCTTCGAGGTTTGCAAGAATTGCTCGACGTGCATACCCAGCTCCCTGGGGAGGCGCCGCTGTTGGTGCGCGCCACGTCCGGAGGTTAGAAAATGTCACCACGACGGAAGAGGTGACCGCGTTGCGGCTGGTGGTAGGATGCAGCGGTAGAAACCCCGTGCAGTTTGGGCTTCATTTTGGAAGAATCGTGGGGGAGCACGCAGATAGCGGGGCAATGTATTTCGGAGTGCAAATCCAGTCCTCAGCAAGATGGATGTCTAGGACTTTTACGAGATACATAAGGGAAGCAGGGGAAGGGGCTGTAGTGGCCTCAGCAGACCTCGCACAAATACAGTGTATTTTAGAAGTTCGGTTAGCTTAGGCCACGTTATAGTTTGAGAGGTAGATGGTCCCGCAGAAAAAGGGCGCGGGGCTATCAACGTCCAGGTTTGCCTGCTTCAACACAACTTTGGAGGGGTTTAATAAGAGGTAGGTATGGGGTCTGAGACGCCACCATCACGGGGTCGGGGGCCGTTTGTGACACACTTTACTTGTAGTTTATTGGTATTTTGCACAACAGGGGAGAGATCTATACGTGACAAATGTTTCTAGCAGGATTCTCGAGGCATATCAAACGGGTCCTTAGAAAAACCCTTCAAATGTCCACAAAATCCACCGCAAACCCAACCCAACAAGAACCAGTTTACCAGGTATCTGGTGATGTAATCAACACTCCATGCGAAGTTGTTGATTTTTTCAGCTTCCAAAATTTTTATATGGTGGATGGGTTGGCAGTGATACACGCGTTTTGGGCATAACATAATGTAGGATAAACCATTTTGGTTGGCCTTGGGCTATGAATGGTGTTATTCAGTTTCAACTACCTGTGTAGTACTTTATCCACCCCAAACAAACTAATTTTGAAGTCGGTAAAAACAACTAATACGAGGTACCTAAATATTTTGCTGGTCGGTGATTGATCGCCACCCATGTAACGGCGTCACGGCCATGAAAAAGCATGGTCAAAATCAGTGGCAAAGAAAGGCCAACTGTTCTTGATGTACACCTGCTAATATCGTGACCGAATACCGGCAACAACTACCCTGGTATGTTCTACCCTTCCTTGCCGGAAGGCGCCAAAGCCAACTTGGCCACACATTTACATTATACACGTATAACAAACAATGCACAGTCCATACGTATACATACTACAGAACTCAAAGGCCGCGGGCAAACGTGTGAAGGAGTGCGGCGTTGGACTATCGAATAGAGACAATTCGACAACTCGGATAACTATATGTACTGATTCGAGAAGTCCACGCTTTTGCGCGTGACGATATATAACACGCGAAAAATATAAATGAGCAGTGGACGCGGACCGGATGTATCGAGGACAAACGATCCGGACCCTACTGTGTGCCGAGGACTTTTCTATATGCATAGACTATCGCGGGAACGGCTACGTAGACAACATCCAGTTGGACAGTTACCAGGCACGAGAACTCTCTGCGGAGTGGTCTCAAAATGGCATCATGTGTTTATCACTCACTCGCTGAGGTCGAGGTAACGTCGGGCTATTTCGTGGATTGCATGTGCTGGCCAATAATCTCACATTATTTCCGTACACTTCTGCTATGTGGGAGGGTAATCTCTAAGAATGGTACGGGCGGCTGTTCAGTAGTCTAGTGTCTAGACTAGTCTCTAGTTTGAAGTAAAAGCAGCGGCAAAAATTAGCCCCTTCGTTATCTTTGGTGTGGTCTCGTGTACGTGCTGGCATAGGTTACGCGTCAAATCGTGCCTGCAGCAGCTAGGTATGCTTTTTACTGTGGTGGTGAAATCACAATCAATACGATGGTGTTCAAATCTCCTGCTCAACCATGCACTTGCTGTGTGCTGCGTGCTGGTTTATTTCGATGGGCTCCCACCGCCAGTTCCCCTCAGCAATCGCCCAAATATCTGCATTTATTTACAATTCTTTGCAGAGTGGTAGGATAACACAACAGCAGCAATCCCTTCCACGCGACGGGAACCAAAACAACAGCGAAATCAGGATGGGTGTTAGATGGTGCGGTTGCAGGTGTAAACTAACTGATGATGTTTCAATCCCGTGCAAACGACGACCAATTCAAGAAAAAAGTTTTTTGTTTTAGCCCACAGTGATGTTTTAGTCAACAAATAGCCTAGATAGAGTGTTTTGAACCACGTATTTTGGCGGCATTGATCCCGAATAGAAAGTTTTGAGCGAATTACGAGGAGGTCATTATAATAGCAAGGAGCGAATCATAGCAACCGAAAAGCTCCGTACTACCACAATAATCCAAACTCTACGGAAAAACAGTTTGATGCAAGTATGCATGCTGCAGTCACCGGACCTAAACGGGACTCCGCCACGCGGTGGCGCCCTAGAATACTACTAGTACCACACCACCGGTGGCACCTACTACTGGGTCATCCCACGGTAGGGGTTGCATTTTTTGTGCCTAACAAAGGTATACCTTCCCCGGTTGAGCTTCTCGAGCAAGGAACTGCCGGTCTATCGAAAAACTTTACCACAATCTAGCTTGTTCGGGAGCTAGGAAAATGAATAGATACCTTCGAACTCACGTTTCCGGGTGATATTTTGAGTTTCTCCTCGTGTGAGGAGCTACTAAGTAAGGGACGTCTTGCTGCACCACTGCCGTCGGATGGCTCTAACATACTTTTTATATATTTCTGATAAAATTTGAACGTACACTCCAGCTGTGAGATCGAATGTTTTGTCGAAACTCATCTTTGCAAGCTGTGTGTGATACTCCGATCGCGCGTATTACGGGTTGTGTGTCCTCATTATTAGGAATACAGGTCGGCGACTCCCCTTCCTTGCAATTATAGTGCAGCTATCAGGGTCAACAGGGTGAAAATGTTAGTCAGTCTGTACGCAAATATTTATCAGGTTGGTGCACTCTTGTACATGCAGACCCAGCCTGACGGGCCGCAGAGAAAAACAATGGTAGCGTATATATGGGGTAAGGCAGAACAACGCGCTCTCGCAAATAAAATGTGAAATGCTCTACAATCCCTCAGATACGATGCAGCCCGACTTCAAAGTTCACCGTGGAAATTACCGGGCGTGTGATGTGAAGTTCGCGCTTACCTTTCGTGGGCGGAGAATATCCTTCACCCGCTCGATACTTCTTCCTTGAAAATTGCCTTTCCGATGAGAACGAAGAGTCAGTCTATCTTGTTCGAAAGTTGCCTTTTTCCCTACGATTCGCAATTTATACTTGAAGTGCAGTTGTCGGCAACGAAAAAAAAATATCGACCGCACAATAAGACATAAATTGAACTCAGAATTGGCGGTCCCTTGAGAAAACGTATGATACAAGAAATCGTTTATTTTCAAGCGCACTTATTATCTTTTCTCTAACATATGTATTTTTTGTGTATCACGTGTTAATCGACGCTGCCAATGTGTGCCGACTGGCTTAATTTCTGTGCTCAAGGTGGACGGCCGCTGACGATAACTGCTACTACTGCTGTGTTTCTTTGTGTCAAGTTGGACTAATAATAGTGTTTATGATATATTATTCTTGGTATCTAGGTTCGATGTGCATGATATCAAAATTAATTGCTTTCTCAGGAAAATCGACTGTTAGTTCTGTATTTGGGCCGGTAAGCCGGTATTTTTTTTTTGCCCCGGTATTTACGCCAAATGGCCACAGTCGGACTCGGGTTCACAAGATCTAGCCCCCACGATATTCTGAAGCCGATATACTGAACTTTGTGTAACACTCTTGCTCTTCTACAACTGCTGTGAAAGCCAGCCTATACCAATCAATGTTCTGGTCATTTTCCTCGATATGTTGTCCCCTGTACGGCAGCTTTTTTTAAACCTTTGGGAGCGATGTCTGCCGTGACCAATGCATTAACACCGACGTTGTCAGTGACATTTTTGAACAGATAAAACTACGTGGGGCTTAAAGACGCACAGTATCATCGGCAAGCTGCGCGCGGGTCGTACAATTCTATCCCGAAGGGTACCCTGACGCGCCGGGCTTCTTCCTGTGGCCGCTACGCACTTCGAAACCTACTACGATAGAGGATCGCCTGTCGTTTTTCGGTTTTCTCTTGTTTTTAGTGAATCATGGGGCAGCTTAAGAATTAATAGATGTTTGTTTAAGATATGGCGCCTGTTTTGCAGTATGCCTCACGGAAAATGTCTTGCCGATGGGATTGTCCACCCGGCCACAAATGTTTTTTTTCACAAAATAGGCTATGAACGAGGCCTAGAAGAGAGGTCATCGAAAGTTTGAGGAGACACACACATTTACGGTGCGTAGCGTGCTCCGCGCTGCCGCACCTTTGAAGCCGTCTCTTGTTTTGGGCATATTTTCCTCCGGGGCCCTGATAGGTAGAACCTCATCACACGTTCGCCACCCATTGCACTGTGGGCACGAAGTTGTTGGGATTGTTGTGATAATAGTTTTTGATGTTTGCTAAAAACGGCGAAAAAATTGCTCGATCAGGTATGTATGTGTCAGTAGTTTTCTCCTCACCAGGGTAACGATGCCGTCATCGGCGTTCCGGATCGATGGTTCACGGCGATATATCAGTATCTGACGCGATGAAAGAAAAAACCTTCCTGAACAGCCCAAGGGAGTACGCCTTGTCCAGAAAAAGCCGCCATCCCTCACCTCTTCCCTTTTCGAAAAAGGCGAAAACGCGGATTTCTCGGCAGTCCACCGGGAACGGGATTTTGGTCGGTTGAGTGCCATCCCTGGGCGCCATGCGGTGGTCTCTGGTGAGAAAAGGCACGCAATCACAGTCCTCTTGCCCTTCATCGCCATCTTCTTTTTCATTTCCATCAGGTTTGTAACAATCGCCTTGCCCGTCATAGTCACCCCCTCTGCTGCACTGGCCACCTTGGTCACGATCACCCTCCCCGCCGAAGTTCCCCCCCCTTGTTTCGCCTGCTCCCGGTTCCGGCGCGCTGTTTGGAACCTCCTCTATCGCTCCGTTCGTACTCTCAGTAGGCTGCGCTCGATCGCCAGGGTGGCCATGGTCAAGATGGTGGGCCATGGAGTCGACAAGCCGCTTTAAGCACTCTTTCGTCCTCTTCTTCTTGTGTTTCGTGTCTTCTTCAACCACCCAGAACGAAACGCAGTATGCGCTCCGGTTGCCCAAGACGATCCGCGGTTCCGTATCTCGATAGACGGGATGACGTTGATGGCGCAACGGATGGAGGCCACGGTGTAGGCCTCGGTGCGTTTGGTGCTCTTTACAACAGGCAGAGCCCATCGGAACGATGCAGCAGTTTATTGTCTCGCAATCGAGTTTTTTTGTCAAAATATCGATGGTAGCTGTCTGATTGATGGAAAATATACGCGGACCAGGCAGAATGGAGAGCTCGACAGGTTCGTGCTCATTAAGTATCACGGGGAAACTTACTTCATCGAGGCCACCGCAATTTTTACAAAACCTACAGGCAACCGTGTAGAGTAGCATATGGTGTGGTGAAATTCCCTAGACGTTTCATCCTCGACCCATCAAAGCAGACCGCAGACAACAGGGACAAAGAGCACATCACATCACAAACCAATCACACGATGCCACGCATGGAGGATGCCATACTTGTCGGATTCCCCAATGACCAAGGCTACGGTAGGGGGGGTACCCCCATTTTCACTGGTGTGTTTGAGCCACTCGAACGAGTAGCTCTGTACCCTACGAATGAAGATGGTTTAGGAACTTGATTTGCCGCAGCTTAGATCACCTTTGCATTGCGGATTGATTTCGTCAATGTAAAACATAAGAAAACGTAAGATTGCATAGGAACAAAGGGGTTACTCGCGCGAGTGACCCCTAGGCACTGAAATAAAAGGCCCAAAAGGAGACCCCCCTACCGTAGCCTGGGTCCAATATGTGTTTAGAACTGCTCGGGGTTTTCTTGCCACACTACATAGACTACAGCAGTAGTCCTAAAATTGTTGTTCTTTGGTACCGTTGCCCGTAACGTTCCTGGGCTTCATGACGCCTCTTCAGCACGATGTCACTGGTCCGGTCTCGCTTAACGATATGCTAATGTGGGTTGCAGTTCACATTCAAGTGCGTTACCATGATTGTACATTTGGCACCACCAGTCAGTGCCCATGCCCAAGCCCCTTTCTAGGGAGAGAGAAGACCTGAAACGACGAAAACTCCAAGGCTGAGATACACACATCAAATGTATTTATTGATAGTAATATTAGTAGGTCATGCAGCGCCGAAGACAAATGCTACGATAGGGGGCGCGGGGGTCTCTCTATTAGGGACCTTTTTATCGCAGTGGCTCGGAGTTACTCGTGCGAGTGATCCCCTGTTCCATGCGCTAATCGGCTTTCGTGCTGTTCGACTTTTTTAATAGAAACCCCCAATTTATTCAATGCGGATATTTTGTTACGCTGTGCGAACCAAATCGCCTGACATCATTTTTTACAGTGAGGTACAGAGTCACTCGTGCGAGTGTGATAGCTTGATACCGCAGACCCGGCGGTGAAACGGGGGGGGTACTCCCCTACAGTAGCGTCCAGTGGGAACCCAATGAACACGAACGAAACACTAGCAGTCAGTCGCGCAGATTTATACGAACTGACCCTGAACACCATGCACAATAATCGTGTGACTAGAGGTGACTCTGGCGCTTCGATCTTTATTGACTCTGATACTGTTGCTGGAATTGCTATATACGCTAGAGGGGCCGACTTGAGGGCTTCGTTTACCACCGTCTCAGACGCCGTCGCGCGCGTGCCCACACTATTTCTCTGTGGGTTTGGGTTTTGATGTTTACGGCCCCATATACTCTATATTTTTCCATTATAACGAGAAATTTTTAAGTTGTAGGTAACACGTGACGTACAGATCCTAAACCCTGGTTTTGGTGAAAATGACAATACTCCCTCCTTAAACTTAGCGTGACCCTGTAGACCGGGTTTAGGTTACTAGGTGCTAACGATGTACACTGGCACGGTATTGCTTGATGCCTTCCATCAACACAACCTCTAAGCTCGCTGTCGTACGGCATACGTTCGGGCGCGAACGTTCGGGGTAGGACGCGCGCACGTGCTACGATAAAGGCAGCACATTTCGAACGAAATATTTCGTTGAGGACAGTTTGAGTGCTTCTTTGACCTAAGAACCGTCGAAAGTTGGTTGAGTTCCTAACATTCAGCGGAATAATGATTTTTTGAGCCATCCCGCGATAGGATGTGCAGCCGCAAGTTCACGAGTTCGTAACATGAGGAGATCCTCCGAAAGATGACTTCGCTCGACCTGGCTAAGCGTCTATGCCCTAGTCCTTAAACAAGCGATGCTCGGAACATTACTAGACTGACCGTTAGTTCCTCTCTTGAGGGCCTCAACCGGAAAGGTATACCTTTGTTGGGCTCCAATGGTGCAGCCCCTACCGTGGGATCATTCTTTCGTAAACCTAGCGGCCACAGGTTTTTTGATCAGGTTTTTCTTTCAGTTGTCTCAAAAGCTTTTTTCGGGTGAGGTATAGGGCTGCTCAAGTGCTTACGAGCCTCGGAAAAAAATGTCGCACCTATCACGCAACTTGTGCGTCGTGACCTCACCCTACTGCTGCTGTAGTTTTCGATGATTAATGTAGGGCAAGGAACATGTGAGAATGGATCCCGGTTCGTTCGTGGTTCGTTTTTCATCGGCTCAAAGTCGGACGCACGAGCGGCTACCGGTATTTTTGTGCTTTTCGAGTTAATTTTAGCGGTGTGGACCGCGCCATATGATTTTTTTTATATATTTGTTGCTCGATTAAAGTGTGTCTACAAATAACAGTACACCCGTCTTCGAAAAATCTATACTTGCCTCACTTACTGAAGGTAGCTATAACCCCGCGCTCCCGTATCGTGGCCATGGGCCTAGCGGATGCCCGAGAAAGGTCCGGCTGAACCTCAATGATTAATCCTAATAACAACCAGATAACAGACACCATTACTATATATACTGTAGTTGTAAGGGGAGTCGCCGACCTATATCCTTAATGAGGACACACAACTCGTAATGCGCGCGATCGGAGTATCACACACAGCTTGCAAAGATGAGTTTCGACGAAATCTTCGATCTCACAGCTGGAGTGTATTTTCATTTTTTATAGTATATGCGAAAAAAGTACCCCGTGTTGCAGCAGCTTAGGTCCAGTGTTGTCTTCTTCAGAAAAGGTACATGGTTTCGTAATCTAGACAGGGACCCTATTAGTCTAGGCAATCCTCTGTGCTTGGTTGTTATTGGCAATATTGGCATGATGGTGTGTCGCAGTCTGCTTTGCTGCCGACAAGTATTGACAACCGCTTCTGGCCGTAGGTGTTTAGGACCGCTGCACAGCGCAATCGAGCGATCACGGCATTTTTTGCGATTCAGTGCGGTCGTGTAGTTAAGGTCAATTTTGGCGATCCTGTCTCGGGGAAGTATGCTGTTTTGACAAGTGTTTGCAATATACACTTAAACACTGGGTTTCATGCTGCATCTAACATCAAACCTTCTAGAATAGTAAACATTACAAGCCAGATGATATAAAGGGATGTCTTATTGCTTCAATCGTCAGGTTTGTCCCCTTTGAGGATTTATAGTTTCCGCGCACATATTGAAATGTCCCGCCCCCCGCCCCCCCCCTCCCCTCCCCTCCCCCTCCACTGACCCCTCTTGTTAAAAAAAAAACCCAACCCTCCCCCCCCGCCCCCCCGTCCCCCGATTCCCCCCCCCTTCCGCCTAGTCTGTCCAAACGCCCCACTCACAATCAAAATCGGCCTGAGTAATAAACACCTATACGCAGTTGATATCACGTCATTATCTTTCTGACCATCCATGACGTAGTTTTCAATTCTTCCCCCCCCCCCCTCCACCCCCCTCCAAGGCCCCCTCTTTTCCAACCACCTGCACGATCGCCTAGCCCTAGCACCACGCGTATAACAAGCTGCTTTGATCTCACAGCCGAAGTGTATTTGAACATTATTTGTGACCTAAACCCCTTAAAAAATGTCCCCCCCCCCCTCCCCGCTCTTGCTCTACCTTACTCAAACGCCCCACCAAATATCGAAATCCGCCACATTAATAAACACTTCACGCACACGATATCACCTCATTATCTTTCGAGAGCCATCCATGCCGCTGTGTCCCCCCCCCCCGGCCTCGAACGCCCCCTTCTTCCCCATCACCCGCACCATCGCCTAGACCTAGCACCACACGTATAACAAACCCCTCACCCAAAGCCCTTCCTCCCCCCCCCCCCCCCCCCCCGCCCCCACCCCCCCGCCCCCACCCCACACCTCCCCCCCAACCCATCCCAACTCCACCCCCTCGAACACTCCACCCTATCTTTACTCACTGATTGTACGACTTACCCCCGGATATACATGATAAACTGATGCAATTTTTACAAAACCGTCACATTTATCCCCTTAAAACAACGTATAGTTTCCAGGCACATATTGAGCTGCCCCACACGCCCCCCCCCCCCCGCCCCCCCAAAAAAATATACTGGTGCCAAAACCGTCAGATATATCCCCTCGAAAGGATTTATAGCTTACATGCACAAATTGCCCCCTTCCCCCCCCCCCCCCCCCCCCCCCCTCCTCCAAACCCGCTCGCTTTTTATCAAATCCAGGCCCCCACGTCCTTCAAAACTCCGCCCCACCCCCCTCACCGGTTATTCGACTTACAAGATTCACTTGATAAAAGGATGCATTTCCCTTCACAGCTGTCAGATTTTGTACCCCTCAGAAACGAGTTTAATAGTTTCCGCGCACAGACTGACTAAAATCATCCTGTTGACCCTGATAGCTACACTGTAGTTGTAAGGGGAGTCGCCGACCTATATCCTTAATGAGGACACACAACTCGTAATGCGCGCGATCGGAGTGTCACACACAGCTTGCAAAGACGAGTTTCGACGAAATCGTCGATCTCACAGCTGGAGTGTATCTTCATTTTTTATAATATATTTAACGACGGCATGCCTTGTTATATGATAAGCAGCTGGAAGATAACTGTTTGGAATGGTAGTAGGCAAGAAAAAAATTGACGACTCCTTCCCAACGGGAGGTCAGGTGTGTTGTATTTTTCACAAGAAGAGTAGCAACATACGAATTTTTCGCGTTTGGGATAGTTGGTGAGAACATCAACACATAACCGATTTTTACGCAGCACGATTGTTTTTCATGGTGACTGAACAACATGAGCGAGTGTGAGATTACCCACCGGCATGGTTTATCATTATGGAGTACGTCATCGAGACATCATGCCTGATGGTATAGGTACTACATACTTTCCAGAAGACTGATTGGCATGCATATTTCGGACACATGTGCGGGGCGAAGGGATGCCGGGCATTTTGTTTCGTGCCCTGAATACAGCGACCACCCGACCTGTGTAACAATAGGTAAAATAGGGGTAGTACCGATACACTAGCAGAGCTACTCGCCCCATAGACAGGTATGATCGGCGAGTTAGGAAATTTTCCTAATTTTGTTGTTGTTGTTGTTGTTGTTGTTGTTGTTGTTGTTGTTGTTGTTGTTGTTGTGGTGGTGTTGTTGTTGTTGTTGTGGTTGTTCTTGCTGTTTTATCGTGTATTTTTTCTGCTTTGCGGCTTCTTGAGAAGCGGCAGTCCCAGGTCTTCTCCCCTCCCCCGCCCGGTACGCACCTTAATGTTTCAGCCTTCCCAATGTTCGTCTATTTTCTTCTTTTTTGGGCTCACCCTCTCGCGGGCTCTGCGTGTCACATTTTTTACAGCACATAAAGGCAGCACGAGTGCAGGTACGAGTATTGAGACCCCTGGGGGTTCGGACGAGGGAAATTGACCAACTGTGCAGTTTCAAGGCAAAAACCGCTAGCACTCAAAAATATAATTGATCATCGTAACGTATCACCTTCTAGTAGTCATGTCAAGCCTTCTACGTTTCGACAAATTGCCCTAAACCTTACCAGGTGTATGCCTTATTACTAGGGCGGTGTTTTGGTTGGTGTTCCCGCCCAATCCGGTTGCAGTATATCGCAGCCTGTGCCATAGCTTACTGTAATCCGCTCGGTGGCTGGTGTTAATCAGTTAACTAGACTAGTCCATTTAAATCAGAAGAGCGAAGCAAGTGAAAGGCATCTAAACAACCCCCAGGAACGCCGGAGGCAAAACCAAGCGATTGGGCATAATCTTTTACTAAAAAAACTGTTTGACAAGTCGGACTAAATTTTGTTCACGATTTGACCGAGAAACGCCTACATTTGAGTGGTCTCTCAATCATTGATTGAAATGGTGCCATCCTTCGGGGTGGTAGCGGTAGCTGCGCGTGCGGCACCCTTTGCCACACCACGTATAAAAAGAAGAATGATATACTTGGACATAAATTTTAGCATAGATAGGGTCTCTTCCCCTACAGGAGTAAAGGAGACGGTCTAGTGCCCCCTTCGCCTACATCAAGAAGAACTTCAACTCCGACTTCTGGGATTTGGGGGGTGTCGCTCCGTCTCTACGCGGATTCGAAAAGGTTTCTTTGTCGCGCGCACTCGGATAATGGACCAGTACTACGGTGGGGGGTTCCATTGTTTAGGGCCTTTCTTGCATTGGGTCAGGGTCACTCGAGCGAATGTCCCCCTGTTCCATGCGGACATAGTATTTGCCGATGTTGAAAAAGTTGCGATATGAAAAAATTATCGAAAGAAATCCCCAATGGGATGGTCAGCTACGCTGCGCCCCGCCAATGGTCTTACATGCTTTAGTCGGTGGGGTACAGAGTTACTCGTGCGAGAACGATAGTACGATAGTATGGTAGTATGATAGTCAATGTGTGATATAAAAGTATCTGATAGCGTGATAGTAGGTGATATGATAGTTTGATTGTATGATAGCATTCGCGAAAACATTATATTAATAGTATGCTATCATGACAGGATTATAGTATGATTTATGATAGATGAGTTTCGACAAAGTATTCGATCTCACAGCTAGCTGGAGTGTATTTTAATTTGAATAATATTATGAAAGTGTGACAGCATGATGGTGTGATAGTATGATAGTGTACGATGGTATAGTGTTTTTGTGATATGATAGCTCACACCCGGTAGTACAAAATAGGGGGTTTTGACATGCATTAACACCCCCCCACCACCACAGCCCTGATCCCGAGGAGGAGCGATCCGAAAGGCTACTTGCCGGACGGGCGCTGCAATACTTCCTTAGTCTGTTAACACGGACGGTTTAGCGCTGCCGGCACCGTGAGCCACGCCATCGGCACGAGCAGGGTCAATGGCGACGGGTTGATGCGCTAGAAGTGCCTCGAAACCTCTCTTTGTCCTCGCATAGTATGGTCACGAGGCTTTCGAGCGCATGTTCAGGCGTGTATCACTGAAGATAGGCGGTGGGAGTGTAAACGCGTTTCGTCAAGTGTTTTTTTGGCACGTATGAATCCATTGATCGCGAACACTTGACCCCAGCGGCCCCTTCTTGGAGTGAGCCCCCCGGTGCATTTTCAGGGGGGGGCTCCAAAGTCCTCCGGGGGGCGAGCTAAAACGACTTGTGTGCGGGTTGTGTGCAACACGCCGAAAATGTATATTTGTTCCCCGGAGCGTTGGTCATTTCCCCACGATAAAAATGTGCACATTCAATATCATATGTACATATGCGAAATCATATTCATATAGTGCACGTATATCACTCCAACGTACGACACGAACAAAGATTAGCACTTCCACACGAACATAAAATCATGACACTCATATATATATATAACATTAGAGTAATTTAATGCAACCTCCACTCATAACGGGTGTGCCGTGAGAGACCTTCCCGTTTTAAGTACGCCTGTAAAAACATTTATTGTTAGTAATTCGCCAGCGAGTTAATGTGGTTAGATACGAAGTGTATAGAGTTAGCGGCGGCGGAGCCAACAATCGAACTGTTGTTCGCATTTAATTTTCCTTGATTGAAGGAAGGATTGTTGGGTAAAGGACCGCGTGCGTTCGAACGCCTTTTAACTTTCTCAGTTAGGGCCAACACAAGAATTGATCGTCCATTCTTTTCCAGCATGACCGTGGCGAGAACGACACGTGCGCATCTATTTTTTCGACTGTAATAGGGACATGGGCTTTTTCGCCCGGCACGCATTCGTGCGCCTGGTGCCCGAACGGGGAACATATATATATATATATATATATACGTAAATTGTCGGGCCGGCGACGCGGCGCAACAACTAGTTGAGATTACACCGTGTTTAAACAGAAAGTGGTAGCATAACATCCTAAATAGGAGATCGATCCCAGCCCCTGGAAATCTTCCTTGGACAGATCATCGCGATCTGTACATACAGGCAGAGGAGAGTAGTAGGATAACAATTTTAAACAGAGATCGATGCCTGCCCTTGAAAAACCTCCTTGGAATGATCAGCGCGATATACACACGCAGGCAGAGAGCACGGGTGTTTTAAGATGCTACAACCATGTGGTATCACGGCACGGCAAGGACAGCACTACACAAAGGAAGGTTAATCAAACGATTTTTATTGGCATGCAATATCCTGTGTTACTCACTTAGGTGTGCTGTGCCGGCCCCTTCGCACGACCCGGAAATCGATGCCTTTTCCGGCTTCCGTCTTGTTGTTTTGTACGCGCGAATTTACACCCACCACGTGCGGGTTCCTACCAGGTAGGTTGCACACATTCATCTTATATCACCGAAAATATTGTTTTCCTAAAATTTGGGATGCACACCAAGCCTCCGCGAAGAAAAGCTCATGTTGGCCATTCCATGTGTTGGACGTACTCACTCCATTGTCAGATTGCTAACAAGAATCCGTCGAAAAGATGGATCGGAGAATTTTGGGGGTTTCGTATATGTGTGGGATGGATCTCCACAACGGGATTTTGTGTTGTGGGTTTTTATGTGCCCGAACAATATCACTCCATTTTCGACTCTATATTTGCCTCTCCTTGTGTCTTCTCTGTGTCTCTTCTTCGGCTACCACGCCAAGGGCTACCACGACCCATCTATATTGCAAGGGCTATCACGCCTTCACCACTGCACGGCTACCACGCCTGTGTATTTACATCCCGGCTATCACGCCACAGCACCGAGTTCCATTTCCGGGTTATCACATCTGAGCTATCACGCTTCACCACACACGTACCGGGTAAATCGGGTTATCACACCCGCCTTAGTTAGTAGTTTGTAGTTTACCGATCACCGGCTATTACGCCACCTTTCTCCTCCACCTACACCACCACCGGGGCGCCACACGTACCAACCTACTTCACACGCTAGCGTCAACGATCTTCAACGAACGAGTGGGTTGTGCGTTGCTAAGCGCCAATGAGGAGAACCGACACAAGACCTTCGTCGGGGGAAAGGTTGAGCACCCCTCCCGGCGGAGTAGGCAACGGGGGAGAGGGACGCGAGTCCTCCTCCGCCAATGCACAACACCATGGAGGAGACGGACGCGAGTCCTTCCCCGCCAATGAACAACATCATGAAACAACAGCAGCGGCAGCTCCATCAGCAACTTCATCCAACATGATCGCGGACCTAGCCAACGCCCTTCGCCAAGTACTGCAGATGACCAACGAGAGAGGGCCAACCGCCCCAACAGCAGGCACGTACGAATCTAGACCCATAGAAATCCGTCAGAAAAATTAAATGCTTGCTTGGTCTGGAAAGTTTGAGAGCGGGCAAAGTGTTGGATCAGCTTTCCGTGTAATTCCGAGGTTCTGTTCTTTCCTGGGTCTCGGCTGAAGGGTTGATGGACGTATTGAGGGGAGAATCGATACCAGTGGGGGTTCCGGATGTAGACCTGTCACGACTCAGGAGTTACTTTGGGAAGGAGAGAGTAGATAAGTCGCTCAAGCTATGGTCACAACTTATTGCAAAAATCACAGCCCAACCAGTCCAAGAAATGATTTTTGCTGCGGGGTCACCCCAAGAAGCGTGGAGGGTGTTTGAGTCTCACTACGCTGTCAAGAGTGAACATGAGAGGGAGATAGTAGAGGATGAATGGAACGAACTGAGGCAGAAGGAGGGAAAGAGCACCATGTCATTTTACGGTAGGGCAAAGGCCATTAGGATGAAGCTGGAATCATACGGAGATAAGCGACCAGACGCATCTATGTGCAAACATATTGCCCGTAGAATGCTACCATCTTTTAAGCTCTGTAGTGACCACGTGCTTCTCCTTCCCGATCTTTCGAGTCGTACCATGGAAGATTTGCTCAGGAGAGCTGCTCACGAGCTGGAGCGCAATGGGAGATCAGGAGAAGAGAGAGAGGAGACAAGGCATGCCCTCACCGCAGCCGGCGTAGGTCGGGGCGACCGGGGTGGGAGGAATGCTGGTGATCGGGGGTATGGGGAGCGCGAACGAGCGTACACCTACCGCGCGCTCCACGGCGAGGGGCAAGGCCACAACACCCCCGAATGCATCGTCATGCGTCGAGAATTCGACAGATACTACGGTGATTTCCACGAATACCTGCAGTCGCGGGGACTCGGGCCGTACGCCGGACGCGGAGGAGGGCGCGGGGCGGAAGGTAAATATCGACAGCAACCGTACTCAAACGACTCGGGTGCGCGTTGGAGTCGGGGCCACCCGCCGGAGCAGCAGAGAACGCCGCCGCCAGGACACGGACACGGGCCTGGGGGGTATGCGAACACCTACCATCAACCGTACCCCAACGACTCAGGTGCGCGTTGGAGTCGGGGTCACCCGCCGGAGCAGCAGAGAACGCCGCCGCCAGGACACGGACCCGGGCCTGGCGGATATGCTAACACCTTCCCCGGAGGACGTGGTCACGACCGCCATCATCATTCCGGCGGGCGCGGCCGAGGCAGGGGCGAGGGCTTTGGACAGGTGCCACCATCTAATTACCCGTCTAATTCGCCGCCGAATTTTGCGCCTAATTTACCGCCTGGAAAATCCCCCAACGCACCGAGGTACGCATTTGCGGCCGATTATCCCTACGAAAACGAATACATGGAATACTCGGGGTGGGGGGAACCAGCGGGGCACTGGTCATCACCACCACCGACAGCGGAGTTGGGGACTCCCGAGCAGCAGCAACAGCACCAACAACACCTAGAACAGCAAGAGGGCACGCCTCCTGCCACGTCTACCTCTGCTACTGCAACTCTCCCTTCTCCGGCTCCCGGCGCAGCTCAAGCCAGCGGAGCTCCTCTGCAGCTTTTCATCGAACGTAGTGTGCAAATAGGCAAGTCTGAGTCTGGTGATTCTGTTGCTGTAGATCGTGATGGTGTGGTGCGTGGTAGCGTTGTAGGACGTGTTGAGCCAGCGTTGATTACACGTGTTGCTAGCGCCCTTCGGTGTACCCCGGGGCAACCTAGGCCGTATGGTAGCGAGGAATGGGATGCGGACTCGGGAGCTAGTGCGATGATGTCCAACAATAAAGAGGGCATGTACAACATTCACTACCCTACAGACCAATACATACAGATTGGAGATTCAGGGTTGATTAGAGTCGAGGCAATCGGGGACGTCAATTTAGTGTTTCACCAACTGGACGAACACGGAATCCCGGAGGACGTTGTGGCGTGTGTGCAAGATGTGATATATACTCCGTGGCTTGGCTTTAACCTTTTCTCGATTTGGAAGGTGGCTCATAAAAACTCCTGTTCTGTAAACCCCACTGGTACACAAGCGAGAAGGCTCCGCTTCATTCGGGGATCGGCGAACAACTCCCACTACACCATCCGACTCAACGTTACATGGGCGCCGCTGCCACAGTCGGGGGGAGGGGATTCAGTGCTGCCCCTTCCGCGCCAGCACCGCCCACGCCTCCGGGGGTGTCATTCGAGATTGCCTCGACGCCGCCCGCCGCTGCCGGTCCGCTGCCCGCACACTCACCCAGCACTCACACCTCGCCGCTGCCCGGAACGACTGGTATGCCGCCCACCGTTGCATCCCCGCTGCCCGCGCACTCACCCAGCGCTCACACCTCGCCGCCGCCCGGACAGACTGCTATGCCGCCCGTCGCTGCCGGTCCGCCGCCCGCGCACTCACCCAGCGCTCACACCTCGCCGCCACCCGGACCGACTGCTATGCCGCCTGCTGCTGCCGGTCCGCCGTCCGCGCACTCACCCAGCGCTCACACCTCGCCGCCGACCGGACCGTCTGGTATGCCGGCCGCCGCTGCCGGTCCGCCGCCCGCGCACTCACCCAGCGCTCACACCACTTGCTCGAACCCGCCTGCTACTGCAGGTACACCGCCTGCAGCAGCCACCTGGCCGCCACCACCGCTGCGATCGTCATCACCGCCGTCCGCGCACTCACCCAGCGCTCACACCTCGCCGCCGCCCGGACCGGTTGCTATTTCGCCCGCTGCTGCCGGTCCGCCGCCTGCGCACTCGCCCAGCGCTCTCACACCGCCTGCCGCATGTTCGCCGATGCCGGAGTGGTCTCCCTCTTCCATCGAGGACGCCGGCTCGACGACATCGTCATCGCCGTCACCGGCGGCGACACCGGCCCCGCGGACGTACAGAAGGGGGCAGCCGCCGCCGGTCGCCGCAGGATATTCGACTCCGCTCACCCCACATGCAACGAGGATGCTGGGCGAGAGGGGCGGCGAGCGCGTGTCGGGAAGGACCAGGTCGGAGGGCCGTCAGCTTTCAGGCGTGCCGGAAGAAGCGGTCTCTACGCCGCTGCCGGAGGCGACGTCGTTCGACCACGGGGTGAGGCTCCTATCTCATGCGGGGGAGGATGTGCTGCTGTCGCTGCTGGCCAACCGGCGGGCCCTGAACGCGAAACGGGTGCTCCTGCAGGGGCACGGATCTGGTGAGCTGGGGGGCGGAGGCAAGCAGCATGCGGGGTCGGGGGGCGTGGAGGAGAGCAAAGGTGCACCGCCATACGATACCACGGGCGGGGAGGAGAGCGGGGGTAGCTATGGGTCGCTTGGGCCTTCGGGGCGGGGAGTGCCGCTTTCGTTCCAGTTAAGTCGTTGGGCGAGCTCAAGTAGTAATCGGGTTGCTATTACGAGAGAGACAGGGAGGCAAGGAGGTTGACTATTTCGCAACAGACGTACACGAAAGAATTGGGAGAGAAGTATGGTGTGGAATGGGGCAACGCTATCCCGATTTCTTACAACATGGAGGCTTTGGAATTTTGATGTTGACGAGCCGAATCTTCTGTTTCCTTTCCGAAAGTTGATCGGTGCGCTTTTGTGGATTGCCTTGTTGACCAGGCCGAATATCGCGAATTCAGTGAAGGCAGTAGTAAAGTATTGCAGTGCGCCGAAGCTGATCCACTGGAAAGCGGTACGTAGTATACTAGGATATGCAATGAGGACGAGTTATTTTGGGATTTCCTCTCAGAAGGGGACGTTGACGGGGATTAGTTTGATTTCGTTCGCAGATGCCGACTATGCTTCGCGCAGTACGGACAGGAGAAGCGTGTCGGGGGGGGGTAGTGATGTGTGAGGGGGGACCTATTTCGTGGTACTCCAAGACCCAGAAGTGTGTGACTCTCTCGACTACTCAGGCGGAGTATGTTGCTATGTCGGACATGGGGAAGGAGATTTTATTTTTGAAGCAGGTTTGGTGTTTTATGTTGCCGAAGGCAAGGATGCCGTGTATTGCCATGTATGAGGATAACGAGGGTGCCATCCAAATCGCAAAGCACCCGATTTCGAACTCGAACTCGAAGCACATTGACGTGAGGCATCACTTTTTGAGGGAACTGGTAGAAAGGAAGGAGGTCGAAATTATCCACGTAGCGTCGCAGTACCAGCATGCTGACTTCCTCACCAAGGCATTACCTGAGAGGAAGTTTGAATTTCACCGGGGGATAGTGATGAATTTGACCTGATTTCTCTCTCGGATAGTGTTTGATTTTCTGACTTTCTATTTCTTACATGTTTCTTTGTTTTGTTTTCCGATGAATCTTTATGAGGGTTCAAGAACTTGCATTCAAATTGATCGATGGAAAATACTGAATAGTATTTGAGTTTTAATGGTCATGGATGTGATGAGAACGGATTTGAATATTTTTGCAAATGCAACATTTTTTTTTGTTGTCTGGACATGAGTAAAGAAAAACTCTGCAGTATTTTAGTATCTGGGAATGTACGTTTTAAAAGGGTAGTTTGGATAAATCAGGACAATGTTGCGAGTAGGGGGGCTGTTGGACGTACTCACTCCATTGTCAGATTGCTAACAAGAATCCGTCGAAAAGATGGATCGGAGAATTTTGGGGGTTTCGTTTATGTGTGGGATGGATCTCCACAACGGGATTTTGTGTTGTGGGTTTTTATGTGCCCGAACAATATCACTCCATTTTCGACTCTATATTTGCCTCTCCTTGTGTCTTCTCTGTGTCTCTTCTACGGCTACCACGCCAAGGGCTACCACGACCCATCTATATTGCAAGGGCTATCACGCCTTCACCACTGCACGGCTACCACGCCTGTGTATTTACATCCCGGCTATCACGCCACAGCACCGAGTTCCATTTCCGGGTTATCACACCTGAGCTATCACGCTTCACCACACACGTACCTGGTAAATCGGGTTACAGTAGGGGTCCCGGTTTAGCGGCTCCCTGTTTAGCGGTTGGACCCGATTTAGCGGTTCAAAATTCTGCTGACACCGCGGTACCCCGCTTTAGCGGTTGTACAACCGCTAAATCGGATTGTTACCGGTTTAGCGGTTGTTTGGGGTCATTTCGGTTGGAATAGCGGTTGTGTACATACCCCGGGGAACGACGGGTCACTTTCTGCTGCAAACCTCGCCGGCACTCACACACACTTTCACAGCAGTATACAAACGGCCTACCCACTGCGGTTCGCAGCTACCCGTTCAGAACCATGCCGTGCGCGGCGTTAGAATTCTGCAAGTTTCCGCACATGACACCGGGTGCAACCGATGGGCATCTGTGTCGCGGTGAGTGTGGCTGCCCTCGATGCACTTAGTGTCAGCGTCCGACTGGCGATAGAGGGGGGCGGCGTGCAAGACAAGGAGATGTGCGAGATACTGACCCATCTCGACATCACCCCTGGCAAGCCTGCCCACCCGGCAGCCATCGAAGCGGTTCGGGAGTGGGCAGAGTTGGAGGAGCAGGAAGAGATCGCCGAAGCTCTGATGCAAGATGCGAAGGACTCGATTCTTAACGTGGTGAACGACACCTGCGGCAAGGACAAAGGTCCTTCTGAAGACGAGCTAGACGAGGGGTTCGAGAGTCCGGAAGAAGTTTCCTTGATGGCGCCACCGCCGTACTCGGAAATCTCGTCGCTGTTTGGGCAGCTAGAGCAGTACGCAGAGTCGTGTGGTATATCAGAGGCAGGGTGCTATCTTCGCAAGGCGAAGATGTCCTTTCTCGCAGCGCATGCCTCTAGGCCAGCAAGGCAGACGGATATCCGCGCCATGTTTTCTAAGACGTAGTCGAGTGTACAGCAGTACTCTCCGAGGTTCCTGTAGAGTACGAAGTGTGAAGTACGAGTACACCACACTTTTTTTGTGTTGTGTTTCCTTAGAGTGTTTCAAGTCCAAACTCCGGGGCACACGCTGCGGTTTGTAGCAAGACGAGCAGGAGCGTACAGCAGTAGAAGGGGGGTTCCAGCAGGTGTTATGTGCACGTACAGTATGTCACCCGGATGCGGGTACACACAAGTGGTGGTTCTCTTCGCGATGCTTGATACGTTTCAGCTAAGTTTTAATGTCTATCCCGCACTACCGCTGCTGTATTCGTACTACTGGTCCCGCGGCAATCATGCTGTACTGCTATATTCAGCAGCCACATATGACGCTATCTAGTTTTGATCGCAATGCCAACGCTACTTTCATTCCCAGTATATGGGCTTTTACCCGGTTTAGCGGTTGTAAACCGCTAAATTGGGACCCAGAATAGCGGTTATTAACCGCTAAACCGGTTTACCGGGCGGTCCCGGTTTAGCGGTTATTTCGCCCTTTGGCACTAGGGACCGCTAAACCGGGACCCCTACTGTATCACACCCGCCTTAGTTAGTAGTTTGTAGTTTACCGATCACCGGCTATTACGCCACTTTTCTCCTCCACCTACACCACCACCGGGGCGCCACACGTACCAACCTACTCCACACCATGTACTCGGTGCTTTCGAGCGGCACACAGCGCTCGCTGGCGCCACAGCAAGCACCTTCTACTGCACATCTTCCAGGTCAAGGGCTCAACGCTCTTGAACCGTAGAGTATTGCATAGTTTCTAGCAGTAATCCCAAGGCAGGGGTGCAGCGTTTCAGGAAAAATCGTGTTTGGGCGGTTGAGCTTCTAAATTGTGGCCTTATCGGCAACGAATGCATCATGATTTCATAGCACATGGACGCATGTAACGATAGAGGTATCAATTTTCGTCTGAACTGGTGTCTGGATGACTTAAGACACCCCTCACCCCAAAATCGTCGGAAAGAGGCAATCGTTTTGCACGACTGTAGATAGTTGTGTACCTAGGCTGTGGATTGTGGTCATCCGGTAGCAGTTCATTTGTCTCCAAATCAGTTTTTGGGAGAGGTCTTAAGCTCCAAAGTTAAGGAAACCTCCGAAAACCAACGGTGAACCTCTTCCGTAGCACGCGTCATGTCTGGTTTGTTGGACTAACTCCGAGAAATGTTGGCCGGGCTTCAGCGAACGAAAGTCTTCGAAGTCTTGTTTCTGGTGGGCTATTGGGTCACTCGTGCTGGGAACTCAGAAACTTCTCAAGAATTCCCTGCAGAACCCAAACCACGGGATGACACAGAGTGCGTATTTCAAAGCTGGGTGTTTTCGATTTGTACACTTTTGCTTCCTGACTGAGAGATTTTTGTGGGTTCGTTCCCCTAGCCCGTACCTCCTGCAAAATGTTAAATCATGGCGAGGAGTCACTTCCGTGTCCCGATAAAAAGATAGAAAGGAGTTCTTGGGCGCACACTGCGGTGACTTCGTGGGTAGTCGATCATGTCAAGCTAATTAGTTAACTCTTGTCCGTTGTCATTGACGAGAAACGGTAATTGGCCTGCTCGAGGAATTCGTCCGCGAATGGCACCTTCCCATTATGCCAAAAAGGCCTCTCTCTTGCAAATATTTGTTTTCTGTCATATTCCCGCCACTCCCCCCCTCCCACACACAAACTCACGAAGGCTGCCAATGCACCCTCCCCACCCCCATCACCCAGACCCGGAACCCATCTAACAGCCCTTATGCCGCCCACTACCCTCCCCGGCTGTGGTGACGTCGGCGAAACCTAAAGTGAGCTAAATAACGAGATTTTGTCTCTTCCGCGAGAAGGCCCGTACCTCTTGCAAGGCTAGGCCTCGGGATGGCAGTTCTTGAAGGGGCATCGACACGTTAACCTCGTTGCATAGAGCGAATCAGGAAACCTCTGGTCGCTCAAGAAGAACTATGACCGATACGTTCAGGCAATACGACTACCCCGTCAGTGCCCCCTGCCTCGCCCCCTTTGTCGCTCTACGACCAGACACGGTAGTAGTATCCGCCCGCACGGTTGTCGTAGAGGCACTCCTCCTTCTGATGCTCTGTTTCTCCGAAAGGTTTTCCTGTGGCCTACCTTGGTAGATTATATATTCTCGACGCTTTCGGCGAGATGCCGTCGAACCATATTCCAACACCAGCTGACTCCCACTCACATCTGCCCAGCGTCTAAATGTAGTTTGTAGTAGTAGTGTATCTTGTGTGATGAAGGACGGACGCGTGCTACGATAAAGGTGCACCACTTGTATTTCTGGGACCCGTGTTCTTTATTCCGGAGATTGAAACCTCTCCCAAAAAAAGATTTGAGAGAGAAATAAAACTGCTACAAAGATGAAGAAATCCACGTCACTACTAGGTACCCGAGGAGAAACGCGAAAAACAAAATGGCTTGTTGTTGGCGATTTAACGTTAACGAGTCCCGTCTTTCGGAAAATGTTTAAGAAGAAAAGCGTGCTACCTCTATCGTAGCATGCGTCCAAGGCTACAAACGCCGGGGAGGGGGGTTGCTTCCGTTGTCACACCTGGGTTTGAGCTGACTCGCACGATCGAGTCCACAGACCACACGGACAAACAGACCCTTGGCGGGGCGGTCTCGTTTGACGCAATAGCATGTAGCTTGCCCTTCCATTTCGGACTGATATAGCGCGGATTCGAGACAGGAACTGAGAGCAAGCTTGTGGAACCCGCAAAGCAACACAGGGAGTACTCTCGCGAGTGACCCCGAGCCATAGCCCAAAAAAGTCCCAAACGCGACCCCATCAACGAAACCTGGGCTGTGTACACATACGAAGTAGGACACAAACCCCACACGGTAGGGGGGCTACGCCCTTTTCCGCTACCGGGTTTGATCAAATCGCTCAAGAGGACTCTCTGGCTCACGGGGCAAATACACTATTAGGTAGATGTTTATACAGGCAGAGCGTGGCTTACCATTCCATTGCCGACTCATATAGGAAGGAGTGGAAACAACGCGAAATATATAGATCGCCAAGGGACGTGGGGGGGGGGCACTCGCACTAGTGACCCCGAACCACCGACTGCAACGAAAGACGTTAGACGTGACCACCCCGCCGTGAAATGTTTCGCTAGTTACATCCACGAAGACTTATGGTGCTGACAGTAGAAGATCCGGAATTCTCTTCCTGAACACTGAGATGCCCGTCCAAGTCCCACACACCGTTGTTTCCGTCGTCTTCCTCGTCGAGGATGTTCGACCGGGGCCACGCCCCCATTTTGTTTCTGGCCAAGATCGTACCAACCATCAGGGTCGCTGCGTATGCCCTCCCCTCCCCCTTTGGTTCCCCTCTGTTCCCTAAGATGCGCGGGATGACGATATACCCCTCACTTCGTCGAGTGGACCTCCACGACACAAGCACTGAACGTCGTCGCACATGTAAGTGGTGTCGTACTGCGTTGAACTGGCGACATGAGTACGATTTAGAGAGATGGAGAGAAACTGCCAGTAGTTGTCTGGAACAGCCCTCACATGTACTGATAATATTGCCGTTCCTCTTTTTATCGCCCCCCACCCTCGCGGCCGTTATCGTATCCGTTTGCCGCTGTACTTTCCCCGAACAGCCATTTTCGTTGCATTAACCTCCTGGGCCTCCCCTCTGCTCCCGTATCGTCCACACGACGGGGCATAATCGTTGGACTGAAAGTGGAAAGTTGCACGATTCCACCAAATTGATGCCCCCCAAACGTACGGCACGTCTTGCGGTCTCGGCCCCACCCAAATATAAAACCGTCTGGGTAGGGAAAGCGAGATCAAGCGGGGAGCCACCCAATTCCAGGGAGACGTCTGGATACTCCATATAGTCCCGCCGTGGAAGTGCCCGCTAGTGTTGCTTGAGATATGGACATGCGATATAGCCGGTATATGCCTTGACCCAGTAGCGTGTGTTAGCCGTTTCGCGGATTAGCCGTTGTTGGCTGGAAGATCGTCATAGAGCAGACGCAACCATGCCCTGGTGGGTGCTGACCTGACGACGGTTTGCCCCTCATGTCAACTCTCTGAAGACCTACGTTGTCGTCGCCGTCATTGTTGTCGCGAACGCGTAACTCTTGCGACGCATTGTTAGCACACCGGCTACGGAATGGCGACATTACGCCCCCGCTGTCACTGCCCTGTGTTCGATAAGCACTCGAATGGCTTTAAAAGTCGCCAAAGACCGAATACAGGTCTACTTATCTCGTTGACGCGTCAAAACGAGCGACTTTCCATGTGGTGAATGTCGAGACACTTACGGGCAAAACGTGACCACGTTGCGGTAACCTTCACCTGGACACTTTAATGTCTCTTCTTATTGCGGATGCTGAGTTTCACCCGCCAGCAGAAGGGGTGCTCCCGCGTGATGGAGAAGTTGCACTCAACGTCGTTCCCTCGATTCCTTCGTACTATATTTCATTCCAACATATATATTCATGGCATTGAGAGCGTACCATGGTGGCTTTCATCAGCATCGACTTTGTCAAATTTGTCGTCGTAGCCACCCGATATGTTTTCCTCGTCACGAGTTCAGCTACGTGAAGCTTTCGCGACGTTTCCTCTCCACCGCTTGGATCAGCCTTGCAGTCTGCCAGGTACAGTCGGTGGTGAGGGGTCAAGGGGATATTGGGAATCGGTCGACAATAAGTTATACCCGGAAGATACCGATAACTGTTTTCCGACACTCTTGGTGCGTCAAGATTGTGTCGATTAATGTCACGTCAAGATAGTTTGATCCCGGGGAAGCCTGAGACACTTGCTACGGCAGATGTGCTACAACTACTTCGTCAAGTCGGTTGCTTCAGATTCGTGCCGACGAGAGGGATGCGAGCAGTATCTGGCAACAACATGGTTTGAAAAGAGTAGCGGGGCTCCTTGGCTCAGATTCTCCCGAATGTCGTTTCATTTTTTTGAACTTTGTTATATTCTGCTTGACATAGGCCATGGGGTTTGTTCATCGGGCTACACATTCAGTTCGTGTTTAGATCAGGGGTACGGCCAGCTCTTGAAGCGAGGGGGATAGTAAAACAGGCAATGCACCTTTACCGCTGTAGTATGGTTCTTCGAGGTGCTGGAACGTCTAACGTGCAAAGACCGATTTCGAGCGTTGAATGGAAAAGTGCAAACCCGATAAACGAGCCCGTGGCCCAGCTACTAAAAGAAGTAGCAAAAAGAAGACGCTTGTAAGAAAGTTGGATTTATGACGAGCCCTGTGCCTCAATAGACATTTCAGACGAAACCGCCGTACCCCCGCTGCTGCAGGTGCATCGTCAACAACAATCGAAACAGGTTTACTACGCGCCAAGTCTACGTTCTAGAGGGTATGTTCTATTTTTTACGGCCGGGTTTCGACCACTGACCCGAGTGACTCTGTTCATAGATGAAAATCAGACTTCGAGCATTATGGTTGGCACAGGGCAGCTAATATTTTGGTTGTGGGTATCATATTGCAAGAAAAAAACACGAAACAGACTAATACGGCAATGGAACAGGCGTGTAACTAGGGCGAGGTAACCCGACCCAGTAACAATAAAGAGGCCACAAATGTTACCCCCTTAAATGGTAGCCATGGCTTATGCCTCTGTTTCTCTTACCAGGCTGTTTCGTGTCTTACCAAACCTGGTACGAGATAATCGTCTGAACGTTTCGATGTGGCCTTTGGATGCACCTGATGCATACTCCCTCGGTATAAGAGGGAAACTTATGTAACTACTACGTCAACTGTTTTCAAGCCCTGCGTCATACTCTTCTTGCACCTTGAAAATGACCCCATCTAGGGTACGGGGTGTGGGTCTCCATTCATACAACCGTGCTTTGAGCCACTCGCACGAGCGACTCCTGACAAAGACCCTTCCGGCGACTGTTTACGCCCGGTGAAGGTTAGCATCTCATGAAGGGTTCATATCGCCATATTGTTTCAACACGTAGAAGGCGTAAGACCGCATAGGAATTGGACGATCAATCAGGCGAGAGAAGCCGACAAAAATGACAAGGCTATGTTGCAAGGGTTATGTTGCTTTCGTGGGCCTTCTTTTGCATTGCCTCGGGGTCATTCGCGCGACGAAACCCCCCTGTTCCTGATGCGGTGTTAAGGTTTTTGTGCTGTAATCATTTTTTGCTGTGATATGGGTCTGCAATGGCATGGTCATCGTCGCCGCGCCAGAAAAATATTTCTCAAAACTTCTTCGTCCGTGCGGTGTACGGAACCACTCGTGCGACTATTGTCAGCTCAAACCAGGAATTGAAAATCGGAGTAGCCCCCCTACCGCAGCCTTTGTTAGAAAACAAAAAAAACAGACGTAACCTCCCTACCCTAGCCCTGGTTAAATAGTCAAGTTTGAGAGTCTTCTATTTGAAGGCTGCCTATTGGTCGGGGTTTACTGAATCAGCGGCAGGGTTTTTCATGGGTTGGTCGTTTTAATTTCCCGGTAAAACTTGCTGGGTAGTCCAACAATCAAATCTGGCTTCCTTAACGATGACATTGCACTGGTTTACCGCCTAGTTGCTTTGAAAGGCATTTTCGTCGGAACATCGTGTTTTAGAGAGACACGGCACACGGCACATACGGCCGTTCTCGTCCTTGGTCATGACATACATGTGTACATCGACCTTCACTCCCCGTGTTTGACACTCGACGGAATTCCGTGAAGTATTTTTTAACAGCATGCATCTTCTGTGAAATACATTCTTAATGCCTTGGATTTAATTTCTTTAAAATAGATTGTTGGAGAGAGTGGAAAGTACATCGCGTCGTCATGAAGTACTGTGAGGACCCATGCGCACAGCAAAACGCGCGATCGGAGTGTCAGACACACCTTGCAAAGAAGAGGGTCCCCGAAATGATCGTTGTTGCAGCGTGAGTGTATTTACATATTTATTACGATATGTGAGATAGACGGTGACCGCACTAGGTTCACAACTGCGCTAGCACATCCATATATCGTGCTTTGGACCACAAACGCCACCTAGAATCTTCTGTTTATGGCCATCTGCGGAGAAATATAGTGCCCCATGGTCTCAGACTCCAGGTTCTGCCTCCTTGTCCAGGCCGATACTCGTAGGCATTCTCGAAGCGGTGTTCCGGTCAGATTTGCTACAGACAAAGATTAACTTTGTTATCCAATACGTCATTGTATAGAAAAAACCACAGCAATATATCCCCACTAAATTTGTCAACCACCCGGAAGTAGGAGTCGTTTGCGAAGTAGCAAATCTGGTAGGGCGGGGTTGCGTAGGAAAACATGTAGGACTACGAGTGTTGTACTATATATAGGAAAACATGTCGTGTTAAAATAGTATTGAAATTGTTGAGCGTACAAAAAGAATCGAACGCCCCACCGAATCGTTTCCCCACCGCTCGTAACATAACTAATACCAGCTAGTGTTTTGAAGCCATTTTTTTTCGTGTGTTCCTTGGCCTTGGGCTTTGACATTCGTCGGTTTCATAACTTTCCTTCGTTGTTTTCTACCAACATACGTTCTGGATCGCCAACGAACACCTTATACTAGGCACACATGGAGATGGTGGTTAGTTGGCTGTTGTACATTTTTTGACGTATAGCTGCTGACACTTGTAGCGATATAGAGGCAGCATTTTTCATGGTCGTTTTTTACTTATTTCTTCATTTGACCGGGCCGAGCCCCTTAACCCCTAAAGAAGTAATCGATACCACATTCTTAATCACGCACTACAAAACTTTATATGTTGTGCTAGGCCACGGCGCGTGTCCATTGGGTTACAGTTTAGTTTGCTAAAAATCTGTATTTGGGTATTGAGATATCACTTGCAAGTCAAGCCAGACATGACTCACAGAAGAAAAGGTGGCGACGACCCAGGCTGCGGCACGGCGGTCACTCTCGGGGGCTCTTTTGGCAGCGTGACTCGGGGTCACTCGCGCGAGTGACCCACTTGATATTTGATAAAGCGTTTCAAAAGCGTTCGTGCTATATTCATGCTGGGGGATAGTCGTTCAACGGTAGAACCCCCATTATTTTCCTTCACGAAATCGCCGGTTTTAAAACCAGGTGCCGTTCGTATCTCCTGAAATACGGTGCTCATTGTCACCCTGACGTCATCGTTCGATAACCCATTGCAAACAAAAAACTATTTGAAGAGGACATGGTTTTTTTTTTTAGCTTTCTTCCTCGTTTCGAGCAGCCATGAGACGTTCGTTTAAGAATTTCGTTGATTTTGTAGGGGGGGCTATCGTAGAATCAGTCGCGAAATGAACCAGCCATATCACGTGGCAAGGTACGACTGCGCGAGTAAAAATCACCGTCGAGAATACTTTTTTCCGCGCAAGGGTATTATATTTGTTTTATAGGGGCAACGCTGTTGGGTTTGTGCTTGCGGCTAACTTTGATCTGCCATCTTTGGCTTCGGTACGAGTAAACGTGACATCTTCTGAAACGCAGGGAAGCACTTTGGTCTCCCGAACGTGTGCATCATGTCGTGGCTCCGAGGCGTCGTACCCCATATACCTGGTTGGTATGACCTGAGGGCAATGCCCCACAGGTCATTAGCAAAACTTATCAATTTTGTATTCTACCTGACTACCAGATATGTTGTTTCCTCCGGCTGATGGCGTTACGTCGGGTGTCGAGAGCCATCCCCCCGTCAGCCAACCTACACCAGACGTCCTGCTGTCGATCGTGCTTGCACGATCGCTAGCATGATCGATGATCCTGATGCCTGGTGTCGGATGGCTCACGGGGAGATGGCTCTCGATACCCTACTGGCCGCCATCAGGCGGAGAAGATAATATATGTCGCGAAATATCAGCGTATACACCATCGGACTCCAAAGTGAGCCCGAAGTACACCCGCACACGACAAAACGAGGAAGGAGCCAGAGGGGACTCAATTCGAACATATCTGAGATTGGGACCGGCAGTCATATCAAACGTTCTAGTTTACCTTCCCCCCAAACTTTATGCAGTCATCTAACACACATCAGACATTAGTACTCGAGCAAGAGTCAATCCTACACCTCATGCCCCCTTCCGTGACGTTTGTCTCCCGGAGAAAGAAAACCCAGTTGCCCTGTTGGTATTGGTTGAGATATACAACACGTCTTTGCGACACCCGGACGAGTCAAGAGGAATGGTGGAGACTCCAGCGAAAACAACAGCGAACCTAATCCAATTGCATTAATAACTAGCCACAGGCTGGCCCCGACCAAAGGCTTGAATGTATACACTGTGTGTGCGATTTACAAAGTTTCGCCTGGGCAAGAGTTGTGTGCGCAGCACATTATAGACATATTGTATTGTGGCTACGGCACGGAAGGGGTGGGTACATCGACGCATTCACTACACCGGGTTTGAGCCACTCGTAAAAGTGACTTCTTCATATGAATATTCTTTAATTAAAAATGTTTCAGGCGTATCTTTTTGCGCAGCGGCTAGCTCGCCATACTGCAAGGCAGGTATGACATCGCCAAACACGAACATGACGAAAACTTGAGATCGCAATCGAAAATAGCGGTCACTCGCGCGAGTGCCCCGGCAAGCCATTGGCATAAAATGCTCCACCCATCCTCTAGCTTGGGTCTAAGAATTCGAAAATTTACCGTCGAAAGTTCAAAACCCAACACCACACCTAACCATCAAACCAGTTAACGACTACTAGACTAGTCGAACGGGTTGGACATAGACTAAAGTGTAAACACCCACTAACGGATTGGACACATATAAGGTCTAAAAAACTCTTCCTCTGCCTGTGTTTTCCGGCCTGTAAGCTGTTGTTGGTGAGTGGGTTGCTTGGCGTTGGGTTATGATGTTCGTCGGTTTCGGCTAGTAATACCTACTAGTTTAGACTAGTATGTTGTCCACCTCCAACGAATTTTTTAAGCGCACCCTGATACGCATGGTAGTCACCACCCACGTCACAGACTAATGGCTATCCAAAAAAATCGTCGACGCAGTGGCAAAGGCCAACTGTTCCCCATGTAGAACAGCAAATATCGTGACCGAAAAACGGCAACAAATATTGTAGAGTACCTGATATTTCGTATGTACTTCCATCAGACGACGCTGAAACCAATTTCGGCGAACATTGTGCTCAGCATACAACAGTGTAGACTATAGGGTATAGGCATGCGTTTGAAACGCGATGGGTAAGTGCCAAGGAGTGAATGTTCCGTGCGATTAGAATGTAGAAAACATTCGACGACTCGGATGGTTCTATATCCTTGGTTCGACGAGACAACACCGTTGGGTACGACGACACAGAACATGGGAGCAGAGAGCAGCGGACGCGGACCGGGCATTTCGAGGACGAACGATGCCAAGTACTACACTGACTGTACGGTCTTTGACCTGTTGTTGGTTGCTCGGACCGCTAGGCGGATCAAGTCCAATTTGTCAGTTGTTGTCAGGCACGAGAACGGGCTGCAGAACGGTCTCAATATAGTATGCATGTAATAAAGGCGCACTGCCTTTAATCAAGACTTCGTCGGGGAATTTCTTGGATTGATTGCATACGTGTGCTGATCAAGAACACACACAACATACTCGTACAACGTGGTCTTGTCGTGTGGGTGAGTAGTTTCAAGATATGTTACCGGCGACTGGCTCTGTAGAGCATTGTCTTCATATTATCGTTGAAATCATTAACAGGAGCAACAGTTTTCCCTTCCTTTATCATCGGTAGCCTCGTGTACGTCTCGGGCACAGCCTACCGCTTAACTCGTGCCTGCAGCACCAGTGCCTCACTCTGTGGGGCATTCAAAACGATTCGATTGTTGTGTAGAAATATCGTGTTCAATCACGCACTTACATACTTGCTGCGTGACTGCGTGTTTGCTTAGGTTGACTAGCTTTAAGCTCGGGTTCCCACTTCCAGCAAATTATACTCAGTTTTGGGATAACACATCAGCGACGCCTCCACCTGAAAGGGATCCGACTAATAAAATTTTACGGCGAATTCAGGGTGAGTGGTGGTTGTTGCGGTTGCAGAGGCAAACAAGGCCTGCAGTATTCCCGTGCGAAGGCAGAGATAACAACAAAATCAACGACGACGACGACGACGACAAAAATACGCCGAAAATCAAGCAACCACTGCCACAGCAGTTTGTTGTCGCCGAGCCATGTATTTGTGTAGCTCTGTAAATAATCTAGAAGATTGAAAACAACAAAAGTTGGTGAAACTAATCCAAATGGTCAGCAACGGCGAGTCACGAGAGTATAAGGAGAGAATCATTACGACAACCAACAATACTTCATACGGTTGATTTTTTTTTTTTTTTTCACGTTTTGTTGTATACTACCGGTATGTGTTATGCAGTACAACCCGGCCTAGAAGAGACTCTCCACCACACTGCAGTGGCGCTAGACTACTGGCTTCATACCGCGGGTAGCATCTACTATTGATATTAATATAGACTCTATACCCTACCTCGACGCTACTGGGTTTACATAAAGAATGGAAAACAAAACACACATTATTAGCTGTGAGACCGACCGAAAACAATATTGATCGAAGCTCCTAATTGCAAGTAGCTTGACAAATTGTGACACTTCGATCGGGCGTCTTGCGGGGTTTGTGGGTCCTTGTGGAAGATACAGGTCGGTGAAAACCACGCTATTGTCAGAGTGAACAGGGCCTAGACCTTCAGCCTTGTTCTGGGCACGGAATCACAGCAGTGAGCGCTAACGTTTGGAGTGGGCTACATGAGTGTACCAGATTCGTACGCAAGTTGTACTTCCTGTTTACTCCCGGTATATAAGGAAGCGCCCCGCGAAAGCCCAGCGCTGGCCTGATGCTCGCGTTGTTAGTGCGGTTGAGTGGTGGTGCAGCATGCGGTGGGTATCGATCGTTGCCGTTGTGTACCAGGTGTACTGCTGTACATATTCAAATCCCACCTGGACGCGATACAAAAAACCCGAAAACAGGAAGCGGACAACTGGGGAAACTCAAGTGCATGTCCGAAAATTTATGGTACAGCGTTCGTATGGGATAAGCAGCCGTTCTACGCCGCCCCACTAACGTTTTTTCAACGAAAGCGCCGGTTTCGGAATCAAATCTTCGCCGTTTCTCCTGAAATGCGGGAGGCCGCTTACCAAGTCGACGTCCTTGTTTGACAGTCATAATCCCCCCCCCCACCAACATTGGTAACCCTCCTCTTCTTGGCGAGCAGCCATGAAATGTTCGTTATAAAAAGTTCCAATTTTTGCGGGCGGCGGGGTATCGTAGAACCAGACAGCACAATACGCCCACGAAGAAGATGCGAACCGTTCTATCGTACGTAATCTCTTATACGATGCAGATCGACGTCAACTTTCACACTGAAACATACAGAAAAAAAAACGAAATTTAGGCGCGATCCTATTGAAGTTCGTTGGGGGAAACGGCGTTGTCCGACCCACGTTATATTCTTGAGAATGGCTTTTCCGATAAAAACGAACAGACTAGATTTACGTTCGAACGAAAGGCATTTACCTGGGACGACATTCTTTTCTACGTTTGGCCATGGCTATCAATCATCAAAAAATATACCTCGTTCCTGGTATAATGAAAGTAGCAATAGGTGTTCTCGATAAACTGGTCATACACAAGAAATCGGCATTCTTTCGAGCGGGTCTCCCCCCCCCCCCCCCTCCCCCATTTTTTTTGCCGTCTCTGTGACGAAAGCTACGCGCGGTAGGGAGGTCACCTCTGAGGTATTTCGTTGCAGGCGCTTGGGGTTGCTCGCGCGAGTAATTCCCCCGTTCTTTTGCGGTCTCAAGCTTTCGTGCTCTCGATTAACTTATATTTTCAATCAGCAATCGAGTCGGTTAATCTATGACTCTGCGGCAAAACGTTCGCCGAACGTCGTTTTGCCAGTGAGTTCCTGCGTCACTCGTGCGAGTGAGGAAAACGTCATTCCCGGAGTAGTGGAAAGGGGAATAGCCCCGCGTATCTTGCCTTGGTCGTATCACGGTTGTCTTCGAACTGCCGACAAAGATGATGGGAGGGTGGGTACCCAAATACATGACAGGGTTTTATTTTCACCACTCACACCAGTGATCTTTGTTGTTGTTGTTGTTGTTGTTGTTGTTGTTGTTGCTGTTGTTGTTGTCCGCACATAAATCGTACAATAATCAAGTCCGGGTTTACAGGACAGGGTCCAGTCACTCTGGAGTGGAGGAATATCCCTGACAAAAGAAACACAAACAATACCAAAGATGGTCCATGAATACCTGGTATATCGTAGCTAACGTAGTTCGTTCCTCCGCCTTCAATATCTAGTCAACATATAATAACTCGTAATGCGTGCGATCGGAGTATCACACACAGCTTGCAAAGATGAGTTTCGACGAAATCTTCGATCTCACAGCTGGAGTGTATTTTCATTTTTTCAAATAATATCACACACAGCTTGCAAAGATGAGTTTCGATGAAATCTTCGATCTCACAGCTGGAGTGTATTTTCATTTTTTATAAGAATAAATGTGAAATCTGGAGTCAGCCTCTGATGTGTCACGCCCTGCACTTTACTGGAAATATTAGTTCAGGCGATATTTCTTGCACAGCGTACCTTGCGATTCCACTGCAGGTTCATGTTGAAAATCTAGGCAACATGAGAGGTTTAGACTGCAACGGTACGTGGGTCACTTGGGCGAGCTATTCCGAAATATTGCGAGAAACGGCTTCAAAAGAGACTCTCCTACCGCAGCCTGGATGTTCCAATGTGCATGTGTGCCGCTTCGATTTCCTAGTTGTGCGGTGGGCAGCTGTTAGTAACTAACTGTGTTTCTTTGTGTAAAGTTGGAGTATATTTACTGTTGAAATATTCTTGGTACCTAGTTTCGATACAGACGAAAATATAATACCATTTTCACTCGCCAACGAACGGAAGCCAATTATAAGTGTTAGTATATTGTCTAATCAACTGTTCTATCTCTGGGCCAGTAACAGGTCGGTGTCGGTTTTTTAGCCCGGGTATTACGCTCCATGACATTCCGACTGGGGTTCACAAGAGCTAGCCCATGGTACTCTGAAAAGCCGGTCCGTTGCACTTTGTGCAACATGTGAGCTCCCACAACGCTGTAAAAGCCACAGCCTGTACCAAATGTTCCCGGCTCTTTTTGTACTAGACCAGCTGTCTTGCACTGGTGTTGCTTGTTATAAAACCTGTCCACTAACAACAGCGATGGTGTTCAAGCGACATTCAAACATATGCGTGGGGCTTGTAAACCTGGACGATCCATCAGCAAGCAGGCCGCGAGTCGTAAAGTTAGCGTTTCCGCCCAATTTCAATAACGTACCACGGGCTTTCCACAACCGACGCTGAATCCAACGTGCGCTTCGCCCGACTAAGGAGTATAGCTGTTGCTTTGCGGCATTTCTGTTTCGGGATGATGGGGGGCACCTTCACGTTGAAGTGGTTGAAGCCGTTAGGATTCTCTGAGCTGCTAACTTGAGGAGCTCAACATCTTACCAGAATGATGACACAGCCGTGGCTTCGAAATCATTCGTTTTCGCAATCCGACCAGCGTTGGTATTCGCCTGTAGTGCTAAAACAAACACACTTTGGACGCGTGCTACGACGGAGATGCGCCACATTTTTTCGGGGGTTCCCTCAATTTGGGAGCTTAAGACATACCTCTCTCAAAAGCTGATTTAGATAAAACCAAAAAAACTGCTATCGGATAAAAAATCTCATGGCCGAGGTACACGACGAGAATCATGCGAAATTCTCGATTTATTTCCGGCGACTCTGCGTTAAGGATGCCCGTGGTTCAGAAACCGTTTCAGACGGAAAGCGTCACGCCTATCTTAGGATATCTCGCTAGTGCTAACACAAACACACTTCATGCAAAAGTGATTATACTTCACAAATAGCTCCATACCGGAGGTGTCCAACCGGTGGCGAAACTTCTACACTAAAAATCGCAACCCTTAGGCCATTTCTTATACAGTCGGATTCCGCCAGTCGAAAATGGCCCTTTTCGACTAGACTGTTTTTCGACTGGATTATTCTGGTCCTTCTTCTTTTCGTTAGTCGAGTCGATTTTATGTTTTTGGTGCTATTCGTGAACGTTGTTGGTGTGAGGGACTACTGCTATATGGCGCTCGAAACTCGGTTGGCAGCTTTGTGCTTTGAGTTTTCCTCGCAAGCAACGCGTGCTTCACGGGCGACGAACTTTCGTCCAAGCGGGTTGGTGGCATTGGGCTTAGCCGAAAGCTGCCAAAGCTACGTTCGTGGCGTTGCACTCAGCCGAGAACCGCAAAAGCTGCAGCAAGCGTAGGCGTTGTTGGCAAAATGGCATCGATACCGCGCCTTACTGCTATCGTGTGATACCACCTGCTGGCGAGCGGAGCTAGGAGTGCGCCACGCTAACCTGCGGCGAGAAGCAACAGCAGTAATAATAGTTAAAGCAGCGTCGGCGCTGTTGTATGGTACTGCTGCGTGGTACCTGATATGGGTTTGTAGACGTGCAGGTGTGTGTTTCGTGGTGGCATGAGCGATTCGATGGGTAAAAAAAACAGGTGTAAAACTTCTTCAACTGAGTTTTTCGACTAACAGATCCAGTCGAAAAAGTCAAGTTTTTCAACTGGATCCCCCAGTCGGAAAACTCAGTCCAAAAAGGTTGAGTCGAAAAGGCTCTTTTTCGACTGCGTAAGAAAGCCCGATTAGGCTTCAGTCGAAAACGACCGTTTCCGACTGACAAATCCGACTGTAGTATAAGTAAATGGCCTTACGGTCGGACGAGTATTTACTCCCGTTGTCAACGCTTTTCTGTGTTGTATGCGTTGGCCATATGGGATTTCTCATGCGCGACATAGCTTATTATTCTTTTTTTTAACAGGCTTTGGGTGATGTTAATCGGTCGTCATCATGTGAGAAGTTTCCTAACAGAAAAGGAAGTTGTGTGTTCACCTTCAGATCGTAGCGAACTTCGCCCTTTTTCTTCATGTTTCTCATCCTACTTATTTTCCTAGCATTACTCGCGTGCTCCCTACCTGAAGTGACTTAGATTCGGGGTAACGATAGAAGGCCCTCCTCTCGCCTCCCCGATACGGTACGTGCCTTCATTTTTTTCGCGAGAATAATTCAAAGTTTTCATCACATGTCCACTCGAGTCCAGTTGTACTGACTCTATTGAAGTCGTCCCATGATTACGAAATATTTCCTTTCCGGAGTCCCAAGGCGGTGAACCGCTTGTTATAACTACACCTTCTAGTACAGGTGTGGGCACAAGAAAAAATAGTTCGGATTTTTGCGAAAGTAATGGTGGAGTATAGATGTTGTTTTAGCATAACGGAGATACACCATTAAGTAGCTTTCTTCTCACCAGGATGCGATGCTGCTATCTGCCTCCCGGGTCGGTGATGCACGGCGTTATGTCAGCGTCTGACGCAATGAAAGAAAAAACCTTTCTGAACAGCCCAAGCGAATAGGCCTTGTTCAGACACAGCCGCCACCCATCACCTCTCCCACTTTCAAAAAAGGCGAAGACGCGTATTTGTTGGCAGTCCACAGGGAACGGGATTTTGGTCGGTTGGGTGCCGCCCCTGGGCGCCATGCGGTGGTCTCTGGTCAGGAAAGGCACGTAATCACAGTCCTCTTCCTTTTCACCGTCATCTTCCCTTATATTCTTGTCGTCGTGGTCACTATCGCCCTGCCCTTCATAGTCACCGCCCCTGCTGCAATAGTCGTCCTTGTCAGCACCATCCTCTTTGTCCGCGTTTCTCTCCTTTGCCTCGCTGGTTCCCGTTGCTGGCCCCTTCTGTGGATCCTCTGTCGCTCCGCTCATAACCTCTGGAGGGAGCACTTTGTCGCCAATGTTGTCGTGGTCAAGATGGTGGATCATGGAGACGACAAGCCGCTCTAAACACTCTTTAGTCCTCTTCTTTGTGTTGTGTTTCGTGTTTTCTTCAACCACCCAAAACGAAACGCGGTAAGCGCTCTGGTTGCCCAAGACAATCCGCGGTTCCGTGTCTCGATAGCCGGCATAACGCTGATGGGCCAACGATTGGAGGCCAGGGCGCACGGTTTTATCACCTTTACTCATAGAAGAGCCCATCGGAACGATGCAGACGCGTGCCCTCCCTGCCGTGTGTCCCCTGTCCAAATTTCGTTGGCACCTATCAGGCGGGGTATGCAGGCCGTGGGAGTGAGGGGAGGGGGGTGGAAATCCACAAGTTTGTGTTTTTTTAACGTGCCACGGTGAATTTACGGCCATCGATGCCACTGTAATCCTTGCAAAATCCACCAGGCAATAGAAAAAAGGTATACGGCGTGGTGTACATCCTTAGAGTCATCATCATCGTCCAAAATAAACCGCGCATGGTAGGAACTACAGACACACCAGATCATGCCAATCACATGCTGCCCCGTATGGAGGGTACCATATTACAAAATTACAATACCATATGTATCAGACAATCCCCGTCGTTATATAGACCTGCTCGAGGGTTGTTTGACACTCTACAGCAGTAGCAGTAGTATAGATAGTTGTTGTTTCACGCTGTTGTGTGCCAACAAAACAGTTCCGCACCGTTACCCGTATCGGTTGTGTGGCTTCATGACTGGCAGTGACGTCTCCCAAAAACTAAGACGCTTGTCCGGTCTCGTATTACGAAATCTCAACGTGTGTTCATGAAGGACGTTCAAGTTGTTGTCGTTATTCCCATCCACGATCTGCATCCAGCGCAGCAGTCAGTGCCCATGCTAAGGCCCCGTCCCCGAGAGACATAAACTCAGCACACATGGTCTATACAACAAGGCAGAGATGCATGCCGACTACAAATAGAGAGTAAAAATATGTTCGGTTGATCCACGCAGAACACAATCAACACGAAGTATTTAGAACGTTAAAATGATTTATCTCGCACCTACACGCTACATGAACTGAAAATAGAATAGGCTTCATTCAGCTGTGAGATGGACCATTTCATTGTTTTATCATATATATATCTTACATATTTGCATTTTGCGTGTGATGTATTGATCGAGCGTGTTACGATACAGGTCGATTACTCCCCCGCTGATGCTAGGGTCACCGGACCTATCTATCAAACTCAGCCTTGTTTTGCGCACGAAAACACTTGAAACTAGTATTATTGACAGGGAGAAAACAATACATCTCTGGAGTTCAGTGTGCATACAATATGTATGTAGTCTATATTAGTCTGAGTTTACTTTTTGCGATGGGCGACTTCGGTCTACCGCGTTTGTACGCCCCGGTGATGCCTCACGTGTACTCATTCCCTGCTTAGGTGAAAAGCTAGCCGAACCCAGCCCAGGACTGACGCTCGGGTTGTTAGTGCTGTCGACCCACGATGCAGAATGCGGCGTGGACGTCGATCGCTGTTGTTGTTGGTAAGTGATCTCTGTTCTGCTCTTGACGCATATGAACACGCACGCTGGCACACCGGCATTGATCGAGTGGAGACCGACGAGCGAGATGTGTCGTTCTGCATCTCAGGGATATGGTGGTGCACTTGATCCTGGAGCTTTTGGAACCTCCATCTCACACATTCCCGTCTTTAACACATAAACTAAAGCTTAGATTAAAAACGCCAGGCCCCTGCACCCCAAGTAAAGAAGAATATTGGTATGAGACATCGTAATCGAAAGTGCTGTCCATGTCGTGTAGCCGTTTTCTTTTTTCACTACTCGTGAGCGCCTCCATGACGATGTATGGATAGCGCACCCGCGGGCCACATATATATATATATATATAGAATACACCGTGTGACTAATATTTTCTTGATCTGCGAGAGTGCACGAACTTCACCGTTTCTTAGTCCTAGATGTCGCTAACAGCATACATACTGAAAAATAATAAAATCAAAGCTACAGTAGGTAGGTTGAATCTAAGGCTTCGCGTTGTAGTGACCTCAGAGACAGAAGCGCGAGAGGCTACAGGACACCGGCAACGATAGTGGCGTCAACTCGAGGGCCTCGTTTGCCACCGCCTCACTCTTAATCGCGAGCGTTTGCCCACTTGACTTCTGTGCGTGTTTTCTTTAGTTCCGTTGTTAACGGCTCCCTACCTTGTTTTTGTTACGTTTCGCCAACAGAACCTTTTAAAGTCCGGTCTTAAGTGGCATACAAAATCTAAACATGGTGCTAGTGAATAGGTGAATACCCCCCGAGGCGTCCTACGATAGAGGTGTCACTTGCTTTTCGTGTGACACGAGTTTGGATTGGCCGGGCTCCATGACCCCAAATCGATAGAAGTTTGCTCATTTTCTTTCCTCATTTTTTTCGTTGTATACCTAGGCCATGGAATTGGTTCACATCGGGACTGAATCTAAGATAGACCCCGTCACAACCAGTCAGTGATATTGTTTTTGTAAACGTTCCATGGCTGCACGACACAAGGAAATAGGCTACTGAGAAACGCACATGCATGCCATTTTTTCTCTTGCGCAAAGATCTGTCGATCGATGACGTCATGGTGTAGAGGGACACCGCACTTCAGGAGATACGACCGGGAGCTGGTTTCGAAACCGGCGAATATGTAAAAGAATAGTTAGGTGGGCTTCCGTAGAACGACTCTCCGTTATCTTACAAACTTTTAGTTGTTCCACACACCAGTTTGTCCTCGTGTTGTATTAGCTGCTTCAGAAAACAAAATGCGCACCTCTGCCGGCTACCCGAGGCTCCCTTAGCGTGACTTTATAGGCCGGGTTTAGGTAAAAAAAAGAACACTGTGTACACTGCCATGCAACTGATGACTGCTCTCTGACAAACCAATCACTCCGGAGACAACTTTTACATACCTCGGTCTTGTGCGGCCTAAATTCATAGCCGAACATAAGGGTAAAACGAATTCTATTATATAGATAGACGTACCGCACGTTTTGGCGAGAATGATTTGTGGAGGACAAGATCGCTCCATTCAATCAACAACGGTCAACAATTCGCTCCCGTTCAGCCCAAAATTCAACGCTTTAGAAGTTCGATAGCCCCCGGGCTCGTTCATCGGGCTCTCCTCTCGGATTTCTCACAACCACCTCTTGGTTAAGTCACAAAGATCCCTACGTAACCGGCATTGCCTGGAATGAATGGCTCACCCTACATTAGGAATGCCGGTAGAATCCTTACGCACCCCGTACCAAGTAAGGAAATGCAAATACGAAAAGTCTTCGGATTGTTCGCACCCCCACAATTAACCAAAATGCATCCTTGCCAGAAAAAAATAGCTTGCGACAAATTGTTGATGTATACCAGGGTAGAAACTTCAAGGCCTGCCACTATTGAGGCCACCACTCACTATTGGTGCTCGTGTGACATGGCTGGCGTTTTTTCAAGGCAACGATATTCTGCTCGTGAAATCACGAACTGCCTTTGTACGCGAAAAACAGGTTGTACTACTACTGTACCCAACTTTTTCGTGTCGTTCTTGATATACGACAATAGTACCTTGTCGGGAAAAAACTAGGGCTTGATGTAATAGGAGCCGGCTGAGTTCGGGGTGCGCACAACTCGCGCCGCAGGGGTTTCAGCCGTGCGTAGGAGGCTGGAGGGTCGCCGGAACAGCGCGGTAGGGCGCATTTCACGTAGGGGCGGGGTAGGACGAATTCGACGTAGGGGCCGCTGGAGTCAATCCGTGACGAAAACTGCATGAACGTGTGCCGAAGAAAGTTTACGGGGGTGTGTTTGTTCGTCCACGTCGTTTGTGCAGGGATACACGCGTGACAATACGCCGTAAAACCAGAAACATGGTCCATAAACGATGTAGTATTTTCCTCTGGTGAAGCCAAAACGCGTAAGATCGGACCTCCAGCATGACGGGACGCCTCCACCGGGTTACTCCGGGTCCTTCACCGCCGAGGCTCTCCGGGGGCTCCCCGGCGGTGCTCCCTACTCGACCGCGGAAAGGGCAGGGGTCGCGGATTCGCCACGATCACCAGTGCAGTGGTCGGGTCAAGCGTAGTTGCATATGACGGAGCCAGTACATACAGGACTGGCCAGAGCTACCAGGGCCCAGCCCTACTAGTTAATGTTATATCCCCGTTTAAAGCGATAAGGTAGTAATAGTATGTGTACCGGCGAAATAGGAGAGGGACTCTGCTCCTGAAAAACATTTATTTAACGATATGAGCGGCATGTTCACGCGGGAATGAGACAGACGTGCGCTACAACTATAAATCGTGCAGCATCACGGCACGGCACGCCCAGTAGAACAAAAAAAGGCTCAAACAGCTTCCTTCCATTTCACCCGCTCTTTTAGCCATACTTCTCGTGAAGTGTAATATTTTCTCTGATGTGCAGTGCCGGCCCTCTCCCGATAACCTGAAGTTGATTTCCGTCCCGACTGGGATATCTGTTCTGAACGCGCGAAATATGATGTAAATATGTACTAGGTATGTTACACAGCCCTCGTCGAGCACCAAGAATATAATTCTCCCTAATAGCGCACACCCAGTTTCCACATTTTCGACTACAAGCTTGGTCATAAAATGAAAAATATAACACGTTTTTTCACCCGTATTTTTGTACCGACCGGACGGCACCAGCTTGGTTATTTCCGGGTGTTTATGGCGTCCTCCATCCCCTCCCCCCCCAAAAAAGTCTCTGTATCTGTATGGAAACCACAAATTGTGGTTCAGTTGGGGGTTTGGGGAAGGTGAGGCATTCGCTGCCAAGAAGTACCACCAGGCCGGGAGTGGGGGCGTACGCGGGCGGTGTTGTTTTGTACCACCAAGAAGTTTGGCGCTGGTTTCAATAGCATTCACTCGTGCTTATGATACATCATTGCGTCCAGTGTGATGCACAATAGGTGGGTGGATTTGTGGGTGGCGCGTCCCGGGAGCAAACAATCTGTTGTGTCATTATTAGCTAACAGATAATCAGAAATGCGATGATCAGTCATCTATAAGTCAATGAATCAACACAAGCAGTCCGTTCTCCCATCTGCTTTGCATCCTCTTTCTCGCTAGTACCACCGGGTAATACAGCTTGAAAACGATTTCATTTTTCTTCCTCTGGGAAAAACTGAACCTCGACCACTTTTCCTTTAGCGTGTTGAATTTTCATTGATTCTGTAAGCCCTCACCCATTTTTAATCCGTTGAGAATGAGAAGCAGACTCCGCTCGACGTCCTGCTGCATTCGTTTGTTCATGTTTCATGCTCTAGGTGCTCGTCTATAAGCCGCACGCTGCACGCCAATGACTCATATTGAATAATATGGCGCAACAACAAAGAAAAAACGCCGTTTTCTCGCGTGATGTGTTTTGTGCGCGTTGCTGTGGGTGTTCTACGTACGTATATTTTGTGACGTGCCGCCGGTGGCGCGCACTCAAAAATTACGTTTTGTTCTTTATGTGAGTACGAACGTAGCGACTAAACAGTTTCGAATGTACATTTACCAATCGAACAACCCAATGGAAAAATCTTAATCTCGTTTTTGGTTATGTCCTCTTCAAATAACCGAATAACGGAAAACATTCTTCCGTCTGTTCGCAGATAACTGACCTATCCCAAAATTGGCTTGGGTGCTCATCACTGATTGTAGTTAGGTGACACCAACGTATGATCATCTCGAGGCGAAATAGTTTCCACATACAAATTGATATGTCGCGCCCCCCCCCCCCCCCCCCCCTCCCCGCCCCCCGCCCCCCCCCAACCTCGCCCCACTTTTGATCAAAATCAGCCCCCCACGTCCTTCAAAATTCCGCCCTCCCCTCGCTGGTTTTTGACTTACAGGATTCACTTGATAAACTGATGCACTTTCTTCCACAGCTGTCAGATTTTGTCTCCCTTAGAAACGGGTTTTATAGTTTCCGCGCACAGACTGACTAACGTCACCCGGTTGAACCTGATAGCTACACTGTAGTTGCAAGGGGAGTCGCCGACCCTATATCCTTAATGAGGACATGCAACCCGTTATACGCGCGATCGGAGTATCACACACAGCTTGCAAAGATGAGTTTCGACAAAATATCCGATCTCACTGCTGGGATGTCGTTTCATTTTTGATTCTTAAATTTGGTGTTGTGTCGTACGCCCATGTGGCTGTGTGTATTATACTACCATGAACCTAATGTGTTATTTTGGGTATATTGGGGACCTGCATTTTTAGCATAGAGGTAAAACATTTTGTTCCCATCCATCCAACTCCTTCGCCCCCGCCCCCCCCGTCTTGCCGCCGTACTAACCCTTCAACGCGCGCCTCCTTTTCCCTTCCCTGAATAAAAGTTCGCCGAAGTTTCATACGCTACCCGACAGATGAAGGAAAATATATACCTTTCACGTCATATATCCATGCAGTATAGCTTCGAATATTCATAGTGTATTATACCGTTTACTGCAACAACAAGAGTCTCAGCCAACTCCTTCCCCCCTCCCCTCTCCGCTGCTCGCACAATCGTCTGCAAAGCATCTCACCCCCGTGCTGCGAGCTGCTATTCATTTTTGGGATCTGCCCCCCCCCCCGATCCCCCCCCTGCCCTTGACCCCCCCCCTTCCCCCCTCCCCCCCTCCCCTTGCCTGTTATTCGACTACAACAACAACAGGAGCAGGATTAACATTTTGGGCTTGTTGGCGCTTTCTACAATCATCGGTTGTCGTCTCTTTCCCAAACGGGTTCTATTGTTTCCTTGCACAGGTTGATTTACGCCACCCTGTTGACAATGATACGAGCTGCTACTACGGTACGAGTGATGCTACGATAGCCCCCCCCCAAACACCATCGATTCTCCCTAACGAACGTTTCATGGCTGATCGACATGAGGAATGATGATACGAAATAAATTAATCTTTATGCATTCCCTTGTTTGCGAAAGACGGTCGAACGATGACGTCGGGGGGGCAAGGGTCACCGTAGTTCAAGAGATTCGGCGGGGAGCTGGTTTCAAATTCGGCGATTTAGTTTCTAAAGATGGGGGAGGACAACCGACAACGACTGGTAAACTGTTGTAGTAGTTTCTATGGGAGTGGCCGACCCATATCCTTAATGAGGGCACGCACTCAGGAATACGCGCGATCGGAGTATTACACACAGCTTGCAAGGAAGAGTTTTTTTTCGGAATCATCGATCTCAGCTGGAGGAGGAGTCGTGCATAAAAAATTTCATGTTATGAATAAAGGCTTGAAACATTTGTTCGAAACAATACCTTATTTCAAGTACTTTACGAAGTTTAAGCCCGATATTAAAATGAAATAGTTTTGGTTGGTAATACTCTGTATCTGAGATCATGGGTTGGAGGCCGGTCGCGTACGTACTCAAACATTCCTTACGGCGATTTTCTCGCAAAAATGTGCGAAATATGGGGGGGGGGGTGCTTTCTAACCATCTCCGGGTCAACCGATCAACGCAATCCTCAACGACGAAACTTCAGCGTTCCTATTTACCAGCTGCATGCTAGAGGGACCACTGCCATTGTACGCGATTGCTGCTAATCTGTTGCTTTCAGGTACGGTATTGCACCAAGTATACGGTGGTAGTGGGGGTTCTCCGTTTTCGTCACCGGGATGGGGCCACCTAAGAGAGGGATTACTCTATACCTTAGTTCTTAGGCGATGTGACTCACGCAGCGTAGCTAAGCATTCCGCTGCCGGTGCATAGTTCTAAAAATTTAACAGCACGCTGCAAGTTAAAGGCTGCAAGGAACATAGGGGCGTACTCTCGGAAGTAGCCCGGAGCCACACTGCACACACCTATCTACCGTAGCATTGGTCTTAGGCCGTTTCTTATAGCATTGGATTCTCATCTTCGATTCCGCCAGAATCCGATTCGGCAAAATTCGGGCGGAGAAGAAAGCCCGACCTTTCTTATAGCGAACGGATTTTGTCAGACGGATTTCAGCAGGACTGTCATTTTTTTTTAAAAACAGCGCGCGCAAAACCCAACACCACACAGCAGCAGCAGCAGCAGCAGCACACAGCAGACCGATACAGACATAAAGACGCAGCGCAGAGGCAGCAGACCACACGCAGCAGACCACACAGACGTTGCAAACATGCCGGACCAAGAGGCACCAGCCCTTGACATCTCATCGTCCTATGTGTCGGGCTCTAGCTCGTCTTCGTAGTCTTGTAAGATGAGGTCCCAGGTGGCGACACTACGCTGCTGCTGCAGATGGAAGGCAGCTAGCGTGGTGGCAAAGACAGCAGAAACGTCGACACCAGCTTTTTCTCTCGCTGTCGCGGCCATTTGATGGTGCACCACGCGTCCCGAGGGCAAGCCAAGTTCGTAGGCTAGCCCACGGGCGACGCCCAGCAGCCCTAACAGCGCCGGCACTGCAGCACGCATGTGGGGTAGCCCGATGTGTGCGTGTGTGTGCGCGCGCGCGCGGCGCAACCAGAGAGTTTCAAATAATGCGAGACAGAAATCCGGGTTGGGCAGCGTCTCGGATTTTGGTCAGGAATCCGAGTGGCCGCAACTCGAAAAGCTGAAATCGGATTTTTCCGAATTGGATTGTGCCAAAATCCGTGTCTATAAGAAGGCGGAAATGGGCCCGAATCGGATTCTGGCGGAATCGAAGATGAGAATCCAATGCTATAAGAAACGGCCTTAGTATGCGATTTGCGGGACTGGAATTCCCGATCAAATAGCTTCGTTCGAGCGCCGGCTTCAGGGGGCGGCTCGAACGCCCCTCGCTCTGCCGTGTTTGTTCCGCACATCCACGTGAACGCGGACAGATGCCGAGCAAGACAAGCAAGAAGTTGCGAAAACATCGCATGTCGAGCAGGAATTCCGGAAGTTATGGTTGAATCTTCACCTCCGCAGCGCCTGGATGATATACAAAGTTGTATCATTTCCAAACGGTAGTACGTTGCTATTGAAACGTTGTCAATTTTGCGGTGGCATACCCTCGAGCGTTTGCTTTGCTGACGGTCTGCGATTCTCGGAACTGGAATCCTCGTCAAACCGTTTGTTTTGCTAGACTTCTGCGATTTTCGGAACTGGAATTCTAGGTCAAATAGCTTCGATCGAGCGCCGTCATTCGGGGAGCGACTCCAACGCCCCTCGCCCTGCCGTATCTGTTCCGCACCTTGACATGAACGCGGGTCAACGCTGCGCGAGACAAGCGGGAAGTGCGTTCTTTTTTTTGGGGGGGGGCGGTATAATCTCGAGTTATTCTTGGATCTTGGCGTATGTAGAGCATGATCTAAAAACTTAAGGGACAACATTTCCAAAATGGCGCCATTCCCGAAATGGCATATAAATTTCTTCCCGGCAATGGTTTTTTCATGGCCGCCTCCAAGCGCTTTTGCCCGATCGTAGCTACGACCTCTGTGTGTCGTTTCTTTTTGGCTCAGTGGGTATAGTGCTATATAACCATGAGAAACTGGTGCATTCTTTCCAAAACCGTCACATGTATCCCCTTCAAGGATGTATAGTTTGCACGCATGGGTTGAGCTGCTCCGCCCGTCCCCCTTTCCCCGTGCATTCTTTGCAAAACCTTCAGATTTATCCCCTGCTTGAAGCATTAATAAATTCTACGCACAAATTGAGCTGCCCCGCCGAAGCCCCCCCCCCTTCCCCCCTCCAGCCCCCCTTTTGATGAAAATCAGGCCCCCAGGTCCTTAACAACTCCGCCCTGCCCTCACCGGTTATTCGACTTACAGGATTCACTTGATAATTAACTGATGCATTTCTGTTTACAGCTGTCAGATTTTGTCCCCCTCAGGAACGGGTTTGGAGTTTCCGCGCACAGACTGACTAACATCACCCTGTTGACCCTGATAGCTGCATTGTAGTTGCAAGGGGAGTCGCCGATCTATATCCTTAATGACGACACACAATTCCTGATACGCGCGATCGGAGTATCACACACAGCTTGCAAACATACATGAGTTTCGACGAAATATTCGTTCTTACAGCTTCAGTGTTTTTTATTTTTATAATAACCAATGAAGGATGTGCCGTGAGTACGATACTCACCCAGATCATGTTTGGTATTCAGGATCGTGAGCGCTGGAGACGTTATGCATGGTTATGTTAATTGACAGTTTTCTCCAGAGTACTATCAACTGTTGTAGTACGTAGAGAAGGAATAGATGATCCGGAAATCGCTCTTACGAAGTCGCTGATAATGAATTAACGAACTGGAAAACATATTTTGTTGTTTTTTTTCATAACCCACACACTAGTGTGAGTGTTAGTATCAAGTCAATTGACAGTGGGTAGTGCTATGTGCCGTGAGTTGGATTCTCACCAACTTCATGTTTGTCTTTTTCAGGCGTGCGCGCTGACGACTTTACGAATGAATATTTAGACTAGTAGTTTAACGTACATATATAGTAGCACTACCCGCCAAGCTACTGAGTCAAGTGATTAAGTATAGCTCAGTGGACGGTGCTGTAGCAATCTCGGTCGAATCACCTTGTTCGAAGGCCGCCGTCCAAGGGAGAAGCGCGAAAACTCTGGCATTTTGAACGGTACTTTCGAGTTATTGTTCGGATCTTGATGCATGGAGAGGTTGATCAAATAAACTTGGCACGACATTCCAAAATAGGGTCATGTTTTATCCCAAGATATAATATTATTACTGAAAAAACTTCCCCTTAGTACTGCGATAGGTAATAGTAGGGCGTTTGTTCATTGAATTTCGGTAGGTACGCATATACTGAGTATAACACATTGATATTGACGCGGCAAGCGCACGCATGACTAAACGTGGAGGAGGTAGTAGTGATCACGATTACTGCGACAGGAAAAGCCACACAGTAGCATTGCGTGTGGCTGGGTACCCGGGGACTCGAGGTTTGTATTAGTCAAGTTCCTTCTGTGTTAAGCGGGGCCACTCGAAAGAGGTGGTAAGTAGACAGTAGAATGGCGTGCTTTGTTGTTGCTGTGGTCCCTGGCTTCGTTGCTGTGGTTGTTTGCCGGACAAGTGCAAGCGGTCGAGTGTTGGTACGTAACTGACAAAAAAAGAGTGTGTAGATTCCTACTTTACGTGCTCCTTGTTGCTGCTGACTGCTGATTGATCATCACTTTTAGTAGTGATTTTTTTTTACGTGGCGCACCTCCACTTTCCAGCTTCTGGGCATACAAGCCGTGGTCACAGATGTCGTCCTTCCCTTTCCCCCCTTCATTGTTTTTATCGCATAGGTTTCAGCACCGACTGATCGTCGATTTTTCATCGAGTGTTCCTATCTTACGCTCTCGCGCTTTCCGCAAGTCAATTATCAGTAGTGCACAAAGACGAACAATTGTACGAATATGAACTCGGGGGGGTACGATTTCACCAATCTGACCTATACCAGGGTCGATCGAGGATATAACCTGATACGACGCCGGGGCAGTGACTGATATAGAGCCAGTCGCCCAGCTGTTCTATAGCGGGGTTACACTCGAATACTACTATGTAATTACGAGCATTTATCATTGGGTTTAATAACCAAATACCCACCGTTGTGAGCTTTGTTGGCTTTTTTTACTTGCAGAAATGAATGGGAAAACAAATCAACTATCTGCTGAAATCACCTATTATTAATAGCAGGGTGGGTAGGTACACATCGTCGCGAATCGACGAGGGAAAAAAATGCTGAATTACTCTGGCGACAAAAATTTGGGCAGGTGCCGTAGCGGGGAGGGGGGAGGGGAGCCCGCTATCTGACCCCGGATCTAAGATATACTAATTGGAAGGCGAGAGTAAGGCGAGCATCACAATGAATGCGATGGGAAAAAGAAAAAAGTGAAGTGTAATACAGCTGCTGTAATAAAACGATACCCCAGCATGTTGCATCGATCTACTCGATCCGGACTGCCTGCTGTTGTATTATGCAATTGGTCCATGTACAACTTCTCTAATCACACGCAGCGGACATGGTCGGTCACCTTACTGGCCGCGGATGCTTGATTCAGTAAAACTAGAATAAGAAACACACTCGACACGTTTCGTCGCCAGACTAAAGGGTCAGTCGGCGTTTGCTCGGATTTAGCCGATCGAATTCTAATGAATGACGCTCGTAATCGGACTCACTCAAAAACAGTAGCTATTAATAGTAGTACATTTTTACGATTGTTAGTATATTATCAAACTAACAATCATCACGTACCAATGCTTAATTTCTCGGTCAAATCGCTTCGCTCGAGCGCCATCTTCCCGGGGCCGCTCCAACGACGCCCAATCTTGCTTCTCCGTTTTACGCCACGACATGAACGCGGACAGAGGCTGAGCGAGACAACAGAGAAGTTTGCAAAATTTTGTGTTTTAAACGGTACTCTCCAGTTATTTTCGGGTCTTGATGTAGTCTATGTCGAAGGGGTTGACATAGTAATACTTGGCAACACATTACTTCCAATTTGGTGTAATATTTCGTCCCAAACAAAAGAATACTTCCTGAAAAATACAACCCCGTGGTACGGCGGTAGGTGCTTTAATGAATGGTATTTCAGTTGGTACGTACCTACATGAAATTACGTGGCAGGCACACGCATGAATAAAACGACAAGTTATTGGTTACGATTACTCCGTCAGAAAAACCGCACAGCAGCATTATAAGCGACTGCATCCCAGGCCCCGAGGGTGTAGTAGTTCCGGCACTTCGGCAGAGTTTGCACTCGAGCATGTAATATAGATACGAGTAAGAGCACGTACACTGATGCGCTCTACTACACACACACTCGTTTTGTCTGACATTTATCAAGGGGGAGGGCGTACCAAAAAATAGGTACCAACTATTCGACCTAAAAAACAAAGCGAAAAATACTTCCTGTTGTTGAGCTGCGCCACGCGACGGTCGTAGGAAGTAGTATACGGTATCGATGGAAGAAACAAGCGGCATGCATTCGTCCCGGTATCGAATCGGCAGGTGGATGTTTTCCCCAAGGAAGACTGTATAGAAAAGTAAAGGCGGTGTGGAAGGAGTGCTTTGTTGTTGCTGTGGTGCCTCTGTCTCTGTCGCTGCCTTGGACGTTTGCCATGGTCAACTGGAAAACGCTGTGTTGGTACGTAAGTGACAACCTATTTATTGTTTCTTTCTACTTGCCGTGCTCCTTGCTGTTGGTTGCTGATTTGTCATCTCTGGTGAGTTGTAAAGAGCCGGTTACCCCCTTGGTCTATTTGGCGGTTATCTTCGAACACTACCAGCGTCGGTCCTTGAGTCCAATTCCATTCGTTGTGACCCTTGACCAAATTTTGAATGAGTGCAAGAATATGATCAGCTAACTGCTGAGAACGCCTAGAAGCGTGGGTAGGTACACTTCGATGCAAATCGACGAGAGAAGAAAATGTTGAATTCTTCGTGCGACAAATATTAAGGCAGGTACCGTAGTGGGGGAAGGGCGAGGGAGGGCGCTATGTGACCCCTTATTTGGGTTATTTTACTACTGGGAGGGAAGGCGAGAGTAGTTCAGGGATAGTAAATGGGATGAAAACTTGAAATGATCCAAAAGCGAGAACAGGTTTTCAGGCAGGCTACACCGTCAAGCAATTACAGCAGTACAGTGGGGGTTTTCCAATTCAAGGTTAGCCTGTGTCAAGCCCAAACAGGCGTTCGTTTATGGTATCTCTTGTGGGCAATATATGGCTGTTCGTATGCCGGGACATGGCGATGTGACCGCTCTTAGGTCTCCAACGTCTTTACCTTTGACGCTCTGGGTACAAACTGTATAACTTGGTCCTGGGGTTGAGAGGTTTGTAAGATTTGCGGTCGGATGGTGAATGTTTGCCCTACTCGAGAGGTATTCAAGAAAACCCGCGAGAATATTAGCAAGCTTAGTTTTTTTCCCCAAAAATCGGACGAAATCGGGACTTGCAGCAATTGTTTTAGGTGTCACATAAACGACAAAGTTATGATTGTAGTATTCCATTATTTTTTTACCATTACGCAAGTCAAGTACGCATTGTTTGAGGCACATTGTATGCCCTTTTCCAGCAGTAATTTCGGTCAATTTGTTCTTGTCTTAGTTCCAAATATTTTGTCGTTTTGCTTTGAACCCCACATTATTACTTGAAAGTGTGCTTGTAACCGGAGGGTCCTGAATTCTGGATAAAAATCGATATTTTTCGTCCATATTTAAGTATATTACGGTTGGTGCTGCTGATGCTGTTCAAGTGTTTCTCATCCTCATTTCGAGCGGGTTTGCTCGGCACGACGACCTGATCAAAGCTAATAATACATGTTTAGTCAAGTGCTTTTTGGTGTTAAGTGGAGATGTGTTTTGTCATACTTGACTGGTGGCTCGCTGCGCGAGAAGGCACTTGACGATCGTCGGGAGTGGCGGAATGTTTTATCACAATTGACTGCGCGAGAAGTCACTTGGCGATCGTCTGGAGTGGCGGAATGTTTTGTCACACTGGACTGCGCGAGAAGGCACTTGGCGATCGTCGGGAGTGGCTGAATGATTTTTCACACTGGATTGCGCGAGAAGGCACTTGGCGATCGTCGGGAGTGGCTAAATGTTTTGTCACACTTGACTGCGCGAGAAGGCACTTGGCGATCGTCGGGAGTGGCGGAATGTTTAGCCGGCGACTTTCGCTTTGAGGCGGAGAATGTCACCGATAGGATGCTCGTACTTAGTCCCCTGTAAACGGAACAGCAGAGTTTGGCGAGGAAGGCCGCATGGTGTGATGACAATGTGCGCATGGGTTACGTTGTACGCAGGTGTAGAATGCAACGTGCTGAAAGACACGAACACTTGTTACAGGACGCACAGCCGTAGCTGGAGACGCATAGTCTAGACTACATACGTGGGAGATGATGCATACAAAGGTGATGGAAGGGATTTGTACCGCAGGAACGCTGGAGGAGGGTGAGGTAGTATGGCAGGTTCGAACACGTACGCGTATCCTACACACGCAAACACACAGGAGTACTGCTGCGCTACACATGTCATGTATGTGCTACACACATACACCGATAGCTGTGTGCACACCGCTGTACACACCCGCATACACGGGTGATGGAAGGGATTAGTACCACCGCAGGAACGCTGGAGGAAGGTGAGGTAGTATGGCAGGTTCGAACACGTACGCGCATCCTACATACGCGAACACACAGGAGTACTGCTGCGCTACACCTGTAGAGTATGTGCTACACACAGCGAGAGCTGTGTGCACACCGCTGTACATACACACACTGCTGTGACCATGCTGAGTGCGCAGCGTATAAGCAGTGCCGTGTACACACCTGCATTCTCATGCGATGGAAGGGATTTGTACCGCAGGAGCGCTGGAGGAAGGTGAGGTAGTATGGCAGGTTCGAAGACGCACGCATTCACATGTGATGGAAGGGATTTGTACCGCAGGAGCGCTGGAGGAAGGTGAGGTAGTATGGCAGGTTCAAACACGTACGGGTATCCTACACACGCAAACACACAGGAGTACTGCTGCGCTACCCATGTATGTACCACACAGAGAGAGCCCTGTTAATGTGTATCGGAGAGTTGGTGTCCCCAGTCGTCAAGATACCGCTCTGCTGTAGGGACGTTCCGGAGTCATTCTACGGTAGCCCCCCCAACATTTCTTTAACGAAATCGCCGGTTTTGAAACTAGCTCCCGGCCGTGCCTCCTGAAATACGGTGTCCCTTGCCACCCCGACGTCAATGTTCGACAACCCTTTGCAAACAAGAAAATGTACGGAGACGTTTCTTAAATATCACCCTTCGTTGTGTCGAGTAGCCATGAAACGTTCGTTAAAGAAAATCGCTGTTTTTTGGGGGGGCTATCGTAGAACCAGTCTCCGCTGCACGGTGTGTGCAAAGATTCTGCCGCAGCACGAGGAGGTGGTACGCCGTAAAGTTCGAAGAGGGCGAAGAACACGCAGCCGCAGGGAAGGAGGAGCCTAGAACGAGGGAAGAGGCTCATAGCAGACACCCACAGCACGCGGCGGAGATGAGCTGCGACAGGAACCAGCGAGAGAAAGTATGCAGCAGCCGAACTGAAGGACGCAGTCGCCGCCGTACGCAGACACGGCAGACCACACAGGGCAGGATCGAACAGCAGAGGCGCAAGTTCCAGCGCAACGCCGAGGAGCGCAGTGTATCCGACGAGGGATATAAGTACAGGGTGTGCGGTGTGTGCTGCGAGGGTGTTTGTGCCAGGGTGTAGTTCGTAGCGCCGTTTGATTTGAAGCGCGGCCGTTTGATTGCACGCAGACACGGCAGACCGCAAGGGCAGGATCGAACAGCAGAGGCGCAAACGTTCCAGCGTAACGCCGAAGAGCGCGGTGTACCCGAGAAGGGATAGAATAAGAGGGTGTGCGATGTGCGCTGCTCGTTGTTTGCGTGCTAGGGTGTAGTTCGTAGTGCCGTTTGATTTGAAGCGCAACCGTTTAAATATTAAGGGTTTGTAAGGACGAGGAGGGTTTTTTGGGAAGGGTTGTTTTTGTCCGCAGCCCAGGGCACAACGAAGTGAAATGTTTTTGCTGTAGGTTGTGTTGGTTGTCCCGCACGAGCAGGATCGAACAGCAGAGGCGCAAACGTTCCAGCGCATGCACCACCAGCGCTGGGTTGGCAGGGCAGCCGAACGGTGCTTGGATGCTACTACTAGCAGTGTAGTGTGTGTTGGTGTTGGTGTGTGTGTCCCAAAATGCACCCACGAGCTGTTTGCGTGCAAGGGTGTAGTTCATCGCGTCATTTGATTGGGATCGCAGCCGTTTAAATTTCATGGTTTTGTAAGGACGAGGAGGGTTTTTTGGGAAGGGACGTTTTTTCCGCAGCCCAGGGCACAACGAAGTGAAATGTTTTTGCTGTAGGTTGTGTTGATTGTCCCGCATCGTGATGTAGCAGGATCGAACAGCAGAGACGCAAACGTTCCAGCGCATGTACCACCAGCGCTGGGTTGGCAGGGCAGCCGAACGGTGCTTGGACGTTACTACTAGCAGTGTAGTGTGTGTTGGTGTTGGTGTGTGCGTCCCAAAATGCACCACTGAGCTGGTTGTTTGCGTGCCAGGGTGTTCGCCGCGCCATTTGAGTGCCAGGGTGTTCGTCGCGCCGTTTGATTTGAATCGCAGCCGTTTGAATTTTATGGGTTTGCTAGGACGAGGAGGGTTTTTTAGGAAGGGATTTTTTTGTCCGCAGCCCAGGGCACAACGAAGTGAAATGTTTTTTCTGTGTGTTGTGTTTTTTTTGTTGTCCCGCATCGTCATGTAGCAGGATCGAACAGCAGAGGCGCAAACGTTCCAGCGCATGCACCACCAGCGCTGGGTTGGCAGGCCAGCCGAAGGGTGCTTGTATGCTACCACTAGCAGTGTAGGGTGTGTTGGTGTTGGTGTGTGTGTCCCAAAATACACCCACGAGGTGGTTGTTTGGGTGCCAGAGTGTAGTTCGTCACGCCGTTTGATTTGAATCGCAGCCGTTTGAATTTTATGGTTTTGTAAGGACGAGGAGGGTTTTTTGGGAAGGGATTTTTTTGTCCGCAGCCCAGGGCACAACGAAGTGAAATGTTTGTGTGTTGTTTTTTTTGTTGTACCGCATCGTGATGTAGCAGGATCGAACAGAAGAGGCGCAAACGTTCCAGCGCATGCACCACCAGCGCTGGGTTGGCAGGCCAGCCGAAGGGTGCTTGTATGCTACTACTAGCAGTGTAGAGTGTGTTGGTTTTGGTGTGTGTGTCCCAAAAGGCACCACCAGCACTGGGTTGGCAGGGCAGCCGAACTGTGCTTGGATGGCAGCCGCACGGTGCTTGGATGGTACTAACAGTGTAGTGTGTGTTGGTGTTGATGTATGTGCTGGGTTGACAGGGCAGCCGAACGGTGCTTGGATGCTAGTAGCAGTGTCGGGGGGGGGCGACGCGCCCCCCCCCCGAACCCCACCCCCCGGGCCCGACACAGTGTGCGTTGGAAGGACCCTCACCAGTGTGCGTTCGAAAAAGTACATGGAAAAACTATTGTATGTATTTTTAAAAATTGCACTTTTTGTGCGGCCTATCATGCGAAATGCTGGTCAAGTTGCCGTCGAATTGCAAATGTTTGCCGTCCACGGAAGTATGAGACAAAACCCCAGTCTGTCGAAATTACTGTGAGCTTTTTAGGTCAAAGCTTACCGGCCTATCACGAATAAGCCAATGGGGGCGGGGTTGACAAGCCATTTGGGGAGGTATCGACCCGGGAGATGTTCGATATAGTTCCCGCGTTGTTGGACCTGTACAGATTCGGATGATTTCTGCACCGGGGATGGGGCTCTAGCTCCCCCGTGTACGATGGAACTGTCCCCCATTGGTTGGCGAGCCTCTATCATCTTGATAGAGTGGGGCGGCGCCGTGGAGCTCAAACCAATCAGCGATTTTTAGCCGACACAGTTGGGGTATCCACACCATGAGGGTCGGTGACGACCCGAGAGAATTCGGCTCTATTCATCTGTTTGTCCACTATTTTTATATGTAGAACATTTTCTGCACGGGGGATGACACCCTATCGTGCCCGAATAGAGCTGACGTGAGAAACTACGATCCCCAGGTCGGTCGATTAGGGGATTATTTACACACTGTGCGGGGAGGTATCAGTCCTGGTAATATCCGTGTTCATTCCCGGGTTGTCGGAGTTGCAAATAACTGTGTGGATGGATTCTGATCGTGGAATTGGACTCTATCGTCCCTAGGGGAGCGCTATTTTGTGCACGATCCTCGGCCAATGAGCGACCAGCAATGAGGCCAAAAGGATATACCAGGTAGTATATGTTTTATATTTCGTTGTGTAAACCTCGAGCTTGATATTTTCTTGATGGCCAAATTATCCGCTTGTGCTGTCGAGAACTGCTGTTACACTATCTTCCAGATTGGAACAAGTAGCAGTATGGTAATGGTTTTCGAGGAATTTAAGGACGAAGGGAATGGCAACATGTTTCAAGCGTTGAATACCGTCAGCAAATCTCTCCACGATCAGACTATAAACACACAAAGAGTCGGGCTGCGAATCTCGGATTAAGATACTATCATGCACATGGTGCAGCAGGAGCTGGCGCAGTGGGCGCCTTTCAGTGGCTACGAAATGAACATGCAGCATACATCGCCACCCCATTGATGGCCTTGAATGTTTGGTTTCCACATTCCAAACACCGAGAAACGCACTCCAAGCGTCTATTCGTGACCCGAATAGACGGTCAGTCTGTGGGGTCTCGGATTGTTTTCCCAACGAAATATGAAGCTCGAAATTGGATTCACGCAACAAATAACTGGTCTCCTGCACTACTTAAATTTTTCGTGGAGCTCATGAAAGCTATCGTGGAAGCTTCCATCGCTTTCATGGAAGCTTCCATCGCTTTCATGGTAGCATCCATCGCTTCCATCGAAGCTTCCACCGCTTCCATCGAAGCTTCCACCGCTTCCATGGAAGCTTTCATGAAGGAAAAAAAAGCTTCCAACAAAGTTTTCATGAAAGCTTTAATGTAGCTTTCATGGAAGTTATGGAAGCTTCCATAAAAAAAACCCGGAAGCTTCCACGAAAGCTTCTGCGAAAGCTTCCATGGTAGTAGCTTCCACAAATACCTTCATGGAAGTGATGAAAGCTTTTCCGGAAATTACTTTCACGAAAGCTTCCACGAATGTTTCCACGAAAGCTTCCACAAAGGTTTCCACATAAGATTCCACGAAAGCTTCCACGAAATCTTCCACGAAACCTTCCGCGAAACCTTCCACAAAAGCTTCCGCGAAGGGTTAGGGGTTAGGGTTAGAGTTAGATTTAGGGTTAGGTCCCGTGAAAGCTTCAATGAAAGCTTCCGTGGATGCAAATTTACTTATCGCGAAAGCTTCGGTGAAAGCAATTTACTTCCACGAATGCTTCCGTGATAGCTTCGGTGAAATGTGAAATTAATAGGTGGGGGACACAGAGTGCCCCCTGCAGGTCTGCCAATTGAGCAGGTCCTCGGAGAGTACTCACTTTGGTTCCTTCGTAGAGATGTAGCTTTATTCGTTTCCACCAGAGCCCGGGATAGCTTCTGAGATCGGAGGCGCGTGCCTCCGATCTAATTCCTAACTTCCCCGAATATAAACCGCCAACCTTATCATACGAAACCCATCCAAATGATCTCAAATTCGGATACCTACAGGCCTTTCGAGGCGGTATCTTAACACTAGCCCACCCTGATGAGTCGCATATGCAGAAATATGGGAGATTCGGGGAAACTCCGGTTCTACGAACTAGACCATGAGTCGAAGATGCGGCTCCTCAAACCCACTCCCACACCTCTAACCGTCTGGCTATGAAGCCAGGAACACGCGAAGAAAAGCAGTAGAAAGAAACGAAGACCCTACAACAAGGCAATAGTCACCCATCAAAACCCTGCCGCATGCCGCCGGTGTGGCGGGGGGGGCAGAAAAGGCTCTAGAATCTGCCGCATGCCGCCGGTGTGGCGGGGGGGGGCAGGAAAGGCTCTACGGCAAACCAACCACGGAAAAAGTACTATGGCGAGGCGAGCCCTCGTCGATATGGAGGGGAACACAGGCGCTAACACAAGGGAGAAGTCATGCGAAAAACCTCCCGCGGGCCATCGGCAAGGCGGGGGGTTAGACGAGGAAACGACGAATACCCGGGAAGGAAGTTGTCAACACTTACAGCCCCGCTAGGGGAAGAAGTGTTTAGACGAAAAAAAAAAACAAAGCAGAACAAATACAACACACAAAACATAAAAGAAGACACACAGACCCGCACACTGGTCGCCCCCCGGCTCTGGGCTGAGGAGGGCGTCGGCAGGGCGAATTTCAACAATGACAAAAAGGCGACAGCCCTGCGCCTCAGATAGCGGCGTTTTACCCGAACCCTGACCCGGCACTGAGCAGGGGGTTCGGCAGGACAGAAAAAAAAAAAAAATGGAAACAACCGCCCCAAAACTCGATGAAGACCCTCAGGACACTACGAACGACCCAAAGACAAAGACGCAAAACTCATACCTCAAAAATATGAAGAACTATCGAGAAGCGGTGGTGGCTTGGAAGTCAACTGGCCACGGCCGCGCCTCGAGATTCGTCTACGTTACGTTGAATTCCCCGAGGAAACGCACTGGCGATGTGAACTTGCAAGCACCAAGAGCCTCGTACGGCTCCCGTTGAAGTCGTGTAGCGCGCCGGGGGAAGAGGGAGTTTAATCGGTCCCGGGTCGTCCAGAAAGCGTACCAGGTATACCTTGTCCTCGGTAGTGCTCGCGCTGATTTTTCCTAGCCACCATAACCCATCGTCTCCCTTGTACCAAAAGTGGGCTCCCTTAGGAAGTACGGTGTCGTGGTAGCGACGGAGCCAATCGGTGCGGGGAACACAGGCGTAGCCCGGCGCTAGGAAACGTTCCCCGTTGTTGCGGGAGAGCTCACGCTGTGCCGCCCCGATCCGCATTCGGCGGTAAAGGCGGTTGGTTTGGCGGTGCTGGTCCGGGGTTCCGGCCCAATAACGCAAGATGTGGGAGCGGGAGAGGTGAAGGTCCATTTCCCGCTCCCAGGACGGTTCGGAGAGTCCCGCCCAATGCGTCTTGTATAGCACCGCGATGACGCCACCTCGCCCCCGTACCGACTGATGACCAATGATCTGCTCCACCTCCAGCCGTTGGAGGGGAGTCGAAACGTCGTATTGAGTGACGTGGTACGGCGGGGACTTCTTGGAAAATTTGTTGAGCACATACTGTGTCAGCCCCGCCGGTAGGTATTTGGGCATGTCCCCGCTGTCGTGGGGGTTGGCACAGGGTTTGCAGCGCTCGATAGCCACACGCCGACGAGCGTCCGAACCAGGCAGGTCGGAAGGGAGATCCAAATAAAGGAGGTTGCTCCCGAGCGGCGAGCCGTCCGGGGTCTCGGCGGCGGAGCAGGGACCGACGGCCAGGACCTTGTATGGGCCCGTCCAGTTAAGCGCGAGTTTGGCCTTGAGTACCTTGGCGTCGGTATTCGCCTTCACACCCTGGCGGATGGTAGAGGCAGAATTCTATGACCATGCCCAACCACCCACAGTGAAGTTAGGTGCTGGACGCAGCGCGTCGGCGAGGGCGGAGTTTCTGCGGTTAACACGGGAAACGGTGAGGGCGTGGTGTGCGCGGACAATGTCGTTCGCGCGCTTTTGCCGGTCGGTGGCCAAATCGCAATAGGCCAGGTGGTCACGGGCAAGACTCTGGTGTCCCACGACACCTTTGCGGTCGAAAATCGTCAGGGGGAGCCGTGGGAGTCTGCCCATGTGGACCTCGTTGGGCGCCAATCCCGTCGCCGCGCTGACAGAGTTGTTGTAAGCGAATTCGATGTGGGGCCGATGCAAGTCCCAGTCGTCTTGTCGCTCGTTGACGACCATAGCCAGCATTTGTGCCATAGTGTGATTTACCTGCTCAACGCCCCCGTTACAGTTGGGATGGTAGGAGCTTGTAGCAAGCTTGTGTACACCTAACAGCTGATATACAGCTTGTGAAAGCTTGGAGCAGAACTGCAGTCCGTTGTCCGAGAGTATGGTGCGCGGGCACCCGCACAAGGGGATGTATTGGTTCACCAGGATATTGGCTGTACCTTCCGCGGTGAACTCAGCGGCAGTGACGGGGAACATGTCGGCCCGACGACTGAAGCGATCGGTGAACAGCAGGATGTAGGTGACGCCTCGTGGTGTGACCGGAAGGGGGCCGAAGTAGTCAACACTGACGGCGATACCTAGACCTTCCGGCAGAGGCATTGTGATGATGGGCCAGCGGACAGTCAGCCGTGGGGTTTTCCGCGCTTGGCACTTCAAGCAGTGGCGAAGCCACCACCGGGTGCACACACTCATGTCAATCCACCAATAAAAACGCTCCAGCATGCGCAACGTGCGCGTGGTGCCACGGTGGCAGGAGGCCGTCGAATGGCAAGCTTGCATGATCCAAGGGCGCATGAGCAGGGGAACGTAGATGCGAACTGGTTCGTCGTTTAGCAAGCAAGCAGCTCGCCCCACAGAGTTCGGTTTGTCAGAGCTTGTTGGCGGGAGTGTCGGGTTACGGACGAGTAGGACGATGTCGTCGTCGGTTGTATGTAGTCGACCCTTACCCGCCAGCTCCTGGATGTCTGAGAGGGAGGGACGCTTGTGCGAGAGGTAGCACGCCAAAACGTCGGGCGGCAGGACCGATGGCCGGCCGATAGAAACGTAACGCATCATGGCGTGGCACGTCGGCTCAGCGTGCTGCTCTCGCTTCCAATCGCCATGTGAGTAACGTGCGACGGAATCAGCGAATCGCAATTCAGCAGCGTTGCGAAGGGCGTCCGCCCTTGTATATGCAGTCGGCGTGCCACCAGGAGAAGGCGTGAGCCGTAAGAGAGGAGTTCCCATATAGGCTCTGCGTGGTCGCGGTCGGACGGTAGTGGCACCGTGCGGACCGGCGAGTCGACAAGAGCAGGGGTCGCGGCGGCGACGGGGTCGGCTGCGGCCGTGGAACTCGCGACGGGGTTGTACTTCGTCCGCAAGATGGCCGAGGGGCCCCGGCGGGCCCGAATCCATAATCTACAGCGGGGGTGAATTACCCGTTGTTATCGCTGTTCGTCGGCGCGTTGTCGACGACGGAGGGGCTGGAGTGCCAAGCATGGCGGAGACGGACATAGTCGAACCGGTGGTCGCGGCGGGGGCCGTCTCCTGTAAAGAACTCCGGGATAGATAAGTCGGCTGTGCGATGGGCGTCGCTGCAGCCAGGGCTTCTGCGGAGCCCGTGCCGCCCTCGATGGGTATGGCAAAAACCGAAGAAAAACAGTGTCGGCGGCAGGTGAAATCGACCCGCGGCCGGTACAGCCTTCGGTAGTGGCGACGGAGGCAGAAACACGAGCGACGAATCTCCCCGGGGAAACAGAAAGGCCGTCAATCCTTATACGTGGCTCGTGTGTGCGAAAATCGTGAAACGCGGTAGAGGTGAGAGGGAGCCCACCCAAGGCAGCATGTTCAGTGCGGGGCACGAGCCCACCCAAGACAGTGCTTTCGGTGTGGGGCACGAGCCCACCCAAGACAGTGCTTTTGGCGAGGGGCGCGAGTCCACCCGAACCGACTCCTGGGATCGGCGAGGGGGGAGCGCGCAGCCCGCGGGTCCGTAGGAGATAGATACCGCTATCTCCAACGGGGTTGGGGCTCGTCAACCCCACAAGGTTGAATTTGTTTTTTCGAGCCACTGCGGTCGTACTCCATAGCAGGCTCTGGAAAACGGGCCGGAAAAATCGGCGATGCCCTTGTCGCTGCCTTTGCGGTAGTCGAGTGTGCAATCGAACGCGGTGACGAACTCAAGCTGCCGCTGGACTCGTGCATTGAGGGTCCCCACTTTGCCAATGCTCCCCTATGTATTGTGGCCGGAGGATATGTGGAACTTTGTTCCCCTCAGTATCCTCGGAGGCGTTTGGGAACCCAAGCAATGCTGCCGGTCCCCAAATCTAGAGGAGTCCAGTGCCTCTCCGAGTCGAGCGTTGCTCGACTGATATACGCGATTTTCATAGTGAACGAAACGTCGTCCAGCGTCACAGTACCCTCGACGAAACAGGGGCAGTGTTTTGACATCGCAAGGTCAGGGCCGACGCTAGAAGCTATCTCCACAACTTCACGGCTTTTCATTGGCCAACGCGCCCGAGAAATAGGTCGGAAACGCCGAAGGGGAAGCTTTGCGAGCGCTGGCCGCTGTGAACGGTCTGGTTGCGGCGCGGACGAGATTTCTTGGTTCTTGCACTCGCAGTGCAGGTGCGGAACCGACTAGGGGAGGCCGGGTGCGCCGACCCGGTCTCATTGTCGCAAATAGCTGCGCGAACGGCAGAAAGGGCCTCACCGAGCAAGTTTTCCTCTCCCCTGGCATGGGCTGTTGGCCCTGGGACCATCCGCCCGGAGACCAACGCCCCACACTGGGTTCAGAGGGCAGGATTCAGCCAGAAGCTTGTTGTCAGAGCTCAAAAGGTGATCTTTTTTATGTCTGAATTCTGCGTGAATTTGGCGTAGGTGCCAGGTGACACGGCGTTTTGCTTCTCCCTGTCCCCAACAGCGGAGTCAAAGTTGTGCACGCCTCGACCGATGCGTTTGCGTGTGCTTGGACGAGGCGACGACATAATGAGCCCCACTGCTCGATGGTCTTGCAAAAACTTGGTCTTTTCGGCCATCATGTCCTGCTCCGCGCAAGAATATGATACGTCGTCCACGGCAAACGACGAAGGGGACCAGGGTGGAAAAAAGGATGGGAGCTGCCAGAATAACACCACTTTGGCTGTGGAGTATTCGAGAGAAGGGTCAAAATCCGTGTTGAAATTTGGGCCTGCAATGTCCCCGTCCAGGAACACCAGGCCTCGGGAGCACGACGCGAATCCGAACCCGTGGTATCTCGCCTCGGGTCTTTCTTCGCTCGTTGGCGAAAAAGCGCGAGAATACGCTCTAACTGCGCCCGAAAAATGGCAAAAACCGACGGTGCCAACCCGTCGGTAGCCTCGTTGGACATTTGTGGGTCTGCAATGTTCCCTTGTGGGAACACCAGTCCTCGGCTCTTTGGGCCTATAATGTCCCCTTGCGGGAGCACCAGGACTCGGGAGCAAGATGCGAGTCCGAACCCTGGGGTTTCTCGCCTCGGGTCCTCCTCACTCGCTGGCGGAAACTCGTAAGAAGCCGCCCTTGCTGCACCCGGAAAAGAGTCCAACACCGACGGTGCCAACCCGTCGGTAGCCTCGTTGGGCATTTGGGTCTGCAATGTCCCCGTCTGGGAACACCAGTCCTCGGCTCTTTGGGCCTGTAGTGTCCCCCTCAGGAACACCAGGCCTCGGGAGCACGACGCGAGTCCGAACCCACGGTTTCTCGCGTCGTGGCCTCTTCGCTTTTTGGCGTATAATCGCAAGAAAACTGCTCTAGCTGCGCCCGAAGGGGCAGCGGCTCTGAGCTGTTTCTGCTTGACGAGAGGCGCGATTCTTCCGTAAAATTACGGGAATAGCGTCCAGCTGATCAGGCTGGAGGCCGTGGAGTCACCACTGGCCCGTCGCGCAGTGTCGGATCTTCTTCCTGTGCCACTGGGGCAGACGTAGCCTGAAACACGTGGGTTAGCGTGTTAAAAGACGAAGCAGGGTCCGTAAACCCTGTGGGCGTCTTCTGGAGCGGGGCTCGGGCAAGGCAATAATATTTTTACCCGAGGAGGCTCTCTTCCGTTATGTCTCTTGGAGAAGGGAGACGAGGTAGCTAATCTTGTCGACTCCTCCTTGATGTAAAAAAGGACAGAGCGCCCGCTGTTATCGCGAGCAAACACCGGATCGAGCCTCGCAAAAGATCTCGGTGTTTTAGTGTTGGCCTTCCCACACCTCAAATCGACCGCCACCTCGTGGTAAAAAAAAAGTGTTTCGAGGGTCGACCGTCCCACACCTCAAACCGACCGCCACCGCCTGGTCAGGGAGAGGGGGGGATGAACACATACGCGTATAAAGGCGACGCGCCGTCGCCGCAGCTATATTGTTGCGCGGCGCGTGTCTGGGGGGGGATCGCGCAAAGCGCAGGCCCCCGTGCCATGGCTGATGGGGGCGGCGTTTGGAGCGCGTACCCCCATTGCTGAGTTTATGCCGCGGCTGAGGGGTACGGCGCCGGAAGCGCGGTTCCCGTGGCCGAACTCAGACCATGACCGAGGGGAACGTCGCTGAAAGCGCGCGTTCTCGCCGTCAAAAAAGAAAGAAGAGAAAAATACAAAATTACCTGGCTGGAGGAAACCACGCTTGAAGCGCTAGTTCCCGCCGCCGGTACTACGCCGTGAGAATCGTCCGCAGACGGCGTAGGAGCCCGTGGGCTCTTGACAGAGGCAATCTGTGCTGCGTTACTGGACAGGCTAGCAATAGAACACGAGCATCTTCTGAAACCAAAATAGGTACCCCCCGACAGTGTTGTCGACGGTGTCGTACCGCCGTCGAGCTGTCGATTGCCGTTACGGAATTTGCCAGGTTGGCGCGCAAAATTATTTTCGCCCGGGTTGTGGGCGGCTCCAAAACGCATTCGAGGAGCGGTATATCTGTGTTTCAGCAAACAGCAACAATATGGACTTTGACTCCGTCCAGCCTCAGTGACGGTAGCAGCCACGTCAACTAGCAGTATAAGAGGAGTACAGCAGTACCAAGGTACCAATCATAACCGCAACATAAGAACAGCGCCCAGTCTGACCGTAGGGTATATAGGTAACGCCCGCACGAACCGCAGTACAAGGAGCCAAAACTGGGCAGCACTGACCCCAACCGCAGTGCAGGGGGTGCAACACAGTAAGGGTACGTCTGCAGCCATCGCACTTAAACAGGCATCATTCGACCTAGGCGGGGGGAGGTAGCACAGGAAAGCGTCGCCCAAAACGCCGACGCTCATCGGACCAAAACAGGCAGCATTTACCCTAGGTGTAGTGTAGGGGTTATCACAATAAAGGTTCGCCCAACACGCCGACGCTCATCGCACCAAAACAGGCAGCGCTTAACCTTGGTGTAGCGTGGGGGGTAACACAGCTAAGGGTCGCCCAACACGCCGACACTCATCGCACCAGAACAGGCAGCATTCAACCTAGGTGTAGTGTAGGGGTGGAAGCACAGTGTAAGATCGCCCAACACGCTGACACTCATCGCACCAAAACGGGCAGCATTTACCCTAGGTGTAGTGTAGGGGGGGGAGCACAGTGAAAGATCGCCCAACACGCTGACACTCATCGCACCAAAACGGGCAGCATTTACCCTAGGTGTAGTGTAGGGGGGGGAGCACAGTGAAAGATCGCCCAACACGCTGACACTCATCGCACCAAAACGGGCAGCATTTACCCTAGGTGTAGTGTAGGGGGGGGGAGCACAGTGAAAGATCGCCCAACATGCTGACACTCGTCGCACCAAAGCAGGCAGCATTTACCCTAGATGTATTGTAGGGGGGGGAGCACAGTGAAAGATCGCGCAGCCAACCGTATAAAAATGGGCAGCATCTGCCCCCACAGTAGTGTAGTGGGGGGTAGGACAGTGAACGTTCGCGCACCAACCGTATATTAAAAAAAAAACGGGCAGTATAACCCCCCCAAACAAAGAAGTTTCCCCCGACCGCACTAAAGGGGGACGGTCGCGCCTGCAGTAGTGCCGATTGCTGCAGCATCACTGCTGTGTTCACAGGTAACGGTAATTTCAACCGCACCAAGATGGGTAGTGTAGTACCAACACCAGCTGTAGGAAAATGTGCACGCCCACAGTCAAATAGAAAGGCTGTTTGCCCCCAAAGGTACCGCATCAAACGGGCTGTTCTCCACTGCACTAGTAAAAACTGTGAAGCGCAGCATCTCCGCGAACTGTGTAGTAAGCGCTCTGTAACGGGCAGTAGCTGTCCGAACATGTGAAGAGAAGAAGAAAAAAAAAATTCCAGCGTAGACCCTAGCAATATCGTGAAGGGCAGCACATGTACGGGCAGGAAGACTGCCTAACGCCCGTACAGCTGAAAAAAAAAAATCCGTACCCACTCCCACCGACAAAGGGACAGTTACGTTGACAGCAGTGCGGAGTGCCGCACGGTCACAGCTGTGCATACACAGAAAGTGGTATTATAGTCCCCGCGTACCCATGAATGGGAGAATATAGCGCACCGCACACACCAACAGCCTTGCCCAAAAAGCCAGCACAGAGTTTCAGCGTTCACTAGGTTCAAGTTCTAGTCACGGAGGGGCCAGGACGAAAAAAAAAAACTCTCGAATCGAACTTGCAAGGAGCACTCGCACAGCAGTGGGGGGTGTCAGAGCTGCAGTGCTGTAACTGTGGACGCTGGGGCAGTGAAGGGTCGAGCTATGTGGTGTATGAGCAGGAGCAAAGTAGGCGGCTTGGCTGCTGTACAGTGACTTCTACAGCAGAGAATCCGGCGGTATATGGCAGGCATTGACAGCGAGCTCATTGTGCTGCACTGTAGTTGGCACCTCTGCAAAAATGATGGTGGTTGAAGCTACGCGACGGACAGCAGTAGTGGAACGCTGTTGATCGAGAAAGATCGGAGAGGGGTCCGAGGTGCCAAATTCGTAGCTTGTACTTATTTCGGCAGAAAGGGGGCACAAGGGCAGCTGCTTGTTCGACGCACAAGAATGATCGACGTACGTACTGAAACCCATACGATAACGCGTGTACTGGAAAATCTCCAAACGAAAAAGCCCAAACATTCCACGAGCACCGCCTGTTTCTTCCCAGGTAGATCACAAGGAAGGAGCCCCGACATGAGCTCCTAGAGCACGGTGCCCGTAGTCCAAGGGGGTCCCGCGAAGGACGGTCTGGCACCGACAGCAAGGATGTGCTGGGCGATGGGCTCTCTCAGCGAGCGAAGTCCCCTTCGAATGTCATTCGAAGGGTTGATTCCAGTATGCTTGTCCGTGGCATGTCGTGCATATGCCTCCGAGCCCCAAAGCGCGAAAAAAAAAAGTACGAGTCGATGGCCGATCTTGGGGCTTGTGCTGGCAACTCGCGGATATGTGCTGTGCAACATGCTGGCAGAGCGCGGAGCAAACAAGTCTGATGGGTGGGGCTCGGGCAGTTCCACTGCGGAGTGGTCTATGACCAGCTGGCGGTGAACTGATGCGGCCAAAGGCCGGGACGAGGGGTGTGCTCCGAAGAGCAGTGTCGTCCGCCTTTACTCGGAAAGTGTCCTCTGTGTGGTGCGTGCCCAGCAACCAACAGGAGGGACCAAAATTCGAGACGAGGAGTGTGCTCCGCAGAGCAGAGTCGTCCGCACGTACTTGGAAGGTGTCGTCCGTGTGGTACGTGCGCGGCGACCAACAGGAGGGGCCCCTGCCATCTCACTGCTGTTGTGGTCGCCGTTGTAGGAGGAAGGGCGCTCCCTCCATTGAGAAGCCACCCGAGAAGGAACAGGGGTTGTGGGCTCGATGGAAAGCAAAAGCAAAATCGCTACGAAAAAAAAAATCGGAGAGACCGGACGAACGCTGCCACAATAGCGTATCAAGCTCGACGACGCCACTTGTGAAATTAATAGGTGGGGGACACAGAGTGCCCCCTGCAGGTCTGCCAATTGAGCAGGTCCTCGGAGAGTACTCACTTTAGTTCCTTCGTAGAGATGTAGCTTTATTCGTTTCCACCAGAGCCCGGGATAGCTTCTGAGATCGGAGGCGCGTGCCTCCGATCTAATTCCTAACTTCCCCGAATATAAACCGCCAACCTTATCATACGAAACTCATCCAAATGATTTCAAATTCGGATACCTACAGGCCTTTCGAGGCCGTATCTTAACAGAAAGCTTCCGTGAAAATCTTCGTGGAAGAAATTTAACCTCTAGTTTGAACGCTTGGGTTGAAGCAAATTTGCATCCGTGAGAGCTTCCGTGAAGGCTCGCGTGGAAGCAACGTTTCTTCCACGAAAGCTACGTAAAAGCAATTTACTTCCACGAAAGCTTCCGTGAAAGTTACCGTTAAAGCAAGATTCTTCCACGAAAGCTTCCGTGGAAGTTTCCGTTGAAGTAACTTTTGTGGAAGCTTTCACGGAAGCTTCCGAGGAAGTAACTTCCGTAGAAGGTTACGTGTAAGTAAGCTTTCACGGAAGCCTCCGAAGAAGTATCTTCCGTGGAAGATTCCACGACAATACTCCGTGGGAGTTATTCCCATGGAAACTTCCACGTTTCCATGCCGTGAACGTTTCCATGGAAGCTTCCACGCTTCCATGAAGGCTTCCACCGAATCCATGAGAGCTTCCACTAAAGCGATGGAAGCTTCCGTGGAAGCCGTGGAAGCATTCATGAGCTTTCACTAAAAATGTAGATAGTGCAAGTCTACTGTTAGTCCATACCGATATCTTTGCATTACTATACATTCTACACGCGTAGACTATGTGTTGTGTGGTAACGGTTCTTATTCTCCATCCGATAGTTTATCGAACAAGTCGAATTGCTGCCCTGCGCTACCCACGCGGAGCCCTTGTAGTGGTATAGAATGTTGTTGTGCACGCAGATGGCGCCTCATCGGGGAATGAGGCGAAGCTGCCTGAGGGAATCTCTCGATACCTTCGATTCGTTCTAAGGTAGTAGACCACTAGACTGTTAGGTAGCGAATCACCGGTTGTAAAATAAGCTACCGGCAGTAGCTTTTGAAATACGGTGTCCCTTGCCATCCCGACGTCATCGCTCGATAGTTCCTTGCACTCAACAAAATGTCCGAGGATGGTGTTCGCACCACATCCTACATTGGTTATGTCGAGCAGCCGTGAAACGTCAAAAAAAAATCGCTGGTATTGAAGGAGGACTATCGTAGAATCAGTTTTAGGCATGACAGTATCGATGTACAGCAACAACACTACCAAACTTTTTCTGTGCGTAAAACGAAACGCTCTCCACCATTGGTAGCAGTAGTTTCTATGTATAATTGGTGCGCTATCTTTCTGTTCATCGCTTGGAAAATTTTGCTTGATGACGGCACGGGGTGGCCGTATGTGTGTAAGCGTTCATTATTATCTCCATATTAAGCGGATGTTTCCCACCATCTGCAGTTTGACGAATTGTACACGCTGACGGGCGGGGAAGAGACGGATTGAACTCTCCTTGAACGAGAATTATTGTTTTTCAGATCAGCACCGCGAGCTGCGAGGAGCATTTCTTATTTTGGGACGGGGGAGAACGTGAACCGATTGGAATTGAATGTCAACGAGAGCAAGTGCAAAGGAGCGGACCGAGCGAGCTAAGGCGATAAAGCGGCCATGAAGAACCACAGCGGGAGAATGGCACACAGAGACCCACGACCCAGCAAGCGAACCATCATGGCGAAATCACCGATCGTCGTTTTTTAGGGTTTTTGAATCAGGTAGTAGTATTCATAGTTATATTATCTGAGTCGCGGTCGGTCGTTAAACTTTCGTTTTTTGAACGTTTAACCAGTACAGGCTTTCAAAGCTGCAGCTACTGCTGGACCCTCCGAACAGCTCCTCCTGCAGCTGCTGGGCCATTCGAACGGCTGTCCCAGAACGCCAAACGTCGGGTATGTTTTGTAACTTCAATGCTGGTGGTGGTAATTATGGCTGCAAAATGTTTCATCAGCTGCTGCTGCCGTCCGTTTTTCCCCCCTATCCGCTGCTGCTCACAACGTCAGCAGATTCTGTGTCGTAGTTGGTGCTGATTTATACCGCTATACCACAGCGCTGTCGCCAAAGATTCCAGCGCCACCGCCAGCACCCCCGCGCCGACGCGGCAGCCGCTGCTGCTGCTGCTGCTACTGCTGTTGCTGTCTACACTGCGTAGGTTTTAAAGATAAAAAATCGGCTGTCTGTGGTCATGACCTAGCCTAGCCTATCTTCCTTGCTACATACTCGTTCCATGGAGGAGTGCCTATGCGTGGGGAGCATGGGAGGGAGGTAGCTGGCTCCGATAATGGCACTAGTGCCATCTGTGACTGGGCACCTTAGGAGAATGCGCTCAGGTGCTGGCTGCAGAGGTCACCGTTGCTGCAGCAATGTGTAGCGCGAACTCGCATCGTTTGTTTGGGGTCGCCCAACACAGCTGCAGCTTCGAGTTTTTATTTACACCGAGACAGCAGTCCAATCGCACATACATAAAAAATTACCCGCAAGTTGTTGCACATGGCCGGTCACCCATGGACAAGTCAGTGTATTTTCCAAGAAGGTCTGGAAATACGTGGTAGGCTACAACAGCATCAGATCACTATGATTTATCTGGGCCGTCCTTACAGTTGTAGTATCACAAATACATACCCTCCTTATTTCCGATACTACACCCGGATCAATTACATAGCAGTATAGCTGCATGCTCTACCTGCCGAAGGGACGCAGACGACAGCACAGAGGTGCAAAATGCAAAACAAGCATCCGCCTCTTGCGTCATCCTTCCTCCGAAGGGAAACTTGTAAACATGTTACTTACGTCACTGATTGTTGTAGAGTTTGTAGAGTTGTGTACCGACGACCCCCCGCATTTTTCAAATTTCAGGCACGGGCGTCGTAGGTTGCGCTGCAACCTGTCGATTATCTCGGAAAGACCGGGTGATCATCGATATTTCTATATATGGTGGTTTTGGTTCGATTGCTCTTTCTTCAATGTGTTAAGATATTAGTGGGGTATTAGTTCGTTTGACCACTTGCAAATGGTTAACCAATAGCTTACCCAAACAAAGCCTTCTAACACTCTTCCCCCTTGAAACGGCGGGATAGAAGGTCAACTATCCAAGCCGTGTCATTCCCTGGGGATATCGCGGAGAGTATTTTTCAAGTTCGACATGGGGAGTGTCTAAAACAAATTAATATGGTGGATGTGGAGCTCGAAACCACGACCCAAAAAAACCATGGTCTGTCGACGACACCATTTGTGAAGGAATTGGTGGAGTATTAGTCCGTTTGGCCACTTGCAAAAGGTTAACCAATGGCTTACCCAAACTATGCCTTGTAGCACTCTCCCCCCTTATACCGCTTGGATACTGACAGGTCCGCCCGTATAGTCGCCATAGTACTATATCTGTGTTTAGTTTGCCGTAGAGCCTTTCCTGCCCCCCCCCCGCCACACCGACGACATGCGGCAGGTTCTAGAGCCTTTTCTGCCCCCCCCCCGCCACACCGGCGGCACGCGGCAGGTTTTTGATGGGTGACGTTTGCCTTGTTTCAGGGCCTGCGTTCACTTCAACTGCTTTTCTTCGCGTGTTTATGGCTCAATAGCCAGACGGTTAGAGGTGTGGGAGTGGGTCTTAGGGAGCCGCATCTTGGACTCATGGTCTAGTTCGTAGATCCGGAGTTTCTCCGAATCTCTCTTTTTTCTGCATGTGCAACTCATCAGGGCGGGCTAGTGTTAAGATACGTCCTCGAAAGGCCTGTAATTTTCGGAATTTGAGATCGTTTGGATGGATTTCGTATGATAAGGTTGGCGTTTAGTATTCGGGAGAGTTAGGAAATAGATCGGAGGCACGTGCCTCCGATCTCAGAAGCTACCCGGGGCTCTGGTGGAATCGAATATAGCAATGTCTCTACGAAGGAAAAGAAAGAGAGTACTCTGCGAGGACCTGCTCAATTGGCAGACCTGCAGGGGGCAATCTATGTCCCCCCTATAACCTTACAACTGCATGCCCACGGGTCGTCACTATGACAGCACTCCAGACAGCAGGACAGGCGCATTTGTCTGTGCCCACGACTACCGTGCGGTTCGCACGGTGCAGGCAGCCCAAGCTCTGTACCTGGAAATTTGTAGCCGCGATTTGGTTAGTTGTGGGAACGGCGGAATTCTATGCTGTAGTTGAGTGGATACCGGCGGCAATTTGAGTCAGTTTGCATATTTCATCATTTCCCTTGTGCGCATTTCTCGTATCGTTCGTTTTAGGCGGAAAATCGTAGTATTTCCCAAAACAAAATTGATTTCATTTCATTTTTCGGGTCTTCCTAGGGCTCCAGTACCGCTGCTGTAGCAGCAGCAGCAGTAGGAGCAGCAGCAGCGGCAGCAGCAGCGGCAGCAGCTGCTCCTCGGTTGCCGGCTCACTTATTTAGTAGCCACAAACTCGTTGTCGTGCATTACGTCTTTGTGTTTCGCAGCGGTCTTGCTGAGTACGCGTCTGTCTCTCACACACAAGATTTTTTCACTCTCGCGCTGAATATTGCATATTACCGTATAGAAAATACATGAAATAACTTACTGTTACATACAGCAGCTAGATGTAGAACACGCCTTGTACCTCGTAAAGGGAATCGTGCAAGATTTGTTTTGTAGGGTACGCACAAACCATGCCCGGGGTATTTACCCCTGGCATTACCCTACAAAGAACTTCTGTACGTTATGTAGGACATTAAATTAAAATATTTTTGAAGTATTTTTTCTTAGTTGTATACTTCGAAGTTATATTGTTGCGCACTCCCCGCTCGGAGCACTGGGGGCGGAGAGAGGGGCAGGCCCCCGGAGCTGCTCCAACAGCAGCCCCACGCTATCGCCCGTAACCCTGAGTCAAGTTCCGTCCCAACTGGCAATGTCGAGCTTTCGACGCCAGCCTCCACCTGAAAGACTCGGACAAATTAAACACATATCACTGCACTGTGGTTCTCAGCACAGGCGCACACACGACACATCCAACGCAAATATCGTGTACTAGAGAAGCACCAATAACATAAACATAACGCCAGTATAAATATGAACTCTGCGGCCAAGCAGCACTATTACAAGCAACTCTCCCTCCAGCAGTTTCAGGTTGCACTAATACCGAGCTAAGTGTGGGACCAAACCACTGCGCCTGGTTATTAGCACCCGTCATCACACGACATATGCACAGCATAGTGCAATTTCCATACGAGGAAGAATGGACGCACCTCCAGGGTGGAAACATGCGTGCATGTTCGCAATTTACGGCAACCAAACCGGCATCGCACGAACGCCTGCATTGCACAATGGAGCTTCCCGACAGAAAAGGGCGCACCTCCAGCTTGGAGACGTGCGCGCGCCACTCTGATGACATAAACAGGGACCCTGAGCACCACACATATAATAAATCCACACGCGCAACCTACGACACCCTGGCGGCTGCATATCGCCCTTTAGGTACGTGTAGCTAACATCAACGAACACTCTCCCGCGTTGCTGCGACCGCCTTATTCCCCCTTCACTGACGCTCTCGAGCACGGGCGGGTGGGTGGGAAATCAGCCACTCTATCACACATTAAAACTGTCTCGATGACGATGCTTCTCTCCTCTCTGCGTGTTATCACACATTGAACCTGTCTCGCTAACGATTCTTCTCTCTTCTCTGCGTGCGTCACTTGCTAGTCAGCAACCAGACAGACTAATCCAAGGCTCCCTTTGCTATACCAGAGCATGTACAAGTAACCACCTGCGTCGATCTCGTTGGTCGACGTGCAATAACCCCAAACTTGTTCCGTACATACAAAACCCTCATTTTCTCGTGCCTCGAAAATATACGCTTTTTATTTTGCTTTGGAAGTTGTATTATATTGTGGCGCACCCGCCGCTCGGAGCACGGTGGGCGGAGACAGAGCCAGCCCCCCGGGGCTGCTCCAACAGCAGCCACACGCTATCGTCCGTAACCCTGAGCCAAGTTCCATCCCAACTGGCAATTTCGAGCTTTCGACGCCAGCCACCAATAATGGTATTTGGCTCAGCTTACGGACGCATTGCGTCTTTCCCCTACCCCCTTTTCTGTACCCCTAAAATGCGCACGGCAAGATCCAACTTCTCCTTTCTATCCGCCTGGCATAAATGATAATGTTTCGTACTTCTACTTCCCCAGCTTAAGAATGAGGTTAACTTGCCCCCATGCCCCGGCTGGATCCCGTTACCCATCACTTCCTGGGCCATTGCATTTGCTACGCGGCAGGCATCCTTCCCGTGGCTACGAACGTACGCCTTAAAGGCATCAGACGCCCACCGGCCCTCCCGTTGCAACGTTTTTTCAGAGACACCCCCTGCTGATAAGTGCGTTGCGCCTCCAATATTAAGGGAGTGCAGAGCGTACTCATCCGCCAGCACGCCCGCCAACGTAACCACATCTCGCAGTGCTACCGTCGCATGTTGCTTCGTCCACATGGACCATCTACCACCACCACTGCCATACGCCACGATGGGAGCCGACGAGGGCAGAAACAAAAACAACATTTTAAGTAGATCATAAGATTGACAGCACCGCCACCAGCCCCGACGGGCCTCGGCGAACCCGCCCAAACGCCCGAAATAATCGCCCCTTTGAGCAACTGGTCGCCCTAAGACCCACGAAATCGAACCTCGACGCGGTCGGCTCTCAACCATTGCGCCACCCCCAACTCTACTCGACCGCGAAAGAAAGCCACGTCTGCCCACCGTAAACAATACGTTTTGTGGATACGCGACCGGGTTTCCGCGAACATTTCGGTCGCGCGGGCCCAAACACAAAACGAGGCACACAACGCAAGCCACAACACGCGCCCCCCGTTACGCCAATTAGGGATCAAAGTTTCGCTAGAAAGCAACATAGCCCAAGACACGGGCCGACGCACGGTTGCCTGATTACCCACTTGGGCATGCGAGCGCGCCGCACTTTTGAAGGCGCTCCCGACGACGGGGTGAGTTGTGTCGAGCTCGGAACCGCGTGAAACGCGATAAAAAAACATGATGGCCGACAGATGGCTTCCCATTGTCGATGACCGCAGTTTCTTGGTAGCAAATGCGTACGCTACGTTTTCAAACAAATGCCACACGTTGGTCATATCGTCAATACCACGATCAAGAAAAACGGGAAAACCAGAACGTACCCGAAAGTCTACCCATGCTCCAAAATCCCCCAAATAAGCTCGTTCAGTCGAGGCCGCAACGACGTGTCGCATGAGTCCGAGGTCAATACCGAAGTACATCTAGAAATACCGATGGTTCCCAGTTCCCGAACCTGCCACAGGATGTTGTGACGAACGGCGCGCAAATTATCAGGAACGGAGCAGCCATCCCAGCGAGAGATACCGTCGGAGGCAGCGTTGTGGATACCACGCACATGCGTTGCCTCCAAAAGCCATCTGGATGACACTTTGAGAACGCCGAGGAGACGCATGACGGCACCGGAGCACGGTTCCAGCCCCCCCACACACCGCCGCACCCAATGCACGGCGGCTTCATTGTATGCTCGCAACAAATCACAATCTAGCGTCGCTGACGGTCGATTGGCACACGAAGACACAAGAACAAATTCCGACAAAACCATGCCCAAACGTTCAAGCACGTTGATAGATAAGTCTTCCACGCCGCGGACGGACTTACTCGAGCCGCAAAACCGTGACTGTTGCTGGGCTGTGAGATCATAGCTCCAGTAACCACCGGTTACGAGACAATATCCCCCGACGGCGGTTTTTATCGCGTCCGACAACAACGTACGTTTTGCCCGGCGCTCCAGCAAATGATACATCGGCACCAACAGCACCCCGCCGCGCGCGTCAACACCTTTGTCAACACACCACCGCAAGAACTTGAAATCCGCATGGAACTCGGGCCCAAGGGCAACACGCCGCCCCGGATTGGCCATTCAGCCAGCGAAGGGATCGCCGGCAGCGATGCGCGGCATCCCAACCGAACCAAACAAACGATGCACGAAGAAAGACCCGGGAAGAAGGGCAAAACAGATGCACATGAAGAAACCCGCCAGCTCCGACAACTGCTTCGCAGAAGCATGGGTGCGAGTCGGGGCCACTCCGCTAACCACAAGCGCAGCTTGAGGCGTTTATGTGGCGGCGCCGTCACCGTAAGCGCCACTGCGTCAACCAACCAGCCCAGCACTTCGAGACGCGTGTCCCGGTTAGTGATTTTGCTGGCGGACAGCAGACGAGGATCGGACGCGCCACGTACGCCCAACAAGCGAACGTCGTCCGACGCCAACGACTGCAAAGCCTGCATACAGCGACGACCGCCCGGCCACCACTGAACCTTGACAAGAAATCCGTCGTCTACGTAGTACCGCACGAAAAACCGTCTCCCGGCGTGGCCGCCGCTACCGGAAACGGGTCGACAATCCCGAGGAAGGGACGTAACTGAACCCCCTCGCTGCGGGGCAGGACGCACATGTTCGACGGCAGCCGCCCCTTGTGGGTAAACGGACGCATCTTGAAACGTAGATTGGATGTGGGATGTTTCAGTGCAGAAGCCATCAGCCGATAAAACTCGGGACTATTACGCCTCCCGAATTGCAAGAGAAGATCCACAACTACGTATTCGCCCAAACACCGGCGCCATTACCGGGTCAACTAAGACTTGACGATAGGCGTCCTTCACGTAAACGCGGCAAAGGACGATTCTAGCTGTGGGGTCGTGCAACTGCCGCAAAACAACACCCGAAACAACACATCCCGTTACACGTGACCTAGCTCGCAGGAGGGGGCTGAAAAAAATAATCGGTATCGTCGTTAACGTTGAAATGGCCGCCCACGCGCGCAAACGTGAGATCATGAATAATGCGAAACATAGGCTTAAGCACGACGGCCAACGGCGAAACACGTAAACCCGGAATATCGGACGCGAATTTATTTTCAATTTTGAATCGCGACCGTGCACCACGTCAGCACATATGTTTTGGTGAAAATAAACAGAATGGGGGGCGACGTTCAGGTGGTTACCGTATGCAAGAACAGCAGTCAGATTAACCCCCGCAACACACACCGGGGAGCCCCGGGAAGCAACTAGTCAATACGAGGGAAGTTCAAGACGGTACCAAACCAATGACGAACGATGTGAGGATGAATATGTGGGGCAATGCGAGCGGATCCGACAGCGGACGTAAAAATTTTAACACTGCTGGCACAGGCGCGCAAAAGAGACGACCCCGCGCTGGCAACCACATCGAGATTCGCCGAACCTTTTGACGATACCGACCGCTTTACGCTACCTGCGCTGCACGCCAAGCCTCAACCGCTGATTCCAACTGTGCGTGCGCGCGCTCATCTTCGGTCGAGCAGTGTCCGCACCTCCACGCACAACCGAACGTCTTACATGTTCGTTATGGCTAACTTTATATCCGAGCGCGACCGATAAACCACTTCCTACAATTCGCGCCGAGACTAACGTACACGCACGCGCGCGCTCCCCATGGTCACCCCTTTCCCCGCAAATGACGGATCCCGGATCAACGGGTACACGCTCGCGCCCAATGCCGCCTTCGCCCGCCAGAGCCTACAACGCACGCCCTAGCAACCCGCCCGTGACTCCGCGGACCACCGGTACGGTTGGCGCTCCGCCAAAGTCGACCGTCGACGCAACCGCTCCACCAACCACTAACGCCGCAACCGCGCCCCCCGAGGTTGAACCCAACACGCAGCCGCCACTCTCAATTGTTGACGCAGCCGCTACATCCACCGCCGGTGCCCTAGCTGCGTCCGCAAAAGGTTGGCCCCACCTGGCGGCAGGGCCGTGTCTTTATCGAAAACCAGAACCAGCGCCTCTACCTCCCTCGCCCCCTCTGTTGCCCCCCTCGGTGAGGGCCGAAGGCAGCGACAACGCCCGCGACCCTCCGCCCGCCACCGCCACGCTTCCACCGCCTTCCTCCCTGCGAGTAGGTGGAGATGGCGAGGATGCAGAGGCTGCGGGGTCCTCGTGCAGGAACATACACGACGGAGACCCGTTGCATTTACGGGTGCGCGCGAACATCCGGCAGGCCTGAGGGAGACTTGAATTGCCCTTTCCCTTGGACCCGGGCGCCCCAGCGGGGAAGCGGTGGATTTCCGCTTGGTGGGCCAGCCTGCGCCGGAACCGATGCTGCTGAGTACGAGCCGGAGCACCCCCCCTCCGCCGCGACAAAATTCGAGAGTGCGTACGAAAGCGGGCATGGGTGGGCGGTCGAACACCGTACCAGCTGAGGATGGGACAACAGCAGGGGAAGATCGCTGCGCAGCACGCATGAACTCACTCACCCACACAGCGATGTCACGGTTAACCATATCACGAAGTACTGCATGCGATCCTGGGATGGACAGCATACTGTATTTGGTGAAGGTGTGCGCACTCAAGCCCATGACCGCCACCGTAAACGCGCCGCCAAGGGCGTTGACCCGCGCCAGATAGGGGAGATCGTCGGCGACCCCGGGCTAGAGACCCACAGGAAGAATCGCAACAACGGCCAATCTTAAGAGGTTGCGACGGTCAGCGACCGTAAGGGAGTGCCCGATGGGCCCGTCCGCGCGGGGCCTATAAGCCACGACGACAAAGGAACTGAAAGACCGAAGCAGGGACGCGACGTTGACTGTCACGTGGATGGCCTCTCCCACGAACGACTTCAGGTCAGCGGGAGAGTCCCCGAGGTTCGGGGGGATACGCCCCCGATTAATCCATAGCTTCTTAGCTGTGTCGCCTTGTTCTAAGTGGTTAATTCGATGGCAAGTTGTGATTTTTGGCGGTGCCGTTCCTGAGCGTAGGCGTCGTCTCGGGAGGCTACCCGACCAGAGTTGTTCTCCACGAACTGTCGAACGATGATGTCGAGATCAGATATCTGATCAGCACAAGCAGCCGCTACCTCGAGGGAGGTTAAAGCGGTGTTGCCGATAACTCGGCAATATTTTCGTCAAGGCGCTTATGGACCGGCGCGAATTCGGCTTCAACCTGTCTGGCCCACGTGGCCGAGTCATCCCAAGGCATGGCCGCACCGACCGCTGGCGCCCCGGAGGAGGATCCCGAGCCCGCGGGAGGTGCGGCGGCCCGGGTACGCAGAGTAGCCTCCTCCTAAGCACTGGCGGCGGCAGGCGCCGCTGCACCCGGCGAATCACCCATCGTCGAGAAGACAGCCCGCAGAGCTCGCCACAGCAGTAGTCACAGCGAATTATTACCACAGCAGTCATCACAGCAGTCCGAGCGAAGTCTCACAAAAGTAATCTCAGCGAATCAAATTTGCTGCATAAGTCAGCCAGTCCATCACACTTTGAACTTGAAACCTGTCTCGCTGACGATGCTTCTCTCTTCTCTGCGTGCTTCCCTTGCTAGTCAACAACCAGGCAGCCTGATCCAAGGTTCCCTTTTCTATACCAGGACAAGTACTAGTAACCACCCTCGTGGTCTCATCGGACAACGTGCAATAACCTCAAACTTCTTCCGTACATACAAAACCCTTCTTTCCTCGTGCCTCGACAATAATACACTCAAGGACGTCAGCCGTGGGTTCGACGAATTTCGGATCAATGCTCATATTTGCAAGCTGCGTTCATGGCGCTTGTAATATACTATGTGGGTGAGATTTTTATTAATGACAGTGTGGAAGACACGGTCGTAGATACCTATCGTAGATCGCGTACACGCATGCGCGAGAGGACACGTCACCGGTCAGGCAATACACGATCCCGGGTCGCGAACGGCGTCACCCGTCATAGACGGCGTTGACCCGTCCCCGGAAGGTCAGCCACCGAAAGATGATCCCGCCGCATGACGAAGGGCATATGCCCACCGTCACTCTAGCTCTGGCTTAGCATCTCCTTGCTACATATAAGAAAGAAAGGTTATCGGTCGCGTTCGCTGTTGAGAACGATCGTCAAGGGACCTCAGCACCGCGACGCCCTCTCCGCTTCGACTTCAGCTCTGCAACGACCTCTCCCCTCCGACTACCGACCATCCACGACGAGTACCAGACCTCCGGGACCACCCTATCCACTTCGACTCCGGGACCTCGTGAAAGACCAGGTTCCATAGTGGTGACCACCGTGGGATTTCAACCACGCTGTCAGCATGCAAGCTCGAAAATGTAAACATCTTCGCTGGCCCGGTGTTTCACACCCGTGTTTGCTAAACACGTCAGTTATAAGCAGGGATGTTCACGGAGTAAGATCCGCACCGCGGTGCGTATTTTTAATTTTAGAATCTGACGGATCGGAGCGGGGCGGATATTCGCTCTAGCAAAAAGTTGCGGATTGTCACGGTGCGGATTTCCGTCCATAAAAATATCCACGGATTACGACGGAACGGATATCCGTATGTTCATGGATGTCACGGAGCGGAGCGGATTTTCCAATTTGTCACGGAGCGGACCGGAGCGGGTATTCGCTCACAGAAAAAGTCACGGATTTTTACGGAGCGGATATCCGACATCGAGATTTGCGCGGATTATTGCGGAGCGGATATCCGTCAGACGGATTTTTTCACGGAGCGGATTGTCCACTCCGTCGAGCAAACCGTACAAATCCGCTGCGTTTCTCCACGCAAAACCGTATCCATGAATCCGTAATATTGGACGGTTATCCGCGGACATTGACCGGATTTCTCCTGGTATCAGAAACTACGGAAAGACACGTTGTTCTCGGAGTTATACATGGCGGAGGGGGGTGGCGAGCAGGGAAAGAATCGCGCGCACGCACACGCGTCGAGTCCCTTTCATAAGAAAGGATGTCTGAAAGAAACACTTGGATTAAGAGAAGGGCGACAAAGAAATAGAACAGAGTGACCAGAGTTGGTACAGCAGGCGCGCAAGAGCAGGAACTCCGCGCACATCTCTGGTAAATAGGTAAGTACGTAAGTACTCCTACAAAGTACCAGATACTTCACCAATTCCATCGCCGCGACAAAAACAAAAAACAGGAGAATAGAAAATAGAAAACAGAGACAGAAAAACAGCAGAAGTGGAACATGGAGACACTTTCTTCAGCAGCAACAGCGGTACAGGGTGAGACCACCGATGTACCGAAAATGCGAAAATTCGAAAAATCGAAAATTCAGCCCGGGCGAAAGAAGGGAAAAACGGGAAAACCAGGGATACAGATCAACTCAACGGCAGTGAAAGATGAGCGCCTGCACCCGTCTGCTCCAACCCTACCGCTCGCCACTCGTTACTCATCGACTTCGCTTACGACATCCTTCCCGGCCTCTGCGGCCTGCACCTCGACCACTTTAGCCTTTGCTTCCTCCTGCTCTTGAGAGATCTTTTCGATCAAATCTATGAATCTCCAAGCTTCTTGTCAAATTGACCTCCGGAATGAGATCCGGGTTAGTCCTGAGGAACATCATTTTCTCCACGCGGTTGGGTGTCGTTCGGCGACGAAGGCTAGAATGCACAAACCCCAGCTGCGAGAACTCCCTCTCCGACTGGCAGCTTGTGCTGTCGATGCAAAGGTACACGCGGGCAAGCACGGATAATAAGATGGGAAATTGCGCCGCTGCCATGACGTTTCCGTGGGGATCAACCCGCGGGCTTCCAGAGTCACGCCAGTAGCCCAACACGTCGAAGTCCTTATTGTTGGCTACGGCGGGTGGCTGCTTGTACTCCTCCACCTCGTTGCTCATGCGAATCTGCAGCAGTACTAGTAGGATTCTCCGGTGTTGGAGATAGAGAAGGAGCGGGAGAAGAAGGAGCAGGAGACTCGGTTGAAGGCGAGGATTGCTGCACCTCAGCCTCTGCATCGCCAGAATCAATGACATCTGGCATCCTATGCGTGCGTACCGCTGCTGCGCTGCTGCGTTCCAAGTGTGTTTGTGTGTTCGTACCTCTCACGAGTAGGGTCCGCGTTGTGTGTGCGGAGCAGGACGTCGGCCAACCGCGGTGTGTATGGCTGACAGCAGCACAAATCGCACAAATATATTAAATATCTGGAGAGTGCTGGCCAAGAACAATATTTGTGTAAGTTATCCGCTATTCAGAACAATTGTTCAGGGCTCAAAACCCGTGACATTCACACGGTTTAATCCGTCACTGTACTACGGATTGGTCACGGATTATCTACGGAGCAGACCAATCCGCTCCGTAAATAATCCGTTACTTACGGATCTGGCCACTGGAAAAAAAAATCATACGGAGCGGTGCGGAATTTATTTTGTTGTGACAGAGCGGAGCGGAGCGGATATCCGCGCTCTTTTCAAATCACGGATTTTTGCGGAGCGGATTTCTGCCTTGAAAAAGTTTGACGGAGCGGAGCGGATTTCCAGAATGCGTAACGGAGCAAAGGGGAGCGGATATCCGAACCTGACCTACTTCACGGATTTGGAGAGATCGGTTATCCGTTGTCTAGTTTTGTCACGGAGCGGTGCGGTTTGTCAATCCGCTCCGTAAAAATTCGCTCCGCGGACTTTTTTTCACTCCGTGAACATCCCTGGTTATAAGGAGTGGATGCACGCAAATAACAGCTGCTGTGTCTCGGTCCGATAAATCGACACCCCGTTTCCTAGAGTTGTCATCCTCCCGATGACCGCTACAAAACCATCCTTAGCTAAGATGGGCTTGCAGCGAATACAGATGGGGGTGATGTGCAAGACAGGGTCGTAGATACCTATCGTAGATCGCGTACACGCATGCGCGAGAGGACACGTCACCGGTCAGGCAATACACGATCCCGGGTCGCGAACGGCGTCACCCGTCATAGACGGCGTTGACCCGTCCCCGGAAATTCAGCCACCGAAAGATGATCCCGCCGCATGACGAAGGGCATATGCCCACCGTCACTCAAGCTCTGGCTTAGCATCTCCTTGCTACATATAAGAAGGAAAGGTTATCAGTCGCGTTCGCTGTTGAGAACGATCGTCAAGGGACCTCAGCACCGCGACGCCCTCTCCGCTTCGACTTCAGCTCTGCGACGACCTCTCCGCTCCGACTACCGATTATCCACGACGAGTACCAGACCTCTGGGACCACCCTATCCACTTCGACTCCGGGACCCCGTGAGAGACCAGGTTCCATAGTGGTGACCACCGTGGGATTCGAACCACGCTGTCAGCGTGCAAGCTCGAAAATGTAAACATCTTCGCTGGCCCGGTGTTTCACACCCGTGTTTGCTAAACACGTCAGTTATAAGGAGTGGATGCACGCAAATAACAGCTGCTGTGTCTCGATCCGATAAATCGACACCCCGTTTCCTAGAGTTGTCATCCTCCCGATGACCGCTACAAAACCATCCTTAGCTAAGATGGGCTTGCAGCGAATACAGATGGGGGTGATGTGGAAGACAGGGTCGTAAATACCTATCGTAGATCGCGTACACGCATGCGCGAGAGGACACGTCACCGGTCAGGCAATACACGATCCCGGTCGCGAACGGCGTCACCCGTCATAGACGGCGTTGACCCGTCCCCGGAAATTCAGCCACCGAAAGATGATCCCGCCGCATGACGAAGGGCATATGCCCACCGTCACTCAAGCTCTGGCTTAGCATCTCCTTGCTACATATAGGAAAGAAAGGTTATCAGTCGCGTTCGCTGTTGAGAACGATCGTCAAGGGACCTCAACACCGCGACGCCCTCTCCGCTTCGACTTCAGCTCTGCGACGACCTCTCCGCTCCGACTACCGACCATCCGCGACGAGTACCAGACCTCCGGGACCACCCTCTCCACTTCGACGCAGGGACCCCGTGAGAGACCAGGTTCCATAACAGGGGGCGTTTTCATATCTTGAAAAAATTTAATGTACGTACCAGGTATATATTTGGTTTTTCTCCACTATAATGGTTGGTGTTGGTATTTAATTAAAACATTTTAACGTCAGCCGTGAGTTGACGAATTTCGGGTCAATTCTCATCTTGGCAAGCTGCGTTGTTGGTACTTGTAATATTCTATGTGGGTGAGGTTTTTTCATGGAAGCGGTCATATTCATCTTTTTATTGTTGATATTTACATATGTTATGTTTTTCTCTACTATGATGGTCTGTGTTGGTATTTTCACTTGAAGTGGGGCATTTTGACTAGACCTGTAGATCCAACATCATGTCAAATATATTTATATACTTCGAAGTAATACTTTGTAGTTTCCACTATAACTGCTCTATCATATGTTATGGCAGGTTGTTTATTATTTTTTTTCTCCACTTTAATATTGGAGGGAGTACGAATACAGAGTATTGCTAGTTATCTAATATGTGAATTTAAATACGGCATTATTTATACCCGTACGAGAAGCTCATTGTAAAAGTTCTGTACGCCAGTGCCACAAATACCCGGGGTACGGGTACAAGATTTTGAAACCTCATGTGAAGTCTATACCCCCGTGCCACAATACCCGAAACTTCTGTAAGGTATGTATCTCTTCTATGTCGTATCCGGACATTCTGTGGCTTCTACAAGACTGCCACAGTACCCGAGGTTACGTACAGCAACCGCGGGGAGCCCAAATGAATACATTAGGTTTAAACCCAAAGTCTTTTTACGATTGTATTATGCACTTAACTGTGTGGTGTCGTACCTTGCCAGTGAAACAAACCCAACACCGAACATCCGCAATAGTATTGGTTTATGCATGCGCACAAGCCTGATGTATAATGTGTATGACTGCATACAATCTATGGAGATGATAGAGCAGAACTATTGATATGACTGGCGTTCCCAATCTTCGATATTTTCGAGTTGAGCCCCCTTGGCGGAGTGTACTAGTATTACTGCTGTTACTCAGTTGTTTATTTTCGTTATCGCCGGGTGTGCATGCTAAGTGTGACCTCCGGGACCCGGGTACCTTCATTATATTCTCTATCTTCTTATCTTCTCCGTCTGATGGTCCCTCGTCGGGTACCGAGAGAAATCTTCCCGTGAGATATCCTACGACGGGCATACAGATTGTCGATCATGCTAGAATGATCGTACGACAAGACAGCTTGTGTCTTGGATGTAGAGTGCTCTGCGGAGCTCGAGACGAGCATGATTGTCGACTGCAGCCGCTTTTGCGGAGGCTAGAGTCGAAATGGAGGGAAAATAATTTCCTGGGAAGGTTGTTACTCAGTCTCCGAGGACCACAAGGTGGAGACCCGACGCTTAACTAACAAGCGGATGGCTTCATATGCCAAGACAGTCCTCCGTGACAGACAGTCTTTCGAAGAATGGACAGACGCCCAAGGGAACGCTGCATTCCCGACGCCTCAAAAAATTCCTTGAGGGAATTCTCCTAGCGATCGTCGGCCAGTTGAAATGGCAGCGAAGCCAAGGATTCCATGAGCAGCAGCAAGAGCTATTCAAAATAATGGCTTCAGTAGTGATGGCGTGGACGTTGGAGGAAAAGCGATCGGAGAAAATTAGCGCAAACCAACCCGAGTCGGGACGGTTAGAAGAGGACGCTGAAGTGGCAGAGCATAAATCGCCACGGCAACCGCCTGAGCCGCTTCCGCCGCGGCAGTCGCTGGCAGCGCGGCCGCTGGCCCTCCTGTCTCCACCGGAAGAAGTTGGCGGAGATGAGCACGAAGGGGTGATGGTATCTGAGAACATGGTTGTTGAGATTGGAGGAGTGATGGCGTGTGATGGGGGAAAAGGGATGATGGAGTCAATGCAGATAGACAAGGAGGAAGAGCTGCTTCAGCAGCAGCCTAACCAGCAGCACCCACAGCTACCTGGTGCTGCCGACCTAGACCCGTGGCCACCCCCAATGGCAGCAGGTCTTGATGAGAGCAACAGTCATTACGAGATCGCAAGCCTTGATTTACAATTTTTTGGTTTTGGGAGGCAGAGCAACAGCAGGGTCGCTTGCGTTTGGAAAATACGAACAGAAGGCAGGCCAGAGAGATCGCGAGCAGGAGAGCGATTGGAAGCGAGATGGCATTGGCACTGGTTGGTCCTTCAGCATCTTCGGGAGTTGGAGGCACGAGACGCCTGGTCGGCGCCTAACCCGTCCGCGGCGAACGTGTACGCGAAAAGGGGTGACCTTCTGCAAGCTTCGAGATCCGAAGGCACGTATTATTTTCAAGAGTACCACAGCACTAGTATAAAAACATGATTGTTGGTCGAATGTTGATATATACTACAACTGGTATCATAATTAACATCGGTTCATAGCGACAACGATTTTTTTTTGTTTGCCTAGCGCTTACTAAAGGTAGGGTCAGTCGAATGATGCCATACTACAACTGGAATGCTTAGCGGTTGATACTCTGCTAATCAAGCGCAACTGCGAACTGAAATGCTGGATAGTTGGATGTTTGCCTGTGATAACCGAATATTCTGTCGTATATGATATGAGTTGGAACTTTGGTTCAGTTTCAATCAACCATATTTTCTTTTTGTTCCAAAGACTGCCGAAGTAGTGACTTTTGATCCTGGTCGTTGGAAAATATCATGGGATTGTAGTTTTGTTTCGTGTATTAGCGGTCTGTGCTGGTCGTGGTGGTACATTTTATTTTTGTTGGCCGGGCGAAGTTGACATATGATATACGTGTGCATCCGTGCTTAATTTTGTTAGTTGCAACAACCAGAGGTGATTGACAGGGCGTGGTTGCGTTTTCAACACACAACTGAGCTTTTAACCCTGCCGGGGGTTACGCCTGCATTTATACAGCAGTACCTGTGGTACCCATGTACCAGGTATGAGAATCGTATCTTATTGACGTCTTTTCTGGGCAGAAGTGGATGATAGGAGTGTGTGCACCCCCCCCCCCCCCTCCCCCCCCAGACCCAATGCCGTACAAAACCGAGTGATCAGGGGGGAAGGGTATATTGATGTAAGGGTTATACTATCCACAAGTGATCACACGTCATGTACCAACGAACGCACAGCAACAGTAGCCAGCAAAATATTCGTTGTTTTGGGGAGCGTTTGACACGGAAATTTGAGATTTTTATCATTGAGCTGGTAGGGCGGAAAGAGATATCGATCCTCCACGTGACAGTATTTTCAGCTTTTGGATTTACCGCGGGTCATCATCACCGCCGTCGTCTTGCAGTAAATTCCTGGTGATATGAATTGGAACTCGAGCTGGCAGGATGCTTGATTTATTTGAACAGGGGGGGTAGGAATTTACGATGAATGCTGGCTTCCATTAGTTAGTTGAAAGAGCACATACATGTCCTGATCAGAGTGTCCTGTAATACCAACGCGTGTTGAAAGCTTGGTATGGACTAAACCAGAGCGGAACTGGTAAGACAAAATTTGGCTTGATTCCGCAGTGGTGGGGGAGCTATATCTTAGATCATAATTTGGGGTATGAAATAATAATTGAAGGCGATGCTCTTAAATTTTTGATTTTTTTTTTTGAGGATGGAATTTTTGAATTCGCGTTGATCTAAGATCGAATGAGCATTATCGTGACAGTTGTCACGAGCAGGGGGAACGTAGGATTCAGCATGTGCTCATAACAATGTCCGAGAATCAAACTCGGGTCTGCGTTGATACTAACAGTTATATCGTTTTTCATTTTGCCTGAGGTATGTTGAGAACGAGAGAATCTACCTCCAGGATTTTGCTTGATCGAAGGTTTGGAAGCATATAGATTTAAGGGAAAAATATTGGTTGTGTTTGAGTATTAAATTGAAAAAGATGCCTGATTTTGCATATTGATTTCAGCATTAATTTTTGAATAATCCTACTGCACTCTTGGTGGCCCATATTCTTATCAGCGATTTCCGTTACGATTAATGCGGTTCAATTCCGCTAGCTACGGCGTTGTATATCAAAATTCGGGTTTTGCGGCAGAGGCAGTATTGGTTTGAAATTCACATTGGATATTAGAGTAATGTACTTTGTTTGAATCATCAAGGTTCCGTATGGTGGGCCTTGGTTGAACGTTATCATGACGTGCACACAGGCAGGGGAGATGTTGGTTTATGCCTGCGCACAAGTCTGATATATGATGTGTATGACTGTACAGAATCTACAGAGATGATAACGAGTAGAAATTTTGATATGACTGGCGGTCTCAGTCTTTGATATGTTCGAGTTGAGCCCCCTTTGGCGGAGTGTACTAGTACTACTGCTGTTACTCAGTGTTATTATTATGTTATCTCCAGGTGCGCATGTTCATGGTGGGCCTCCGGGACTCGGTTACATTAAATATATTTTCTATATTCTTATCTTCTCCTCCGTCTGATGGTCCCTCGTCGGGTACCTAGAGAAATCCACCCGTGAGCCATCCTACGCCGGTCATACAGATTGTCGATTAAATAATACGCATAACACCCATAGTAACACACTGCTACAGTATACATTTATGTCGTTGCTCTAATTCATCCCCAGCCCCGTCTCCCCCCCCCCCCCTCCAACGCCCCCTCCTTCCCCACCACCCGCACCGTCGCCTAGACGTAGCGCCACGCGTATAGCAAACCGCTACATCTATGCAACCTAAAGCTTGTTAATAAAATCTTTTTTTTTCCCAAGCCCCCCCACCACCCCCACCGCGTCGAAGACTCCGAACTCTCCTCACTGGTTGTACGACACATAGATATACATGATAGGCTGGCGCATTTCTTTCAAAGCAGTCAGATTTGTTCACTTCAAAGATTTGCAGTTTCCACGCATAGATTGAGTTGCACCGCCTTTCCTTCTCCCCGCCGAGCCCCCGGCTGCCTCTTGCTCAAACCCAGGCCCCCACGCCCTTGAATATTCTGCCCTTCACTCACCGGTTACAGTAGGTGGCCCTTTCTAGTGGCAACTTGAATAGTGAAGTGCCCTGAATAGTGGCATAAAAATATCCTGGCAAAATCTCAACCCGATATAGTGGCACTTCCCACTATTGAGGACGAGGGCCTCAATAGTGGCATGTTGGGCATCTCACACACCCAATGGTGGCAGTTCCAAACAGCGGGCCCCCACTACTGGTGGACCACACCTGCCCACACGCACCCTCAGCAGTGGGTGCCACACATATCATGCCAGCCTGCGCGGACTTAGAACTGTGTACACTCCCAATCCGTCCACTGGGAGAGAAAGACGGGCATTGATGTCGCCTTGGCTGCGGTGGCCTGCTTCATGGAATATGTGGTGAACGATAAAAGGAGGGCGGCAGAGAAATGCACCGCGTCTGCAACCCGTGCATCGCCAAGAAGCAAAAGACACCAGACTCCTCGAATCAGCCTAAGCGTGCCTCGCCCAACTCGGGACTTGTCGGAGATGGCGCCGCGGCCAACCTTGACATCACCCCGGGCACGCCTGCCCACCCCGCCGCCATGAAGGCCGTGGAGTAATGCTGTGGAGTAATGGGCCGGGTTGGAGGAGCAAGCCGAGTTTGCTGACACTCTGTCTAAAGACGCACGAGAGTTTTTTCATGGAGAAGGTTAACAACACGTACAAGGAAGAGGCGGACAGTGACGACGAGCCAGACAATGCCAAATATTCTGAGAGCGCGGGGGGTGTGGGGAAGAAGGCGCCGCCGTCGTTCGCGGAACTGGCTTTTTGGTCCTCTAGAACAGTACGCAGAGTCGTGTGGCATTGGCGAAGCCGGGCATTTCCTCCGCAAGGCGAACATGGCGTTCTTCGCAGCGCACTCTGCCTGACCGGCACGGCAGATGGACATTAGAACGTTTGCCGACTCCTAGTGCAATCAGTCGGCTGACGCCTACACCAAAAGTGCTCGTACATAGCTGCGGAGCATCGTGACCGTTAGGTTGATGCGCCGGGGTGGAGAGCGTTCGGCTCCAAGCTTTGTTTTTCAGTTGTTCGCGTCCGTTCGTTGCTGTTGTCATTTCTTCTGCGTGTGTTGAACTTCATGTTACATGGCCCGCCGGAAGAAACTAAAATGATGTGCCTCCTTCAGTACGTTTGGGCGTGGTTTCGGTGGTCTGCCTGAACTGAAAAACGAAAAATCTGCTTCGACCGCAAAAAAAGGCTCGGCAACCCTTGAATAACCAAGTGGAATTTCATGTGTTTCATGCGGATACTGCTGCACACAAATGCTCAATCACGACAAGTGCAGCAGTACACGGCTTTACCCGCATGTAACAGCGCATGCGAGTGTAGATCCAATGAACCGCTGTCGATATACAGTAGGTGGGCCTACATAGTGCGGGATATATAGTGCGCCCCTGCCGGTATAGTTCGGATGAAATCGCTTGGCACAAAATTCGGGCCTATATAGTGCGCATGCCGCACAATAGGGGCACAGGTCTAAATATTTCGCAATTTTGACCACACCACACCCGATATAGTGCGGGTCTGACGTCACCCCGCCTTAGATCACGGGGTCAACCTGACCACAAACCCGCAGTGCTGCGGTACAGCAACACAGTACTACAGCTGTACAGTACCCCTGCCACCCGGCGGACCCTACTGGCAACACGAACAGCAGTGTAGAGGCTCACGATGCCGTGTACAGCAGGCGAACTCTGCCATCTTCCCGATCTGGAGAGTGAGGACGACGACGACGTCGAAGGCGTTCGCACCGAGCCACCGTCGTATGCGCAAGTTCTCCAGCACTTCGCCGCCCTGGAAAACTACGCAGAAGCGTCCGGCATCAATGAGGCCGGCTATTTGCTCCAGAGGGCACGGATGTTGATGATTGCAGAGCATGCATCGCGGCCATCTCGCCAGACTGATGTCCGGGGGTATTTTGACACGTGGAACGATTGGCGTTGTTCGTTTTTTTTTGGGGGGGGGGGTGGGTGGGGCGCGGGTCTACGGAGTGCCTGACTTTCATGTGTGGTAAAGTGACTCGTACGAAGTACAGTAAGTCAAAGGTTGGCGCGTTTCACTTGTTCGTGCATTGAAACCAAGCCCAAGGGTACGCGTGGTGTTGCGTTGTTGCGGATTTTCTCGTAGCCACAGAGGTAGAGCGTACGAGAAGTACGAGTAGAGACGTATGTTTGTTGTTGTTCCAGTTTCCCGCTTTTTTTTCCTGAGAGGATGTCACCGTTTGGCACGTTTATGTTTCGTTTGCAGAGCTTGCATTTAGTAGTCAATCCATTCCTCTACGAACTTAATAAATTTCATCTCAACCAACGATGGGACTTCGCACACACAGACGGGTGGTGCACTCAGACGTGCGAGCGCGTCATCATGAGCAACCACGCTGTACCCGGGTGCAGCAGGCCTATTCAACGCTGCAACAGGCTGTCCTCTTCTCACCACGTACAGATGCATGTATCGACAGCTTGTTCACCTTCGTACACCTTGCCGTTGGCTTTGTTCTGTGCTTTACACAAGTGAAATCGCGAATAGAGCGCTAACCCGCACTATTGAGTTGATTCTAGCCGCGAATTGTGCGGGTACCCGCACTATAAAGGCCAGAAATCATAAAGTGCGCGAGGTCGATATAGTGCGGGTACCGAGCCGTGTCACATACCCGCACTATATAGGCCCACCTACTGTAGTGAACATCGAAGCTTGTCATTCGATATAGTGGCAATATGGCCACTACTATTGGCCTTGCAATAGTGGCAATAGTGCCACTATATCGAATAGTAGTGGCACTTCGCCGAACAGTGGCACCATTGGTCTTGCCCCTATATGCCACCTTACAGGATACACTTGATTAACGTATGCATTTCCTTACACAGCTGTCAGATTTTCTTCCCCTACAGTACGGGTTTTATAGTTTCCGCGCACAGACTGACTAGCATCACCCTGTTGACCCTGACAAGCTTCACAGCTGTTCCCAAGGGAATCGCCGATCCAATCTATAATGAGCACAAACAACCCGTAACACGCGCGATCGGAATATCGCACACAGCTTCAAAAAATGGGTTTCGACAGAGTCTTCGACCTCACATTTAGATTGTATTCAAATCGAAATGTTATGCTGTATGAACAGGTCATGTTGACGTTTGGTGCTGACGCTTGATAGGATAGAGGTAGCCGTTTTCGCCCAAAATATTTTCTAAACGGCGAGGCTCCTTAACCCAAAACCGTGGAAAATTTCCCATTTTTCATGATTCTCGTTGTCTACCTAAGGCTATTGGATTTCTCATCCGGTAGACGTTCATTACTTCTCCAAATAGGTTTTGGGAGAGATCATAACCTCTCAAATTGAAGAATATCTCGGAAAAAATAGTGGTGCACCTCTGTCGTAGCGCGCGTCTTGTTTCGTTACGAAGGGCACGTTCAATATCTGCAACGAATGGCACTTTCTACTAGAAATATGTTTTTTTTATGCTGTGAATCGAGTCGAATACGAATCGATTTGTTTGGCGGAAACAAAACGAATTTGGCTCCAATCGGGAAGCCACGAATTGCGAAACATGTCAGTGTTTGTTTTCTCCGATCGGAATATAACTGATAGTATGTGCCGTGATGGCGAGGCAGCTACACTAAAAAAAAAATAATACACTCCTGCTGTGAGATAGAAGATTTTGTCGAAACCAATCTTTGAAAGCTGTGTGTGTGATACTCCGATCGCGCGTACTGCTGGGTATGTGTCCTCATCAAGGATATAGGTCGGCGACTCCCCTTGGAACTGCAGTGGAGCTATCATGGTCAACAGGATTATGTTAGTCATTTTGTACACGGAAAAAAAACAAGAAGATTTTTTTGAAGTGGACCAAATGTGACACTTGTAGAAGGAAATGCATCAGTTTATCAAGTGTATATACGGCGGACGTTTTGAGGGCGTGGGGGGCTAGATTAAAACAAAAGGAAGCGGCGGGGGGGGACTGGAATGTGCGGACGGGGCAACTCAATCTGTGCTCGGAAACTAAAATTCATTTTTGGGGACAAATCTGACGGTTGTGTAAGGAATGCATGAGTTTATCATGTATATCATGCATGTCGCAAAACCAGTGAGGAGAAGTCGGAGTGTTCGAAGAGGTGGGGGGTGCGGGGGTGAAAGGGATTTCAAACAGCTATATGTCGCATAGATGTAGGTGTTTGCAATACGCGTGGTGTCAGGTCTAGGCGATGGTAGGGGTGCCAGGGGAGGAAGGGGCGTTGGGGGGGGGGAGGGGTGGGGGGGCGAATTGCAGCTACAGCATAGATGGTTAGAAATACAATGAGTTGATATCATTTGCGTGGTAGTTGTTTTTCTCTGGCAGTATTTTTTGTTTGGTGGGGCGTTTGAACAAGAGGGAGCGAGGGAGAAAGAGTGGGAGGTGAGGGAGGGGGGGGGGGGGGGGGGGATTACTCAATATGTGCGCGGAAACCTTAAGTCCTTTATGGAGACAAATATACCATCATCGATATCTTGAAGTATCCTCTGTGTATTCTCGGTAGCTTCGCTTCTTTGTTGTGGCGCTTTCGTTTATCTTGTCAAGCTGGTGGCTGAAAATGCGCTGCAACCGCCATGATCGTTTTGACGCGCCACAGCCGGTGCACGCTATGATATTATCTGTTACAGAGAACCAGCCGGAAGCGAAGCTGTTGCCCCGGTCGCCACTCATTGAAGTTCACGGTGTATTGCATCTCCTGGTAGTGGGTTTTTCGATAATTCCCTTTAAGCTACAACGGGTTGCCTAGAGGACGTTCTACCACTGGGAACATGCCATGCACGTTGGATGAAATCCTCCGCTTAAAATTAAACCCCCTCCACCAAGGGGGTGTGCATTTAGTCAGGTATTTCCCGTACGTACTTGGAACTTTTAGAAGTTTATTACGCGCGCGGCACAATACCCGAAACTTGTGGAAGTCCTGTGACACATTCATACCCATACCCTGAACTTGTGTGAGTTCTGCAGGACATTCATACCCGTACCCGGAACTTCTGTGAGTTCTGTACACCCGTGCCACAGTACCTGGTGTACGAATACAGCACCTATTGTACCTGCCCGGAACATGTGTGAGTTCTGTACGCCCGTGCCAAAATACCCGGAACTTCTGGAACTTCTGTAACACTTCCATACTGATACCCGAAGTTCTGGAAGTTCTTTCAGATTCACATACCCTAACTCGGAACCCGCAAACCCTACGGAAGTATATACTTGGAATATTTGTGATTGTTTAGTTTCGCGTTCCGGCGTCAACGGTCTGCCCTGTTACATATTCTTTTTTTCCCGGCCTCCTCTTGCTCAGAGGCCCGACCTAACATTGAAATCTGCGAAAGAAATAAAAAATTCCACACAATTGATATCACCTCGTTGTCTTTCTAGAGCCATCCATGACGCCGCTCCAAACCCCCCTCCCCCCCGTCCTTCCTCACCATCCGCAGCATCGCCTAGACCTAGCACCACGCGTATAGCAAACGCCTACACCTATGCGACCTAAAGCTGTAAAAACCCTGTTTGCCCAACCCTCCCTCCTCGAACACTCCGCCCTCGCCAACCACCTCCCCAACGCCCCCTCTTCCCCCACCACCCACACCATCGCCTAGACCTAAGTACCATGGGCTCTCGTTGGACCAACAAAAGCTTATGTCACTATGAACTGTCCAGGTTCCGATGCAGATGTGCAGAGCGAACTCGATGTGCACGTACTCGTGTCTCTTCCTTCTTACTCAAACAAATTATCTCGTATGGCGGTATCCAGTACTTACGACACCTAGCTCAATCTTACGTACGTGACGTAGTGAACATTTCGAGTGTATGCTCGTTACCTAGCCAACACTTCAATCTCACGCACGTAACCCGTCAACCCGACTTTACTTGGCGGATCGCAGTACAATATTTGTTTCCTCTTCCATGCCTAACGTAAACAACTTCTAACACATATTTGGACGGCTTACCCGGTACTCTGCATACACTTATTTGACCAAGTAATGGACATCTACCTTTAACCGATGGATTCCTTGTGGATCCTACTTATAAACAGAGTCGCCGACCTATTCCCTTAAGGAGAACCACCGGGTACGCTTAGCTGTTAGAGAGTCTATTGTGGCAGGGATGGATAAAGGCGACGTCGCGGTTGAGTGCATCAGTGCTAGATTGATGAAGGTTCGCATCCAACTCAAAGGGAAATCTAACGGGGTGTCTTTCATTGTACCCTAAGCTTCCACTCTCGACAAGAGCACCAGCGAAAATGATTACTTTTGGAGTTCACTTGACGAGGTGGTCAAGGGGATACCCAGTAGGGACCACCTCCTTGTCCTGATGGACGCAAATACTCGTACAGGCATGAGAGGGGTCGAGTGTACCGACAGCAAAGTATTCGGTGCATACGGACGTGACGAGCTGAACGACCACGGAGAGCGACTATTGACTCACGCACCTGATGACAAACTCGCCCTCCTCAACACGTCGTTGGCTACACCTGCTCGTGGTACATCATACACGTTTCAGAACCCAAACCAAGGAAAAGCCCAGTACAGGCTTGACTACATCCTGACACGGCAAGGGGATAGACAATCGGTACGAAATTTCACTGTGCGGACTCCACCCAGGGACAACGCTGAGTTGGACCACAACCTCGTGATCGCAAATATTCGCCTTTTAGGCCGCATCGCACCAAATCGTTCAAAAATGGCCATCGAAAACCTGCGAGCTATCGATCTACCAAGGATAATGGCGGACCCGCATCTCCGGATAAATATTCACAACGCGATAGCAGCCAAGCTTGTCCTTACTACACCCGGCACTAATGCCGGAAACGTTAATGACATGGGCTCATTACTGACCGAGACGCTACTATCAAATGCGACCGACATAGCGCCCCCTATTCGCCGCAAGCAAGCACCGTGGGTCTGGTGAGCGACCCAGGAGACGAGAGCGGAGTTGAATGCACGATGGCAGAATCTGGAAGACGCGAGGAAACGGGTCCGTTCTGCTCCAAACGATCGTGGTATACGGCAAGCCTTGAAGGCGACCACCAAACAGCTGAAACGCACGGGAGCGGAAGCCGTTCAGAGGCTTTTCGAATATTACGTTAGCCAACTGGAAGGGAGTTTCCGAGAAGGTGATCAATTTGTCTTCTACAAACACCTCAAGGGGATGGATGTAGAATAGAAAAATACTTTCACCTCCCAGTTCACATCAAGAACGAGGGAGGTCGAATGGTGCGGGATAATGCCCTCATCCACATGCGGTGGGTGAGGTGGATTCACAAACTGTTAAACACCAAGTCGTCGACCCTTGATCCGAGCATTGGGGACGAGCTTAAGCAGTGGCCCCTTTTCAGACCACCTGTCTGGGTACGAAGTATAGGAGGCGATCCGTGCGTTGGCGAACGGAAAGGCGGTAGGGCCCGACGGTATCTCGGCCGAGCTCTTGAAGTTTTTGGCCGACGAAGGAGAATTGAACACCCTCGGAAACTTCCACGATATATTCGTGGCTATGTGGAGGGAGGGTGGCGTACCGCAACGATGGAGAGATGCAACGATCAAGGTGCTTCACAAAAAGAAAGATTGGACTGAGTGTGGCCATTATCGTGGCATCTCCCTCGTGGCTCACGCCGGCAAAGTACTCTCTAACTCATCGCGGGTCGCTTGAGTGACTATTGCGAGCGCGAGAACAACCTGCAGGATGGAAAGTGTGGGCTCAGACCCCAACGCTCGATGGTTGACATGATGTTCGTAGTATGACGACTTCAGGACTAGGCGCGGAAGAAAGACACCGCCTTGTACATGTGCTTTATCGATCTCACGAAAGCGTACGACTCCGTCGACCGAACCCTTCTGTGGGATGTCCTTGCTCGTTTTGGCGTGCCACCTAGAATGCTCGCCGTCACCCGCTATTTCCACGACCGTATGTAAGCATGCGTGCGGCTGTATGATAAAGAGTGCTCGGATACGTTCGATGTGGGGCGAGGTCTCCGGCAAGGATGGCTCGCGCCACTGCTGTTCAACTTTTTTTTCGCGGCGGTACTGCGTGTGGCCGAGACACATTCCACGCTGATGCAGCCATCACGGACACCGTGGTGCAGCTCCAACGCAAGGAGGAAGGCGAGAAGAAGGGCACTTCACGCACAGGCAAAGTAGACGGACGGACCGGGAAGGAAGGGGAGAAGGTGCAGAGATTGTGGGGTATGCTGTACGCGGGCGATGCGGGCATCGTATCGCGACCATCAGAAGGGATGGACAGGATGATGACGGTGATCGTGACTGCGTGCTCGTCGTTCGGGCTTACAGTATCCGAGGCAAAAACAGAACTAATGTGCCTGGAAACCAATAGCGGGGGGGAGGTGTCCTTTACAATCAATGCAGCTGGCCAGGTATACAAACAATCAATCGAGTTTGTGTACTTGGGCGGGGCTATCACCGCAGACAGAGACCTTATCATTGAAATAACGCGGCGTCTTCAGAGGGCCTGGGCGCGCTTCTAGCGATACAATTTGGAAATCTATGATCGCCTGGGCGTGCGCTCACGGTTGAAAGTGCGAAGCTGAAAGCTGAGGTGGTCGAGACACTGCTTTACGTTTACATGACGTGGAGCCCGAGGAAGCCTGAATATGACAGGCTACGAGGGTTTCACCGCTCCATGCTCTTCCGATGCCTTTGAGGTCGGAAACGGAAGTGCGACGACCACACCCTATCTTCCGATGACGCGCTTGCAAAGACAGATTACGAGAGCGTACAGGCAATAGTGCGCAAACGGAGGATATATTGGAAAAACATTTCAAAGCCGTCAGCCCATATTGTTTGCGGGATTCGGAGCACGTGTGAGGGAGGAGCGTCTGCCACAGAGGGTGATGTTTGGGGAGTTTGTTGGGGGTAAGGGCTACTCAGGAGGGCAAGAGAAAGACTGGATGGCTCATCTGAAGGAGGATATGTCGGTATTTGGAATGAAATTCGAAGGATGGCAAAAGGCTGCTTAGAAGGCTGGCAGATGGTTTCGACGAGTAGAGGAGGGAGCCGAGTTGTTCATGCTGAATCAATGAACGGAAAGACGCAAAGCTGCAGAGCGACGCGCAAAGGCTGAGGCAGCGCCATCCACCTTCGGCATCTCCAAGAGGAGGGAAGAGGGGAAAGGGGGAGGGAGAGGGGGGGAGGGGGGAGGGGGGGTGAAGTGAGGGGGGGGGGGAGGGAGAGGGGAGGGGGGAGGGAGGGAGGGGAAAAGGGGGGGGGAGAAGGGGGGGCGTCATGCCCAAAAGGCTGAAGTCTGAGTTTGGCCACCATCGTCTTGAAAGTTGTGGGGCTTCTAATGGCCGTCACAAGATAGCTTAAAACCGGCCCTAACTTTTTCACCACGTTGCGTTCACTCCCCAGTGCCATTGCTAATGCACTTGATACCCTCTGAGCCCAATGCCGTCTTTTCTTCATCTTTTTTTGCTTTTCTTCTCTTTTCCTTTCCTTGCTTCCGCTTGTATTGTCTTGTATTTTCTTACTTTTTTTCTTGTCTTTTCTTTTCTTTCCTTTCCTTTTTCGTTTTCGTTTTTGTTTCTCCTTCTTATTTTTTCTTCCTTCTCCTTTATGGTATATTCTTTTCTTTGTTTCTTTTCTCCAAATAGCTTGCGTCTGTCGTGCATATGCGAAGTGATAGATATTTCATGTAAAATATACGTGGTAGTCTTTCTTGGGTGGCAAGCGGTATCGTTCTCAAGACGTGAGTAATGAGACGAATGCACCGGTATGGACCTGGCACATCGTAGACTGACTCCCGATATCACTTTTAAATGTTTCTGGTGGAGGCATGAATTGCGTCAGCTGTGCTATATGCATATGTACCATTTTGATTTTTTTGCCTAGTCCGTCCCTTTTTCTCCGCCGGCGCAGAGTTTTTTTGTGTGCTCTCTTCTGCAATGCGATCAGACTACCCGTCGGTATATTATCAGTCGTGTGCCGGGCTCATGGGACGTCCGTGGCGCGAGCTATGGCCGCGGAAAGCCGCCGAGACTGGCTCTATTTTGCGGGGTATGAGACGCTTCTGTCCCCGGGCAACCACACACTAGACGTATTTAAGCCTCGAGGTTAGGTCTTAAGTACTTCCAACTGGAAGAGCTAGGCCATTCGATACTTCGACCTTAAACGCATAAAAAAACACCATATGTCTAAAACTCGAAATAGTGGTCTCTTTCAGTACGCATAAAAAGAAAAGCCGAGGAAAGATCAAACTACTTGAAAATAGACTATGATATTTCTGTACTACTCCAGACGCAGATGGCAAGACGAGGATTTATGTCATGAGTCAGCACATGAGTGGGTGGAAACTTCGAGAAAGACCCTCCCCTGCCCATGCTGTGCGAGCTTGAACAAACGGCCAAAACAAATAACTGGTGCCTGGCAAAAACATTGAGTGCTTCGTACTCCATACTCGCTTCATATGTAGGATACCTCGCAGGCGTCTGCCGCCTTCGGTGTGCCTCAGTGTGGCAGTCAGTACAGCAGCACAGCAGGACTGGCCCTCAACCCGGTTCAATTTCCACCCTCGAAATGTAGGCATCCGTCTGATGTTTCCTCGAGCTTTGGTCGTCTGAAATGCTGTTGTTTGCTGGAAAATACTCGGAAAATTGCTTCAAATATGCACTTGGGCCAAAATGTGCCCAAGTGCATATTTTGGGAAAATTCATATCTCACCGTGGTCTGCCGTGGTCGTTAGGTCGATAAAATACACCTATTTTGTAGACATTTAAGACACGATAGGGCTTAATTTGGTTTAGAGCCTAAAATATAGGCATATCGTCAGGCTTAAATACGTCTACTACACACACGGTGGAACTTTAGTCCTCGCACGTACATCGGGGTGGCATCAAAATGTATTTGCGAGAGAATTTTCCCGCACTGCTAGACGCGGGCGCGGTGTATATGTACCCGCTGCAACGACGTGAACTATGTCATTACTGTGAGTTCTCCCTCACAATTGACACTGTGGTTACCATACAGCAGTAGCGAAACCTGTATAAAGAGATATAAAGTAGCAACACAACCCAAGCAAAAGTAACGATGTGCACACAACAGACCATATCGGCAACAAACATCGGTATGAACTGTCTACGATCACAGCAGCAGCAAGCAACAGCAGAGAGCGGCAATAATATATAGATCATAAAAAATCAAATTTCATTGAGAACGGGATTTTTTTCTGGATGGACCGAGGAGAATAAATACACAAGACGTTTACTCTCATCAAAAGAACATACACAGCGGTTTTACAATAAAGCACCACCAGCAAGCAGCACGTAGTCCATAGACTCTAAGTTTACTGTGAGTTCTCCCTCACAATTGACACGGTGGTTACCATACAGCAGTAGCGAAACCTGTATAAAGAGATATAAAGTAGCAACACAACTCAAGCAAAAGTAACGATGTGCACACAACAGACCATATCGGCAACAAACATCGGTATAAGCGCGCGGGGAAAAATGCTGGACACAGAAAACAAACAACAAATTGACACCAAAGATTCCTCTAACAGCAGCGACAGCAGTACAAACCCATCAGACAGCGAAAATGATGAAGACAACAATAGCGGCAACAATAACAATTCTGGTCAATGGTCCATTATTCCCGAGAAGATTGGTGATGGTGCATGTTTATTAAGATGTATCTCGCGTCGTGTGCACAACAACCCAGCTTTACATCACATCGTCCGTGCACATGTTATTGCCCACATCACAACCAATTTGTACACCGTTATCCCAGGATCAGGTTTCAACACCTTTCACGACAGCATCTTAGCTGGAGCAAATCAAGAAAAATACTGGACACAGAAAACACACAACAAATTGACACCAATGATTCCTCTAACAGCAGTGACAGCAGTACAAACCCATCACACAGCGAAAATGATCAAGACAACAACAGCGGCAACAATAACAATTCTGGTCAATGGTCCATTATTCCCGAGAATGGTGATGGTGCATGTTTATTAAGATGTATCTCGCGTCGTGTGCACAACAACCCAGCTTTACATCACATCGTCCGTGCACATATTATTGCCCACATCACAACCAATTTGTACACCGTTATCCCAGGATCAGGTTTCAACACTTTCCACGACAGCATCTTAGCTGGAGCAAACCAAGAACTTGTGGAAGTCGCTGGATCTCAACCTACTACATATTCGAGTGTCGAAGAGTATCTCCACTTCATGTCACAGCCTTACGTATATGCTACAAACGTAGAATTAATTGCTGCCACGCAGTTATTATACGGAGTGGACTTTCGAATACCTTACCACACCGAGCCTCAGCAATATCCCAACCCTCCTCCTCCAAATGTCTGTGATATCTTATATTATCCACATTCTTTCCACTACGCATCCCTCCGATATACACCTTCTGCATAAATACATCATCATCAGTTGTAGTCATTCGACTTGCGCCGCCCCCGGGAGGCACGTGTCCACCTCCCGAAGGGGAACCTTGTATGCGTGTACCACTTTGGGTTGTTTGTGTGTTTCCCTAGGGTATTCCTTAGCAGCTCCAGAGTGACTGGAGCCTTTCCTGTTATCACGGACTTGATTATGCGAGTTAATGTGATAACAACAACAACAACAACAACAATCTTTGATGAGGACACACAACCTGTAACACGCGCGATCGGAGTATCACACACCACAGCTTGCCAAATGCTTTTCGACAAAATCTTGACTACTACACCACTTCCCACCCCGAAACGACCGCCACGTGTACATATTGCCATTTTGGTACCTGTTACGACGCATTCGCACGGCGAACTCAAGTCAAATAGGAAAAGACAAAGGAATTAAAAGAACTGGAAGACATGCGTATACTTGACAAACCAACAAAGTAAGTTTATTCGGCTGATGCTTTGTTGACCGATGGTTTGAAACGACGCTGGCTTAGCCTTGGGCGTCAGAGAAGAAACCTTACAAACAAAAAATAACAGCACAGCAGGTGTTATATGTCGTTCTTCACCGATGCATTTCAGGTTGTGTCTTTGAGTCTGGTATAGATCAGTTTCGCGAGATCCACCCGAGTGCATACTCGCACTGTTCTTGTGCACAAGTTAGCTTGTGGAAAGCGCTGTTAATAGAGCGTGAGATAGCAACACTCCATGAATAATCGACCAAAAGTAGAAGTGGGACTGCTGGACCATATGCACGATACATATTGAAGGCAAGTACAAGCAGGGGAATACTTGTTAGAAACGACGGAACATGTATCCATGGCTAGCGCTGAGGTTGGAAAGCAAAAGTGGGGGGGGAAAAAAAAAAATGTGCCTGATAGCGCAGTTTATGCCGGTGTCATCTTCGAACAATGACGAGATGGACAAGGTTCAGGTAATGCCAAGTCCCTCGGTGGTCACAAAGATTCCAAGTGTTGTTGTTCGTTGTTGTTGTTGTTGTTGTTGTTGTTGTTGTTGTTATTGTCGTTGTTGTCGTTGTTGTCGTTGTTGTTGTTGTTGTTGTTAGTCTTGTTGTTGTTCCTGTTGTTGTTGTTCTCTCACATTAGCTCGCATAATCAAGTCCTTGGTTACATGACAGGCTCCAGTCACTCTGTAGTGGAGGAATACCACACGGAGAAAACGGTATGATGGACACTGGACACCCACATCGTCCATTGTTGATTGACATTACTCGTAGAACGGCACTAATAGTCATAACAATTTCTGATACTCCGTATATTTCAATAGCCCGTCGTCGGCATTTATATAGTTCTGGTTGTGATCATTGCCATATATATCATATGTTTGATATTGTGCGGACTCGAGCGCAAGTGATTACTGAACAGTATCAACAAAATTTTCATGTATACTACATTAATCTGGTGAGTAAATTGCCCTGTACACGGCCGGTATACAGCTGCCTGGAACATCTGACATACGAGCACTATATAGGGAGACCATCGATGCCACCGTGTGTTGAATATCTTCAAGTAACTACTGTCGCCGCTATTTTTTTTTAGCAATCTGTAGATTGGCTCAATAAAATGCTAAACAAAGTAGAAATCCCGGGCATGCGGACCCACCCGTTTGCTTTGAAATCTGTGTTCGTGTCGCGCAGTCGCCAGTGTAGTTGACGACCTCGCGACCTCTTCTGTGCGTCGTCCGTGGTGTAACCCAGCTCAAGTTGCACCCACCAGCCTCTCGTGCGCTTGAGGCACGACAGCTTACAGTGCAGCAGGTGGTATTGCGCGGACGTTTTGGTCCTCGTAGAGAGAGGTCGTTGCAGTTCCATTCACCATACACACGCTGTACCCACCTGGTTTGCTTGGGAGGAAGACACCTTTGTTCAGCACAGGGAAAGGGCAGAGAGCCTAAACACAAAGCAACGGAAAAAATATTTCCGGTGCAAGACGGAGGAGTGAAACGGTCGACGGCATCTATCAGCACAGGTCACACCTGAAGTAAGAAAACCGAAACGCTAACTACTTCAAGAGGACGACGGACGAGACCATACACTTGGGAGGGAGCTTATTTCAGGACGGACAGTAGTTGAACACAAACGGAGAGAAGCGAAGCTCCCACAAACAAAGAGCACTGCAACGTCCCACCGAGGTAATGAGACGGGAGGGTCTAAACCACCAGCAAGGCGAACTTCAGCGTTCAAAGCAGTGAGAATACAAGGAGAGCCCCACGAGATAGAAAGACGAGACGATCGTACCCGCTGCCTTCTTCAGACAAAGCAAGAAGAGTCCAAAACCGGTTCCGACCATGGTCTTGGTTCCCCACGTCGTTAAGGTCACCCTCGTCAATTCTTTGGGTCTCGTTGCTGGTACCATTGTGGCGGTCGCCATCTTGCCGCAGATTTACCGGGTGCATAGACGGAGGAGAGGCACGGACTTGAGCATTACTCGCCAGGTGAGAGCCTGGTTTAAGTTTGCTCCGTTCACTGACGTTTGTTTTAGCTATTTATAGCGAAGTACGATAAAACGTCACATCTGCGCGGTATACGCGAATTATCTGTTGGTCCTTGTTTGTGTTGAGCCTGCCACCAACGCTTCGTAGGGTAGTTGGCGCTTCGTGGGGTAGGTGGGTTGCAGGGGTGTACCCAATTTTTCACAACCGGGTTTTGGAGTCGCTCGCACCATGAACGACTCCGTATCGCCACGCACAATAACAAAAAACTGCTGTTTTGTTTTTTTGCGCAGCGTAGCTTAGCGAAAAAATTGCAGATTAACGTCGCGAATTTAACCAGCGGGAAAGCAAAACGGGGAGACTGGTCGCGCGAGTGGCCCCGAGCCACCCACTGCAAATATACCAAAAAAAAAGGCCCAGATAGAAGTGACCTCGGGATTCTGCGCCCTGTGGCTGCATAATTTTTACTACTCCTCGTTTTTCATCACCTACTAATTATCCTTTACTCCCATCTCATGATGAGGCAATATACAACAACAACAACAACAACAACAACAACAACAACAACAACAAAAACAACAACAACAACAACAACAACAACCACAATAACAACCAGTAGTATTACGTCTCGTTTGTTTTTTGTTTTCCCCTATCTTCCTGCCTAGACGTTACTCAGATTCAATATCACAGATAGATAAGGCATGTTTCCTCCTCGACCACTACGCTACGTGGCTACGTTCATCACGAGGAGACATCAGCCCCTTTCCCCCTGGTCGACTCCCTTCGAATGACGCCTACTCTTGCTGCAAGGCTGCAAGACGCCCTCAGCCTTTGCTCACCCACGTTTTTTATTTTATTTTTCTATTTTATTTTATTTTTTTCATCCTCCGGCGGATGGGGAAAAATAAAGATTAAGCTCACCACACTTCCACGTATTTCCATACGCGTCGTGTGTCGATTTAACTCAGCTGCTTTCGCAGCCCAACGCTAGCTGGCGCACCCTTCGGGTCCCATTATTGTAGGTATTTTTATATTTTTGGGAAAGGTAATCGTAAAGTCCGACCCTCGTGAGATTCGAGGGTAACACGCAGGGCCATACGAGTAGGTATGTGTGTGTTCCCCCATCAACCTCATTGTTCCACCCATAAACTCTCGCGTATCATTTCTGCGTATATTATATAAATAAACATTAACTCCATCTGGCTGCGATATTTCCAGATTTCGTCGAAACTCATCTTTGCAAGCTGGCTGTGTGTGATACTTCGATCGCGCGTATTGCTGGGTGTGTGCCCTCATTAAGGACATAGTTTGGCGACTTTCCTTAGGACTACACTGTATGTAAGGGTCAACAGGGTGATCATGATCGGTATGTGCGCGGAAACTTATAACCCGTTTTTGAGGGGGATAAAAATATGACACCTGTGGAAGGAGATGCATCTATCTCTAATATCAGTTTATATGTGTTATGGCACTCCTAAACACAACATTATTTTTGAAAATACTACACTCAATCTGTGAAATCGAGCATGTTGTCGAAACCCATCTTTGCAAGCTGTGCATGTGATATTCCGATCGCGCGTGTTACGTGGTGTGTGTCCTCATTACGTTTGTTTATAGGTCAGGGACTCCCCTTGGAACTGCAGTGTAGCTTGTACCAGGGTCAAGGGGTACACATGTAGCCTAAACGTACATTGTTTATATATATTGTATACATAGTCTAATCATTTACCTGGGACATTTTTTCCAGGTATTATTGGTTGGCAGCTGCACTCTTGTGGCCTCAGATATATACCGAGTCCGTGAGTAGATGAGATGCGTTCGACGTCATTGTTACTTGCCAGGAATAAGGCAGACAGGGTCACTGGCTTGTCTGTGTTAGTAATACACGCTTTATTGCGTGGAGCCTCTGATAATACTAGTAAATAGTTATATAAATAGTGTTTTTAAGCTAAAAAGGCATATATAGTTAATTTTGTTTTCTTTTTCGAGCATATAATATATGCGTGTGCGTCCCGCACAGGAGCCCTTTTAGGGCCCCAAATCCCTCCCCATACTCGCTTCAAGAAACGTTGCACCCCAAAAAGGGTTTCCAGTTGTAATGGCGTTAACTGCAGTAACACAATACAACACGAAAGGAGTATGTGCCATGGTTTGTTTCACACCCGGCCATACCTGGTATTTTCATCGACGTTCTTGGGATGGAAGGGTTCTTTGTTTTGTCTGGGCTGGTAGTGCAAGCATGCTACGTACGATAGAGGCAGCACCTTTTGGCAGTTGTTTTCGTTTTTTGCATCACGGGGGCCCATTACCCAAAATCGTCGGAAACGGATGTTTTGTTCTTGGCGTGATTCTTGTGTTGTACCATGGCCACGACATTTTTCATCCTTCGCAGTATTTGTTTTTTCTCTATATATATATCAGCTTTTGGGGGAGGTCTTGAGCTTGGAAATCGGGGAACCTCGTACAAAAAGTGGCGCACCTCTTATCATCGTAGCACGCTTCAGTGTGGTAACACCGTATTATGCGGTTTGCCGTGTTTGCTTACAGATCTTACGTTATACTCCACGTAATATTAATATTGAGTATTTTCACGCCAGAGTAGCGGTGCAGCAGATAATTAGTAGAATTTTTATGTATCTCATCATAATAAACAGAAGAGCTTTGTTGTCAGATCTCACTCCCGGGGAAACATGTTTTCGAAGGTATTCGTTTGTGAAATCCGACTAACATATATATATATATTTATATTTTATCCTCCGGCGGATGGGGAAAGATAAGCTTTAGCTCACCACGACTAACGTTTCGATGGGCTGGTCCTAAAACAAGTGCCCTCGTAATTATTATACCAGCAGCTACGTCCAGGTTTGTTGAGCTCAACAGGTCAGATACGTTGGGGCCACAGATTATAACCCCTGTTGTTGTTGTTGTTGTTGTTGTTGTTGTTGTTGTTGTTGTTGTTGTTGTTGTTGTTGTTGTTGTTGTTGTTGTTGTTGTTGTTGTTGTTGTTGTGGTTGTTGTTGTTGGTTGTGGTGGTGGTGGTGTTGTTGTTGTTCTCACATTAACTCGCATAATAATCAAGTTCGTGGTTACAGGGACAGGCTCCAGTCACTATGGAGTTGAGGAATACCCTAGGAAAAAACACAAACAACCCAAGGTGGTACACGCGTATATCAAAACTGACGCAGTTCATGTCTCCACCAGAAACATATAAAAAAAGAGAAATCGAGAATCAGTCTACAATGTGCCAAGTCTAAACCTGGTGCATAGCGTATTACGTCTCATTACTCGCGCCTGGAAAAACTGACTAATATATATGTCGCTTGCCACCAGAGAAATACTACCACGTATATATTACACGTAGTATCTATCACTATGTATACGCACGACAGACGCAAGGCAATTGAAAAAAAGAAACAAAGAACAAACAAGAATAGAAAGAAAAGGAGAGGAAATAGAAGGAAACAAAAAAGAAAGCGAAAAAAGAAAACGAAAAAGGAAAACAAAGAAAAGAAAATACAAGAAAATCAAGAAAAGGCAAGAAGACAAGAACAGGAAGCAAGGAAAGGAAAGAGAACAAAATGTCATACTATTACGGGGGACTATAGTAAATAGGACCAAATATTGTTAGTCAAAATAGGGGAATATATTGGTTTTTGTGTGTACCGTAGGTCCTATTTACTATGGTCCCCCGTAATAGCAGACCCTAGGAACTGACTAGAGACGGCACTTTGGGCTCATACAAGGTATTAAGTGCAAAATCAAATGGCACTGGGGAGAGAACGCAACATGGCGAAGAAGGTAGGCAGTCTTACGCTATCTTGTCACGGCCATTGAAAGGCCCTCAACTTTCAAGACGAAGATGGCCAAATCAGATGGCCAAACCCAGACTTCAGTCTCTTGGGCATGACGTCCCCCTGCTGTGGGATGACTTCATATATACGAGTACATACATTGTATATATTAAAAAAAAATGATATACATCAAATCTGGAGTGTATTTTAATTTGTATTATATTATAAAAATAACAATACACACCAGCTGCGAGATCGAATATTATATCGAAACTCATCTTTGCAAGCTGTGTTCGATACTCCGATCGCGCGTATTTCGGGTTGTGTGTCCTCATTAAGGATATAGGTCGGTGGCTCCCCTTGCAACTACAGTGTAGCTATCAGGGTCAACAGTGTGGTGTTAGGCAGTCTGTGTGCGGAAACTCTAAAACCCGTTGCTCAGGGGGACAAAATCTGACAGCTGTGGAAGGAAATACATCAGTTTATCCCGTGATTATAGATATATCAAATCTTCTAGAACAAAAAACAAAACTAGGCAGGTGATGTAAAGGGATGTCTTGCTTCAATCGTCAGATTTGCTCCCTTTAAAGATTTATAATTCCGCGCAAATATTCAAGTGTCCCGCGCGTCCCCCCCACCCCTTCCTGATCCCTCTTGTTCAAACGCCCTCACTAAAATCAGAATCTGCCCGACTGAGTAGTATTACCGGTGCGTAATGTGTTTAATCTGAGGCTATGTACATCCCTGCCCTCACCAAAATTCAAAACCTGCCCGAGATCAGCCAGCTGATATTACCTCAAAATTTTTCTAGCAATCCATATCGTACTCCAATTCATTCCCCCACCCCCACCCCCTGTTTTTCCTCCTCCCGTTTGTTCAAAAACGCCCCACCTACCATCAAAATCGGCCAGAGTTATGAACACTTCTACACAATTGACATCATGTCATCAGAGCATCCATGACGTAGCGTTTATTCACCCCCTCCCCCCCCCCCCCCCTCCCAAATGCCCCCTCCTTCCCCACCACCCGCACCATCGATTGGACCTAGTACCACGCGTATAGCAAACCCCTACCTCTATGCGACCTAAAAATGTTGAATAAAGAACCCTTTCTGCACCCCCCCCCCCCCGACCCCCCCCCCCCCCCGTTCCCGCCCCCACCCCCACCCCCACCTCGTCGAACGCCCCGCCCTCTCCTCACTATTTGTACGACTTACAGGGTTGGATATATAGCTTCCACGCACAGATTGAGCTGCCCCCCCCCCCCCCACCCCCTCCCTTCTCTTTATTAAACCCAGGCTTCCACGTCCTTAAAAACTCCGCCCACCCCTCAATGGTTATTCGACTTACAGGATTCTCTTGATAAACTGATACATTTCCTCCACAGCGATCAGATTTTGTCCCCCTCTAAAACGGGTTTTATTGTTTCCACGCACAGACTGACTAACATCATCCTGTTGACCCTGACAGCTACACTGCAGTTGCAAGGAGAGTCGCCACCTATATTCTTAATCCAGACACACAACCCGTAATACGCGCGATCGGAGTATCACACAGAGCTTGCAAACATGACTTTTTCGACAAAATCCTCGACCTCACAACTGGAGTGTATTTTCAATTTTATTTAAAATAAAATAATTTATATATATACACTACTACAGCTGTGAGATCGAAGATTTTGTCGAAACTCGTCTATGCAAGCTGTGTGTGATACTCCGATCGCGCGTATTACGGGTTGTCTGTCCTCATTAAGGATATAGGTTGGCGACTCCCCTTCCAACTACAGTTTAGCTGTCAGGGTTAACGGGGTGATATATATACCTCCCGCCCCCCTTTTGATCAAAATCAGGCCCCCACGTGCTTAAAAACTCCGCCCTCCCCTCACCGGATATTCGACTTACAGGATTCACTTGATAAACTGATGCATTTCCTTCCACAGCTGTCAGGTTTTGTCCCCCTCAAAAACAGGTTTTATAGTTTCCGCGCACAGACTGCCTAACATCACACTGTTGACCCTGGTAGCTACACTGTAGTTGCAAGGGGAGTCGCCGACCTGTATCCTTTATGAAGACACAACCCGTAATACGCGCGATCGGAGTATCACACAGCTTGCAAAGATGAGTTTCGACAAAATATTCGATCTCACAGCTGGATTGAAGTAAAATTTTTATGATATATACAAGGCTCTCCTTCGGAACGGGTTTGAGATGGGTTCGTTTATTATACGGATGCACACGTGATATATATATTATTGCTGCGTTTGGGCGGTTGCGATGATTGCGTTAGCGCTGCTTATAAATAGGGTAGTATAGCTCAAAACCAGCCATATATGAACAAATAAATATGTAATATTGTGCTAAGATTCGATGTATGTATGTGACTCTATCTGCTTTACACGCACGTTGTAGGTACGAGCGGGTGACGCAATAGTGCGTTTTAAATCCGGCATTCTAACAACCACAGACACCAAATTTTGGTAGGATGGTATTAATATTAATAGTTAATGGAAGCGAACTCCAGGGTCTCGAAACACAGGTATGATACCGTACCTAGATCATACCATACTGGGTGTACCGCGCAAAAAAACCTGGGCCGTCGCCTCTCGGCAATACAAATTTCCGGGAACGTTCCTGTGTTTTAGAGCGTAAGATGATGAGCAATTTTGTATATCGATGTATGTACTGTCTTCTGGTGGGTGGCAAAAATACTTCGCTGAATGTAGCAAAGCTCTTACGGGTGTGACCAGGATAATTACCTGTTCGTACGGGCACTTGGCATTATGAGGAACATTAATCAAGCCCTACCGTAAAAAGAGTTCGGGTTTGTGATGCATCTATTCAAACAGCGTACCAAGCACGGGTAGGGGGTTGCTGTTGTTGATGAAAAGTGGCGCATTTGGCACCAGTAGTAGTGACTTCGAACTTACTATCGGGAGGAAATATCAGGTAGGTGTGTTTGGGGACGAGTAGTCGCGATGGCTACAGAATGGGCATGAGCAATGCTAGAGGAACTTGCTCCAACAACTCCTTTGAGGCCCTTGATTCTGCCCGGGCCGAAGTTGGCGTATTGAATACGCATGAAAACATAGCCGTTATTATTGACGTTGACTTCGTTCGGTTCAACGGCGGGGACATCAACTGCTTCATCTATGTATCCTGTTGCAGTAGTAGTGCAAGCGATCTCGTTGGTATATTCTTTGACTATGTAGTCTAGATGCCCAGGAAGTCATATGTCTTCACAAGTAGCCAGAGTGGCTTCCGCCTGTTGTGGCGAGGACTAAGTCAATGATGGATCGCTTTTGGCTAGAAAAGAGGTATCGTGAGTCGTGTGTTTGTTGGAACCCTATGACAGTGGTCTCGTGGCTCGCTTTGGGGCTGATAAGAGTTAACGGGGGCTGAAAAACGACCAAGGTTTACATGCATAATATTCATATACATACTATACGGGTACGACAGAACACAATATCACCGTGTAGTCTATAGATGAAGGGAACAGCCAAAACCGGTAGGTTTTCTCTCAGAAACGTTGAAAAGTTCAAAAATGTTTATACGAAACACGGAACCGGCCATCATGTAGAGTCCGGAAAGGGTGATGTCATAGGTATGAATACGGGGTGTGCTTGTCACCTCTCCTTTGGCTAGAATATATTAATCTGGAGGCGTGAGTTTGGCTGGAGAAGAATCACAGCATTGTTTTGGTTAGCTCGCTTTGGAGACAAAGCAGTCACCAATAAGCCCTGGTTAGTGGGAGCAAAAACATTGCATAACGAAAATAGTTTGGTGGCACGATTTGGCGAGAAGGCAGCTGCCGGGAGTCGTGTGCTGACGGGACCGATTTGACTTGTTTGGGTTTCTCGCTTTGGCGGCACGGTGGCTATCGGGAGAGGCATGTGTTGGCGGGAGCCAAACACAAAATGTTTTGGTGACCCGCTTTGTTTGGCGATAAGACAGCTATCGGGAAGCGTGAGGTCGTTGGAGCCAAACTGACAATGGTTTAATTGCTCAATCTAGGGCGAAATAAGGGGCAGCTGGGGGATGAAATCTTGCTGAGGTTGATACCCATATCCACATGCCTACGATAATATGAGCACATTATTTTTATATATAACCCCCTAACGCGTACAACAAGGTATATCCAGCGTACACCAGAGGGCAATAGCCAAAATTGGGAAAACTTGGTAGTTTTCCTCTACGACAGTGCTGTATTCAAATACCAAACAGCGCAACAATTAATAGACCAGTTATGGTGGCGTGCTTAGCGTGATGTACCGACGTTTTGTTTGCTCGCTTTGACGGGAAGGCAGCTCTCCGGAGACGGGTGTTGTTGGTGGCAGTAGAATCGCGGTTTTTATTCGGCCCTCTTGGGACAACAAGGCTGTTGCTGGCTGAGGCGTTAAAGAATAAGATGAGAGCAGTTGGTAGCTCGCTTTAGACAGAAGGCAACAATCGGGAGGCATGTGCTGGCGCGAGAAAAACTCAAGCAACTTAATGGATCGCTGTAGGCGAGAAGGAATATATCGGGCCAGGCCAAAAAAGTTGTATAGACCGAACTGACAGTGGGTTCATGGCTTCATCTGGGGCGGTAGAAGCAGTTTCCGGGGGGTAAAAAATTGATGAGGCATATTGTCTATATCCATAATCATATGATACAAATATAGACCATAAAGGCAACACGAGATAAATTATCCCGGTTACACAAGAGGGGATAAACTAGAAACAGGTACAAGTACGTACAGGCTTGGCCAGCCAAACAACCTACGTACGTTCCGCTATTTATCCCCGTTACAACATTGCACACACACAAAAAAAGTATACCTGGTACAAAATATTCCAAGACCAACTATTATAAGATATATCTTGACGGCTAATTTGTCTCTATTTATCAGGGATCTCCGACGCCAAAAATTAAACCAATTCTCTACGGGATCAGAAATAATCATTATTTCTGGGCTCAGAAATCATCGTTTTTTTTGGGTTCAGAAATCATGGTTATTTCTGGGTTCATTCAGAAATAATCAAGGCCACAAATCAACGGGTCTGGTGATTCCTGAGTCCAAAAATAGCAGCTCTTCCAACCTCTCAGAACTGGAGGAAAATATAACCTTTAGAAACTACCTCGTCACCTGTATCACATGTCACCACTGCCTACTCTGTACCTGGTATGATGGCTGTCTGCTGTACACGTCACCCATCACCCACAATCAAAGAATCACAACCAAACGTACGACGAGCTCAACGCGCTTGTTGTGTGCGCGACAGAGCTTCCTCCCCACACAAACGCGACAGCAGCAGCAGCACCACCGACAGAACCACCACAGCAGCAGCACAGCTGCAGAGACAGCAGCAGGGCCGATGGTGACCTAACGTCGCCGGCGACAGCAGTGTACATGCCAAGTTTTCAAAAACAAAGGCAAACGAGAACAAAAGATCAACCAGTTCAAAAAGAAATCCACTTTCCAAAAATCAGAAGCCATAATGGACGCCCCTCATTTCTCATGCATTTGTTTCTGGATGCTGAACACTAGAAAATCATTCTCCTGAAATACTTGTTAAAATATAATTAATTGCATAAAAGGTCTAAGGCTTTCCATTTTTTTGCGACTCGATCTCACCGAGATATCCGCGAAAACCCAACAGCACCAACTTTTCCAACCAACAATAAAAAAAGACGATAAAGAATTACAACATCGATCAAAGTGAAATGTGGTGGACACTACAAGTATGTTTAAGACTTTAGAAGACCATCGATACAAGTTATATTGCCTAATTCGCCACCCATATTATATAAAGAGATAAAGATACAAAACCTCGATTCCGCATGTTATAATATAAGGCAAGTAAGTGTTTTCCACAAAAATTCATAAAAAACTATAAATATCGCTGGATGCCTGGCTCATTATTTGCAGTTCGGACCTAAAAGTTTGACATGTGATTTAATGCAAAGTTTAAAGCTCAAAAAAACACTTCTCGGGAATCGCAAAAACAAATAATAATCTTGCCGACATGCGGGCGACCAAACGAAATCGATCATCATAAAACGGACGAAAAATCAACCATTTGGTTTGGTCTTTGTGAGAGTTCCCAGTAGTGTTTTGATGAGCGTGGTCTAAATCACGTGTCAATTTTTCTTTCCTTGTTCGAACTCCAAAAACTGATCGGGGCACAGAGATATTCGTTAATTCACGGCGTCTTGGCTTACATCAGTATGCCCCTAACACCCATTTCCGGTAAAGTGGCTTAAAACACTAAGGGTGAACAGTCCGCTCGATCGGACGCGTGAGCAGCGTCACGAAATCAGTAATATAAAAAGGCAGGGAAAAGTCTAACAAGAGCAAGAGTACAATACAGTGGCACGTTCTTACGCGGATGTGGCTGAAAATTTGCATTCAAGACCACACCGATACGAGCATACGCACGAGGCAGAACGCATGCATGCAAAATGATGATGGTGTGCAGGTTTGGCGGCGTACATATTTGCACGCAGGAGTTCGTAGGTATGCATTCGAAATTATACTTATGCATACCACTGGGCAACATTGTCGCACTGCAGAGTATGTGTCATTCATTTGAACGCACTCTTACTGTAGAGTAGACGCCATACGACTGTATGCAAATTTCGATATAGATCAAGGCTACGGTATTACTAGGGGGGATGATATGGTGTTGTGATGATGTTATGATGAAAATCATGATGATTTCATGATGTTATGAATGATGTTATAATGATGTTATGATGTTGTTATGATGATTTTACAAGGGAAATATGATGGGTTATTGCTGATGGTATATTGATGTCATGATGGTGTCATGATAATGACGTTATGATGATGTTGTGATAATGTCATGATGATGTTGTGATGATGTTATGATGGTGTTATGATGATGTTATGATTATGTTATGATGTTATGATTATTATTGTATGATGATGATATGATGATGTTATGATGATGTCATGATGATGCTATGATGATGTCATGATGATGTTGTGATGATGATATGATGATGTAATGATGATGTTATGATGACGTTATGATGATGTTATGATGTTATTGTGATGTTATAACGATTTCATGATTATGTTATAATGACGTTATGATGATATTATGACATACCTCCTTTTTCACTACTGTGTTGAGCCATCATTCTATCATACTACCATGCTCGTACTATCATATAATTCTGTCGCGAGTGACTCTGTACTTTACCGACCAAACTAATGTATGCGAGTTGTTTAGCGCAGCGTACATTACTATTTCTGTGCGGATTGATGCCGTCAATTATATAGCATCCAGATAACGTAAGACCGCAAAGGAACCGAGGGGATACTCGCGCAAATGACCGCGGGGCACTGCAAGAGATTCGCCCCCAAAAAGGCCTTCCTACCGTAGCCTGTGCGTCTGCATTACAGTTCGCCACAGCTCAAGACGAACCAGCTCACTCGTTTGTGGACCTTGGGGAGTAGAAGCCACAACTACCATCACCTTAGCTAATAAGCATTCTCGCATTGTCAGCAAAAGAAGCGTGCGTCGAAGCGCCACATACGATTTGATGAAGGAGGGTACCCAGGTTATCAATGACCCTGAGGGCGTCATGAAAGAGGTGGTCGTCGAGGTTCTGGGCACTGGGCGCTGTCTTCATCGGGAATGGCGTTGAACGATTAAAAGATGAAAATATTGGGTATGAGGTTTTTTACGCACCTAGCTCGAACGATAAGGTATTTAGTGAGTAGGCCATCATATTTGCTTCTAAAGTCAGGACCACGTGCCGGCGGCAAATAGTTTTCTTCGACGTGCAGTATCTAGGCCTACTCTGTAGAGCTGAGTTCAGGGTGGGATCAAGCCTGGGTGTGAGGGCTGGTTCGAATAGGAGATCTGGAATTCAACGAGACGTTTCGATGGGTAACGAGATTTTCAATATTAGCGTGTTGTTGGCGACAAGGTATTGATTCCAAGATAAATACGTTGACTCGCAGAATATGATATACCTCTCTAAGCGCCGTAAACAACGCATCTTGTGTTCATCCCACATGCGGCTTATTCTACGATATCGCACCCAAAACTCGGCAATTTTCTTTACTAAACTTCTCATGGCGGCTCGGCACGAGGAAGGATGCCATGAAAACAATATCTTCACATGTTGTCTTGCTTGCAGAAAGGACTGTCAAGCGATGATGACGGAGTGGCAAGGGGCGCCGCACTATAGTTTGGACGGTCGGGAGCTGATTTCAAAACCATCGATTTCTTTTACGAAACGTTGGTGGAGCTTGCATGAAATGACTCACGCTTCTTTATTGCGGCAAGACATGATCACCCTGTGACCGCTTCCCTTCAAATACATGCCCTCATCCTTCAGAAATATTTCCTTGGGTAGTGGTTGTCGTTGTTTTTGCGGGGCGTTTCACATTAGAGCGAACGTTGGGAGGAACTTCAAAGGGCCACCCGATGGCCCATCCAATTCCATGACCCATGGGGGTGACGCATTTATCGTTTCGAGACATGTTTTTATTGACGGGGCCCCTTGGCTCAGAATCGTCGTAACTTCGATACCATTTAGGATTGTTTTTCTTTACTCGCGTAAGGCCTTGGATAAGGTCATCGGGCAGCTATCTTTTGGTCCTCCACAAAACGTTCTTCAGTGGAGTACAAACCGTTCACCCACACGGAACCTCCGAAATAATACTTTTCCGGTCTATCTTAGTATTTGTTGACCTGAATACACATGCAACGATTTGTATCGCGACATTCTCGACGGACGTTTGACAGATGGGTATCGCGTCATGGTGCCATTCAGATATATACTTTTCGAAAAATTGACACGCCAAACGCCTCACATATCTCCTACTAGCTAGGCATTTGCGTGAAAAAATCTGCAACACACCAGTGATTTTCAGTGGTGACGATACAGCCCGGTGGTCGGACAAATAGTTTTCTAAACTCTCACGGATGATGCCGGGTCGAGCCACGAGCAGAAGGTTACACGGGTCGGGTCGGGTAACGATAGTTTTGAAATATCGCGGATCGGATCATGAGGCATGCTACGATAGAGGTAGCAGGTTTCGTCTGAAGCAGTTTCTGAAAGATGGGCTTCACTTGACCCAAATTTGTCGGAAAAAGCGTAATTTTTATCATGATTCTCGTCGTTAACACGGCCATATGTTTGTTTATCCGGGTGCAGTTTTGGTTTGCTCCGAATAAACTATTGAGGGAGTTTATAAGCTCTCCAATTGAGGGAACCCTCGCTGAACAAAGTGGCGCATCTCTATCGTTGCACGCGTCTGAGGATGTGTCTGGTCCGGAGACACCTTTGCCAGACCAGGTCGGCGATAATGTGTTTGAGCAGTTAAGACACCTGCAAACAAGTCTCATCGAATCAATTGATCTTATAAATCGAATCATTAGATATGTTATGCTTGCCCTTCCGTAATAGATGACCGTTCACTTCAAGCAAGTACGGCGTATAGACATAACATGGAGACGCTTACAACGCTTCTAGATAGCTGCATTATACGCTAGACGTAGAACCCTCCGGATCATAAAACATATTTGTAAACGAAAGGGCTCGGTAACTCGAATTCATCGGCAAAAGGTACGAGTGGTACTGTGTTCATTTTCTGTGGTACAGCTCTAAACTAGGCAATGGGATTGTGCCGTGGGTTTTGGGTGTAGATATGTCATGTTGATGTGAAACTGTTTCATTGCTGGTGGGATATAGCAAGATCAACTCGTGATCGGAGCACCTCAGAAAAAATGCTAGGTGCGTCTTTGTGTTACATATCTTTTACCGCAGCATAGGTCGCTACAGCTGCGCGCACCAGGAACACCCGCTCCGACACGCATGTGTTTTTTTTTATATATACAGACCGGGTATGACTAAAGATAATCCTCAACCCGGGTTAACTCTAGAGCAATGAAGCACGCGCTGGTGTTCTGCTGATGTTTTTGCAATGTTTTTCAGCCAGCTATTCTCGTCTGTTTCCGCGTTTGGGGAGGGCGGGGGTGGCAGGAGATGAGAGGGTGGAGGGGGGGGGGGGGTGATGGGGGGGAGGGTTCTGTCAAAATGGTGTTTTATATTCAGCGGCATTTGCACCATTGCCTTTCGGTGTGTTGCGTTCATTGTTCTGCAGCAGGTTGTAGCTAGTGTAGCGCTCTCGTTCGTCGTTTTGTTTTAAGGCCTGCTTAGAGGTACTCAAAATATTTGCCACCTGAAATGCGCAGGTGCACACTTGTACCCCTGCGTGCGTCTGCTGAGATTTGGAAACACTGTCCACTCGTGAATCCCCTAACCCTTCAATTCCCTCAGGTGGTAACCGGGATAGGCGCGACGATGCAGATCACCTACTTAATGTACTTTGGGATGTGGGCGGTAGTCATCCCCCTCAGCTGTCAGTTGGTGTTTCTCCTATACCTATCCTGCCTCAGAGCGTACTTCGAACGCCCCGCCAACAAGCGAGAAGCTGTTGCAGTAACCGAGGATCAAGATGGTGCCGATACGGAACCATCAGAAAACTGAACGCCATCCGCTTCTACTGGAGGAAATCCGGACGAGAATGACCCCCGCGGGCACGGCGCGGCCGTTCACGACATCGGTCAACAACTGCTGTGACAAGACAGAGGGGGACTCTTCCACATCGAGGTACGGGGTGGCGATGGCGACCCACCCACTGCTATGGCATACGGGAGTGGGGGGTAATCTCACGACGAGGGTGTAGTGCAGCAGAACGTTCCTGAGGCCCTAACAGGAGAAGCTAAATGTTTCACCCCAAACATGACTTCTCGAAGGCGTTCGTTCGCGCAACCAGGAGAACCTCTCATGCCCTTATACAACAACGAAGTGTATAACCGTGAACGTTTTGGACTAACCCGCAGCTCCTAACTGGGATACGAGGCCAACCAATCCCAATCACGCTATGGCTCAAAACGTGCAACCCTTACCGTAGGATAGCTCTGAGATCGATACCATGTGCGGCTGACCCGTGGCACAGTAGAAGTGCCCCATTTGGTTCAGATCTGGTCTCCTCTCTTGGATCAAGCCGTTACTGTAGGCGGGGGGGGGGGGGGGGGGGGGGTACGCCATTTTTTACCGCCGGCTTCTTTTAGGTGTCATACTATCACATCATACTCGCACGAACAACATATACGGTACCACACCTTGCAGTGCAAAAAGCTCTTCGGATTGATTTGTTTGGCGCGGGGTAGGTTAACGTTCCATTACGGGACAATCTCCCGAAATTTGATATCACTAACGCTTTTTGTGGCGACCATGAGCACGCGTGCAAGTGACCCAGAGGCTGGGCAAGAACGGGCTCGAAATTTACCCATCCAGGATACGATATTGGGGGTCACCTTTTGTTTCATTTTTTTGCAGGGGCTCGTGGTCACTCGCGCTACTGACTCCCACGTTCCTTCGCGGTCCAAAGCACCACTGGTGTGCTTTGTATTTTCCGTCTCTAATCGCAACGGAATGGTAAGCTATGCTGCGCCGTAGGTATCGCCTAATATCTGTTTACACTTATGATATAGAGGCCTTGGTGCGTTTGGTTCAACCCGGGTGAAACAATGGCCCCCCCCCCCCCATCGTAGCCATGGTCTACCCACCCACCGTAGCGACGGTCCTTGCCGAACGCTCTTCACGCCCTACGGCATAGCCCGGGACGCGTGCCGAGATAGAGGTATACGTTGTTTTAGCTGAAGCAGTTTTTGAATGACGAGTCTTACTGGCTGATGCGGCTACCACGCCGAGAACCCGCCCACTACCCATGGAACCACTTATTCTCTCTTTTTATACTTTATCTGTTTTGTTTTGTTGTTTTTACTTACGAGGCAACTGGATTAGTTCTCGAGTTCGGCGCACGACTTCTTTTTCTTGAAACAGAAAAACTGTTTCTTTCGTAAGGTACAGAGGTCCCCGAGATGGTAACCGTGGCAATAGTAGGTCGGTGAGCGACCGGTGTATCCCCAACTCGAAGAGATGAGCATTGATCCGAGTTGTGTCCAACGCACAGCCTACTAGTTTGAGAAATTTTGCAGAAAAAAGAGGGGTCACCCCTATGTTGAGGTATTAGTGGGGTATTTGTCCGTTTGACCACTTGCAAAAGGTTAGCCAATAGCTTACCCAGACTAAGCCTTATAGCACTCTCCCCCCTTGAAACGGCGGCATAGCAGGTCGGCCCTATTTACGGGCGGACCTTTCAATATCCAAGCCGTTTCATTTCCTGGGGATACCCGGGGAGAGTATTTTTCAAGTTCGACATGGGGAAAGTCTGAAAAAGTTTAGTATGGTGGATGTGGGGCTCGAACCCACGAACCAAAAAACCCATGGTCATTCGACGACGCCATTTGTTGAGGTATTAGTAGTGGGGTATTAGTCCGTTTGACCACTTGCAACTGGTTAACCAGTAGCTTACCCAAACTAAGCCTTATAACACTTACCGCAGTATTGGTTCTGGTTTGCGTGTACCATGCCCCGGCCAAGACAACGCGCTGAGCTTGCCGCGCGTTCAATCAGAAACGCGAAGCGAAGGAATCTGAAGCCAGCCCGTGGGCACACGTGTGTTGCAGCCTATGATCATCTATAGTGGGCACGTTCAGCATGATGAAAATGCCCACAAGCGGGGCAACGGCGCATTCGCAGAAGTGTGACTCGACCGAAGCCTGCCAGAGTTCATGACTGCAACGTTTTCCCTTGCTCACGAGTGACAAAAACGAACTATTATCCAAGTAGTATGTTAGCGCCATTAAACGTCAACGTAAATGTTCATGTTTCTGCGGTCAAGGTTCAGAAACGTTTGCCCTCTCCATTATTTTCAGTCATTCACAAATGCCTCGCAATTACCGTTGTCGATCCTATTGCAACGTCAAACCCCGATCGGGGGACCCGCTGCCATAGTAAGTTGCCCCTGCCACTCTTGCCGCTCTCTTTGCTCCAATCTCAAACCCAATGCGTGCAGCCTACAGGATGCGGTCACCACCGCAAGAAAGCGGCTGCTTACGGCAGAAGCGGTCGAGGCGACACTGACAGCCTTCTTCAAGATGGTCAGCCTGTTCGTGAACGACCGTTCAGACAGTTATACTTGAATTGTAATCGTTGTGCATGGTAAACTTTGATGTGGATATCGCCTGTGACAAACATTTTTTCAGGGGATTATCGCCGCGACAACGTGTTCGACATTAGATTACGGGCGGAGACTGTGAAGCAGTCGGCAGTGGGGTATAAGGTAGTTCTCTTTCGTACAATATTCCTTGTACTGATGAATGGGCGTGTGACGTTGGTAAAATATAGCTTGCACCCTGTTTGACGTACACATGTTTACCGTGGTCGTGTCGACTGCGTCGGTGGTATGGGGACGCTAACGGCTTCTCCGGTAATCCTTTGGCACCCAGCACGTATATATGGAAAAACTGTGTAGTTTATCTCCGCTTGAAACATCGTAAAATGTTGGTTTCTGCGTCAAGTCTAGGTATGCGTTGTTTGTGAACAATACATATACATCATGATATTAACAGGTGTTCCTAGCCACTTCTGGCGTGTTCAGTACTTACAATAGCTAAGCTCGTGTTTAGAAGGCCGTAGATCTTGAACCACTGCTTTACGAGTTTATACTGTGCATAGCTAGTACTATTTTCGGCCCTGAATACCTGGAACACGAGCGTTGGCCATGTACAATGTTACTCTGTGAGCGAAAAGGATACAGCGGGCGTGTTCACGTGAGGGCCCAGGTACAGAGTATTTACGAGTCGTGTACGATACAATGCCGTCCCGACTTACAAGCCGTGCTGAAATAGCTGCGTGTCGAGCACAATACACGAAGCACCTCAGGTGCACGCGGAAAGGGGGGGTGAAGATCCCGGACCGCTCTGCACTAGAATATATTGTGCATACTTAATATGGTTTGTTGGACAAGTTTATATAGAACGTTTCAGTGTATATGGGCGTCTCAGTAGCATAGGAAGATGGCTCTTGCTGTTAGATCCGAGTCTGAAGTAGTCCACATAGTTTCGATGTTTCAGTCAAGAGCTGGGTATGGATACATGATTTGTGCAGGGGGGGTGGGGGGAGGGGGTTAATTTAATCAAAATTATTCAAGGAAGTCAGCCGTGAGTTCGACGAATTTCCGGTCAATACTCATCTTTAGCGGCGTTGTTGGTATTTGTAATATACTATGTTGGTGAGTTTTTGTCTTAATACTAAGAGGGGTCCTGTTGTTTCGTTTACAACACAGATATGTATGTATTGTTTTTCTACACTATAGTGGTTGGTGCTAATTTTTTATGAACATGTTTTATGAAAGTCAGCCGTGAGTTCGACGAATTTCTAGTGAATAACCATTTATGCAACCTGCGTTGTTGGTACATGTAATATACTAATTAAGTCATCAAACGGTTGGGGTTGCAATGTTTGCGCCAAAACGTCCCTGACCAATTGAGCTCCTCATGTCATGTGAGGAACTACCGATTGTAAAGCAATTCACGAGAGCATGCTGTTTTAAGACTAAGGCGTAGAAGCTTGGTTGGGTTGTGCGAACGAATACATTCGCAGTAATTTTTCAATTGAGATGTTGAGTTCCTCATGTGAGGAGCTCAGGGACTGATTCTGCGCACCCGTACCGTGGATGACCCAATTACCCACAACTGCTACGGCGAATGAATGAGGAATATTTTGACCAGATTGTGTCTTGACTATCGGGCTATACACCCGAGGAATGACCAGCATCCTTGGACTACCGTTTGCGTTATAAAGGTAACTCGTGACATGCCCAGGCCATTTCATTGGTCGTCGGGCTTTGCTCTCATTTTTTTATGGTTGGTAAAAAAAGTATTTACGGTGTTATGCATCTCCTCAAAGGAAGTTGCCCGAGACCATCTATTAATGGGCTCATGGCTATGATCGCATGCGTCTGTGCGTTGGTCCGCATTGCATATTGTATTTCTAGGCGAAGAGAACGCTACTCGGCGACAATCTCAATCACGATAAAAGTGGTAGCAAGCGATCGCGTGCACTTGCACAACGCCAAGAGCTGATCCCAGATCTATCTACGTGCAACCGCGGTTCCATACGTTTTTCTGTTCCGATGACACGTTCTTGTGATGTAGTACGGAACACCGAAGCGGCGGTTGAAAACAAAACACGAACAAGTGTTAGTGGTGCACGTTTCGACAAAAGACGTATCGAGTCATCCCACGGTTATCGTTGCACTTTTCTGTCGAACCGCTTTTGAATATTCGGTAAGTATTGGAATTTTACGCGTGCATTTATTTTATGACGAGCGCGTTAGAAATATCTAAAGGGTTACGCGAGCGAATTGTTTCGGCGTTGCTCATGGTGAGGTACTGAGCATCTCAATAGCTTCTAAGCTTCCGCTGCACCTGCCAATCGTGGCATGACTTTAGTATCCTCCTAACCAACGCACGCTCTTCATTTGAGAAGCTGCGTAAACGTGTGCATGCAACATCATTAGACTATATTATTATAATTCTTCCAAATACCGTTCTTTCAAAACCTTCATCAGGATATATTATAAAAATACTAGTACACTCCAACTAACTGTGAGATCGAATATTTTGTCGAAACTTTGCAAGCTGTGTGTGATACACCGATACCGCGTATTACGGGTTGTGTGTCCTCATTAAGGATATAGGTCGGCGACTCCCCTTGCAACTACAGTGTAGCAATCAGGGTCAACAGGGTGATGTTAGTCAGTCCGTGCGCGGAAACCGCAAAAACCATTTCGGAGGGGGACAAAATCTGACAGATGTGGAAGGCAATGCATCAGTTTATCAAGTGAATTTTGTAAGTCGAATAACCGGTAAGGGGGGTGGGGCGGAGTTATGAAGGACGTGGGGGCCTGGGTTTGATCAGAAAGGGGCGGGAGATGGGGAGAAGGGGAGGGATGGGTGGGGCAGCTCAATTTATGCGTGGCAATTATAAATCCTTCAAGGTGATAAATCTGACTGTTTTGGAAGATAACGCACCAGCTTATCTCTTGGGGGGGGTAGACGGGCCGGGAAACTAAATATATGCGTGGAAACTTTACAATCCTTTACGAGGATAAATTTGACGGTTTTGGAAATAATTCACCTGTTTATCATGTATATCCTGTGAGTAGTACAACCAGTAGTCTATATATAGGTTACGTTTCAAGGCTGCGTGTTGTTCATCTGTTTTGGTGCAGGGCTCGTCATATTTTATACTACCAACGATTAGCGGCACACTTTAGCTTTTCTGCTGTTTTTTTTTCTGTTCAGTCGCGATATGCACCGTCTGTTTGCTTTCTGTTTTCGTGATGTAGTCCGTTGTTGAGTGTGGCCCAGAGCCTCGCGCGTCGAAAACCAAAGTACTCGGTAGCGTAAATGGAAGTAACCTCACGCTTATCGTACTCCCCTTGTCGACTCAGCCGTCGTGCGGTAGCGGTGCAACAGAAAGCTCCTGATATCGTCATACAAAGAGCTCAATACGTCACCCGAGACATGACTTCGAAAGCATTCGTTCGTTCGAGCAACCCGACCAATGTTGACGTTTATGCCCTAGTCCTAAAACGAATTTTATACTCAATAAAAACACTCGTCTAATGACTAACACGGGTAATTCCTCGCTTGCGGCCCTGAGTTTGACGGGAACACGCCATGGTTAACTCCAAAAAAAGAACCTGCCGTCGGATGACTCTAATGCTGGCTTGGGATGTGTATCCCCTCGAAAAGAAGTGCATCTCGGTCATACTTGTACTATCCACCGCGCTACTGCAACGTGGGTCTCACGAAGAACTGGTTTAAGACGAAACTCTATGTCTCATTGGTTTCAAAATTCAAACTGAGGTCGAGGTCTAAATCACCAACACTCGGTGCCCTTCATAAGTTGGGTGTGTGCATGGGACATGGTGGAGACTCCAGGTCGGGAACATATTACGGTCCTGATTTTGGTTGATGTTCACATATAAGATGGCGATGTGCCGAATTGGTCGGCAGTTGCAGGTTGGCCTAATCTGTCTGGTAACTTATGCGCAATACTCGTATTATTTTTACGTCCTCCTGTCTTGCTTGTTCCCATACCATTTTTACTTTTTGCACTACTCTCACGTTCCATCCAAACTCGTCGACTCGCGTCGAACTACTCCTAATGTTCAGTGGTGCTGGGCTCTCTCCGCAGTTTTTCGGTTTTCAATTTTTGCAAAAATATTCAAACTCCCAAAACTGTAAAAATTGGATTCAGGGACTGGAGCTATTTATTAGCTTTCGAAGGTAACCACCAGAAGACCACCAACATTTGAGACAAACGTGGTGTCGTTTTGCAGGAGAATGTATCAGGTTTGGCACAGTTATTGCGCTATCGTGATTGTGAGGGGAGTATTCCGGGAAGATCCTTAGAAGCACTCGCACCTTTCGCAACGCCTTTCAATGGCCACCGTTGAAGACGCGTTTTACGGTAGAACTGCAGCATATTTTTTTCGTGAGGAAAAAGGATACGGTAGGGGGGCCAAGATTAGCAGTCATTTTTTTGCAGTGCCCGGGGTAACTCGTGCTGGTTCCCGTCCCCTTGTTATTTTTGCCATTTTGAGCATTCTTGCTACTGCTGCTGATCTCGCGACGATACTGCGCAATTAATTGATGGTAAGCAAGCTGCGCTGTGCCACAACACAATATCATTTTTTGTTTCGTCCGTGCAAAACGCGGGAGTATACATTGGGGTATAACATGATAACGTATTATCATCCCATCCATTTTAGCACCCTACCATCGTAAGCTTTGGTCTGAGAGCCTTTACTGGAGGACCTCAATATATCACCCACGTAAAAGCTATTTAATGTTTGGAGAGTATATTTGCAATCCGGTGAACGAATTTATGGTCTATGTATAATACCTGAATAGGGCCAATTAGCCATAAACATGAATGACATTTCGTCGATTTTGAGTTAAGGAGCCCCGTCACTCACAACTGAAAGTGACCAATATGTGGCAAGTCTACCATCATCGTAGAACGCGTCTCCTGAGACGACACCATCGTCCTGCTATTACGCAATTTGACTACACGTACCGGTACCTCTGCACCCCACTCCCCTATATTCCTCTTGATTAGGTGTAAACAAGGGACTGCACAGCGGACACAAATCAAATTTGAACTTCGTTTGACGCGTCCTTTGATAATAGAGAGGTATGCCTTTTCGGATAAAATAGTTTCGTCAAATCACGGCCCCTTAACCCCCAAGTCGTCGTAAAACTGACATTTTTTTTGCGTGATATTCTCGTTGCATGGGATTTGGTCATCCGGTTGTAGTTTTGAGTTTTCTCCAAATCAGGTTCTTGGAGGGGTTTTAAATTAAGCTATCAAAATGAGAAAACCTCCGTTAAACGTGGTGTGCACCTCTATCGTAGCACGCGTCGTTTTTACACTGTACCGAGACACACATTATAGTGTTTGGACTTCCGGCAGATAACCTAAACAACCGGAAGACCCCCCCTCTCCCCCTCCGAAGAAATCAAATCACGAAAACAGATAAAGGAATCAATCCCCCCTTCCTTCCCTTCCTCCTCCCCCCCCCCTCCCCCCCCCTCATTTGCTCTACTGCTAGTGAAGCAATCGGGTGAGCGGGTGGAAGATTGCGATTGGTGTCTCCGTTTGCGGCCTTTCTACCCCTTATGCTCATGCCGATGATCTTCACCCTACTTTTACTACTGCTGCTTCTTTCTCTGCTGCGCGCGGGCGCTTCTTCTTTCTACCTCTACCGGTTGTCGTGTACGATACTCGCTGCTGCTGTGCTGATGCTGTCGAGACACATTTATGTTACCATCATTCATTCTCCTGGAACCACCCCTCCCCTGCTTTCGGTTCTCCGATATTTCCTGTCCGTTCCGCCAAACTCAAGACTGTTCCGACATGTTTACATTTTGCTCTCCTCTTCACGAATATGGGCATGTTCGTGAATATCATGGCGTTATTCCCAGGGGGGGGGGTGGTGGAAGCTGGCGGCACTCCTTTGTCCCGTTTCCCCTCCCCCCCCCCCCCCTCCCCCGTTCCCTATCCCTGTTAGTGTATGCATCTAACCCGCCCTTTCTCCCGACAGAAAGTCTCAACAACCGGCCGCTCATTCAGAAGCCGCGTTCCATGCCTGCACCTACCATTACTTTACCTGCCCCCACCCCATCTCGTATCTTGCCCCGGCTGTCTATTAGGCGCTCTATTCCTTCCTATTTAATCCCTGAACACCAAGAGGTCATATTCCATGGTAGACGTCAACTGTCCCCTAAATTCCTGTGACGCCCACTTCCCTTTATCTGGAATACCTATGGCTGTGCTCCCACTCACGTGGCCTTGTCGTTCTTCTTTTCCTTCCGGCGTGCGGCGCGCATTCTCCCGAAACCAGCCTCCCCACCCCTCCCGTCCGATTCCCCCTCCACTTCCTCCCCACTCTTTCTTTCCCGCTGATTAAACGAAACGTCCCTTTCCTTCTCACACCCTCCGTCTTTCCCCGCTTCTGTGCGCCATCCGCGGGGCGTTCTACCTCCGTGAAACCGTCCTCCGGTAGTAGTCGACCAGTTCCACCATCAAGTCCACTACGTTTCCTTCCCACACGCCTCCACCCCCCCCTGGTTCCTGTTGATCTCACGACCACGGCTCTTTTTGTCGCATGGTCCACGTTACCTCTTTGAAGTGTATCTACATATTTCCTGCTGCCTCCCTCTTTCCCCGCTCCCAACTGCACTCTTTTCTCGAGCAAGCCCAAATCCCTCCTCCTCAAGCAGCAAACCTTCGTGCAGCTTCCTGCCTACCTCCGCGAACAGGCCCGTGGCCTCCAACAACAGCTGATTCGTGACAGGGTGTCTGATCCACCTGATCCTCCTCCCTACCCCTCACTCACCGATGCTCTCCTCCTTCATGCTGATAATCTCCCGCGTCAGCGGCGGCCTCACCCGCGCATGGTTATCCCTTTCTGCAAACGCCCTTTTGAATATTTTCCCGACGTCCTCGGTCCTAAATTGCTCGTGGTAGACGTTGACCGTCATTTACTTCTCTTATACGGTCGCTTCCAAATTCTTCCTTTCCGCGCAGCAGTAAGCCACGATCTATGTCAACTCATCCGCCAACACCAACTCGTCCATCCCATTCCCCAACCAGTTTCCATTCCTTCTGATGATCCTCCAGATCACCCACATTCTCCAACCTTGCGTATACGCCCTTCGAGTCGACTCCGCAACTCGCCCCAAGTGCGTCGCTATGCGCGAATCTCCGAACACATCCTCGCTCTTTCCACTCCAAGTTCGTGGGCCTACCACGGGACGGCGGGACATTCGTTAGTCAGCCTCGATTGGATTTCCTTCCCATTCTACGTTGTTATCCGGTCTGCGCACACGTTCTCCAACCCCCGAGCTTGTTTTGCCTGGGAGCACCATCCCCTATATGGTTCAACACCCTCAAGATTATCGTCATCCCTCCGGATGTCGCTTCCCCGTTTTCCCCGAGGCAGGTTCCACACACTGCACCCCCGACGTACTGACACCCCTCATCAGCACATCTTCTCCACCCTCGCTCGCCGGCCTCTCTCTCCTGATCGCTCTCATCATGAAGGCCCTCGTCACCATCCCCAGCATCTTCTGAACATTGATGGAAAACCGGTTTTCGTCCGGTTCATTCCTACTCCTGATCGTCCTCACTCTCTCTTCCCCTGTTAGGTCGTACCTCCAATACATCCGTCTCCAGACCCAACCCCCTACCGCCTCGAATGAATCCAAACCATGTCCATCTGTGGGGCCGTTTCACAAACCAGCAGGACGACGCCACCGACTCTTCTCCTCTGCCCGCCAAGCCTTCTGTCAGACACCATCTCTAGCACTCCACGTCTCCCATGAACGCCTCCGTAAGATCCCGCACACTCGGTGCTTCTGCCTTTTTTTCACCCCTCTCCCCCTCCCCCCGCTTTTTCCTGCTCGTTCAGATGCAGCTTGCTCAGCTGCAAAGGCCGCCGCACCCCTGCCAACGACCACCCCACCTTAGACAAGACCTGTCCAATATTTAGCAAACCGTTCCCCGTTAATTCTGACGTTGCGGTCTGCCGCTATGCCTCCGGGATTGCGCTGGCGATCACCTTTCTCCTCCCTGGTCTCCCCAGCCACCCGAACTGCAACCGCAAATAGATAAACAAACATCCTCTCCGCCCGTAACAGAAGTTTTCTGCCCTGGCGGGGTCCACTCCCACCTGCTGCAAGGCGCCCTTGACGTCTAGCTTCTGTATCAGGATCCTATTACCTGTACCGATTATGTCCCTAAGCCCCAGCACCCTCTTGACAACCTGGCCCATCACACCCGCCAGGTTCCGTTGCCGCCCGCTCCCCGACGTTTTTTCGCGCAGCCCCGTCGCCAAGCTCCCACCCTCGTCAGGTTGTGTATGGCCCCGTTCCCGACCACCCACCCGCCGTCCTATTGCGCAGCGCTGTTGCCGCGTCCCTCCGCCGCCTGGCCGTGTGCAGCCGATCGCCGCACACCACCCCCCCAATTTAAGCGCGGTCCCGATGCCACACTTCCCCCTGACCGGGTCGTGTACGGCGTGATTGCCGTACACCCCCCTCCCACCCTCCCCGTGGGCGGCCCTTTTGCAACTCACCCCCCTTTTTAGCTTTTTAGCCGGCAGTTTGGCTACCGTCGCTCTGCCCCTTTTTCCTGCCGCCGCGTTGCAGCGGTCCCTCCTGGCCTGCTCGTGTACGGCCCCGTTACTAAACCGCCTCCCCCCCCTTTCTTTGCGCAGCTCCGTTGCCACGGTCCCTCCCGGCCGGGTCGCGTATGACCTCGTTGCCGTACCTGCCCCCCCTGCGCCCTTCTCCCGTTGCGCGACCCCTTTGACACTCACCCCCCGATTCTCTGAGCTTCAATTTCAGTTGGGTCGCTTTGCCCTAGCTTTCTGGCTCGAATTTTTTGTTTTAGTTAGTTTGTTTATTGTTTAGCTTTTTTCCGGCAGATATCCTCCTTAATACCACTGGCTTCTCCTTCCTGGTCCTGTACACATATTTTTTAGTACCCCCCTTCCCCCCCTCCGTTCTCGCGTTCTTGCCCGCGTGTTCCATTATCATCTTCGTAACCTAACGCCTGCCTTTTTCCCTTCTACACCCCCCCCCTATCTGTCCCCGGTCATTCCTGGTCTTTTTCCCCTTCCAGACCCCCCCTGGAGCCACTTCAGACTTAGTTTTCTGAAATGACCGGTTTGACCCACATTGGTGTCGGCTCCCTTGTGACGTTGCACTCCTTGTCTGTCCGGCACGTACAGTGGTCTTCGCTGTGCTTGTAGTCGTCAACCGGTCTTTTTATCCGTCGCTGGCCCTGCGATCCAGCAGGCCCCTTGTCCTCAATCGTCAATCTTGGTTTCCCTCCTCCCACCCCCCCCCCGTCCCCCGGAGCTGCTCGCGTCACGCCCTCCCCCCCCGCCCCCCCCCCCCCCCCCCCCGCTCGTGTTTTCTTCCTTTCTCGCTCCCGTGTTCGAACGTGCAATGCCCACCCTTCTGCGTGTAAGTGCAGATCTTGCCGTTCTTAAAGAAATAGCATTTCCTTCTGCCACCCCCATCAATCCCCTCCTCACCGTTCCGTTCCCCTGCTATACACCTTTCCTCCGGTCGTTTTCCCCCGCATCCCTGCAGCCCTTTTGTCATTGCTTCCCCTTCCTGGTCATGTGCGGCCCTTTCCCGTATACGTCGTCCTCGCCTTCCTATTCGCGAACCCTTTTCGCGTGTTATCCCTCCTTCTCGACATCCCCGAGGACCACTTGCCTCTACCGTCCCGGTTACGGTCTCGTCGCGGACGCTCCCACTTGTTTCATGTTTAGCCCCTCAGCCACATATTTTCCCCTTCGGTCCTATTACCCGCCCCATGTACAGCACCCCCCATGCACGACCCCGCACGCACTTGCCCACGTCGTTTTGTGCTCGCCCTCGCCGTGCATTTCCCGGCTCGTTCCATATGCAGCCAAATTGTAGTACCCTCCTCGCAGCGGTACTCTTGAGATGGAACTATATGATCGCCCGGGTGTGCGCTTACGGTTGAAGGTGCAGTTGCTGAAATCTGAGGTGGTCGAGACACTACTCTGCGGTTGCATGACGTGGAGCCTGAACAAGCCTGACTATGACTGGCTACAACGGGTTCACCACTTCACGCTACTCTGATGCCTCGGATGCCGGAAACGAAAGCGCGACGACCACACCCTATCGTACGCCGATGCGCTTGAAAAAACGGATTCCAAAAGCACAGAGGCGATAGTGCGCAAACGGAGGATATTGTTTTGCGGGATTCGTAGCACGTATGGGGGAGGAGCGTCTGCCACAGAGGGTGATATTTGGGGAGCTTGTCTGAGGGTAAGGGCTACTCTGAGGGGCAAGAGAAGGACTGGCTGGCTCATCTGAAGGAGGATATGTCGGCCTTTGGAATGAAATTCGAAGGGTGGCGAAAGGCTGCCCATAAGGCCGGTAGATGGTTTCGACGTGTGGTGGAGGGAGCCGAGTTGTTCATGCGGACATTGCATGTAACGGAGAAAAGTAAATCTGCTGAGCGACGCGCAGAGAATATCTGCGGCAGCGCCGTCTACCGTCACCATCTTTAACCGCCCTGGGGGAGGGGGAAGGAAGGGGGGGGAGGGAGGAAGGCGGAAAGGGTGGAAAAACGGAGGGTGGGGAGGTGGGAAGGGGAGAAGATGGGAAGGGAGGGGGTGGGGAATGGGGCAATGGGCCGGGGGGGGAAGGGGGGGTGGCCTGCCTAGAAGATTGAAATCTGGGTCTGGCCATCATCGTCTTGAAATTTGTGGGCCTTCCAATAGCCGTCACAAGACAGCGTAAGACCACCCTGACGTTTTGGCCTTGTTGCGTCCTTTCCCCAGTCCCACTTCCGAGGCACACAACACCCTCTATGACTTCAACGTTGTTTTTAATCACCTCCTAGGTTCAAGTATTGGGAGATTTTTTCTCTTTTCTATTCCTGGCTTCCTCTTGTTGTCTTGTCCTTCCTTAGTTTTCTTGTATTTTCTTACAATTCCTTTCCTTTTACGTTTTTCGCTTTCTTTTCTTTGCCTTCCTATATATATTTCTATCTACACTTTGTTTCCTTTTCCCACTTCAATTGCGTCTGTCGTACCTACGCGTAGTAATAAGTACTACATGCAGTATATACGTGGTAGTCTTTCTTACGTAGCCAGCGGTATACTCGGTTTTCCAGGCGCGGGTAATTATGTTGCGGCGGATTGACATGATTGTTACATGAAACCCCGTGGTGGAATGCTGCCTAGGTCTGTATAACGCCGATCAGTCTAGAAAGCGTGCCGCTCGGACCTCAGTCCAAAAAACACACAAAACCAAACGAGGGAAAAGGAACGTGAACTTGATCTGAAACGAGTGTGGGTGACTGCGAACCGAGCTTGAGTACAGCTATCGTTACCGTGAGGCATTGTTGGAGGTTTCATCCGGAGATCTGTTATATTGTACGAGCGCTTGGAAGAGGACTGCGTGATACGAGACTGGTGTTTGCAGATAGCTGTTGCAACAAGCAGGCGGGAGGGATCAGCCTGAAGGTAGACACGGAGGAAACGAACTAAAAGCGGTGAGAGAGTTGGGACAAGGGATTGGAGACTTGGGTACGTGTGACTAAAATAGCTCTTTATCCGTTCGTTACATGGGGCTTCAGCTGGGATCCGTGTGGGTTGATAGTCTCGCTTGACGCAGGTAGAAGTACGGTCGTAAATGCGCAGGTAGAAGTGCAGCTGCATGCCGAGCCAATTTTGGTTGAAATAATGTATAGAATTCAGCATGGGAAAAAAGGGGGAGTCTAAAATTGAATGAATTTTACTGGATGTTGAAGAAATTCCATGGCAGTTCAACTCTATATTATCATGTTGAAAATCTCGCTTGTGTAGCAAAATTTCGGTTGAAGCAACATCACGAACCCCACACGCTGCAGGATAGCCACAGGCAGACACCGCAGAAATAGGAGCAGCAGCAGTACAGCAGTCCGGATGAGTGATGAGAATCGGTGGTCGCGATCTCTAGATAGTCGAGGCGAGGAATGAGACGCTTGATAGTTCATACATGATGAGGAGTCACGCGGTCCATGCTACGCACAGCAGTACATGCAGAGAGCAAACGAGATTCTCCCCGCTTTGACTGACACACTGTTTTTTTTGTATGCGTTGCAGACGAAACGTTGGTACGTATGAATCAATGGTATAAATTGTTCCGCAAAGCATGCATTTTTTTTTGCTTTCGTGCTCGTACTTACTTTTACGACGAGTACTTCTGCATTGTTGTACCAGGTATGTATGTTATCGTGCTGTATACGTGCGTATCATATGTTCTGCATGTCGTTTGTGATATGCTCTTGTTTTTTTCTGTGCTGCACCAGTTTTGACGCCAAACTGACCGGGTATACCTGATTTTGCCTGAAAAAAATATTCTTTGTTTGTTTGGGTACCAGTACATACCCAATCGATAACGGATGCATACAGCAGCGATGGTACAAAGCGATCTCACAACTGGAGTGTATTTTGACAATATCCGTAAACCAAATTTTTCAAATTTCGTCTCCCTAGACTACATCGTTGGATACCATCTTCATCGTGTACCACGCAACCTCATCGAGTCCGTCACATACTGCACAGCTCCTACTGCACAGATCCATTTGTCGGATACAACACAGCATCATCGAGCCTGTCGTATACTGCACAACTTCGTCGAGTTCACCTCGCTCTACAAGACAGCAAAGCGAGAGGTTTCGTCAAAGGCAAACGCGGGGCGTCCCGGGGAAGGGGGGGAGGAGTGATTGAAGGCAAGAACTTAACCGGGTCACGAAACGGCTATGGCAGGAAGAGGGGGACCTTTTTGGGGAGTTTTCGGTGCACCTTACCCGAGAGGAGGCGCACCACCACAGGGTGGCCCGCCACAGACCAGCCAGGCTGGAGGCTCACCACAGGGCGGCCAGGTTGGATGGGGCCCACAGGGCGGTGCAGGACAAGGGGCAGCAGGACCGGCAAATCCTGTAGGAGCGGGACGCGGGTACAATCAGATGTCCCCTCCCTCCCTACCGTCACCCTTCGGAATCGGAGGACGATGGGGTCCACAGGCAGCCCCAAGAGGAGCACCACCGAACCCTATATCGCGAGGAGGACCTCCGATAGCGCCACCGATGCCGCCAAGGCCCCCGCAGCAACAACAGCCAGGGTATGCTAGCCAACAACCAACGAACCCTCTATCGCGAGAAGGACCTCCGATGGCGCCACCGATGCCGCCAGGGTACGCTAGCCAACAACAGCAAGGGTTCGCTGGCCAACAACAGCCAGGGTTTGCTGGCCAACAACAGCCAGGGTTTGCTGGCCAACAGCAGCCAGGGTTCGCTGGCCAACAGCAGCCAGGGTTTGCTAGTCAACAACAGCCAGGGTTTGCTGGTCAACAGCAATCAGGGTTCATTGGACCTGCTGGGGCTCAGGGATGGCAGGTGCCGTGGGGTGGTCAACCCATGATGCAGGGGTGGGGATCCCAGGGAGGACAAACTCCCTTCCCACTAGGAAGTGGTGGACTACAGATCGGACAACTTAATCCGTTATACGAAATCACCGGAGGATTCTCTAAAGAAGCCCAACGCATGGTCGACCGCTTAGTCAAGGAAATGGGGGTGGAAGGTCGGAAGAGCGCTTATGAGTCGGTTTTACAGCCGGGAGCGGTGAAAAGACTGTCAATGAAGAACGATCCCGTGTTCTTTCTTGACGAGTTAACAAATGTAATCGCAAGACACCCAAACTGGACCATGCCCAAGGACCAACTGAATGGTACAGCTCCAGCATCCCCACGGAGAGATGGACTGTCAGACTTGCGTGTGGCGGTTTTCATGCGCTTACCACCAGACTCGTCTATGGTCAAGATGGCCTTCGCGAACAACCACAGTACGCGCGTACCTACGATCGATGGGCGCGAAGTTGTGAAGATGGCCAAGGATCTCACCATCACAGAGTGGATGCGGGTCTTTCTGAGGGAAACGACTATCTCAGAAACATCGAAGGTCGCAGCCCAGCACACCTTAGAACGACTGGAGGTGGAATCGGGGGAGGGTTGGGCCGTGGCAGCGCGAGTGGTTCTGTTACACAAGCGAGCAGCGATGGTGGATCCGAACCGACCATTCTTTGTAGAGGAGGATTACTTTTGAAAAGTCCTGTCGGAAACGGATGCTATGGGGATTGGTCGGCGAATCGTCGGAATGGTGGCCCCACACGACACCGACAAGTTCGAGGCACCTCTCTACGACGTACAAGCACAGTGGGAGAGCCTCAGAGCTTATCCGGTCAATACGGGACAGCTTCTCGACCCCACGATGGAGCTGAGAGGAAGAAAGGCGTGTGATATTTTCAACAAATTTGTTGAGAAAATTAACATGCGTAGCAGCGACTTCAGCGATCTGAAGGTACCTGCCAAGTTGAAAGCCAGGGGCACGCAAGCCTCAGTTTCTGCGTTTGGCGGCGCGTCAGGAGGACGGTCCTCGAGGAATGAGAGCCGCATGCGGGACATCCTCGGGGTCGGGTACATGCGTGGTAGACACAACCAAAACTTGCAAGGGCCTGAAACGCGCGGAGCCAGCTGGAGAGACAAGCAGAATTCCCGGAAACGTGATAGGTCCTTGTCAAGTTACTAGGTGAGAGAACAGCAACCGAAGCTCGACATTGCCGCACTCGCATCGGAACCGTCGAATGAGGAGGACGTCGCCGACAGCAAGATGAGAGATGAGCTTATACAATGGTTGGCTGCGTATTCTACCCAACCAGCATCGTTGCCGGGGAAAGGAGGAACTCTCTTTGTCCCCACCAGTACGTCGTCGAGACGGCAAGGAGCCAAGCCACCCCAGACGACTACCTCAGCATCAAGGCGGTGGTAGAAAGAGGGTGACGAACAGAGAACAATGAAGGACCCTCTTCCTCTACCGCCCAACACTGCTTCAAAAGCAGAAATTGAAGAAGCGCTGAGGAGTCGCAACATTTGTTTCTTCCACGCGCGAGGCCAGGACTGTCCTTTCCATGAAACAGGATGTCGCTTCTCTCACGAAGAGGAAGATGTTGCCTACGGCTTTTGATCCAGGCTACGGTAGGGGGGTCCCCTTTTGGACCATTTTTTTCTAGTGGCTAGGGGTCACTCGCGCGAGTAACCCCTTTGTTCTTCTGCGTTCTTACGTTTTCTTCACGTTTTACATTGACATCAATCCGCAATGCAAAGGTGATCTAAGCTGCGATAAAACAACTGCCTAAACCATTCTCATCCGTGGGGAATAGAGCCACTCGTGCGACTGGCTCAAACACACCACTGAAAACGGGGGTATCCCCCCTACCGTAGCAATGGTCTTTTACAGAAACACGGTGCAGAGGAATGCGGAACAGGCCACGAACCAGACGTCGTATGACATGATTGTTGCATATGATCTCGCTGGTAAAGGACCGCCAATCCCGCCGCCAACGCCGACAGACGACACAGACGGTACCGCCAAATAAGGACACGCCCCGGGAAGTCCAACACACCCGGGGAAACCAGTAGATAGGGAGAAGGTGACTGACGTCAAAGAAAGTTCCTCTCACCAATCGAACATGGGAGCACTGCAAACTAAGACGTCACAGGTTTGGGTTCATGCAACGTTGTGGCATGCAACGAGCTCGAGCCGGCGGCTTCCGATCGCGGTGCTGGTGGATACTGGGGCGGGCGGAGGAAACTTCGTGTCACGGCAGTTTATCGAGTCCATCAAAAAACGGGATAGTTGTGGAAAGTCGCTGATAAATCCAACTGGAAAGGGCCTACTCAGCGCAGCAAACCCAAAGAACAGCGCTGTACCCCCGATGGAAGTGGTAGGCTCGTGCTTGCTGCCATTGGTCTTTTTACCGGTCGATCAAATCTTCCGTGTGAAGTTCAGGGTGGTGAAAGAACTTCCGTATGCGATGGTGCTTGGAGCCGCGTTCCTGAAGGACAATCGAAGCATCCTCAGCTTCGATGGGGAGGAGGGTTTCCGGCCGACACCATCCTCGGCGTGGGTACCATTCGCCTCGAAGGAGGTCGGAGAGGCCGCGGCAGGGGCGATGTGTGCCGAATGGGAACACTATTGCGCGATGAAACCGTCAACGGACGAGCAAGAACCGGACGAATTGGCGGGACCGAAGATCCCGGCGGGGATTATGGACTTAGGAAACTCTGTTTGGGAGGACGAAGGCACTCTGCACTGGAAACTACGCATTGCGAGAAAACGTAGAGGTTCCAAGTGGTACCAGTATCCAGGTAGACGCTTTTGTCAAAGGCCCTCAGCCTCATGTGCAGCAGCTCGTAGTGGTAGAGCCAACTAACCGCTATGATCTTAAACTAGGAGTGGATCTAGGAGTGCCAAGGAGGGCACAGTGGTGGTTTCCAGGTATACCATTTCAATGTAACTTGTCGAATGTTACCCAGGATAATGTGAAGATCCAGGGGGGGGCTGGTGATTGCGACGGTTTACGCTGTTAACAATTACGATCGGGAACGCATGAAGTCACTCATGAACCCGGTATCGGAGAAACCGACAAGCCCCAAACAGGACGAGGAGATCAAAAAGAAAGACAAGAGGAGACCACCGGAGCAATGCAACAAAGGGGGTGAAATCGCAGAGATTCCGAACGAAGCCCCCAAGGTGGACCTGAGAGAGGCCAACTTCGGACAGCTCAGTCCGAGCGAAAAGGACACATTGATGGGCATTCTCAACGAGTACATCGATGTGTTCGCGGTCAACCCCAAGAGCGTACCAGCGTGCAAAGGAGTGCCCATGCGACTGGAGCTCAAAGATCCCAACGTCAAGCCATACGTGGCGCCCATTCGACACTACAGCCCGGAACAGCGCGAGATGATTCAAACGGAGGTGGTGAAACTCCTGAAGAATGGATCCATTCGGGAATCAACTTCCGAGTGGGCCGCCAATTGTTCGACGGTTCGCAAGAAGATGGGACAGTTCGGGTTGTACAGGATTTTCGAGGTATCAATGCGCTTCTCAAATCACAGAGTGGTGGACTCGGAGACTTGCAGCATATTATTGATGAGATGGAAGGGTCGAAGTATTTCTCTAGCATCGATTTAGCTCCAGGATTCTTACAGCTCGAGATCCATGAGGATGATCGACACCTGACAGCATTTCGAGACGCTGACGGAAAGCTATACGAACACGTTCGCTGCGGCTTCGGGTTGAAGGCAGTGCCTTCGGCGTTTGCCAACTACGTTGGAGGGCGACTGTTAACCGTCAAGGATAGAGGAATAAAGAACTGGTTGGACGACATCGCCATCCCGTCGAAAACCCTTGAAGGTCAGTGGGTACTGCTGCGAGAAACGTTAGAATGTCTAAGGCAAGGACGTTTAACCGTAAATCTTCAGAAATCGCATTTCTGTCAGTCGGTCATGGAGTTCGTCGGCATGATCGTTGATAGACTTGGTACCAGGCCGGCCCCGAGCAAGATCGATGCTATCACGCAGCTGTCCAGGCCGAACACGGTGGAGGAAGTGCGAGTGTTGCTGGGCATGACAGGATACTTACGACAGTTCGTACACCAGTATAGCACGGTGGTTGCGCCCATTTCCGACTTGCTGAGAGATCCGAGGTTCAGAACCAAGAGAGCGAAGAAAGAGAAAGTTCCATGGGGAAAAGAGCAGAACAAAGCTTTTGATGCGCTTATCGAAGCTTTGACGTCACCCCCAATCCTAACCCTGTCGGTGTGGACAGAACCGTTCTCGCTGTCTACCGATGCCAGTGAGACAGGAGCAGGAGCGGTGCTAACACAATGCATTGAAGGAGTGGAAAAGATGATCGCGTATGGCAGCAAAAGGTGGTCGAGAGGAGACTCCAAAAGGTCAGCAACGGACCGTGAATGCATGGCGGTCATGTGGTCAGTAAACAAATTCCAACCTTATCTTTGGGGACGACCGTTCACGCTCATGACGGACTGTTCGGCGTTGACTTGGCTCTTCAAAAGCCAATCTCTCACACCGAAACACCACCGCTGCGCTCTGAGCTTGATGGAGCACGACATAACCTTGAAGTGGAGGCCGGGGACACAACATCAGCTCCCAGACGCCATGTCGCGGTTACCGAACAAGAGCATCGTGATCGAAAATTTCGACGACTCTTTTCCAGGAGACGAGTCGTTGCCAAACGTTTACAAAGGGCCACAGGGGCCAGTGCTCGACGGCGTACACCTCGAAACCTTAGGAGTAGAAGATGTTGACGGATCTAGCACTCAAAGTCCTACAGTACTTGCAGCCGTCGCACTCACACCCACAGACCCATCAGAGGCAGATACTCAACAGGCCAAGCTTGTCATTGCACCGGAGCTTCCAGTGGTGGTCATGCTCGACTGTGGAGGGGGAGGCAGCATCCTTGCATCAGAAGGGTTGCTGACGGTCAGGGGAGCAGTAGACCAGGACTGGAGAGCACTGGAATGCGTCAGAGCAAACGGACTGGACAAAGGTGCGAAGCTTCTTAAGGTGACAACAGGGTCGCCGGAATGCCTAACCATGTTGAGAGAGGTGAAACCAGACGTAGTGGTCGGTGACGCCTGCAGGAGGTTTGAAGGGATACGAGAGAAGGAGGGAATATCCGGAGCGAGTAGCCTAACCCAAGCTGCCATCGCTTCAGACGCACGAGTTTTCACACTCGAATGTTTGGGCAACCTTCTGCAAACGACGGTATGGAACGAGGAGATTCTCCCCGCTTGGGAACGAGAGTCATACATCGTGGACAAAGTGGAGATACTAGCGAGCCAAGTAGGAATTCCGTGGAGGAGGAAACAGACATTCGTGGTAGGAATCAAGGGAGGCCTTGCCACAAAAAGGAAATTAGCCGTTTGGAAGCGGAGGTTGGAGAAGGTAAAGCAACCAGTTCAGGAATTAGGGGAATTTCTGGGACAAAGAGGCTCATACTTCTTGAAAAGAGGTAACGGAGAGCGAGCGATTTACTCGTTCAACGAACCCATCATCTCTTTGAACCGTGCTCACATCATGGGGGAAAAGCCAACCGAAGGGTATATCGCACACCCAGCGGATGCGGCACGCCTTGAAGAAGCCGAAGAGTTGCGCTTCAACGACTACGCCAAAATCACCACAGGGCAAGAGCACTACGTGATCCCGCAAACGGTTACCCAAAGCGCAGCGGCAAACGTCATCGCAGATTTCACGTCTCCTCCAATGCTACGAGCAGTATTAGTTGAACTAGCTGTTCAAGGCTTACTGGGAAAACCGGTACCAGAGGTGGCGGAACTAGAAGGGTTGGCCTGCATGGTGTTTGAAGATTACCTCGCAGCATCGAAAGCCTTTGAGGTGACAAGAGCGATCACGAGATCGCAGGCAAAGGCCACTTCCCAGGAACCGGAGGTTGTCTGGGAGGCAGAACCGCCGTTACCTGAGGAGGAGGAGATGGAGAATGCAAAGGCGCAGACGGTCACTACTACTGAACTACCAGTGGAAGTTGATCGCCCACGCAAACGCAGGGGTCAGAGAGAGCCCATCCCGAGACCGACACGGCAACGTGATCCGTTGGAAGAATCACCAAAGGACACCAGCAGCCGTTCAAGCGGATCAGGGAAAGAGGCCAAGGGATCCCAGCGGTCAGAGCCATCCATGTTGGAAAGGGTGACAGCTATTGTCCAGGATTTGCCACAGCTGATGCAGAGGCAGTGCAAAGATATGGTACTTGGCAAGATTCGGAAAGAACTTCAGGAAGCGGGAAACCGAGGATCAGGAGGTGGCGAATATGTGATGGATGATAACGGCCTCTTGTGGATGGCACCTCGGGGAAAGATCCCACGACTTGCAGTTCCCCGATCTCTCGTTCCAGGGATTATGGCGCTGGCGCACAGCACCTATGGGCATCCGGGGACGGCACGAACTACAGCCTTGATTAGTCATCGGTACTGCTGGCCCACCCTCATCAAAGACGTTAGATACTACGTCCTCTCGTGTGGGTGCAGACGACGCAAGCGGTAAAGCGAGGCAACGGGTTGCCATGCTACCGTCGAGGTTTCTACGACCCGGAGAAGTACTCGAAGTCGACATCCAGGACATGGGGGTGAAGTCGGACGAAGGCAACAAAGTTCTACTGGTAGCAGTTGACAAAGCCAGCAAGTTCTTGTTCGCCTTTCCACTCCCTACGAAAGAAGCAATCGGAGTAGCGAGGAAACTGCTCGAAGTGATGCTTACTTTTGGGATACCGCTGTATGTTCGCAGTGATCCGGGATCCGAGTTCACGGCAGGGGTGATGCAACACCTATGTAAGTGGTTGAACGTGACCATCGCCTATGGGCCTGCCGATCATCCACGTGCACAGGGGACGGTGGAGAGATTGGGTGGGTGGCTTCACGAAGCATTAGAAGAACTGTGCAAGACCTGGCCTCGCAGATGGGACGAATACGTACAACCGGCACTGTGGATCCATCGTACCACGCCGGACCTGCGCCTGCCGGGGAAGCCAACTCCCTTCCGTCTGTTCTTCGGTCGTGATGCACGCACGCAACTTGATGCTATGCACCCTGAGATAGATGGTGGTGATTTCAGAGGCGGGATGCACAGTTACGTGGCCGACAAACGTCAAGCGTACAAGGAGGTACGGGATGTACGGATGGCTTTATCGAAAAGACATAAAGACAGGCAGAAAAATGGTGAGAGTCGGAATGCTGAAATTGGTCGTACCTCGGTAGGCACCCGTGTTGTTGTCGGAGATAAGGTGCTGGTGAAGGAGGCGGAGTCTGTGATGGTAAGGGAAGGGATACATCATAAACTAGCCCACGAGCACTGGACCGGACCTTGGGAGGTGACTGAAGTTGTCTTACCAGGACTCAGCTACATCGTCACGATGAATGGGCGAGGGATTCGCCGACGACGGGCGTCAGCATCGAATATCAAGATGTTCCACTTACGTCCGGACGACCTCCGTCACGACTTCGAAAACGAATTTGCTCACATGGCACGGGGAGTTGACTTCGGACTGGCGGAGCCGTCGACTGTAGCGTCGCCTATGTATACCCTAATAGACAGAAAGGCTGTGATGGGTCTAGGCAACGCTTGGAAGTGGCGATACAAGGGACGATTCGGGGATGGCACAGAGTCGCAGTGGCTGTCCAAAGAGGAGGCACGAGACAGCTTCACCCCTTTACAGCTGGACGTTTTCCATGCGCTGTGGGAAACGTTTCACGGAGCGGAGTGCCGGGCGAGACCAACTTCGACGCTAACGCGGAAGGAAAGAGATGGGATCGACCGCGAACAAGCGTTGAAACAACACCCCGTGGGGACCGTAAACTGGAGGGAATTCGCGGACGCTGAAGGAAACAAGTAGCGTCACCTTTTAAATGCCTTCGACTACAAGTCACCGTACTGGCGGGGTCGGTACGCAGACGGAGATTGGGAGGAGCTCAACGAACGTGAAATCCTCAAAGGTAGGAGGGCCGGAAATTCGCAATCCGGTTCCCCGTAAACGTGGAACATGAAGTGGAGATGGATGGAGAAAGGGAGAAGACGCTGGCCAAAGATCGACCAGCGAGGAGGATCAAGGCCTCGGCCTACCCGAGGTAATGGGAAAAGCCGGGAAGTGGTGGATAAGAGGCTTTCAGCTGGTGCGCTTGATGAGAATTACTAGCAAGTCCAGCAGTACCGATCTGGGACCTAATGCGAAAAATGCGCGAAGCCCAGGGTCCCTACCCCTGAGAGACGCCTATCCATGAAAATGTTAGACGCCACTCATTCGAGCCTTAATTTAATCGAAACACGATTAAGTGTGGGAAAAGGCCCTCACTCTTTCTCCAGTGTATCCGCAGCCCGGTTAGCACGGTATTCCTGAGCCGTGCTGGGGGGGTGTTGCGGCAAATTGACATGATTGATACATGAAACTCGTGGTGGAATGCTGCCTAGGTCTGTATAACGCCGATCAGTCTAGAAAGCGTGCCGCTCGGGCCTCAGTTCAAAAAACACACAAAACCAAACGAGGGAAAAGGAACGTGAACTTGATCTGAAACGAGTGTGAGTGACTGCGAACCGAGCTTGAGTACATCTATCGTTACCGTGAGGCATTGTTGGAGGTTTCATCCGGAGATCTGTTATATTGTACGAGCGCTTGGAAGAGGACTGCGTGATACGAGACTGGTGTTTGCAGGCAGCTGTTGCAACAAGCAGACGGGAGGGATCAGCCTGAAGGTGGACACGGAGGAAACGAACTAGAAGCGGTGAGAGAGTTGGGACAAGGGATTGGAGACTTGGGTACGTGTCACTAAAATAGCTCTTCATCCCGTCGTTACAGTTACACGTATGCACCAGTATGGACCTGGCACATGGTAGGCATACTCCAAATTTCTCTTGTTTTACATTTCTGATGAAGGCATGATTTCCGTCACGTGTGATATATGCGTGTACCACCATTTTTGGCTTTTTTGTGTTTTTTCCCTTCTGAAGTATTCCTCAGCTCCAGAGTGACTGGAACCTGCCCTGTGACCACGGACTTGATTATGCGTGTTGATGTGAGAACAACAACAACAACAACTACTACTGCTACCACTACAACAACAACGGCGACAACAACAACAACAACAACAACAACAACAACAACTACAACTACAACTACAACAACAACAAAAACAACAACAACAACAACAACAACAACAACAACAACAACAACAACAACAACAACAACAACAACCAACAACAACAACAACAAAAAAAAACCAACAACAACAACAACAATGGTACCAGCCGGTATCAGTTCGGGGCTACATGTTTTTTTCTTGAAGAAAATAATACACACTCGGCTCTGCGAGATAGACCAACAACAACGATTGTGACCAAAAAATTGTTTCGCAAAATGCTGCGTGTTATTCTTTGTCGATCGCGCGTTCTACGGGGGTGTTGTTGCGGTCATCTTTGCAAGCTGTGTGTGATACTCCGATCGCGCGTATTACGGGTTGCGTGTCCTCATTAGGGATATGGGTCGGCGACTCCCCTTGCAACTACAGTGTAGCTATCAGGGTCAACAGGGTGATGTTATTCAGTCTGTGCGCGGAAACTATAAAAGCCGTTTCTGAGGGAGACAAAAAACCTGACAGCTGTGGAAAGAAATGCATCCGTTTATCATTTGAACCCTGTAAGTCGAATAACCGGTGAGGGGAGGGCGGAGTTTTAATGGACGTGGGGGCCTGGTTATGATCAAAAGGGGCGGGGTTGGAGGGGCGGGGGTAAAGGGGGGGGGGGGGGGGGGGGCACGGGGGGGCGGGGGCGAACGGGCGGGCATTTTGTTCGTGGAAGCTATACATCCTTTGAGGGGATAAATCTGATGTTAGAAAAAAAAATAATAAAACAAACACCAGTGTATCATGGGGGGGGGGGGGGGGGGTTGGGGCGGGGGTGGGGCGGGTGGGGCAGCTCACTATGTTCGTAGAAACTATACATTTACTTAGGGTATAAATATGACGGTTTTTGAAAGAATGCATCAGTTTATCATGTAAATCCTGTAAGTCGTATAGCCTAATCACGCATAGACCTTTATCATAGATGACGCAATTCCAAACAAGAATACGATATGCCAGGTCTGTGCTGGTACACACGTCTCACTTCTCGCCTCTGAACAAACCGACTACTTATTTTACCACTTTCAATCGAAAAAGGACAATCACGTATGTATTACACGTTGAATCTGCCACTACGCATACGCACGTCAGACTCAAGTCAATTGGAAAAAAACAAAGAATACAAGGAACAGGAAAAACGTGCATACACTTGACCAACCAACAAAGTAGCTTCATTCCGCCGGTCGATGATGCTTTGTTGGCTGATGGTCTTGAAACGACGTCGGGCTTTGCGTTTCGCTTCAGCGACGAAACCTTACGGACAATACATAACAGCACAGCAGGTGTTGTTATATGTCGGTCGCCCGGTTGGCGTTTCAGGTTGGGTCCTCAAGCCGGGTATAGGTCGGGTTCGTGAGTTCAAGCCCCCCCGAGTGCATACTCGTAAAAATTCGCAGGGACTTTTTCTTGTGCATAAATTATCATGAAGAAAGCGCGAGAGCGTGAGTTAGCAACACTCGATGAGTAATCGACTTGTCTATGCGCGATAATTATTGAAGGTAAGTCGTTGTTGTTGTTGTTGTTGTTGTTGTTGTTGTTGTTGTTGTTGTTGTTGTTGTTGTTGTTGTTGTTGTTGTTGTTGTTGTAATTGTTGTTGTTGTTGTTGTAATTGTTGTTGTAATTGTTGTTGTTGTTGTTGTTGTTGTTGTTGTTGTTCTTGTTCTTGTTGTTGTCGTTGTTGTCGTTGTTGTTGTTGTTGTTGTTTTTGCTATTGCTGCTGTTGTTGTTATTGTTGTTTTTGTTGTTGTTGTCGTTGTTGTTGTTGTTGCTGTTGTTGTTGTTGTTGTTATTTTTGTTGTTGTTGTTGTTGATGTTGTCGTTGTTGCTGTTGTTGTTGTTGCTGTTGTTGTTTTTGTTGCTGTTGTTGTTGTTGTTTTTGTTGTTGTTGTTGTTGTTGTTGATGATGTTGTTGTTGTTTCGTTACCTCGCGAATTCGATTTGGTGGTTACATGACAGGCTCCAGTCACTCTGCAGTACAGGAGTACCCCACGGAAATAAACTGTGGGTTGGATACTGGAAACCTACATTGTCACCCCGTTGGCGTATCAGGTTATCCTTGAGCCTTGTATAGGTTAGTTTTGTGAGTTCGAGCCCGGCCGAGTGCATAATGATATAAAATCGTCGAGACTTTTTTCTTGTGCACAAATTGACCTGCGGAAAGCGCGAGAGCTTGGATTAGTAATACTCGATGAAATATCGACGAGCAGTTGGATTGCTGAACCCTACGCGCGATAAAAATTAAAGTCAAGAACCGGGGAAAAAAGGGACGACGCTTGCGACCACGGGTTGTCCAGAAGAAGCTGGAAAATAAAAGAGTGTCAAAAAATATATTCATGAAGTATAAGAAGTCAATTGGTAACATTACAATGGCACTAGTAATCGTGGTATTCTTGTTTATTGCCCGTCGTCGGCATTATCAATTGTTTTGATTATGATTAGCGCCTGCTTCTAAAATTGTGCGGACTCGAACGCCATAAAGTAGAGACTGCTGTATTAACATTTTTTGAAAGTATGTTACATTAACACAGTGAAAATGTGGCTTGTACACACTAACTACGTACTGGTATCCAGCTCACATTTGATATACTAACTATAGACTATAGGGAGACCATCGATGTCACCGTTTGGTTGATACCCTCGAGAAACCGTGGCTCCTATTAATATGGTCTATATATTATATATACGACTAAAATCATCCTGTTGACCCTGATAGCTACACTGTAGCTGTAAGGGGAGTCGCCGACCTATATCCTTAATGAGGACACACAACCCGTAATGCGCGCGATCGGAGTATCACACACAGCTTGCAAAGATGAGTTTCGACGAAATCTTCGATCTCACAGCTGGAGTGTATTTTAATTTTTATAATATATATTACACGCAATCCGTCATACGCGCGATCGGAGTTGTTGTTGTTGTTGTTGTTGTTGTTCTCACATTAACTCGCATAATCAAGTCCGTGGTCACAGGACAGGCTCCAGTCACTCTGGAGCTGGGGAATACCCCAGGGAAAACACACACACAACCGAAGGTGGTATACGCATATATCACAGCTGACGCAATTCATGCCTCCACCAGAAACATACAGTAGGGGTCCAGGTTTAGCGGTTCCCTGTTTAGCGGTTGGACCCGATTTAGCGGTTCAAAATTCTGCTGACACCGCGGTACCCCGCTTTAGCGGTTGTACAACCGCTAAATCGGATTGTTACCGGTTTAGCGGTTGTTTGGGGTCATTTCGGCTGGAATAGCGGTTGTGTACATACAGTAGGGGTCCCGGTTTAGCGGTCCCTAGTGCCAAAGGGCGAAATAACCTGTTTACCGGGACCGCCCGGTAAACCGGTTTAGCGGTTAATAACCGCTATTCTGGGTCCCAATTTAGCGGTTTACAACCGCTAAAACGGGTAAAAGCCCATATACTGGGAATGAAAGTAGCGTTGCCATTGCGATCAAAACTAGATAGCGTCATATGTGGCTGCTGAATATAGCAGTACAGCATGATTGCCGCGGGACCAGTAGTACGAATACAGCAGCGGTAGTGCGGGATAGACATTAAAACTTAGGTGAAACGTATCAAGCATCGCGAAGAGAACCACCACCTGTGTGTACCCGCATCCAGGTAACATACTGTACGCGCACATAACACCTGCTGGAACCCCCCTTCTACTGCTGTACGCTCCTGCTCGTCTTGCTACAAACCGCAGCGTGTGCCCCGGAGTTTGGACTTGAAACACTCTAAGGAAACACAAAACAAAAAAAGTGTGGTGTACTCGTACTTCACACTTCGTACTCTACAGGAACCTCGGAGAGTACTGCTGTACACTCGACTACGTCTTAGGAAACATGGCGCGGATATCCGTCTGCCTTGCTGGCCTAGAGCCATGCGCTGCGAGAAAGGACATCTTCGCCTTGCGAAGATAGCACCCTGCCTCTGATATACCACACGACTCTGCGTACTGCTCAAGCTGCCCAAAAAGCGACGAGATTTCCGAGTACGGCGGTGGCGCCATCAAGGAAACTTCTTCCGGACTCTCGAACCCCTCGTCTAGCTCGTCTTCAGAAGGACCTTTGTCCTTGCCGCAGGTGTCGTTCACCACGTTAAGAATCGAGTCCTTCGCATCTTGCATCAGAGCTTCGGCGATCTCTTCCTGCTCCTCCAACTCTGCCCACTCCCGAACCGCTTCGATGGCTGCCGGGTGGGCAGGCTTGCCAGGGGTGATGTCGAGATGGGTCAGTATCTCGCACATCTCCTTGTCTTGCACGCCGCCCCCCTCTATCGCCAGTCGGACGCCGACACTAAGTGCATCGAGGGCAGCCACACTCACCGCGACACAGATGCCCATCGGTTGCACCCGGTGTCATGTGCGGAAACTTGCAGAATTCTAACGCCGCGCACGGCATGGTTCTGAACGGGTAGCTGCGAACCGCAGTGGGTAGGCCGTTTGTATACTGCTGTGAAAGTGTGTGTGAGTGCCGGCGAGGTTTGCAGCAGAAAGTGACCCGTCGTTCCCCGGGGTATGTACACAACCGCCAATCCAGCCGAAATGACCCCAAACAACCGCTAAACCGGTAACAATCCGATTTAGCGGTTGTACAACCGCTAAAGCGGGGTACCGCGGTGTCAGCAGAATTTTGAACCGCTTAATCGGGTCCAACCGCTAAACAGGGAACCGCTAAACCGGGACCCCTACTGTACCCCGGGGAACGACGGGTCACTTTCTGCTGCAAACCTCGCCGGCACTCACACACACTTTCACAGCAGTATACAAACGGCCTACCCACTGCGGTTCGCAGCTACCCGTTCAGAACCATGCCGTGCGCGGCGTTAGAATTCTGCAAGTTTCCGCACATGACACCGGGTGCAACCGATGGGCATCTGTGTCGCGGTGACTGTGGAGGCCGCCTGCACGGCGCTTGCGGCGAGGTAGAGGATCCTGACGGAAACGAGATGAACCGCATTTGCCAGTCTTGCTCTGGAAAAAGTACTCGAGACGACGCGCCGACAACTACAAGGAGCAACTCGAGGCCCGCCAAGCGTAAGAACGGACATGGAGTAAGCGACACCTGCGGCAAGGACAAAGGTCCTTCTGAAGACGAGCTAGACGAGGGGTTCGAGAGTCCGGAAGAAGTTTCCTTGATGGCGCCACCGCCGTACTCGGAAATCTCGTCGCTTTTTGGGCAGCTAGAGCAGTACGCAGAGTCGTGTGGTATATCAGAGGCAGGGTGCTATCTTCGCAAGGCGAAGATGTCCTTTCTCGCAGCGCATGGCTCTAGGCCAGCAAGGCAGACGGATATCCGCGCCATGTTTTCTAAGACGTAGTCGAGTGTACAGCAGTACTCTCCGAGGTTCCTGTAGAGTACGAAGTGTGAAGTACGAGTACACCACACTTTTTTTGTTTTGTGTTTCCTTAGAGTGTTTCAAGTCCAAACTCCGGGGCACACGCTGCGGTTTGTAGCAAGACGAGCAGGAGCGTACAGCAGTAGAAGGGGGGTTCCAGCAGGTGTTATGTGCGCGTACAGTATGTTACCCGGATGCGGGTACACACAGGTGGTGGTTCTCTTCGCGATGCTTGATACGTTTCACCTAAGTTTTAATGTCTATCCCGCACTACCGCTGCTGTATTCGTACTACTGGTCCCGCGGCAATCATGCTGTACTGCTATATTCAGCAGCCACATATGACGCTATCTAGTTTTGATCGCAATGGCAACGCTACTTTCATTCCCAGTATATGGGCTTTTACCCGTTTTAGCGGTTGTCAACCGCTAAATTGGGACCCAGAATAGCGGTTATTAACCGCTAAACCGGTTTACCGGGCGGTCCCGGTAAACAGGTTATTTCGCCCTTTGGCACTAGGGACCGCTAAACCGGGACCCCTACTGTATAAAAGTGAAATCGGGAGTCAGTCTACGATGTGCCAGGTCCGGGCCGGTGCATACCTCTCACTAATCACGCCTGGAGAAACCAAATATTCCGATGGCCACCCAAGTAAGACTACCACGTATATATTACACGTAGTATCTATCACTACGCATACGTACGACAGGCATAACTCAATTGGAGATAAAGAAACAAAGACGAAAAATAAAATAAAGGAAAGGAAAGAAAAGAGAAGAAAAACGAAACAAGACGAAAAAGGCAAGCGAAGAGGAGAAAAATCAAGAAAAGCAAGAAAAGACAAGACGAGAAAGCAAGGAAAGAAGAAGAGAAAAAAGAGAAAGAATAAATAGAAAAACAAATGAAAGGCAAATGTCATACAAGCAGACCCTAGGAACTGGCTAAGGATGGCATTCAATTGGGCTAACAGAGGGTATCACGTCCATCATCAATGTCACCTGGGAGAGAACGCAACATGGCGAACAAGTTAGGGCGGTCTTATGCTATCTTGTGACGGCCATTAGAAGGCCCACAACTTTCAATACGATGATGGCCAAACGCAGACGTCAGTCTCTTGGGCATGACGCTCCCCCTTCCGCCTCTCCCCCCTTCCTCCCTTACCCCCCCCCCCATCCCCCCCTCCCCCCTCCCCCCCTTCCCCAGTCCCCTCCCCGCCCCCCCCCTTCCCCCTCCCCCCGCCCGCTTAGAGATGCCAACGGTGGATGACGCTGCCGCAGCCTTTGCGCGTCGCTCTGCAGCTCTGCGTCTCTCCGTTTCATGCCAATTCCGCATGAACAACTCGGCTCCCTCCTCTACTCTTCGAAACCATCTGCCAGCCTTCTGAGCAGCCTTTCGCCATCCTTCGAATTTCATTCCATAGACCGACATATCCTCCTTCAGATGATCCATCCAGTCTTTCTCTTGCCCCCCTGAGTAGCCCTTACCCCCAACAGTATCACACACAGATTGCAAGGATGAGTTTCGACAAAATATTCAGGATATACATGATAAACTGATGTATAATTTCCAAAAATGTCACATTTATCCCCTCAAAATAATGTATAGTTTCCAGGCACATATTGAGCTGCCCCCCCCCCCCCCCCCCCGCCCACCCCTCCCCCCCCCCTCCCCCTGCCCCCAATAATATACTGGTGCCAAAACCGTCAGATTTATCCCCTCGAAAGGATTTATAGCTTACATGCACAAATTGCCCCTTGCCCCCCCCCCCCCCCGCCCCCCTCCAAACCCGCTCGCTTTTGATCAAAACCAGGCCCCCCTTTCCCTTCACAGCTGTCAGATTTTGTCCCCCTCAGAAACCGGTTTTATAGTTTCCGCGCACAGACTGACTAAAATCATCCTGTTGACCCTGATAGCTACACTGTAGTTGTAAGGGGAGTCGCCGACCTATATCCTTAATGAGGACACACAACTCGTAATGCGCGCGATCGGAGTATCACACACAGCTTGCAAAGATGAGTTTCGACGAAATCTTCGATCTCACAGCTGGAGTGTATTTTAATTTTTATTAAATATTCAATCTCACAGCTGGAGTGTATTTGTATTTTTTATACTCGTATTATGTTTTAAAAACAAAAATACGCTTCCAGCTGTGAGATCAAAGATGGAAGATTGTGTTGCATCTATCTTATCTTTGCAAGCTGTGTGTGATACTCCGCGCTCCGCGCGTATATAACGGGTTGGGTGTATACCAGGAATATTACAGGATACACTCGATAAACTGATGCATTTTCTTCCGCAGCTGTCAGATGTTATCCGCCTCAAAAAATGGGTTTCATAGTTTCGGCGCACAGAACACCCTGTTGACCCTTTTAAGCTACACTCTAGTTTCAAGGGGAGTCGCCGACATGTATCCTTCATTATTACACACAACCCGTAATACGCGCATTGTTTTTTCAATATTTCCTTTTCTTTTTCGTTTCTCGCTTTTTTTTCTTTCCTTTCCTTTATCTTTATATCTATACTTTGTTTCTTTTTTCCATTGGACTTGCGTCTGTCGTACGTATGCGTAGTGATAGGTACTCATGCAATAATACGTGGTAGTCATTCATGGGTGGCAAGCGGTATACTCGGTTTTCCACGCGCGAGTAGTGAGACGTATGCACCAGTATGGACCTGGCACATCGTAGACTGACTCCCGATTTCGCTTTTATATGTTTCTGGTGGAGGCATGAAATGAGTCAGCTGTGATATATGCGTGTACCACCTTTGGTTCATTTGTGTTTTTTTCCGCGTTGTATTCGTCAGCTCCAGAATGACTGGAGCCCGTCCTGTGACCACGGACTTGATTATGCGAGTTAATGCGAGAACAACAACGACACCGACACGTGATCGGAGTATCACGCAAAGCTTGCCAATATGTTTTTCGATATAATATTTGATCTCACAGCTGGAGTGTGTATTTATATTTATACTCTGGAGTATTATTTAGCAATCTGTTGATGGCTCAACAATATTATAAAAAATGAAAATACACTCCAGCTGTGAGATCGAAGATTTCGTCGAAACTCATCTTTGCAAGCTGTGTGTGATACTCCGATCGCGCGCATTACGAGTTGTGTGTCCTCATTGAGGATATAGGTCGGCGACTCCCCTTACAATATGTCAAACCAGAAATCGAGGTCATGCGGACCCACCTGCTTGCTTCGTAACCTACGTTCGTCGCGCGTAGCCGCCAGTGTAGTCGATGACCACGCGACCTCTGCTGTGCGTCGTCCGTGGTGTCATCCAACTTATCAAATTGTACCCACAAGGCTCTCGTGCGCCGGGAGTACGACCGCTTACAGCTGTTAAGCAGGGAGAGGGTATTGAGCTCAAATTTTGGTACTCGAGGAGGGAGGTCGTTGCAGTTTCATCCACGATACGCGCGCTCTACCAACCAGGTTCGCTCGAGAGAACTAGACATCCTGCGCATTAGAGCACAGAAACAGGGCAGAGCTAAAAACAAACCAACGGAAAACCATTTTCGCTGCAGCCGGAGGCGAGAAACGGACGAGGGCATCTGGTCTCCACACCAGAGGTTGGAAGCCAAACTCCTAACAAATACTACAACGAGAAGAGGACGACGGACGACCACACACTTGGGAGGGAGCTTCTTCCAGGACAGTGGAACACTAACGGAGAGCAGCGAAGCTCCCGCAAACCAAGAGCACTGAAAAACTCCAGCCAATGTGAAAAGACAGGAGGGTGTAAGCCAACGAGGCGGACAGTGGACTGCAGCGCTCAACCAGTGAGACAACCAAGAGAGCCACGAGATAAAAAGACGAAACAATCGCACCCGCTGACTTCTTCTGCAGACAAAGCAAGAAAAGGGGAAAAAAACAGGTTCCGATATGAGCTTCGTACCCCTCGTCGTTAAGGTCACATTCATCAACTCTTTGGGTTTCGTTTCTGGCACCATCGTGGCAGTGGCCATCTTGCTCCAGATTCACCGGGTACATAGACGGAAGAGTGGCACGGACTTAAACACTACCCGCCAGGTGAGAGGCTGATTTGAAGTTTTTTCCGGATTTGTACACTGATTATTTATTTCAGTTAATAATAACAGCGAGGTCGAAAACAAATAGTACATACGTAGGACTGGCGAATTATCTTAAGGTGCTTTTTTGTGTTGAGCCTGCGTCTATAGCTTCCAACTCTGACAGGTGGTTGGGTGCACCCCCAGCTATCTTGACTACGGGATTTTTTTTCAAGTACTGGCACCACGAGTGACTCTGAATCTGACGGGCAATATAAACAATTCAAAACGATTTCGTTTTGGCGCAGCGTACCTTAGCTAAGAAATGCAGTGTGAGTGATGTCGCCAACTTTATCCACAATGAGAAAACGTACATTTTGACCGCAAAACAGGGAGGTTGGTCGAACGAGTGACTCCAAGACAGAAGCAGCGACCTCCCCCTCGTAGCCTGCATACTGCGCGCCGTGACCACAGAGTTGATGAATATTTTTTTCATAATTTTCTTGTTTTTGATCCCAATAATAATGATGCCTTTTCCGTTTTGTTTTGTTTTCTTCTTTTTTCTTTCCTTTCCTTTATCTTCTTTCCTTTTCTTTGTTTCTTTTCTCCAATTAATTGTCTTACGCCTGTCGTGCGTACGTATAGTGATAGATACTACGAGTAATATATACGTGGTCGTAGTCTTCCTTGGGTGGCAATCGGAAAAATAGTTGGTTTCTCCAGGCGTGAGTAATGAAACGTATGAACCGGCATGGACCTGGCACATCGAATATTGACTCCCGATTTCACTTTTATATGTTTCTGGTGGAGGCATGGATTGCGTCAGCTGTGATATATGCGTGGACCACCTTGGGTTGTTTGTGTTTCTCCCTGGCGTCTTCCTCAGCTCCAGAGTGACTGGAGCCTGTCCTCTGCCCACGGACTTGATTATGCGAGTTAATGTGAGAACAACAAAAATGATGATATTGAAATATTGTATCTTTCGATCCATGTACAATAACAAATTATGATTTTTTTAACACGTTGTTTACTACACCTAAGAACTGGGTTTTATACTACATGTAACATCAAACCTTCTAGAAAAATACACATTCCCAAGAGGGTGATATAAAGGGGTGTCTTCTTGTTGCTGTAACCGTCATATTCGTCCCCTTCAAGATTTTGATTTTTTTCCGTGCAAATATTGGAATGCTCGCCCCCCCCGCCCCCCCCCCTCCACGATCCCTCTTGTTCAAACGCCTCACCTGAAATCAAAACCTGCAAAAGTAGTAAACACTACCATCCAGCTGATATCATCTCATTATCCATTTAGCCATCCATGCCGTAGCTCCAACTCATCTCCGCCCTCCCCCCCCCCTCCACTCCTTTGTTCCCGCCCAGTTCGTTCAAACTCCCCATTCACAATCGAAATCGGCCAGAGTAATAAACACTTCTGAGCAATTGATATCAAGGCATTATCTTTCTAGCCATCCATGACGTAGCTTTCATTCATTCACCCACGAAAAAAAAATTGGTCGCTTTCGTTTCTTCGGACGATTTGCTGCGCCGCCGTACTGTCATCGTAGTCTTTAAGCCTCACGATAACACAAGCATATATTTGTTGTCAAGCCTCACAATTTGACGGACTAATATTTTTTTGTTCCTACCGCGTTTAATAATGGTCTCTTATCGGGGGGTTCCGGTGTTAAGAGGGCGGTTCCTCGGATTGTCTTCCCGTGGCTTTCTTTTTCAGAAACTGAAATCATCAACGTCATATGACAATGAATGCCCGAAGTCCATCCCGAGAAGACCCGGCTCGATTGCAATCTCGTGTGCTTAACATACGAAACTTTCTGTCGACTACAATTGGAACTGCTATTTGTGGTGAACTGACGTCGCCAGATACTGAAAGCATCAACGTCATTTTTTTTTCACACTTCTACTTTCCAGCTTCAATTCTGGACAAGCCGTGGTCGCACGCGTCATCCGTTCTCCACCCCGGTTCTTGCCTTCCATATTTAATAAACAATGAAAATACACTCCAGCTGTGAGATCGAAGATTTCGTCGAAACTCATCTTTGAAAGCTGTGTGTGATACTCCGATCGCGCGCATTACGAGTTGTGTGTCCTCCATTAAGGATATAGGTCGGCGACTCCCCTTACAACTGCAGTGTAGCTATCAGGGTCAACAGGATGATTTTAGGCAGTATGTGCGCGGAAACTATAAAACCCGTTTCTGAGCGGGACAAAATGTGACAGCTGTGGAGGGAAATGTATCCTTTTATCGAGTGAATCTTGTAAGTCGAATAACCGGTGGGGGGGGGGGGCGGAGTTTTGAAGGACGTGGGGGCCTCGTTTTGATCAACAGCGAGCGGGTTTGGACGGGGGGGGGGGGGGGGGAGGGGGGGGGCAATTTGTGCATGTAAGTTATAATTATTTCAAGGGGATAAATCCGACGGTTTTGGCACCAGTTTATTATTGGGGGGGGGGGGGGGGTTGGGGCGGGGGTGGGGCGTGTGGGGCAGCTCAATATGTGCGTGGAAACTATACAATATTCTGAGGGGATAAATGTGACGCTTTTGGAAATAATGCATCAGTTTATCATGTATATCCTGGGACCAAGGCTACGGTAGGGGGGGTACCCCCATTTTCACTGGTGTGTTTGAGCCACTCGCACGAGTAGCTCTGTACCCTACGGATAAAGATGGTTTAGGAACTTGGTTTGCCGCAGCTTAGATCACCTTTGCATTGCGGATTGATGTCGTCAATGTAAAACATAAAGAAAACGTAAGATTGCATAGGAACTAAGGGGTTACTCGCGCGAGTGACCCCTAGCCACTGAAATAAAAAGCCCAAAAAGGGACCCCCCTACCGTAGCCTGGGTCCTGGGGTAAGTAAGTCGTACAATCAGTGAGAGTAGAGAGAGGGTGGAGTGTTCGAGGGGGTGGGGTTGGGATGGGTTGGGGGGGGGGAAAGGTGGGGGTGGGGGCGGGGGGGGGCGGCGGGGGGGAAAGGAAGGGTTTTAGGTGAGGGGTTTGTTATACGTGTGGTGCTAGGTCTAGGCGATGGTGTGGGTGATGGGGAAGGAGCGGGCGTTCGGGGCGGGGGGGGGGGGGGGGAAGCAGCGGAATAGATGGCTCTCGAAAGATATTGAGGTGATATCCTCTGCGTAAAGTGTTTATTAATCTGGCGGATTTCGATATTTGATGGGGCGTTTGAGTAAGGGAGAGCGAGAGGGTGCGGGTGGCGGGGGGGTGGGGCCATAATGTATCGCGCATTTAGGGTTCAGCAATCCCACTTCTTGTCGATTGTTTATCGGGTGTTGATAACTCGCACTCTCGCGTTTTCCGCAAGTCAATTTGTGCACACCCAGAAGTCCCCAGGAAAATTTACGCGTATGCACTTGGGGGGATTCCAACTCACAAAACAGACCTATATAACCACAAAAACAAAACTCTCCAGCTGTGAAATCGTTGGATATATATCGTCGAAACTCATCTTTGAAATCTGTGTGTGATACTCTCCAATCGCGCGAATCACGGGTTGTGTGTCCTCATTAAGGATGTAGGTCGGCGACTCCCCTTACAACTACGGTGTAGCCATCACGTTCAACGAGGTGATGGTAGGCAGTCTGTGCGCGGAAACTACAAAACCCGTTTCTGAGGGGGACAAAATCTGACAGCTATGAAAGGAAGTGCACAAATTAATCAAGTGAATACTGTGAGTCGAATAATCGGTGAGGGGAGGGCGGAGGTTTAAAGGACGTGGGGGCCTGATTTTGATCAAACGGAGGGCGGGAGGGGGGGGGTGAGGGGGTGAGGGGAGTGGGGGGTGGTGGGGGGGTGGGGGGTGGTGGGGGGGTGGGGGGGGGGTGGAGGGGTGGGGGTGGTTGGGGGGGGGTGGGGGGGGTGGGGGGCGGTGGGGGGGTGGGGGGGGGGTGGAGGGGCGGTGGGGGGGTGGGGGGGGGGTGGAGGGGTGGGGGTGGTTGGGGGGGGGGTGGGCGGGGTGGGGTGGGGGGGTGGGGGGGGGGGGGGGGGGAGTGGGGGTCCGTTGGGGGATCGTGAATGTGCTTTTCAAACAACCTCCATAGGTCGCATACATGCAGGGGTTTGCTATACGCGTGGTTCCTAGGTGTAGGAGATGGTGCGGGTGGTAGGGACGGAAGGGGTGGGGGGGGGGGGGAGGCAACATATTTAGGTGGCATAGACGTAGGGGTCGCTGTACGCGTGGTGCTAGGTCTAGGCGATGGTGCGGGTGGTGGTGATGGAGGGGGCGTAGGGAGTCGGGGGGATGGTGGGGTGAACTGGGGCAGAGGCATTGATGGCTCTAGAAAAAAATAGAGGTGATATGAAGTGCGTGGAAGTCTGTATTACTCTGGCAGTTGTTGCAGTGTTCGGTGGGGCGTTTGAACAAGATGGAGCGGAAGCAAATAATATAGGAAATAGAGAGAGGGGTGTTCCGGGGGGGGGGGGAGGAAAGAGTTAAGAGGTTTGGGTCATATATTATATATATATATTTATGTACAAGGCTCGAGGATAACGTGATGCCCCACTAGGGCGACCTGCACAACGTCATGCTCTACCCTGGTTCATTCCGGGAAGACCCGGCTCGATTGGAACCTCATGTGTATAAAATACGTAGTCTTCCTGTCTGTGGCTACATTCACACCTTTAGGGTAGCTTTGGCGTGAGCTTTGTCGTCAGTACGTTTATAGTAAAGTGTGTTGTTTTATTGGTGCCTTTGGCTTTTTCCTCGCCATCGCCGGGGAGGGTTCATGGATTCTCAGGTGTCTGCCATGCAAAAATCGCTTCTTGGGCATATCATACGTTTCCTAAAGTAGGGTTTAAGTGGTTGGGATGGGGTCAATTGTCTGCCGTGCTTTGTAGGACACAATAAATGAAGTTGTACGTACACGTATTTCCACGACTGCAACGTAATACGAATATATATATGATGTTGGTATCGTTTCTATCTACCTCTCACGCAATAGGTATATTTGATTAAAATCAGCCCCCCACGTCCTTAAAAACTCGGCCCTCCCCTCACCGGTTATTCGACCTACAGTATTCACTTGACAAACTGTTTTTGTTGTTTCTCTTTCTTTTTTGTTTTTTCCCCAAACTGTCCGATTTATCCCCCTAAATGATTTTTTTCCACGCACATATTGCCCGCCCGTCCGCCCCCGCCCCCAGTCCCTCCCCCCCCCCCCCCCCCCCCCCCTCCTCCCCTCCCCTCCCCCGCCCGTCCAACCCCGCTCGCTTTTGATCATAACCAGGCCTCCACGTCCTTCAAAACTCCGCCCTACCCTCACCGGTAATTTGACTTGAAGGGTTCACTTGATAAACGGATACATTTCCCTCCACAACTGTCAGATTTCGTCCCCCTCAGAAACGTTTCTTTTTTTAGTTTCCGCGCACAGGCTGACTAAGATCACCCTGTTGACCCTGATAGCTACACTGTAGTTGCAAGGGGAGTCGCCGACCTATATCCTTAATAATGAGGACACACAACCCGTAACGCGCGCGATGGGGGTATCACACACAACTTGCAAAGATGAGTTTCGACAAAATATTCGATCTCACAGCTGCAGTGTATTTTGATATTTTTAATCTTGTAATGACTATTGATAGCAAAAAATAATATGCATTACAATATAGGAAGTTTCTGCTTCGGACAGCAGGGGCCTGCGTGTTTTTGCTTCAACTCGTAGTAGAGTTTCACGTTTGTTGCTTTCTCTTTGTCAGAGGTTTTTCCTTTCTCGATGAATTCTCAATTACATATGTGGGCAAGAGCGTTCTGTTATTTGAGGGATATCTGCTTTCCTCACGAAGTGTACGAGGTTTGAGGTGGGGCGGACTCCAGTATCATAAGTTTATTCTTCACGCGTGTACTATCCTGTTATTTTGACGGTTCCGTTCTTGGCTTTGGCTTGTTCGCTTCGACGCTCGAAAGCGTAGATGATCCGTCGCTCGACAGCGAAGATTCGTCGCTCGAGAAAATCTCAGCTGCCTGGCGTACGCTTTACGGGAATTTCTATATTTGTTCGTTTAGAAGTCGTGGAGTGTAGTGTTTGTCGTTTTGATTCATGGTTTCGTTGTTTTTTGCTTCGTTGTAGTAGAACGCGAGTATATTTGGACGGTTGTTTATTGTCGTGGTTTGTTGAGAAAACGTTATATATATATATATCTATCTCCTATGCTCTTTGTGGCACTGCACGATCAGTACTGCCTTCTCTCAACGGTATTCTGCCGATCATTCCGTCAGACATCAGACTTTTTCTTACGGGCTTTCTTTTTTTTTTCATTTTGTCAGGGATCAAGAATTTAGCACATTTTAGCGGGACTTTTCCCAATCAATAATGACGACGAATTGTGTCCGGTAAAGGAGCCCTTGCCATCGTAAACTGCCTTTAACTTTCGCAGTTTTTTTCGTTGCCTGAGGGCAGTTGCTTCGACGGCGGCCTTTTCTCGGTGGCCGGCGAAGCACCTAAATGTACTATTTTATCGAAAACAATACCCCCGACAAACTACGAAACACGGTTGTGTTGTTGTCAACTTACACACAAGACTTCACATATTTTATATATTATTATAAAAAAAAAATACACTCCAGATGTGAGATCGAATATTTTGTAGAAACATATATTTGCAAGCTGTGTGTGATACTCCGATCGCGCGTATTACGGGCTGTGTGTGCTCATCAAGGATGTAGGTCGGGGACTCCCCTTGAGATGTAGGTCGGCGACTCCCCTTGCAACTACAGTGTAGCTATCAGGGTCAACAGAGGGTGATGTTAGGCGGTCTGTGCGCGGAAACTATAACACTCGATGTAAAATAAATATATATAACAATGTCTAAGAACGTCAGCTACGAGTTCGATGAATTTTCGGTCACTCCTCATCATGCAAGCTGGGTCATAATACGCCTGTTCCCCCTTGCCGCCTCGGTAAGGCATGCAGCGAAGCATGGCCTAGCAGGCTTACAGCGAGTGGGGGGGGGGTCTTTCTGGCGGGTGTAAGGCAGGACTCACCCTCAAGGAGTGATACCTTCTTCCTGTTGCGTGTGGCCGCGAGGCTTAGGCGTGGCGGTGGAGTTGGTTCGTACGTGGTGCGTTAGGCATGGTTACCTACGATTCGCGCGTCTTTTTAGGCAGCAGCGGCGGAGCAGCAATGCTTAATCGGGATGCTCGTGCGCGGAAGCAGGCGCCACCACGAGCCACCCCACGGCGCAGTCTCGGTTTGCGTGGAGGGGACTGCGCCGGCAGGAGGCTGGATTCGACGACGAACTTCGAAGAAGGAGGGCGACTGGCCGTCGACGGGCGGGGAAGAGACGGATTCAACTCTCCCTGAACGAGAATCTTTGTTTTTCAGATCAGCACCGCAAACTGCGTGGGACATTTTGTTTTTTTTCTTGCCGCGGGAGAAGGGGAACCGATTGGAATTGAGTGTGAACGAGAGCAAGTGCGAAGGAGCTGGCCGAGCGAGCTAAGGTGATTTGGTGGCCACGGAGAACCACAGCAGGAGGATGGCACACGGAGACCCCCGACCGACACGCACATCATCATAGATCAGGTCCTGAGGAGAGCAGCGATCGTCTTTTTTTTTAGGTTTATTTTTACGAGGCAGTAGTACAACATGTTACTTACGTCACCGATTTTTGTAGAGTTTGTAGAAGAGTTGTATAGGGAACGACCGGCTGCAATTTTCAATGTCCAGGCACGGGCGTCGTAGCTGCGCTGCAACCTGTCAAATCACTCGGGAAGGAGGGGCGATCATTGATATCTGTACTGTGCTCTTCCGGTTCCATTGCTCTTGTTTCACTGCATGCCCGCGGGTCGTCACTGTGACAGCACTCCAGACAGCAGGCGCGTTCGTCTATACTAAAATCTATACTCACGATTACCCTGCGGTTCGTACGGTGCAGGCAGCCCAACCGCCGTAGTTTGTAGCCGCGAGTTGGTTAGTTGTGGGAACGGGGAGACTCTATGCTGTAGTTAAGTGGATACCCGCGGCCATGTGAGTTTAGTTTGCACATTAGACCTTTTCACTTGTTGTACGCCTTTTTCTGTATCGTGCGTTTTTAGGCAGGAACTTGTAGTATTTCCCGGACGAATTTTGATTTCATTTGGTTTTTCGGATCTTCCTAGGGCTCCAGCACCTTTTAGTGTGACCACGGACCCTAGATTTTTGACAAGCGTTAATGTGAGAAAACAACAACAACAACGACTACTTTGTGACTACGACAACGTAGCAGTTGAATATAAACTCTGTACGCGTGAAAATATGCGGTGATAACTAACAAGAAAGTCAAAATGCGGAGAGTTCACCGCTTCCAACGCCCTTCTGAAACCGGAACCCCAAGCCTACTGCGCAAACTTGTCAGCTAGTGAATGTCTGAGAGAAAGGGGTCGGAGGTAGTATGGCTTTACGTCTGCTGTGGACACATTTCGGGTGCGTTGTTTTCTACCACGCATCGTTACTTGCATGCTAAGGCCTGTCTGTAATACTTCCGTGACTCTCTAAGGGCCTGTGTAGAGGTCGTGTTGAAGTTTCCGCCCACTGTTGTCGCGATGCCTGCTGCTCTCGGACTCGCGCAACAGCACCAGGCTTCCCTTGTCGAGAGCGACTCCGGCTGAGGGCCTTGAAGTGGAAGCGTTGGTGCAGGCGCTCGCGGTTACCCTCAATTTGTGCTGCTTTTCGAGCGCGAGACGGACTTCTCGGAGGTTCTGCTTGCGTCGCTCCACGAAGTTGTCTGGGCCACCGCTCTGTTCTGTCTCTGCTGACAAGAGTACCAAGGAATCTGACCAAAATGTGTGTCGTCCTGCTGTCGTCGCGCGAGGGTTGCGGGATTGGTGAGAACTCGCACCGCCCGGTGGATGGCCGGTGTCTCCATGACTTGGTGAGCTTCCGACGAGCGAGGGACCTCCCCCCCTGCTGAAAGCACCTCCCCAAGATCGTCGCTGAGATCGCTACCGCTGGTGTGGGAAGGAGGCACGGGCATAGGCTCGAAGCGAAGGGAAGGCTTAACAGCGCACGGGCAAGGGTTCGGAGCAGAGGAACGGCGGAACAGCGCACGGGCCAGACTTCAGAGGGAGTGATCGGTGCACGGAGAAGGCTTTATAACGAAGGAGCATCGCGCGGGCCCCAAAGCTTCGGGCCGAGGCAACAGCGCGCGGACGGGAGTTCGGAACGGGAGAGTGCGCACAAGCCAGGGTTCGACGCGAGGGAACAACGCGCGGGGAAGGGTTGGTCTATATTTTGGTGTGATTCCATCGCCTTCGCGTTTGATATGCAATCTTGGTACACCCGTCGTTTGGTGTCGGGTAATTCCGTGCCGTAGCAGGCTTCTGACGACGGCGGCACCCCGCCCCCTTCGCGAATTGAAAACTCATGGAAAGAAAGGAACAGAGGGACCATTGTAACAATTGTGGGTACGGACGTTAACGGGACGGCGGTAAATAATGAAGCTGCGCAGCCGAACAGGGGCCGAGTTGCCGCCCTTCTTTAGAATTTGAGACGGCAACAAAGGTCCCAACAAAAAGTGCTGAGCCATATATAAAAGGCATCCCCCTCTTGCCAAACAAACACTTCATATCGAACAGAAGCAACACGAGCACACAGAAAAAAACAGAATGCAAAGAAAAACAAGCGCAGAAACGAAACGCAAAAAAGCACAAGCGCACGTCGCATAGCAAGGCAGCAACCGCGGCTAAAAGCAACAGCAGAACAACCGCGGAAAGAAACACAAGGAATGAGTGAACGAGCTAACTGAGGAATATGGCGCAGTATGCGAATCTTTGTACAAACAAAGGAGCGCAAAAGTATGTGCGCAATCATGCAATTCTGAGAAGGACATGTGAACCAAAACCACCAGCTGTAGAGACAGGCGAAGGCGGTCAGACAGCAACAATAGCAGAAAACAGCGGCATAGCAGCAGAATACATTGCTTGAGAGATGAGTGCAAACGGGAGGGAGTTGACAAATACAGCGGAGCATGCGAGCCTTTCAATATATACGACGGAACGAAACCAATGCGTGCGCACATGACATCCGGCTCAACAAAAAAGAACAAGATATATCATCAAGCGGCTCTAGTATCCGTGGGGTCGTTCTACGGTAGCCCCCCCAACTTTTCTTCACCGAAATCGCCGGTTTCAAAACCAACTCCTAGTCGTTTCTCCTGAAATACAGTGTCTCTCGACACCGCGACGTCGTCGATCGCTACACCTTTGCACACAAGAAAATATATGGACACTTTTTTTTTCAATAGTATCCTTCTTGTGTCCAGCAGCCATTAAACGTTCGTTAAACACAATCGCTGGTTTGGGGGGAGCTATCGTAGAATCAGTCCGTGTCGTTGCCTCATCCTAGAGAGAGCCAACTATGTGGTTACTGCTTGCTGCGTCTGACGACAGCGATGTCCACACCGCAATCATCGCCTTCATCCAAATCAGAGCACAAAGTAATGGGGCAAAGGAAACAAAGGAAGGGATGGAGAAACAAGAGAGCGGTTCAGCAACTACTGCATCACACAGAAACGACGTCGCGGTAGCCACAACCGCAACCACCCGACGAGGCAGCAGTAACAACAGTGGAACCCTTCCCATCAAAATGAAATGACAGATGAAGGTAGGCATCCATGGCGTACGTGACCAATTGACAAGCGACATTTTTTTTGTGATCAACAATGACCACCTCCTGCTTGATCACGAGCAAACGTGGCCGAAAAGGTGGAGTCAGTCTGGAATTAGGGTGGACATGCGAGTATATGCACGGCAAAAAAGACGAGGGTATCTAGCCTACTAGCATCGCAAGGTCCACACACAGGCTATATCTGTATCCCGCCTCAGGTATTCATAATGACTGACCTCCGAAGGTCCGAAAACGACCGAGTTCAGAAGGCGCTTGAGCGTTCCTCGGAGAAAGAGAGCAAGTCCCTTGTGCAAGTGCTCAGGATGGGAAGCCTCCCGAGAAGGTATTGTGAAAATGGTAACTTGATTGCTGATCCGAAGGTTTATGAACATGAACCCAAGGAATTGTGGCAGGGTGGGGCAGCCACACCCGACTAAGGGAGGGGACATAAATAGCGCGGCCCCTACTATCACAAAAACGCCTGTCATAGTAACTCTCGAAACTGTCACTGAACCGTAACACTAACCACGACCATATTCATATATATTTTCCCTTGCTTCCTCTTGCTTAAACGCCCTCCCAACCTTATATCGAAATCCGCCAGAGAAATGAACACTTCCAGGCCCTGGATATCGCCTCCTTATCGTTTTAGAGCCGTCCATGCTGCTGCAGCATTTCCCACCCACCCCCGCCCCCAACGCCCCCTCCTTCCCCACCACACGCACCATCGCCTTGACCTAGCACCACGCGTATAGCAAACCCCTACATCTATGCGACCTGAAGCCCTGCCCCCCAGCCCCCCGCCCCCCCCGCAACATCCCCCCCCCCTCCCCCACAAGAAAAAATTATAGTTTCCACGCACAAATTAACCTGCCCCATCCGTCCCCTCCCCCCCCTCCCCCCCTCCGGCCCCCCTTTTGATCACAATCAGGCCCCCACGTGCTAAAAAACTCCGCCCTCCCCTCACCGGAAAATCGACTTACAGGATTCCCTTGATAAACTGATGCATTTGCTTCCACAGCTGTCAGATTTCGTCCCTCTTAAAAACGGGATTTATAGTTTCCGCGCACAGACTGCCTAACATCACCCTGTTGACCCTGATAGCTACACTGTAGTTGTAAGGGGAGTCGCCGACCTATATGCTTAGTGAGGACACACAACCCGTAATACGCACGATCGGAGTATCACACACAGCTTGCAAAGATGAGTTTCGACAAAATATTCGACCTCACAGCCGGAGTGTATTTTAGATTTTATAATATTAGTCTAATACACAGCAGCAGTAGTAGTAGTTTATCAATCTTCTATACTATACTAAGTACTATTATTTACGGCTAGCTATTATGTTGTTCATTTTTCATCACCATCGTATTATATGCCAGGTCACGTATGTATACTACGAGTACAGCTGCTACAGTGGTGGTAGTGGAAGCGGCAGTGCCAAAAAAGGAATTAAACCGAACTCTGATGTAGGTATCGTGTTGTGTTTTTGTATCGAAGTTAGTTTTCCACATTGTTACTAAGCTACATTGAATCACAAAAGGTAATGCTGTTTATGGGCAGCACACATACCAAAATCCTTAGAGTAGTTAAAAAACCCAAGAGTAAACTGACCTATCAGCAAGGCCATCTCTTATACATTCGGATTTGTCAGTCGAAAACCGCCTTTTTGGACTGATGAAGCCCAAATCGGGCTTTCTTACGCAGTCGAAAAAGGGCTTTATCGACTCAACTTTTTTTGACTCGGAATTCCGATTGGCGGACCCTGTCGAAAAACTCGAGTTTTTCGACTGGATTAGTATTCCAGTCGAAAAACTCAGACGAGAAAGTTTTACACGTGATTTCTTTTGGCGATCGAATCGCTCATCCCACCACCAAACACACACCCACACGGCCACACGGACACACGGCCACACACCCATACCAGGTACCACACTGCAGTTTCATACAAGGCGCTGACGCTGGCTTGGCGGTCCCTGATGTTGCTTCTCGCAGCAAGTCAGCTTAGCGCATTCCTAGTTCTGCCTGCCAGCGTCGTGTATCACACGACGGCAGCAGCGCGTGGTCTCGATCCCATGCTGGCAACAACGGCCGCGCCTGCTGTAGCTTTGGCGGTTCTCGGCTGAGTGCAACTCCACGAACGTAGCTTTGGCGGCTATCGGTTAGTCCCAAAGCCACCAACTCGCTGCGACGAGAGTTCGTCGAGCCGTGGCTCGCGGAGAAAGCGCGAAGCACAGACCTGCAAACCGATTTCGACTGCTGTAGCCTACAGCAGTACTCCCTCATCACACCAACCGCCTCTAGGAAGAGCACTAAACTATGAAATCGACTCGACTGACGACAAGAGCTTGTATATGTCTCTGGTGGAGGCACGAATTGCGTCAGCTGTGATATAATATACAAAATGAAAATACACTCCGGCTCTAAGATCGAAGATTTCGTCGAAACTCATCTTTGCAAGCTGTGTGTGATACTCCACGATCGCGCGCATTACGAGTTGTGTGTCCTCATTAAGGATATAGGTCGGCGACTCCCCTTACAACTACAGTGTAGCTATCAGCGTCAACATGATGATGTTAGTCAGTCTGTTCGCGGAAACTATAAAACCCGTTTCTAAGGGGGACAAAATCTGACAGCTGTGAAGGGAAATGTATCCTTTTATCAAGTGAATCTTGTACGTCGAATAACCGGTGAGGGGGGTGGGGCGGAGTTTTGAAGGACGTGGGGGCCTGGTTTTGATCAAAAGCGAGCGGGTTTGGAGGGGAGGGGGGGGGGGCGGGGGCGGGGGAAAGGGGCAGTTTGTGCATGTAAGCTATAAATCCTTTCGAGGGAATAAATCTGACGGTTTTGGCACCAGTTTATTATTGGGGGGGGGGGGGGGGGGGGGGTTGGGGCGGGCGGGGGGGGGGGGGGCGTGTGGGGCAGCTCAATATGTGCCTGGAAACTATACATTATTTTGAGGGGATAAATGTGACGGTTTTTGAAATAATGCATCAGTTTATCATGTATATCCTGGAGTAAGTCGTACAATCAGTGACTAAAGAGAGGGGTGAGTGTTCGAGGGGGTGGGGTTGGGATGGGTTGGGGGGGAGGTGGGGGGTGGGGGCGGGGGGGGGGCGGGGGGGGGGGAGGAAGGTCTGTAGGTGAGGGGTTTGTTATACGTGTGGTGCTAGGTCTAGGCGATGGTGCGGGTGATGGGGAAGAAGGGGGCGTTCGAGGTGGGGGGGGGGGGGGGGGACACAGCGGCATGGATGGCTCTCGAAAGATGATATATGCGTGTACCACCTTGGGTTGTTTCTGTTTTTTTCCATAGAGGTAATCCTCAGCTCCAGAGAGACTGGAGCCTTTCCTGTGACCACGGACTTGATAATGCGAGTTAATGTGAGAACAACAGCAACAACAACCACAACAACAACAACAACAACAACAACAACAACAACAACAACAACAACAACAACAACAACAACAACAACAACAACAACAACAACAACAACAACAACAACAACAACAAGGACCAAAAGAATCCAGTCGAAAAAAAGCCCATTCGAAAAAGGTCGTTTTCGACTGGTGAAATTCTACTGCGTATGAGTAGAAAATGGCCTAAGCACTCCATCAATGATACACAAAAGTAGTAGCAAAACTATCCATTATTAGTACTTTTAGTTATAGTCTAGACGGCTAGCTATTAGGTTTTTCATTTTTCATTCTCCCCGGTATCATGTACCAGGTTACATGCACTACGAGTACGATGTACAGCAGCAGTAATAGCACAGCAGTAGTACCCAAAACAATAATATACTCCTGTTGTTGTAGGTATCTTGTTGTGTTGTTGTCTTGTAGTTTATCACATTTTTTTACTACTATGGTCTAGTCCAATAGCTTCATGCCTGCGTGTGTTTCACATCTAGATAGAGCTGTCTCTTAGATGCATAATTTTGGTAGCGTACGGGTCATCTCATTTGCCTTTGGTATCTAAGCTCCACACCTCGCCGTCGTCGGTTGCGCGACGTTGTGCAAGGTTGTGCGAAAGATTGGGTGGGATGGTGCCGATATAACTCAGAATGGGGCACTATTATCGCCAAATTGTACGACTCCGTCGACCGAAGCCTTCTGTGGAATGTCCTTGCTCGTTTTGGCGTGCCACCGAGAATGCTCACCGTCATCCGCCAATTCCCCAACGGTATGCAAGCATGCGTGCGGCTGGATGATGGAGAGTGCTCGGATAAGTTCGACATGGGGCAATGTCTCATTCAAGGATGCGTGCTCGCGCCACTGCTGTTCAACATGTTTTCACGGCGGTACTGCGTGGGGCCGAGAAACGCTTCCTCGCTGATGCAGCCATCACGGACAACATGGTGAAGCTCCAGCGAAAAGAGGAAGGCGAGAAGAAGGGCATTTCACTCACGGGCAAAGTCGACGGACGGAGGGGGAAGGAGGGGGAGGATGTGCAGAGATTGTGGGGTATGCTGTACGCAGACGATGCGAGCATCGTATCGAGATCATCAAAGGGGCTGGAGAGGATGATGACGGCGATCGTGACTGCGTGCTTGTCGTTCGGGCTTCCAGTATCGGAGGCATAAAGTACCCGAGGCAAAAACAGAGATAATAATCTGCCTGGAAACCGAAAGCGGGGGGAAGGTGTCCTTCACGATCAATACAGCCGGCCAGATATATAAACAAACAATCCAATTTGTATACTTTGGCGGGGCTATCACGGCAGACAGAGACCTTAGCATTGAAATAACGCGGCGTCTTCAGAGGGCCTGGGCGTGCTTCCAGCGGTACAAGATGGAAATCTATGATCGCCCGGGTGTGGGTTTACGGTTGAAGGTGCGGTTGCTGAAAGCTGCGGTGGTCGAGACACTGCTGTACGGTTGCATGACGTGGAGCCCGAAGAAGCCTGACTATGACAGGCTACGACGGGTTCACCGCTCCATGCTCCTCCGATGCCTTGGATGGCGGAAACCGAAGCGCGACGACCACACCCTATCTTACGCCGACGCGCTTGCCCAGACAGATTCCGAGAGCGTTGAGGCGATAGTTCGCAAACGGAGGATATCGTTTGCGGGATTGGTGGCACGTATGAAGAAGGAGCGTCTGCCACAGAGGTTGTTGCTTGGGGAGTTTGTTGGGGGTAAGGGCTACTCAGGGGGCAAGAGAAAGACTGGATGGATCATCTGAAGGAGGATATGTCGGGCTTTGGAATGAAATTCGAACGATGACGAAAGGCTGCTCAGAAGGCTGGCAATCGGTTTCGAAGAGAAGAGGAGGGAGCGGAGTTGTTTATGCGGGATTGGCATGAAACAGAGAGACGCAAAGCTGCAGAGCGACGCGCAAAGGCTGCGGCAGCGCCATCCACCGTTGGCATCTCTAAGCAACTGGCGGGAGGGGGAAGGGGGGGGGGGGGGGGGGCGGGGAGCGGACTGGAGGAGGGGGGGAGGGGGGAGGGGGGAGGGGGAAAGGGAGGAAGGGGGGAAGGGGGGAAGGGGGAGCGTCATGCACAAGAGACTGAAGTCTGGGTTTGGCCATCATCGTATTGAAAGTTGTGGGCCTTCTAATGGCCGTCACAAGATAGCATAAGGCCGCCCTGACTTCTTCGATATATTGCGTTCTCTCCCAGGTAGGTGCCATAGATGATGGACGTGATACCCTCTATTAGCCCAATGCCATCATTAGCCAGTTCCTACGGTCTGCCTTTTTTTTCTTTTCTTCTTTTTCTTCTTTTTCTTCTTTTTTCTTCTTTTTTAACTTCTTTGTTTTTCCTTGCTTTCTTGTCTTCTTGTCTTTTCTTGTTTTTCTTGTCTTTTTCTACTCTTTTCGTGCCTTTCTCGTTTTGTTTCGCTTTCTTCTTTTTTCTTTGCTTCCCTTTATCTTCTTTTATTTTCTTTGTTTCTTTTCTCCTCTTGACTTACGCCTGTCGTGCGTATGCGTAGTTATAGATACTACGTGAAATATATACGTGGTAGTCTTCCTTGGGTGGCAATCGGAATATTTGGTTTCTCCAGGCGTGAGTGGTGAGACGTATGCACCGGCCTGGACCTGGCACATTGTAGACTGACTCCCGATTTCACTTTTTTATGTTTCTGGTGGAGGCATGGATTGCGTCAGCTGTGATATATGCGTGTACCACTTTGGGTTGTGTGTGTGTTCTCCCCTAGGGTATTGCTCAGCTCCAGAGTGACTGGAGCCTGTCCTGTGACCACGGACTTGATTATGCGAGTTAATGTAAGAACAACAACAACAACAATATTGAAGATTTGTCGGGAATTTGACTGCACGTTCGACACACGAAGAGCTGAAAATGTGTAGCTGTGCTTCATCTTTGCGAAAGTGTGGTCGTTGGGTCGTTTTCGAAAAGCTATGATGGGATGTTCGACCTCTGATACCTGAAATCGTAAAGTAAATGAGATTGATTTCAATATCCATACACGCGATTCGATATCACAACTTGAGCTATTTCCAAGGTATACCGTATGCAAGAAGGCAATAACTAAAACACGGTACCCTTGGCCCGTTTCTCTAGTAAGGCGGGTACGGTGTAAGACACGTACACTACGGTAAAGGCAGTACTTTTCGTGTGAAATGTTTTGTGAAAGACGGGGCGGTGTGGGTATACCACAGCGAGTTTGGAGTCGTATACGATGCACAAATATGCACATATTTCGTACGTAGTGCAGAAAGCAAGAGAAAGGCCAACAAAAATATTACCACAACGGGTTCGCGGACTGCGAAACAAGGGTACGCTAAGCCGACGAGAAGAAACGAAAACACGGCAGGTATGGGCCAAGTTACGAAAACGGGGCAGGCTAGTCCGGCACAAATAGGAAGAGCGGCGCCTTAACCCCATATCGTCGGTGAACGTCTCTTATTTTTTTCTTCATGATTCTCGTTCTTCAGCTAGATCATCTGTGGTTTATCCGGTCCGCAGTTGTTACAAGGCTTAGTTTGGGTAAGGTATTGGTTAACCTTGTGCAAGTGGTCGAACGGACTAATACCCCTCTAAATTCCTAAACAAATGGCGTCGTCGACAGACAATGGATCTTTGGGTCGTGGGTTCAATCCCCACCATCCACAGTAATAAACTTTTTCAGATTTTCGCCATGTCGACCTTGAAAAAAATACTCTCCCTGGTATCCGCAGGAAATGAAACGGCTTTGATAAATGACAGGTCCGCCTGTATATCCGGCCGACCTGCTATCCCGCCGATTCAGGGGGGAAGAGTGTTTTAAGGCTTAGCTTGGATAAGCTATTGGTTAATCTTTTGCAAGTGGTCAAACGGACTAATACCCCACTTATTCCTTGACAAACGTCGGGTTTAGTGGGGGAGAATGTGGTTGAAAAACGAGTTTAGAAGGAAATAGAAAAAAATCGAGTAGGACTTATTTGTGGTTCAACATTTTTAGTCTAATTTCTCAACAAATGGCGTCGTCGACAGATTTTTGTGTCGTGGGTTCGATCCCCACCATCAACAATAATAAACTTTTCAGGCTTTCCCCATGTCGAACTTGAAAAATACTCCCCCTGGTATCCCCAGGAAACGAAACGGCTTGGATATTGACAGAGGTCCGCCATATATCAGGCCGACCTGCTATCCCGCCGTTTCAGGGGGGAAGAGTGCTATAAGGCTTCGTTTGGGTCAGCTATTGGTTAACCTTGTGCGAGTGGTCGAACGGACTAATACCCCTCTAAAGTCCTTAACACAGTTTTATGTTTCTCCACATCGGTAAAATTGCATTTGGGTTAAGACTGACATGTCTTAACCACCTAAATAAGGGAGTTTCATACAAAAATGTGGTGCACCACGGCCGTCGTGGCACGCGTCGTAAAATCAATTACGCAACAACGCAAGAGCAGTCATTCCTTTCTCATAGACCGGGGAGGGTGGATCTGTTGGTGTCAGAGCAGGGTGTTTGGTTGGCTCGATGTGTATTTTTCAGCGCTTTCATCCGGAGGCGTGTCTTGGGGTGTGTGCAAAATTACGGTGTTTTTTTGGCGCATGTGAGTGAAAGCAACATGACATTGTGCGACGGTGGTTGATGGGGCATGCTTTTTCACCGGCGGGAAGGCGGCTGTGGTCAAGAGTGTGCCTGTTGTAAGTGAAAGCAACATGTGCAAGAAGACTGGTTGGTGGCTGGTTTTTGAACTGGCGAGAATACGGCTATCGGGAGGCCTGTGCCTGTGGGATCCAAAATCAAACAAGTCAATGATGGCTCTCTTGTGGCGGGAAGGCAGATATCGTGAGGCGTGTGTTGGACCCAATTGACAGCAGCAGTGGTCTGGTGGCTCTTCCCGGGTTTGAAAACCGACCAAAGGAAAGGTTAACATGAAAAATACTCATTTATATGCGAGTGCACAGTAATTGTGTATAGAAGAACGATATTGCCAAAACCGGGTACACCCGGTAGGTTTTCCCTCTGAGTCGTTCAGAAGTTCAAAATTACAAACACAAAACACTGTAACAGGCCATGTAGCCCGGGAAGGATGATGTGCTCGGTACGATTCCGCAGTGTTTTGTGTTAGCTCTTTTTAAGCTGGAGTATCAATCTGGAGGCGGGAGTTTGGCTGTAGAGCAGAATCACAGCATTGTTTTGGTTGGTTCGCTCTAGAGACAAGGGGGTCGCCAAAAAGCCCGTGTGAGTGGGGACAAAAAAGTTGCAACTGATTTATGACAACAGTTTGGTGGCACGCTTTGGCGAGAAGGCAGCTGCCGGGAGTCGTGTGCTGGCGGGAGCGGAATGGAACTGTTTGAATAGCTCGCTTTGGCGATAAGACCGCTATCATCGGGAAGCGTACGTTCGTTGGGGCCAACTGACAATGGGTTAATGGCTCTATCTGGGGCCAAACGAGGGGCTGGGCGAGGAAACATTAGGCTTATACCGCGTGATAATTTTATATGATTTTAAAGAAATATAACAATAGGAGTACAACAAGATAACTCCAGCGTGCACCAGAGGGCAATAACAACAAACGGGTACAATACTCGGCACCATTTCTCTACGACACCGGAGGGTGCTAAATTCAAGTACGAAACAGCGCACCGGTTCATACACCGATTGCGATGGAGTGTTTGGTGCGATGTCCACACGGTTTGTTTGCTCGCTTTTACAGGGAGGGAGCTAACGGAACACGGGTGTTGATGGCAAAATAATCACATTTTTCAGTTGGCTCGCTTTGACGGGAAGGCAGCTATCCGGAGACGGGTGTTGTTGGTGGCAATAGATTCACGGCGTTTTATTGACACACTTGGGACGAGCCCGTTTCTGACTGGCGCGGGTACATGTAAGCAAGATGATAGTAGCTGGTGGCTTGCTTCAGCGAGAAGAAAGCCATCGGGAGGCGTGTGTTCGTGGAATAAAATAGAAAGCAGCTTTTAATGGATGGTTTTTGATGGAAAGACATATTATATCGGGATATGCCAAGATGTTGTTTGGCCTCAACTGACATGGTTTCACGGCTTTTTCTTGGGCGGAAACAGTAACCGGCGAATGAATACAATCTTGATGAGGTTTGTATCCATAATGATGCAAATCATCAAGGCATCACAGCAAATTGTTTCCACGGTACACAAGTCGTCAACAACTAAAAACAGCTATGCCCACTCGGCCGCTCTACTTCAGAAAAAGGCGGGTTGTAAATACAACTCCAAAACACCGCAACAAATCCTAGACCTATCAGAGTTGAGTTCTTGGCGTTATGTTACGGCGTTTTGTTTGCTCACTTTGGCGAGAAGGTAGCTTTCGGGAGGCGTCTTCTGGTTACCGTATACTCTCGGTGAATCGTTGGGACTCTGTACCGACAGGGCAGTTACCCAGACGTGTGTAATTCGAAGCAAAATCACGCTGGTTGTTGACTCGCTTATGAGATGAGACGGCAGCTATCGAGAGGCGTATGTTGGTGGAGGCCAAACGGGAAGTACTATGTGGCTCGGTGTATAGCCAGAAGGCGGTATTGGGGGTGGGTGTGTTGATTAGAGCCATCTGCCAGCGGTCTCGTGGACTCGGTTTTGCCCGCAAGCGCTTACCCGCGGCCGTGTGTCGGTGGAAGCGAAGTCACAGTGGCTTTGTGACCCGCGTGTCGAGAACGTAGTCAATAAACGATAATTACGGTGGCTCGATTTGGTAAGATGGTGGTGGTAAACGTGTCTTGTAGTCGCAAACCCTGAGTTGTCTGGCGGCTTACTCTATCGAGAAAGGCAGTGATCGAGCGACGTGTTCTGGCAGAGATTAGTACGTTGCCGACTTGGTGGCTGATATTCATAAGGCGCTAGTTAGGTGTAAGATATAGCTCCTACAAGTAATTTTTAGACAAACGCTGCGTTATTCTTAGTCGGAATACAGCTGCTCCTCCTCCGTAATGGGACCTGTTTTTTTGTTTCCGCTCAACCCATTTAGTGTGTTATACAACATCTCTTCGTGTGGCATGTAGAGAGTCGTCCGAAGCCCTACCCATTAGACTATACTATGTTTTTACCACACAGTTTTCAGGGGTGTAGTAGCGAAAAACGCTCACGGTGAACAGCCTACCCCACAATATCAGAGGGCAGGGGATATTCAAACAAGAGTAAGACTACAACGCAGTTGCAGGCACGAAGCTGAAGGTATGCATTCAAGACAAAATTGATACAAGTACACGCAAGAGGCAGGAGGCATGGATGCAAGATGATGACGGTATAATAGAGGTTTGACGGCATACTTTTTTGCACGCGAGAGTTCGTAGGTATGTGTTCGAGATGATACTCATGCATACACTGGACAATATAGTCGCACTGCAGAGTATATATCATTCATTGAAACGCACTGGTACTACTGCAGAGTACACGCCATACGACTGCATGCCTATTTATCTAAAGACCAAGGACACATATTTCCTGAGGGCGATGCTATGATGATGTAATGATGATGTTGTGACTATTTATGTTATGATGATACTTTGATTATGTTATGATTATGTTATGATTGTGTTATGATTATGTTACGATTATGTAATTGTTATGTTGGGATGCTTTCATGACGATGTTGTAATGATGTTTCGATGATTTTGTTATGATCTTACGATGATGATGTGATGATGTTATGATCATGTTTTGATGACGTTATGATGATGTTTTGATGATCTTTTGATGATGTTTTGATGACGTTATATGATGACGTTGTGATGATGTTACGATGATGTTGTTACGATGTTACGATTATGCTTTGATGATGTGTTGATGACGTTATGATGATGTTGTGATGATGTTATGATGATGATATAATCATGTTATTATGCTGGTGTTATGATGATGCTGTAAGGATGTTATATGGTGAGATGTTCCGATGATATTATGATGATGTTATACCGGTAATGTTTTGATGATGTTATGAAGATGTTATGATGATGTCATGATCGTATTATGATGATGTTATGATGGTGTTAGATGCGTCCTGCGATAGAAGTGCAGCGCTTTTTTTCTGAAATTTTCCTCAATTTGGCAGCAGCTCATAACCTCTCTTAAAACCGATTTGTTGAAAAATAAATATCCTACCGGATTAAACATCCAATGTCCCCTACATACACAACGGAAATCAAGCGATAAAAACAGTCTATTTCAGAGGACTTTGGGTTAAGGAGCGCCGTCATTCAGAAACAATTTAAAACGAAAAGTGCTACCTCTATGGTAGCACGCGTCGTTATATACATGTTGTGATTATGTTATGATAATGTTATGATGCCATGATAATGTTTTGATTATGTTATGATGGTCTTATGTTGATGTTATGGTGGTGTTATGATGATGTTGATGTTATGATGATGTTATGATGATGTTGTGATGATGTTATGATAAATTAATCATGATAATGTGATGATGCTGTGATGATGTTATGATGATGATATGACGTTATGGTATACCCCCTCTGTTACTCCCGGGCTTGAGCCACCATACTATTAGATGATTATTTCGCGAGTGACTCAGTACCTCACCGATAAAACTAACGTAGGCGAGGTTTTTGGCGCAGCATAGATAACTATTCCAGTGCGGATTGATGTCGTAATTGTAAAACATCAAGAAAATCTGAGACCACAGAGCCACCGAGGGGTTACTCGTGCGAGCGACCACGACCCACCTCAAGAATATCACGCACAAAAGGGTCATCCTACCGTAGCTCAAGACAATCCAGCTCAATCATTTAGCATGGAGCTCGGTTCCGTGTAACATTTGGTAGAGGCCACAACTACCATCGTCTTAGACAATAAGCATTCCCGCGTTGTCAGCAATAGAAGCGTGCGTGAGAGCGGCACATACATGTTAAGTGAAGAAGGGTACCCAGATTTTCAATGACCCTGAGTGCGTCATGAAAAGGTCGTCATCGATGTCAGGGCACTATGCGCTGTCTACATCGGGATTGGCTTTGGACGATTCGAAGCGGAAAAAATCCGGTATAAGTTTTATTACGAGCCTAACGCGGGCGATCCTGCTATTAGTCAGTAGCCCATCATATATGTTTCTAAACTCGAGACCACGTGCCGGCGGCTAATTGTATACTTCGACGTGCAGTGTCCAGGCCTACTCTGGAGTTCTTAGTTCTGTGTGGGATCAGACCTGGCTGTGAGGGCCTTGCTTTAGGAGGGGACTGGATATTTCCACGCGACATTAAGATGGCGCACTATTGTTCTCCAGCTCAGCGTGTTCTGCCCGTGTTACTGACTTAGGAAAAAATTTTGTTGTACGGTGAAATATTCAGGATAGCAGTCGTGTATACTACCGTTGCGTACACGATTTGATCGCAGATACGAGGCTGTGTTAACGACGTACAACATTATCCTCGGGTCGCCATATTGGCGGCAGATAATAGAAAGAGAAGGACGAGGAGGAGCAAGAGTTTAGGGGTATGCTGCACAACGATAATGCGGGTATCGTAACGCCTTCGGCATGAGGGCGGGAAAGGACAATGACGATGATTACGACTACGTGCCCGGCGCTCGGGCGTGCGGTGTCCGAGACCAATAAGATATTGTGATCCTGCAGGAAAACTATGATGGGGGGAGTGTCGTGCACGGTCATTGTAATGTGGCCCCCAATTCATTCTTCGATCGGTTGTACTCACAGATGACGTTTTTCATTTTTAATTGGATCACCTCCCGGTCGTAGGGGGTTCACGTTTGTTCATCTGGGGCTTCCCGCTTGAGCAGCCATATACCTCAAAACAGCATTGGGATAACTCAACCTGATGAAAGTTCCGTTGGCGAAGGTATTAAACGATGGCGTGTGCTCGTTGCCGGGGCCCCCTGACTTACAATCGTCGGAACTTGGTTACAATTTAGAGTTTATATTCGTTGCACGCGTAAGGCGTTGAACAAGGTCATCGGGAAGCCTATTTTTGGTCCTCAACAAACGTTCTCCGGTGGGGTACAAAGCGTCCCCCCACAAGGAACGTTCGAAAGACGATTTTTCCCGTCCATCATAGTATTCGTCGACGTGAATACACATGCGACGACATATATTGCAACATTCTTGACGGACGTTTGACCGATGGGTATCGCGTCAAGGTGCCATTTATTTTTTTTTTTTTTTCAAAAACGTGACATGCCAATCGCCTCACGTGTCCCCTACTAGCTGAGCATTTAAAGAGAAAACTCTGCGACACAGAAGTGATTTTCAGTGGTGATGATATGGCCCAGTGGTCCGATAAGCAATTTTGTGAACCCTCACGGATCGTGCCGGTTCGAGTCAAGAGCAGGAAGTCTCACGGGTCGGGTCGGGTAACGATATTTTCGAAATATCTCGGATCGGATCAGGAGAGGTAGCAGGTTTTTTTCTGGAACGGTTTCTGAACGGCGGGCCTCCTTAACCTAAAATCGTCGGAATGGGTCATTTGTTTTCATGATTCTCGTCGTGTGCCTCGGCCACAGGAGTGTGTATCCGGGTGCAGTTCTGGTTTTCTCCGAATAAACTTTTGGAGAGCTTTTAAGCTCTGAAATTGAGGGAACCCCCGCTGAACAAAGTGGCGCATCTCTATCGTTGCACGCCTCTGAGGATGTGTCTGGTCCGGAGACACCTTTGTCCGACCAGGTCGGCGATAATGTGTTCAAGCTGTGAAGAACCCTGCAAACAAGTATCATCGAAGCAATTGATCTTGTGATCGAAGCATTAGATGTTACTCCTGCCCTTCCGCAATAGATGGCCGTTCGTTATAAGCAAGTACGGCATATAACACAATATGGAGACGCTTACAATGCCTCTATATAGCTGCGTCATCAGCTAGACGTAGCACCCTCTGGGTCATCAACATAATTGTTAACGACGGGACTCGTTAGCCATAATTCATCGGGAAAAGGTACGAGTGGTACTGTGTTTATTTTCTGCCGTGGATTTTGGGTTTAGCTATTTCCTATTGTTGTTTAAGTATTTCAATGCTGGTGAGATATAACGAGATCAAGTCGAGATCGGAGAAAAACAGAAAAAAATGCCAAGTGCGTCTTCGTTACTCTTTTTTTACCGCAGCATGGGTCGCTACCGTTGCGCGAACCAGGAACACCCGCTCCGACATGCATGGGGTTTCATTTTATGTCCAGACTGGGTATGACTGACGATGGTCATGATTCCAGGGTTATATCTACAGCAATGAAGCACCTGCTGTAGTTTTTGCGATGCTTGCAGTTAGCTATTCCCATCTAGTCGCGTGTCTGGGGATGGCGGGGGGACAGGAGATGATAGGGTGGGGGGGGTCCGTCAAATTATGTTTGATACTCAGCGGCGTTCGCACCATGGGGGGGGGTCTGTCAAATGATGTTTACTACTTAGCGGCATTTGCACTATTTCCTTTTGGTGTGTTGCTTTCTCTATTCTGCAGCAGGTTGTAGCAAGTGCAGTGCTCTCATTCAGCATGTTGTTTTAAGGCCTTCTTAGAGGTACTTGAAATATTTGCCTCCTGAAATGCACAGGTGCCCACTTGTACCCTTGCATGCGTCTGCTGAGATTTGGAAACACTGTCCACTCGTGCACTTATCCGCTATCCCCTACCTCTCCATTCCTCTCAGGTGGTAACTGGGGTAGGCGTGACGATGCAGATCACCTACTTGGTGTACTTCGGGATGTGGGCGGTGGTCATCCCCCTCAGCTGTCAGTTGGTCTTTCTCCTCTACCTTTCCTGCCTCAGAGCGTACTTCGAACGCCCCGGCAATAAGAGAGAAGCTGTTGCAGTAACCGAGGATCAAGATGGTGCCGATACGGAACCTTCAGAAAACCGAACGCTATCCTCTTCTCCTGATATAATTCCGGACGAGAATGCCCCCCACGGGCACGGCGCGGCCATTCACGACATCGGCCAAGAACTGCCGTGAGAAGACAAAGGGGCGCTCTTCCACATCGAGGTACGGGGTGGCGATGGGGACCCACCCACCGTTACGGTACACGGGAGCGAAGGGTAATCTCACGACAGGGGTGCAGTGCAGCAGAACGTCCCTGAGGCCCTAACAGGAGGAGATAAATGTCTCACCCAAAACATGACTTATCGAAGGCATTCGTTAGCGCAACCGGACCAACTTCCCATGCCCTAATCAAATCAACGACATTGAAAAATCGTGAAAATGTTCAACTAACAAGTAGTTACTCATTGGAAAAAGAGGCCAACGAACCAGAAACACCCCACGGCCCAAAAAATGCAGCACTTGTCGTAGGATAGCTCTGAGATCGATATCTTGTGCGCCTGACCCGTGGCACAGAAGAAGTGCGCTAGTTTGTGTCAGACCTGGTCTCTTCTTCTCTTGAATCGAGCCGATACGATGGGCGGGGGGGAGGATGGGTACACCAGTTTTCACTACCCGGTGTTTGAGTTATCATACTCTCGTACTATCATATAATACTCGAAGAACAATATACAGTACCACCCCGTGCTGTGCAAAATCTTTTCATTTTTTTTTGTGGCGCAGGGTGGGTTAAAGCTCCAAAGCGGGACCATCTCCCGAACTTTTGATAAGACGACAGCTGTTTCAAGCGACCATAATCAGAGAGGTCACACGCGCGAGTGACCCAGAGGCTCCGCAAGAAAAAGCTCGACACTTCACCCACTCAGGATTCGGCAGGGGATCACTTTTATATATTTTTTTGCAGGGGTTAGGGGTCACTCGCGCTACTGACTCTCATGTTCCTTTGAGGTCTAAAACTCTGGCCTTGTGTCATTTTTTTCGTCACAACCGCAACGTAACGGTGGTCAATGCTGCGATATGGCTATCGCCTAACGTCCGTTTATACTTACGATATATAGGCCCTGGTGCAGTTGGCTCAAACCCGGTGGTAAATTTGAGAGTACCCTCCCCATCGTAGCTATGGTCTACCCGCCCACCGTAGCGACGGTCCTTGGCGAGCTCTCCTCGCCACACCTAGCCCGGGCCGCTGGCCGCGATGGAGGAATGCGTTAAATCCCTGGAGCGATTTCTGAATGACGAGTATTCAAGCTGATGCGGCTACCACGCCCTCCCAATATCCATGGAACCCCTTACACTTTTTCGAAAATATTTTTTCTGTCGTGTTTTGTTGTTTTTAGCGTCGGCGACTCGCGTCCAACTGTTCCTAACAGTATTGCTGGGCTCTTCCCGCAGTTATTCGCTTTTTGCATTTTTGAAAACATATCCAAACTCGCACCCCTGTGAGAAACGAACTCAAGGACTGAAGTTATTTATTAGCATTCGAAGGTAACCACCAGATGATCACCAATTTTTGAGACAAACGTTGTATGGACTTAATGGAGAACGCATCAGGTTTGGGAAAGATGTTAAGCCCTCGTGGATGTGAAGGGAGTCTTTGGGGAAGATCCCGAAACCCTTGCGCCTGTCGCAACGCCTTCCAATGGAAACCCCTGACAACACGTCATACGGTAGAAGTGCAGCATATTTTGCGGAGGACAAAGGACACGGTTTGGGGGCCAAGTTTGACAGTGATGCTTTTTCAGTGCCCGAGGTGACTCGCGCCGGTGCCCCTGTCCCTGTTCATTTTGCGAATTCGAGCTTCGGTGCTACTGGTTCTGATCTAGCGACGTCAATTCGCAATCACTTGATGGCAAGCAAGCTGCGCTGTGTCATAACGACTATTTGTTTTCGTCCGTGAGGTATAATCTGTTACGAGTCCCCCGTGCGAGTGATGAAATCCCGGGAGTCAAAATTTGCGTATAACACGATCTTTTGTTATCATCCCCCTTACTAGCCTTGGTCTGAGATCCTTTACTTGAGGGTATCAATATATCACTCACCCAAAATCGACTTGGTTTTTTTAGAATAATTGTGCAATCCGGTGAACGAGCTCATGGTTTAGATATATAATACCTGAATGTGGCCATTTAGCTATATCGTATGAAACATAAATGACATTTTGTCGATTTTGAGTCAAGAAGCCCCGTCACTCACATCTATCTGAAAGTGACCAATATGTGGCAAGTCTACCATCATCGTAGAACGCGTCTCATGAGACGACACCATCGTCCTGCTACACGCGCTGGTACACATTTATTTGCACGGCCTTTTCCCTTACGCTTGGACAAACATGTAGATTAAAGAACATGATATATGCAGTGCAGACAAAACACTAATTTGATCGTTGTCGACGCGTCCTACGATGTTAGAGGTATAACGTTTTGTCTGAAATTGTTTCTTAAGGACCGGCCGTCTTTAATCCCCAATTCGTAAGAAATATGACATTTATTTGCAGGACATTCTCGTTTCGTGCCTAGGCCATGTGATTGTCCATCCAGTAGCAGTTTTTTGTTTTGTCCAAACCTGATTCTGGGCGATGGAAGTCTTGAGCTCTCAAACTGAGAAAAACTCCGAAAATAGTGGCGTGAACCTCTATAGGTGAGCGCGTCTTCGTTAACTGAAAGTGGGAGTGTATAATCTGTATCATGGCCGAAACCATGGCCAAGGTAAAAGTGACCTTGACAAGAAATCGAATCAAAACTATTTCGAGCGTGTTTCAAACTGAAAATGGGACTGGATGATGACCAAACCCATGCCATGCCAAGGTAAAAGTCACCTTCACTTAATTAGTGACAATGAATGGAAAATAAAAACATATTTTGAGCATATTTTAAACTATACGCGGGACTGGATGACGACCAAACACATTTGATCAAACTTAGAGTGACAACAACAATTATGACTAAAATCACCCTGTTGACCCTGATAGCTGCACTGTAGTTGTACGGGGAGTCGCCGACCTATATCCTTAATGGGGACACACAAATCATAACACGCGCGACCGGAGTATCACACACAGCTGGCGAAGATGCGACGAAATCTTCGATCTCACAGCTGGAGTGTATATATATATATATATTTTTATACTGAGTATTTAACAATTTTCGAGCGTATTTTAAACTGAGAGTGGAACTGGGTGACGACTAAACCCATGTATGTGACCAACTATCACTTGAAACAAAAAAAACAAAAAATGAACTAGATTTGGCGTATTTTAAACAGGAAGTGGGACTGCATGACGACAGAACTCACATGTGGCCAAGGAATAAATGACTTTGACAAAAAAGTAGAAGGAGTAAAAAATTGTAATGTTTTGAATGCAATTTGAACTGAAAGTGGGACTGCATGACGACGAAACTCCTGGCCAACGGTAAAGTGACCCTGACTTGAAGCGAAAAAATAAATTAAAAGTAACGATATTAAGCGCATTTTAAACAGAAAGTGGGACTGGATGACGACCAAACTCACATGTATGTGGCCAACGTGAACGTGTCCTTCGCTCTAAACAAAAAATACAGGACCATTGTGGGGTTCAAAACCCACGTCATCGTGCAGAAAACATGTTCCGCCGAAAACTGAGTATTGTGCAGCACGTGTCAAACAACCCGGAGGAGGTCGGCAGCCCACATGTTTCACCAAGCCATGTTGAAGAAAAGAATGCAAAGGCTCATTTGAATCACAGACCATTTACGCAACATTTTACCCTTGGTATAATAAGTTGGTTACGCATGCTACGCACGGTAGCAGAGGTATTAATAGCAACATTTTTATATGCGAAAAGGTACCTGAATGACGGGAGGGTGCTCCTTAACCTAAAACCGTCGGAATTTCGTTGATTTTCACTTCTCCGTGTGATCTTTCGTTCTATGTATGTTGGCCATCCACGGATTTGTCCACGTCCGGTGGTGTGTTGAAAGTTTAGATTTTTCTCCAGTTCTGTTTTCGGGAGATATCAGAGGTCTAAGCCTCCCCTGGGGAGCAAAATCAGAGAAAAAAGGAAGGTGCATCTTTACCATACGAGAGCACGGGTCAGTTGCGCTCTACTAAGCACCGGTGTCCCCGATTTCGTGCTATTTTTATATATGTTTTGTCTCGTGCCCCGCTAAGGTCAAAGATGAGGGTTCGCGTCTAACCGGTTTCAGATTTGTTCTCGCAGGTTGGTGGTCGTTTCTCGCCTGGAAAATTGTCGAGCATGCGTAAGGGCAAGCACTTCAGTTGTAGAGATCAGACGGATACCGACGACAACCATCAGAACGAAACCGAACAGAATGGTGGGAAGAAAGCCGAACTCTGCATATATTCAGGCGAGCAAAGGAAGTCACACACCGGGGGGCGAATAGGGTAGACATCTGTGACCACGGTCTCGGTAAAGATAAAACAGCAATTATCGGTTGAGCTGGAAGGTTAGGCCGTTTATTACGAAATAAGAAGCAACCTACAGGTTATACGTCGCATTCTCGGTTGTTTTTGCATAAATTAAACTAAGGACAGCTACCACCTCTCTTAATCCAAAGTAGAAACGAGAACATCTGCTGTTGTAAGTATCAGAATTAGAGATGCGAATCATCAGGGTCGTGCTAACCCCCCCCCTGCCCCCCCACCCCAAGCTTTATTTGGCGAAATTACGGGTTATCAAACCAGCTCCCGGACGAATTTTATGAAAACGGCGCCCGATGCCACCCCGACGCAATCGTTTGCCAAGGCCTTACAGACTACAAAGTAAAGATAATATGATATTTAGGCACTAGCATCCTTCATCGTGTCGAGCAGCCGTTAAACGTTCTTCAAAAGACAGTAGATGGGAGGGGGGCTATCGTAGAATCAGCCATTCTAGTAGGACGTAGAAAATAGACGTGGCAGCATTTTACTAACCTTAATCGAACAGTTGCACTACTAGGAACCCAGACGCGTCCGACGACAGAGGGAGCACTTTTTTCCATTTTTTTTTCTGAATGATGCGACTCCTTAAACCAAAACTATCCGAAAGAAACTTCTGTTTGCCATGGCTCTCGTTGTGTACCTAATCCAATTTTTGATCCGGTGATGCGTGCTAGTAGAGAGGTGTGCACCACTATTTTTCTGAGTTTCCTCAATATGGGAGGCTAAGACCTCCCAAGAACTGATCTTAGAGAGGAAAAATAAAGTGCTACACCGGGTGAAAAAACCTCACAATAACCTATGCACACAACTTGAATCATGCAGTAACAATGGCATGTTTCCCACGATTTTGGGTCAAGGAGCCCGGCATTTGAGAAATCTTTTCAGATGAAAACGATACCTCTATCGTAGCATGCGCCCGGCAGCAGGTTTATCATTGACTTCAAATCATGTTTTTGGAAAGGTCTTAAGCTGCCGAATTCAGGAACCTTCGAGAAAAACGCCGGTGCATCTCTCTTGTAGCACGTGTCGCCAAATTGGTTTCTGCCTCAACGCTGGGTGGATGTTGTCATCTTCTCCTTATTTGCCTCTTTGCATGCAAATATTACCCGATGAGTTTTTCTCTGCTTGTTGTGTTCTCAATGGGGAAGAAGACAACAATCTTAAGAAAATCATCTTCCGAGAAACATTATGCAGGTAGTGGACCATTAAGCAACGCTCAACTAATGCAGCGGTCACATATTTGATGCCCCCGACGCCGGCTGGGTAGTGTCATCGACGTTTCGTCCCGTTGATCCTTGCTGCTATGTTTTCGTTCTTGTCTTCGGCCTTGTTTTGCTCAATGTTTGGTACACCTGGGTGCTCCTTCCTCCCCCCTCTCTATGCGTTTCGTTTCCTTTTTAAGATTAACTTTCCATTTGTTTCCATCCGCATTTTCCAGTTATTAAAGTAGTAATGCGCCTTTGCTTATCCTTCATTTTGCACGTTATCTGTTTTGCTTGCAGGCTGTATGTGTATGTGTTCCGCCCCGCAAATAATGTTGCCTGCGCCCGGCGGCATTGCATAGCCAAAACACCTGCTTTTTTTTTCTGTTTTCAACCTTGTGTTTCGTAGGTGGTGGCTACGGAGCATGGATATTTCTCACGGCGACACCTGATTCCTACCGGATGCGCTGGATATAACTTTTCAAGGATGGGTGGCAGTATGAATTCACGTGAAATACGCTGTCAGTATGTGTCTGCCTCAAACAATTCGCCGTGAATAGGTCGTCGTGGCGGTCTTCGAGTTAGCAACCACAAACATACCTGTACCGAATCATACGATAATAATATACTCCGAGTATGATTTTATGGAATCTGTTGGTCCGGTCGTCTAGTGGTTACCGTCGAATGCTACTATTAATAGCGTTGATCCTTGAGTTCGGTTCCCACCGTAGTGAGATTTAAACTTTTTGTTGCAAAAGAGCGCCGATAGGCGTGAGTAAGCACACATTTCGACGCGTGTCGACGAGGAAAGAAAACTGCTGAATGATTCTCGCCATAAAAAGAAATCACGCACCTGTTCGAGATGACGATTGGCATGTGTACTTGCTTGTAGCTGGTGTATACGCCTAGGACCGCTTACTGATGACCGGATAAGACACAGCCTATATCATTTGAGAGGCAAACGCAAGTCACTGTGAGGTGAACTTTATGCGAGAGCTTCAAAGAAAAGAAGAAGAAGAGTATTGGCGACTCCAGGCCGATGTTGTATTGATTGATTGTTGTGCTCAGCTGAAGATGGTGAGCAAAGGTGGAGTGAGCATGTAGCGGCGGTGCGTGTGCGCGCTCACAGCTCAAAACAAACCAAGAGGGAGACCCCCTTATTCAAGTCCAGGACCCTTGTTTTACAGCAACATTTATTATCCTACAGGGTTCGTACAGGACCCTCAACAACTACAGTAAATAGCATTCTACCGGTTTCCTGAGGGATACTGAATGGATATCCTTCATGTCTACGTACTACAAACGTACTACAAGACACACTTGTACTTGGTACTTGATAACATTTACCAGACGTGATAGAGCTTTAAAACTGCTGTATATCATATCTCTACGATATCGTTTTGCTATGTTATGCTGCTGTTTAGTGGAGACTACTTGCTATATGTACGAGTATATGACAGGTTCTTCCTGTTACCAAAACGATACTCAAACCACAAGGTAATCCCATCAGACATAAGCACTACCTGACCAAAATACTGTCTGCTGGTACAAACATTCGCAACGTATACCAGATGATCTGTGTTATCAAATAACGAAAATGATGGCTACTGATACGTACCAATCGCTGACAGCACCGTAGTGGGGAGGGGGAGGGAGGGCCCGCTATGTTACCACGGATCTGAGTTACTACAGAGGAAGAATGAGAGTATACCGCGAAGATAGTGAATGGGATTCAAAATTACAACAAAACAAACACACAAAAGAGAGCCCGTTGAGTGGTTGCAGTCCCACGTCTGGGCTGGACCTTGATTGTGGTAAAGGGTTATTCGATACTGGTCTGTGGATATCCCCGTGCTTCGCAATATGGGGTTTCGATTTATTGTGTGTCAGCCCGGCCTTGGGAACGATATACTGTCCGTGTATGCGACAGTGGAGCGTGACGACAAGGTACGGCTCACTCTTGGTTGGCTCATGCGTGTGGAGAATTTGACGACAGGTACGGCGCTTCTTCTGTGTATGTATGTTCGAGAGTTTGCGACCGGTGCGGCTCAGTGAAATACATATCGTAATCTCCACCTCTACTCCATAGAGGCGCGCCGCGTGGTAACGCAGAACACGCAATACAGCGAGCGTATTTTGGGACGATAATTGTGGATTTTCGGGCCCGGAGTTCGCTGGAGGGTTTTTTGCATGGATGAGTAAAAAGAGCAGCTTCGGCAGTAGATGGAGTACATGTCTATTAATTTGACTAAGCGAAATGCGTCGTTGGCCGAGCGAGCCGGGGCGTTGACAACGGAGATAGCGCAAAGGACGGACGCCGAGGGAGGTGTTCAGGAGGGTATCGGTAGAAAGAACGCGCCTCCCATCGAGTAAGCCATTACTGGGCAGCCTGTGCCGGAGCAAGGGTACAGCAACAAGATCCCCCCGTCGCTCTTCCTGTCGTCGCAACACAGCATGCGAGTCCCATGCTTGATGGGAATGGCTAGCTGCATCTGTGATCAAGATATTAAACATTTCCTTGACGACGCGAGGTTTGTTCGGGGCGTATGAGCCCTCGAGAAACTGATTTGATATAGTCGGAGGTTTTAATGGCATGAAGGAGCGCAACGGATCTGTAAATCTTCATGGACAGCAGAAGGTAGAAAAGTGCGAAGAGGCATCGGAATTTCTGATGGCAGCCATGCAAGGACAACCTGTTCAAGAACGAACAAACCCCGCTGGGTCGGTGGAGCAAGCGTGGATGGCCGTGATGGCCTGGTATCAATCGCAGGTTGATGCCGACAGGGATGATATGAAGGAAGAGTTCGACAACATCGCAACTCAGGTCGATGAAGGCCCCAAGATATCGATGGACCTTGAATATGACGGCCTGTACCGCCCGGGGTCGTGCGGTGCTGCGGTGGATATGAGCGGTGGTAGCACGTTGCAACGAAAGAGCATTAGCTCAATCCCTGGAAAGTGTATTCCGTGTTGGAAGGTAAACGATTTTGATACAATCGTGCGGGCAAAGGCCAGGCTGGTAGCCCGGGGAAATGGGCAGAGTGCAGGTGTTGACAATTTCGAAAATTATTCGCCGCGAAAATCAGTTGCCGAGTATCCGTTTGATGGCTGCCATCGAGTGCGAGTTGAGGTTAGACAAAAGTTTTTCATGCCGAGCAGGCGTTTGTCCAGTCAGAGGTGAGCGAAGCTGTGTACATGCGCCTGCGCAAGGGGATCGGGTCGATGTCCGATAAGGCGGGTAAGTCGTGACTACGCCTGTGTCTTTTGAAGCAGCCGTCGGGGCAATGGCACCATCATTTGGTACGCGGCATGGCTGCCCTCGGATTTGAGCAATGTTGTCTGATTCCTGTTTTATTCGTTTGATGGAAGCGTGGGTCGCGCCGCCAATATTTAAAGTGCTCACATGCTGCCGTATTCCTGCACAGTATTGTTTCAGCGGGAAGTCATATGACAAGATCCTATACTTCCCCATCAACCTATTTATCGCAAGAATGAGGCTGGAGACTAGTCAGCATCCCGTCGCCTAGGTATACCAAAATACTGAAATTCCAGACCTGACTGGCATTCCGGGACGAACTATGGCGAACGTAACTCTGTCGTTCCGAGGCAGCTTGTCAAACGTGCACCCTTCTTCGTTGCATGTTTCAGTGAGCAACACTCAATATTCACGCCCTCTGTGAGATTTGTTTACGCATAGGGACGGCATAACAGATCGTCTTCATGAGCTGTACTGTTCACGGTTAATTATCATAAGTTTCTAGTTTACATCTTCAAACGTTGTTCTATCGTGCTTACGGCCAAGTGACGACTGGGTGACCTGAACGGTCTAGTGGATAATTCCTCAGTTCGATCTCTGCCACGCAAATCCTTTCAACACACAATGGTGCGTGGGGGAAGGCGCCTACTCCTGTAAAATCTAGATCGTGACCCTGTCCAGTGTGTGACAAGCGTCATCAATCTCAAAATTAGTCGTCGCGTGCGTACGCCGTACCGCGCCTTTCCTTCCGCTTCACAGGAACACTACGAACGAACCTGGTACTGCGTGCGTTGCGGACGATTAATGTGATTTTCTCTTTGGACTCTGCCTTCCATGCCACGAAACCAGTGACTCGTCCGTCCGGGTCTGCGATCCCGATGCTGTAGTAGTAGGTGCAGTACAGGCGTGCCAGCAGCTGCATATTAGTCTCGAAGTTATTGAACGTACGACTATGACGCACCGCCCTCACACTACATTAATTCAACACAGAAACATGTTTCAAGTTCAAGGCAGACGACAACACTCATGATAAGTGTTCGAGGGAAATGACGCCACGGTGGCGGTCAACTACTTGTAATTCTGCATGACACTAACCAACGTCTATGTTAGAGGGATACGATATATGAGTTGGATGAAACTTCATATTGTGATGCCATTTCTTCTCAACACTTGAGCAACATTCATATTTCAGGGGGACGCTTAAATTTCCGTTTCTGATGTGTACCTGCAAGATTCGAGCTGCGGCAGTCGAAGAACTCGACCCGTGGTCGCACGGTAGTGGAGGGTGGTAATTTTGTGGCCTCCCGGCTGTAGCCACTAGCGCCGACGGCGGTCTCCTAAAATAAGAAAGTGGAATAGTGAAAAAATATATGCATGGGGCTTATTATCGCGAATTGGCGAAACCATTAGTCTAGATGAAATAATTGGAACGTGCATACATCGTGAAACCGGTGACACTGAAACTCGCATATAATACAACGTCAAGCATGCATCTACATATGTACATTACTGCTCGAGGGTTGTCTTCAGGTCGCTTTTGTTCCAGGCCATTAACACCACCCCCTCATTTACCCAGCCTTGGTCCATGACGACATGAAAAAAATTGATAGCGTTAACGACAGAGACAGTGTCCGCCCAGACCGAGATCGAGGTGTACGTGGTCACATGTCCTTTTCTGGCTTTCAAACCTCCTTGGGGAGACTCGGTGTTGCCAACACCACCCGGTAGAGTCCTTGCTTTGAACAAGGATGGTGGGTACCGTTGACTCAGTGTCGGCGGCTTTGAAATCCTACAGACGACCACGATCTTGATCCTCCGGATACGGAATAATTCGTTTGTGACCATGGCACGTTGGGTAAGACCAGAACGGTAATATGCTTTAAACTTACGGAAAGCACGAGAGCATGAGTTTGCAATACTCGATGAAACATTGACGAAGCGTGGTATTGCTGAGCCTTATGCGAGATAAATATATAGAAGGCGAGACACGGGAGGGGGGGGGGGGTAGAAGGGTCGATACCCGCAGAGACCACACCGGCTTGTCCAAAAGCTGGAAAGTAGAGGTGTGAAAATCCAAACCAAACAAATGAAATAGGTAATGCTACCCGGGACCCATGGCACGGTAGAGATACACCCAGCCCTTTTTTCTTGCCCTCTTCGCTCGAGGAGCCCAATGTACCTAATAAAGTACCTCACCCTCCCCCAAACAAAGTAGCATTGTTTTTGAAGCTGAACGTGCAACCCGATAAAACAGACTCAAATGGTGGCATCGTAGTGAGGTATAACATCAAAAACATGTTTGTATTACACCATACAAACACGCACGCACACAACAAGCGGTATTCCGACAAATTTGTTGTTACGGAGCCCAGTCGTTTCGTCAGAAAACCTTCTTTTGCTCTAAACAGTCTTACTTTTACATCCTACCACACGCGTTCCTCGTTTGGAGAGCCTTCCGACGCTAGGGGTTGAGGTCGTCCTATGAGGTTTTTTCTTCTGCTAGTCTGAGTTTTTCACCAGCCTGTTTTCGTTTGCACTGGAACATAGAGGCGTCTGTCTGATTCCGCGATCGAATGAATTCGAGGTCATGTGTCGGGTTCAGACGACATTAGAATCCTTGTGCTTAGAGCGCGTAAACTAACCCTGGAATCCCAACAATGAGATGGATCAAAACCGCGTACTACACAACTCAGAACAACGGCGAGTCACCCGGCGGCGATATACCGGGCAGATCGCATGAAGGGTCAGTCGACCATGCGAATAACCCGACGTTGGGGTGGTAGTCATCAAATCTGTCTGTCGGGTGTGTGGTATTGTTTCCCATGTGTGCAATATTTGTTTACGCCCCGCCTACCCTTCTATTCTCGGCCTGGAGATGCAAACGGAACATACAATGGAACACCTAACACGGACGCGTCGTGTTTCGAGCAACGTGGATATATTGACTGCGCATGACCCACCGCATTTCGACCCTCTTGCGGGTTCTGAATTCGTGTACGCGCAGATCCCCCTTTGCCTTCACCAACAGAACAGTGTAAGAGTACGTGGAAGATAGCTCGTCTTTGGAGTCTGATATCTTTGTCAGAACTTAAACGATGGTAAACGTTTTCAAACCACATCTCAATTCAAATATTCAATATTTCAGATTGATGGATTGCTTGATTCCCGGTAGCGTACATGTCACACACTCCCGGAATGTAATTGACGGCAAAAAGCATGTTCTCTTACGTGAATGTGTTGGAAAACACGGTATTGGTGCCCACGTGTAGTGTTCTAAGACTACGGCATATTAAGGTTTCTTACCGACGTCGCTTCTTTTTGATATTGTAGCAGCAACACCGACCATGGCCGATGGACGAAGCCCGAAACACGGTCAGGGGTTATGGGATACGACCCCAACGCTGTGTAGCTTAAAACATGGAGACCAGGTGCGTCCAGCGAGTGATTACTACCCAAGCAGGCGAATCCAAACATATGTGCTTATTCCTGCTCCAGCCACATAATACTGATGGCGTTACGAAGAATACACTTTGCCGTTGCATAAGCACCAGTCTGTTCTCACTAAATATTTGCAAACAACTCGTCTCAGTACCGCTCCGGCAACACCGTGCAGCACACGAAGCACTATTAGCGGCTGCTTGAAAACCAGCCCGTCCGCGGTTTGATAATCATCATTCATCTATGTCAGACTCAAATGTTTTGGAAAAGACGTCAGTTGTAATGAACGGATGCAACAATGTATGCGAATCTCGATTAGTTAAGCGCACGTAGCATTTCGAGCATTTACCACGGGTGGCAGCCACCCCTCGGTCGAGCGCTTCGCCAAGTTGTGTAATTGTGAATATCGTCAGGCTGAATTCCACCTATCGACGTGTTGGTGATGCATCAATCCAGGCTGGTCCTGCGCCTTAGGCGGCATCTAATGGCGCACCCGGTACTTATCGTTGAAGTATTTTCCGAGAAATACGGTACACACGGTGGAGGCACACACGAACTCGGCGAATTATGAAATATACATGATGATACTGCCCCGTGCGCACCGACAGGCGGGAATGATATTCAGTGCCCACTCTGTATACCAACTTGTGCGGATAGTCCACTTGATGTGCACTCGTAATGGGTCGAACGACCGTGACACGACTTATGCGTGAACCACCTCCCCAACCGAACCACGTCCATCGCAAAGTACTCAACCGGTGTTCGACGCGTGATGCGATCTACGGGGATAGCACACTTATGAGGTAGGAGGAGATCGTTGCCGAGAAACGGTCGGTATCGTTAGTATGGCAAGTGTGCTCGGCGTCATTTCATGGTAGGAGTGACATTTCTCAGGCCAAACGTTTCTGACTGGTTTAGCTCACTACAAAAGTGTCGTGACGCGAGTAAAGTTGCTCCGCGGTTAGCGCATCCCAGTGCTGCTTGTGATGCGCCCCAACGTTAATCTCCGAGGTCATGTCTCGCGTGGAGTACGAAATATAAGCTAGTCATGTTTGCAGCCCAGACACATCGGCTGCACCCCTGGCATTGGATGGCATTTGCAATCCCTCGTGATGATCCTGTCGAGATCGTCGAGTTTTGCTGGCAACATGACGATCACCATAGCATGGTTAAGTTTGCACGCCGCCGTTCACCTCATACTTCATGCCCTCGCAATTGATGGGCGACTGGAACCGTGTACGGCGCATGACAAAGTGTGGCACAGGTCGACACCTCGCCCTCTCTCTTCTTTCGGTGTCTGGTGTTCGTGTTGTTTTCGTGCTTCACCGAGGCTTCGGTAGGGTGGATACCCGCATGATCACTGACAGGTTACACCAGTAACGCGACGAATGGCCTCAAACGACATCGTGGGTGCAGGTTGCAGTCATCATGGGCATGTCGAGGCCCGTAAAGAATGCTAAGTCCAAAACCATGAAAAGAATTAAAGATCTGCAAATGCAGATGTTTGCCTCTCCCATGAGCGTAAAACGTGGGATCTTGACCGTGGCACTGGATACATCTAAATGCTAAGCTTGACTGAAAACCCATTGCGTTATCGGCACTACCTTTTTTCCTATAGTTAGCCTGAAAGCTCATTGTATTTCGTGCTCTTAGTCGTGTATTTTTGTCAGCGGAAACCGCATGATATCGACACCGATTCCTCCTGCCTCGCGCGTGTTTCATTTGCATATTCGATCGCGACGTTATTTTGCCTACAACCGCGAATGACACGAAGAATCGCGTGTGATGTAGACACCGACTGCCCCTCGAGATTCTGTGAGTGAGTGGTTGTTTAGCCGACCACGATGTGTTCGTGAGTACGGACCGATTAGGCGTTTTCCGATCGATATAGGGACGTTGACGGAAATATTAGTCATCGTGTATATGAAGCAGGGGGTAGAGCTCCTCAACACTCCTAAGGTAGGCAAGATCAAGAAAACATACCTTTGGTACACATCCAGGCAACTCCCTTGTTGTTCGGGCTACAAATTTATTTGTTCTCGATTTTGTCCAACGGCGAGGATGAAAGCTCCTTACGTTACGAGCAATAAGAATACGCCAAAGGCCACGCGTCCCTCGTAGCATTCGTTAGGCATTCGTTCGTCGTGGAGGGTTTTAAACCCCATGACAACACCAACCGGGAGATTTACCCCTGGTGTGTTGCACCCTCGCGCATCCAGACAAAAACAACGGGTCACCTCTTCTACCCTACCGTGCGATGATTCTGCCACACATCCGAAATTGTTTTAGTCAAAATTACGATATATTTCAAGAAGCAGGCACCTTGACGACGTTCGTTTGCTCCCAGCCGCCTTCATAAGAAAGTGGGGAGGGCAGTGTAACTTGATGAAGCAGTATCATGTACGCACAAAATGGATCGTGTATCATAATGCTTCTTAATGCGTACATACAATGAACCCGTAGTACGCGCGATCGGAGTATCACACACAGCTTGCAAGGATGAGTTTTGACAAAATATTCGATCTCACAGCTGGAGTGTATTTAAATTTTATATTATTTCTTGAACATGGTGTTTTTTTGTTTCTGTCTAGATCCTCCTGGAACTCCTTGCAAAACATACTTAAGCGCCATGCACTTTCGCTTGTGTACAAGTTTATATCCATGTTCGCGCGTTGCTCTGCAGCTTTGCGTCTCTCCGTTTCATGCCAATTCCGCATTAACGGCTCTTTCCTCTACTATTCGAACCATCTGCCAGCCTTCTGAGCAGCCTTTCGCTATTCCAAAGGCCGACATTTCCTCCTTCAAATGAGCCAGCCAGTCCTTCTCTTGCCCCCTTGAGGAGCTCTTACCCCCAACAAACTCCCCAAACATCACTCTCTGTGGCAGACGCTCCTCCCAAATACGTGCCACGAATCCCGCAAACACATTCCTCTGTTTGCGCACTATCGCCGCAAAGCTCTCGGAATCTGTCTCGGCAAGCGTGTCGGCGCACGATAGGGTGTGGTCGTCGCACTTCTGTTTTCACCATCCAAGGCATCGCAGGAGCATGGGGCGGTGAACCCGTCGTAGCCGGTAAGAGTCAGAATTCTTCAGGCTCCACGTCACGCAACCGTACAGCAGTGTCTCGACCACCTCAGGTTTCAGCAACCGCACCTTCAACCGTAAACGCACACCCGGGCGATCATAGGTATCCATCTTGTACCGCTCGAAGCACGCCCAGGCCCTCTGAAGACGCCGCGTTATTTCAATGCTAAGGTCTCTGTCTGCGGTAATAGCCTCGCCCAAGTATACAAACTGGATTGTTTGTTCGTATACCTGGCCGGCTGCATTGATCGTGAAGGACACCTTCCCCCCGCTTTTGGTTTCCAGGCACATTATCTCTGCTTTTGCCTCGGATACTGTAAGCCCAAACGACGAGCATGCGGTCACGATCGCCGTCGTCATGCTCTCCAGCCCTTCTGATGATCACGATACGATGCCCGCATCGTCCGCGTACAGCATACTCCACAATCTCTGCACCCCCTCCCCCTCCTTCCACCTCCGTCCGTTTACTTTGCCTGCGCGTGAAGTGCCCTTCTTCTCGCCTTCCTCATTGTGCTGGAGCTGCACCATGTTGTTCGTGATGGCTGCATCAGCGAGGAAGCGTTTGCACCATGTTGTTCGTGATGGCTGCATCAGCGAGGAAGCGTTTCTCGGCCACACGCAGTACCGCCGTGAAAAACATGTTGAACAGCAGTGGCGCGAGCACGCTTCCTTGCCTGAGACCTTGCCCCACGTCGAATTCATCCGAGCAATCTCCATCATCCAGCTGCACGCATGCTTGCATACTGTCTTGATATTGGCGGATGACGGCGAGCATTCTCGGTGGCACGCCAAAACCAGCAAGGACATCCCACAAAAGGCTTCGGTCGACGGAGTCGTATGCTTTGGTGAGGTAGATGAAGCACATGTACAAGGGGGTGTCCTTCTTCCGCGCCAGTTCCTGCAGTCGTCGTACTACGAATATCATGTCAACTGTCGGGCGTTGGGGTCTGAACCCACACTGTTACTCCGGCAGAATGCTCTCGCGTTCGCAATAGTCACTCAGGCGACCCGTGATGACTTTGAGGAGTACTTTGCCGGCGTGAGCCACGTGGGAGATGCCACAATAATTGCCACACTCAATTTGATCTTTCTTCTTGTGAAGCACCTTAATCGTTGCATCTTTCCATTGTTGCGGTACGCCACCCCCTCTCCCCACAGCGACGATGATATTGCGGAAGTTTCCGAGGGTGTTTAATTCTCCTTTGTCGGCCAAAACCTTCACGAGTTCGGCCGGGAGAGCATCGGGTCCTACCGCCTTTCGGTTCGCCAGCGGCCGGATCACCTCCTCTATTTCGTACCTAGACGGGACATCGTCCAGTGGTCTCGAAGTATATTATACCCGTATAGTGCATAATATTTACCACAACCAAAGGCTAATGCAACGGTAAAGGAGGGTGGATTACCCCCTTTTGGGCCCGTTTTTTTCAGTGGCTCTGTGTCACTCGAGCGAGTGATCCCCCCGTTCCTTGCAGCATCAGGCTTTCGTGCTTTTTAACGTTGTCTATCAAAATGCGAGGAGGGATGGCTAGCGTCGCCGCAACAAGGGAAAAGCCGAACGTGCTTTTGTCAGTGAGGTCATTTCTCATGCAGTCGGATTCCGCCAGTCGAAAATGGCGCTTTTCGACAGGACGTGTTTTCGACTAGATTCTTCTGGTCCTTCTGCTTATCGTCAATCGAGTTGCATCTATAGTTTTTGTGCTCTTCCTGGAGACGGTTGGTGTGAGGGCGTGCTGCTGTACAGCAGGCGAAATCGGTTGGCAGCTGTGTGCTTCGCGCTGTCTCCGCGAGCAACGGCCCGACAAACCTTCGTTCCAGCGAGTTGGAGGCTTTGTGCTTAGCCGAAAGCCGCCAAGCTACGTTCGTGGTGTGGCACTCGGCCGAGAAGCGCCAAAGCTACAGCAGGCGCAGCCGTTGTTGGCAGCATGGGATTGAGACCGCGCGCTGCTGCCGTCCTGATATATACACTACTGGCGATAGCAAATAAGAATGCGCCACGCTGACTTGCTGCGAGAAGCAACAGCAGGGAGAGCCAAGCCAGCGTCAGCGCCTCGTATATTACGGCAGTGTGGTACCTGGTATGGGTGTGTGGCCGTGTGGCCGTGTGTGTGTTTGGTGGTGGGATGGGCGATGCGATGGGCTTAAAAAACACGTGTAAAACTTGATCGACTGAGTTCGACTGGAGGATGCAGTCGAAAAAGTCGAGTTTTTCGACTGGATCCGTCAGTCGGAATTCTCAGTCGAAAAACGTGGAGTCGAACAAGCCCTTTTCGACTGCGTAATAAAGCCCGATTTGGGCTTCAGCCGGAAAAGGCCGTTTTCGACTGACAAATCCGACTGCATAAGAAGTGGTCTGAGGTAGAGTGTCCCCCTCGCCCGAGTATGATATGGTATTATATGATACCTCAGACCCGGTAGTGAAAATTGAGGGTATCTTCCTACTTCAGCATTGATCGAAATACACGCCTGATTGAGCAAGACGTTTTGACTTGCAATGACAAAAATCAACCAATTGTGTCGACCTCTTCTGTAAATTTTTATTAAAACCTCACGTGCCCGTCAAAAAGTGATAACTACACACGAACCCTCGTGCGCTCGATCGACATGATTTTCCAGCCTATTAGAACTCCTCGCGTGCTCAATGTGCCCCGAGAGTTTCCAACTCCAAGTTGACGGAACCCCTGAAAAGTGAAAAACGCCAAAAACAGTTAGATATGTTATTATTGTGTTCGGCACCGTGACCATATCATGGACAAAATTCTGGGTAGCGCGTGGAACGTAACCCCAAGGGTGTGACATCAGTTAGATAGAGTCTACTACACGTTGTGTTCCCGATCAATGCTCTGGTTTAGCGCGGTGGTCTCCGAAACCTCGTGATGCCTTAAATCGGCCCGCGATGGATGTGTTCCCCAATTCGAAACAAAAATAGGTTGTTGAATGATTATGTGGTCTAGGCTAGTTTTCAACGTCAAATCGCAGTTTACTTTGTCGGTAGCTTGGTTCTACTGTCTGTCAGGAGATGCAATGTCAACAATAGTTTAAACACCGTCCCTGAAAGAGCAATCATACGAACCTGGGTTTACGCTCGTGCATGCTACAACCAAACTTCTCGGAAAGGGTCGACCATTGGATATGTTGTCTGCTGCCTTGCTGCGCGATATATCGTTTCCCCGATTGATCGGCCATCTTTGAAAAATTTCAAAGCCCCCTCGCAAGAACGAACTTACCTCTTCACGTAGTAATCCAATCTGCACCAAGGCTACGTACGGTTGGGGTGTCGGTATATTTCGGTTACCATGGTTTGTCAATGGTCCAGCGTCGCTTGTCCGAATAATCCCCCTCGTTCCTGTTGCGGTCCTAATTGTCGGTGTGCTGATACAAATTATCGATGGGAATACGCAATGGAATGGTTACCTACGCTTCCCCAAGGAAATCGCCTAGCCCAGTTGTGTCAGTTGTGTACAGTGTCACTCTTCGGAGTAGCGTTAACTGGCACTAGATCAGAGGTGGAAGGGGGACAATCACCGCTACCGTGGCTCCGGTCCCTTTCCGAATTACAACCCGCCGAATGAATACAAGACGCCCCTGTTCGAGGCAAACGAACCACCCCAAAACATTGTATGGCCACCATGTTCAGATTTGAGCCCCCCTCTCCTTGAACACTTGATGACATGAAACACACTCTGGTGAGAAATATACGTGTCTATGGCACTCCTCCTTTTCGGAAAAGGACGTGATATGCTTGTGTTAGAGGGTGAGGCGAGGCGGGGATTGTTAGGGCGATATAATAAAACTTACGGATATGTGCAGGGCCCTGTTACAACTTCAAACAAACGATCGCCATGGCAGGGTTTGTAACTCTTTGTATTGTGGTCTATGTTGTTTTGTGTTTCCATGGAGCCATCTTGCGGGAGTGGTGTGGCAGATTGCAAGACATTTCTGAGCTCGTACGACGAGGAGTTCATAATCTAACCCCAATCAAGACTTGGAAGGCACCAGTCGGCACCACCCTACCAAACCTTATGTGCCTTAGTGTCCTCAAGATGTACCCATGAAGTTATCAGACTAACACCGGTAGTTCCTAATACGAGGAGCTTAATCGCACAGGAACATTAATAGTTAATCCAAAACATGCAATAATCTTATGACTCAATGAATATGTGCCTAGTGCTTGAGAGCACATTACACCCCAGCTGGACCACCGGTAGAGGCGACGTTTGTGTGAATACGAGACTCTTCTTGTCGTACTTAACGGTATAAAAAAACCGCGAAGAAGCCAGCATACCTGGTAAATCAACTTATTAGGTGATATAGGCAGTCATCCATCGGTATCGGTTACGGTTCTTGGAATAAAAACAAATGTACCTATTGGATTTCCCCCTTCAACGGAGGAGCTAGCGGTGAGTCATTAACCAAGTAATTTCACAGAAGTATGTATGTCTTTAGGAGTAGGGCATGGAAGCTTGGCCGGATTGGACAAACGAATGCTATCGAAGTTGTTTCCTGGGTGAGATATTCAGCTAGCTCCTCACGTTTGGAACCCAGGAGCGATAAGATCCTCTGCATCTCTACCGTGGGATGATTCGACATCCCTCGTGCCGTTGCTTACTGCCGTGTCACTGTTATCTCGAACCGTCAGAAATATCTGGCATCTACCGTCTTTGTCCCGCTCGTTGCGTCCATTGGACCTACCGCTCTGGTCGAGCATGAGCAGGCTCTCCTGTTGACGTAGGACTAGGGTTAGGGCTCTGGTACCCCGACGCAGTCATCAACCGCGAGAGTGTACACGTTATATATGCCCTGCTTACACCGCAACGCGCAAGTCACCGCGTCATTATTGGCTGGGAAGCAACGATTCATCAAGCAGAATGATATGTCACGTAGACCTAGGATTAAAAAACATAAGTTTTGTTCGGTGCGTTGGATGGTTTTCAACTCAGTCAAAAGGAACCGTAACACCTTGACACTTTGCCACAGTATAATGTCCGATATCGAGGACGACTCGGGTTGCAGAAATTACAGGAAAGTCGACCTCAGCGATACTTAGCGGACTTCGGTGGGAGGGTAGCAAACATGCCATTACATGTTCTTAGTGAAATGTCTTCGCGACTATTCGGCCGGATTAATCCAGAGCAAAGTATAAAGCTCTTTTAAAAAAAGAACTTTTAAAAAATCCCTCAACCGTGGGAAAGGGGGGTCCAGTAGCACTCATACAATGGGTTTAACGAATACGTTTGACATATGTTTTGTATTTCACACCAGAGCTGCTTCTGGCATAGAGGCCAATGAAGGAAGGAGGGATGTTAACGGTTTCCGTTGTGGTTAGGTCGAGATAATGAGACCATGAGGTATCGGCCTGATCATGATGGCATCGTCTGCCAAAGACAGCGTGGGCGCTATGTTACATTTTACGGAATATTTTTATGTTCCAATATTGTCCGTAGTTTCGAAACCAACGCATGCCCGGATGACATACGGCATTAGCCCCCTTTGCGACCTGCGTACCTATCGTCCGGACGGTGGAGAAGCAAACACTCCCTTGCACCCAGGCGAAAATTGACAATACGAAGCACCCTTTCCCCAACGCCCACTAGGATCTCCCACTTCCCGTTTTAGGCCACACATGTATTCCGGGCAAGAACTGATAAGCACCGTGTTTGCGTAAATGCCTAGAAAACATCAAGCCCGGTACGTGGTCGAGACCCTTGCAAGGTGTACCTATTCTTGATAGCCGGCAATACAGTCTCGCCATCATCGCACGCCCGTGCATAATAAACGTTTGAAGCGGTACCAAACTATAAAAATAGATAGACGAGTGAAATCGCCGAGAGACTTGCACGTGAAAAACGCTCAACGACCAAGGTCATAAGAGGTTAAAGGCACCGTGCGGCTAACGAAGATCCCACCACGTTACGATTGCACCAATTCCAATTGTTAACGTTTTAACTACGTGACGAAAATCTCTTTGCGGGGTCCAATGCACGCAAACGAAATCACAGTCGTTGGCACACTTGCTCTGTCGAATCCACGTTCGGCTCAACCAAGACAATTTCCTACTCTGCAGCACATGGGTATTCATCTACCCGTCACAAGTGCCGTCTCCCCAAAATCCCTGCATAAACCTAAGTACACCAAACTATGGCGTTATAGTGGACGACGCCAGCTTGAATCCAAGAGCATGTTGAAGTCGGTTAATCGATCCGCGTTGAAGATTGTTCAGCGTGGGTACATTTCTGGCTTAAGTGGACAGAGTCTCACGATAATGTAACAGGTGGGGTTTCCAAAATATTCCCGTGCCGTGCGTCCTTTACACACTTACATCAAGTACACGCAATGTAAATTTTGTCATATAACGTATCAACTTGTTGTCTTGCAGCAGGTGTTTCCGCCGAACTTGCTGCTGCACGTTCTCGTTCCAGCTCTAACCATTTGGGAGTTAGCCTAAGGTCCAAGGGAAATATCCCCGCAAGCAGCATCGTCGAATGGCAGCATATTTGCATTCGTGTCTGGTACCAGGTACATATTAAGTAGAATGTTCAAGCACTCAAACCAGGTCTGGAGGCTTCCCGCAAAATGGGCGGAGGTGTTTATAGCTGAAGTATATGGCGTCGGCTTCCAACTCCATCCTTTCAAATTGCTGCACCAAAGCCTTGTTCACGGTCTTGTTTCCTAGCAAGATTTACTTGGTAAGGCCTATCATTCGTGCCTAAAGAACAGAGCACAACGAGCGTAAATGGCCCTGGGGTGACCGCAACACAAACAAGACATAATGCATATGCACGACCGTATAATGTGAGCACAGGCGTTAATAACACTTGTTCACCGGATACATGTGAAAATGCCTTATTTCTTGCTGGGAACGGCGAATTCATTTCCCACGGGGCCGGACACGCGGTGGTCTTCCACAGTCCCACGGAATGCCTTTTATCCTTTCATCACCTGACGGCCGTGATCGTCCACAACAGGGCGGGCGGTCTCACCCTGATATTTTTGCGGACAACGATTCGCTTTCGACAAAGAGGCCGTGCAGTCACACTTTCGTCCGACAGGGTTCCATATCCGGCAGGACACGTCCATCCCAGTGAAGCTCCCAGTTTTCTTGTTAGATTGTGCCGACGCTGAGGCGAACTGTGATAAACGAAGTCTCAACCTTAACAACGGCATAGACAGGCTGGACATCGGCGAGGTCGTGCTGGGCGATGAATTGTATGCACCAGTCTAGATCAGCCACGCGATCGACGCTTAATATCCAGTCTTCGAAACTTTCTTCGGCAGCTGACTGGCGCCTTCCTTGGAGCTTTTAGTCGTACATCAGGCCCATATCCTGTCTCCCTCGAACTGCCTGCACTCCACAGGTAGGTTACATGCTGACACAGTGGTGCCTTCCGCGACGTATTCGTATAGGGAGGACCAAGGGGTCCATCTTCCTCTTTCCCGTCGACAGCAGCACGCAGCCCGCTGTTTGCAAGGCAGGGCGAAGTTCCGCTATGGCAGGATCACACAAAATCTTAGCAGCGTCGACACCATTTTGCGTTTATGCATTGAAATGTAATATAATGTATCCGCGTTCTGGAAACAAACCCATGTTTAGATAAGGTTCGGCATGAGCCTCGGTAACTACGACCAATTCTGACGCGCATACCACCCACGCTGACGAGAAAGGGGGAAGGGCCCCGCATATCCAGGCAGACCATGACCCTACCCAACCCCCTCACCCTAACGCGCTCTCCGCCCCCCGTGATCTACTCTGTCGCCGTCTCCACAGCGGACATATATATAAATAGATATAAACGTAACGTGTGTTTGGGGGTACCAACGCGTGGAACCCTTGAAAGCACAATACAGTATCTAACCGAGGTGAGAGTGGAAGACCGGCACCACCGGGGTAACGGGACGCCAACATCGCTAACTGCGACGTACGCATTCGGTAATAGCGCGGGCGACGGACCCTCGTTAGCGATTACGCAGGCATATTGCTAAACGACGCTTGGCTTGATGCGAAAATGCGTGTAGGGGCACCAACAATGCTCGAACTTGTTACCCATCCTTGCCCGTGATCCATTGATATCTTAAACTGCCTTGAACCGTATAACGGGCACAACGCACACGAAGCCTATACCAATTATCTGCAACACGTATGGCAAGCACGGGTTGTTTGTATTGCATTTGACAGACGGTGGGGATTGATCTCCTACCATCCGCGTCTAATCATGACATCATGCAGCCAACATGTTTACGCATGCGTCGACACAAGAATTACAAAAACCCGGTATACGGTGTTGTTGGGCAAGAGGCCCACTCGTTCAGCAATTTTCTACAACACAAACTGGCATGCGGGAGCCAAAACGGGCTTGTATCGTGACATGGTCAAATCGCACTCCCCCCATACACTTTATGGTTCACACCCGGTACACTGTGCAGTATTTATCATGCAAAATGAATGTTTTAGGCGATTTCAAGGTGCAGCTTCCGAACATGTTGCTTCACGTCGGCTATGTAGCCCCTCTTGAATTGAACATGCACACGATTTCGCCCGGAGGTCGGCTGGCGGGATCTCTCCAGTGGTTTCTATTGCATGAAGCTGTATCATTGTCCTCTGTGAAACCCAGAGATGGGTTCTATACGGATTCTTCGCGTGGGTATGCACAGCTTTGCCACTTGCTGTAAGATTTAACGACACGCTCATCGATCGGTTGCCGCGGAGCATCGTTTCCTTCCCGACTCTCCGTCTACCTTTTAATGCAACTGTTCCCTGTGCGCCTGTCATGTGTAGGCTTTTCGCCAACGCCTACAGAACGGCGTAAAATAGTTGTTAGAACCTCACGTGGCACCGAAGGTCTACCTTCCGCAAGGTTGCCGACCGACCGCGTGGATGGGCGTGGGAAGTATCGTCACGTCGACTGTGTCCATATGCAGTCGCTTTATTGTGATTTTAGAAGATCGAAGTCGGCGCCCAGGGGGACGGACACGCGGTAGTCTTCAACGGTCCCATGGAAGGCCTCGAAACCTTCTATTATCGGCAGGCCACCCTGTCAAAAACCGGGCGGGAAGTCTCACCCAGTATACTGGAAAGCGATTCGCTTTCAACGGACAAACCGTTCAGCCCCACGTCCATCTGCAAGAACTCCAAGTCGGGAAGGGCCCACCCGTCCCAGTCTAATTCACCATTCTGTTGGTAGTTTATGCCGACGCTTAGGCGCACGGTTACAGAAGACGTCGTGATATTAAAAACAGCATGGTTAGACTGGACATCCGCTAGCTTGTGATGTGTGATGCACAGCGCGCACCAATCGGGCGCGGCGATCTGACCAAAACTTAATATTCAGTCTTCCAAGCTTTCCTCGCCTGTCAACGTGCGCCTGCCCTGTAGCATTTCGTCGTACATGCGGGCCCATAGCCTGTCTCCTCCGAACTGCCGACATTCCACAGGTAGGTTGGACGCCGAGACTGCAAGGCCGTCTGCCACGTGTTCGTCTCGCAAGAACTGAAGGAGGTTATGCGCATCGCCTCCATCTACAAGAGCACCAAGTCCACAGTCGGCAAGGCATGGCGACATCCATTCCGGGCAGCCCTTGGTGTCGGTATGGTACGGGTTGGTCACCTCAAGTACCAGAGAATGACCTTTCGATATTAAACTGAGACCCGTAACCAGCTGACGGTCGGGGGATTCTTCGGGAAGAGGAGATGTGAGCCAAACGTTGATGTGGATTTTGGCGTCATCATTTGTCTCCATACAGTACCAGCTGCCGTCGACACCTGGCCAGTCAATCTCATGGCCGCGGATGCCTTGCATGTGAGGGTCGTCGCACAAGCTGGTTTCATCGGCGCACACTGCGTTGTTCGCGTGGAAGGTCGCGAAAGATTGACGACGTTGCGAACGATGTCAACGATCTCCGTTTATCCTTTGTCTGCCTTCTTTCCCTCCAGGCTCTCCGACTACGGCCTGCACTTGCTCCCTCACCTCATTTCGTCACATTGGTGTAGACTTAATCCACTACCTAAAATATCTCGGACGTAACTATGATATGCGATTGCGATTTCAATAGATTCGTGCTTATAATGACGTGTTGGGCGATGGAGCCAAAATCAATTTCTTCTTTTTTTGGACGCAGTTAACAATGATTGGCTTCGTGAATAAAATCTCGGCGTCGATTAGTGTCCGTGCAGCCAAGTCCGTTACCTGTAGGAGCAGGAGGAGCTGCAGGAGGAAGCGAACCGGGTGGGATAGTTGTAGGACCTGCCGGCGACAACACAAAACGCTGTTTGTTCCAATATTCAATGAAAATCACACAAGTTTTGGGGTGGACACATTCCAAATACGCCTTACGTCCTGTTGATCCAGCTTTGCTGACTATGACTACAGTGCAGAAGCAACGTCCGTATCGCATATGGAATGCGGTCAGCAGATGTATCGACTACTATTTAGCGATTAACTGTGTTTCCAATAATATCAGATTCGAACTCTACATGTACGATGGGAATTCAGGCCCATCTGTATGCCGCTCTGCCATTGTTGAAGCGCGCTCACCTAGGTGGCACACCGACAACATCAGGTGTTAATCACGCATAAAACTGAAAAATTCACTTCATCACACATACGTTTTCTGGTAGTGAACAGAAGCCTCTGCCAGCGACCAGGCGTACGCCGCATGATTTGGAATGACAGTAGCTGTAATCGCAGGCAATGACTACGATTTAAGACGCGTGCTACGATAGAGGCTCAACACCACCGTTTTTCTAACACTAACCCTCAATTTGGGAGCTTTGGACCCCTCCCAAAACCTGATTCGGAGGCAAACATGAAACTGCTGACCGGAAGAAAAATCCCATGGCCTCGGAACACGACGAGAATCGTGCTGAAACTTGACCTACTTTTGACGAGGTTTAGTCAAGAAGCCCCGTCATTCAGAATCAGTTTCAAACGTTAACATGCTACACCTATCGTTACACGCGTCTTAATCGCTCCATATGAGGGCACGGCATGACTGCTTTACATTATACTATCACGAGCATGAAGTAGGCTTAATACACGTTAGATCGTGTCCGTTCGGCCGTCTCGCATGCATTCTATGCGAAACACGCGAACAGGGGAAGAGGAGTTTGGATCAATTTACACTAAGAAGCACGATCGATACGTCGCGAAAAGGATTGTGTGCACAACAGCTTGTGTACGGTTTTTCGACATGGTGCTTCTTTGCTAGATAGCTTCGCACATGGACCACTCTCCACGAAAGTAGGAGTAGGTGTAGGCTCAGGCGTAGGTAAAACCCAAATAGAAGGAGTTGGCGTAAGAAGGCCAAACCCCGAATAATTCGGCGTAGGTAAAACCCATATCGAAGGAGTTGGCGTAGGAAGGCCAAACCCAGAAGGAGTCGGCGTACGAAAATCAAACATAAACGGAGGAGGCGTAGGCTGGGGTGTATCTGATGGCAAAAGAGAATATCAAGTTGATTAGAGGAACGCTGTCAGGATTGCAAGCGCCTTGTCCCTGGAAGCACAGATTTAGTAGGTATCCTGATACTACGTTTCTCTCATCAGGTACACACAGGGTCGATACGTTTTCATTAAGTGAGCACCGATTGCTTCAAAATGTGCGAGAACCATAGGCTACTATTTGTTCTAAAAAGAGGGCCGGAGTCCCATGATCCAATCATACAACGAATTGTGTTGGAAACCAAGATTTTTTTTTCTGTGGGAGGAGGATCCACGTCATCCGATGCCTGCTTTGGCTGAAATGTTTTTTTTTTTTTTTATACTACTGCCTCTATTGTCGTGTCTAGGTTTCTGAACGACCGTATTGTAGGGAACGACATAGTTAAAGCTGCGGTGGTTGACGCACGATACGATTGAGGTGGACTGATTCTACGATGCCCCCCGAAAAAACCAGCGATATTTTTTTCACAAACGTTTCAAAGTTGCTCGACACGAGGAAAGATGCTATTCACAAGACGTCTCCAAATACTTTTTTCTGCGCAAAGATCTATCAAACGGTGATGTCGGGGTTTCAAGGCACACCGTATTTCAGCAGATGCGGCCGGGATATGGTTTCAAAACCGGCGATTTCGTTAAAGAAAACTTTATATGACTACCATAGAACGACTCGGTGAATAATTGTTTCTGGTAGACCCATTGCTTGATGTGTTCTGCGCTCGACCCAAACATTAAATTTGAAGCATAAACCAAATGTGAACTTGCAGAACAGACTCACTCATGGCCCATGTACAAACAATTTCGCAATATTTTCCTATACGTTACATATTTCGGCGATTTAGGGAGAAAGAACTGCGTCATTCAGGACACGATTCACCCAAGCACTTTTTACCACTGAAGTGGAAGCCGTCGGGTATGACGATCGACGGCAAGCAGTTGCCGGTTGTTCGCAAGGTTTTGGCCGTTGTTGATCTTGCCCATTACCGCAAAAAAACGTGAAGCTACGCGAACGTTGACGGCAAAATCTTGACCTATCGCTAGAAACATGGCGATGTAAGTAAAGCCTTATCACTGTTGACTGACTATTTGATAGCCCCTATCCCAAAAGCAGCGACGTTCGTTAGGTTTCGTTGCTGCTCGACACGAGAGAGGATGCTCTATGCAAAAAATACCATCACACTCGTATTTGCTTGTTTGCAACGGACTATTGAAAGATGGCGTCGGGGTATCACGGGGCACCGTATTTCAAAACATACGGCCGGGGGCTGTTTCGATAACCGGCTATTTCGTCAGGGAAACGTTGGGGGGTCTATCGTAAAATGACCATTGATTGTAGTTTTTCTCTAAGCAAGTTTTTGGGTTGGGAGAAAAGATCCTGACATTTCGAAGGAGCCTGAGCAAAAGGGATGCACCTTTACCATGAGTCATGCACGCGTTTATATCGATTGCGGGATGGGTTTTCTTGTATTATACTGATCCGTCGCATAAAATAGTCCAGCACCAACCTGGGTAGTCCCTCGTGTCCGTCTAACACCAATGCACCGAGGAGGAACAACATAACTGAATCACCGTGAGACTCGCGGGATTGCTAACTACACCGCAAGTGAAAGCGTATAACAAACGATAGGTCAAGCAGTCCGGCACGGTTATCACTCTCACTGCACACTTATAATAACGATTGATGGGTATGAGTATATTTCAATGGCAAAACTGAGGCCCCCAATCGCAAGCAACGCGGAAATCATGGCATCTTCATAGCTCGATTAGGAGCAGGGTGTAAAACGGTCAAGGAGTATATCGTGGGAGATATCACACAGGCAGCGACGAAAACGGTGGGGAGGGTAGCGAAAACGGTGGGGAGGGTAGCGGGGGAGAGCCAGCGTATTGTCATTGATATAATAGCAGCAATACTTGCATTCATGTGCTATATACCCAGCAGAGTAAACATCTCAGACGTTGTACGAGCATGGTTTCATTGATTATGAGCAAAACTTGAACGCGTTCCGGTTGTAACTTGCTTTCTGCGTGTCCTGTTAATGTATATGCAATGTAATCACTAGTCGATTCCAACTGTCGGCCAAGCATACGGGAGCAGTCACACTGGGCCTTCGTACAAAAATAGCTGTTCGAAAAATTCGATAAAAGCGAGAATGACTTCACGCTGATGTAGCGTTAGGTAAATCCATTAACGCAGTTGTTGGCGAGCTAACTCGTAATTAACGCATGTAACTCGTAAACACCGTATGTGAGCACCGCAAGGAATACGTCCACCGGGGCTGAAGGAAGCTTTGCACAAACGAATTCGAAGTATAGTAGGTGTAGGTTATGATGAATACCATTAAAGTTCGACTGCATTTGCCCGCACCTGTTTCCATGGACGGTGTGCAAGACGGTGAACCCGAGGTGGCAAACCTGTGGTACAGCTGCATTGATTTTTCGTCTATATTATGTGCTGTTTGATTCACTGACGATTCAGGCAGCATCAGCCAGGACACGTGTCTTTCCATCGGAAGCAATCACCCCTTCTCCCCGCCGTGTGGTTGTATGCGTGTCTGCGTTTATCGTTTTTGTTAACATAGCGCAAACCGCCCACGTGGGCGCTACCGAACATTAGGCCGACAGGAGTGGGATACTCACTTAGCGCACAGCCATAGCATGAAAATTGTTTGACCCGCGCGTCCCTAGATCGCCGGGATGATCCACGTCGGCTCTTCATCGACCAGGAAGATATCGTGTGAAACCTGAGCCAATCGCCTTAAGAAATCCGGCGAGTTGTCTGATGGGCGAGCTGCATCCTACTAATAGCCACGTTTGAGACCTAGGTAGAGGCGGACATTACGCCAACCCCAACCCTGGTCTGTGCCAAGCCAGGACGACAACACCACGACTTGTACTCGCTCCGATCGAACAGTTTACCTTTTGTACGCTACACAAAAGAAGAGGTGCCCCACCCAGCCGCCATGGGGTTTGCATTTCAACGGCTTTATTCCAGGGGAACTGTGTGCCGTTGACACGATGCATGGGGTCGACTTTGACCCTAGAACTGTTCTGGAATCGACAATTACTTTTTTACAAACATACGTGGTTCGATGAAGGAACCTGTAAAGGACCTGAACAAATTAAAACAGACGAACGTACAGATTGATGGCTCGTGCTACAGCAGAGGTGCATCTCGTATAATTTTTTAGGCTTTCCAATCATGTTTGCTGAGACATGCCCTTTTTAACCCCAACCTGTGTTTTGGAGAAATACAAAAACCACTCTCTGGTGAAAGAAGTCCATGGCCTAGGTACAAAACAAGAATCATGCGAAAAAAAAATGTCGTATTTCCGACGATTTGGGGTTGAGGGGCGCTGTCATTCAAAATACATTTTAACCGAAAATTACTGCCTTCATCGTAGCAGCTACCTGGCATTGACTTCATAGGTACTTTTAGCCTTCACCAAGGTAAGCGACATTAAAAAAATGGAATGACCCAATGAGTTGATCTTGTGAGTGTCGAAAAGTCCACTGAATGCACGCGAAAACGTAGTGGTGCCGGCGAAACAAGCGCAAGTGCATATCTGGGTGATCCTCGTCGACGGAAAATCTGCCGACTCCAAAGCGGCCTGCGCCTCCCATGCCGGACAGTTCGTGTGGCTATTCTGTCCACTTCTCCGGTGTACCAGGGTACGAATCTCTGGTCTTATGTTGTCGGTATCGCGTTGAAATCGTTTGTCCGATGTACCAGCGAAAATTCCATAGGTGGGACACTGAATATGACGAGGATGTTCAACTTGACTAGGCGTTTATACAGGTTTCGTAATACGAAACGCCAACATCAAATCCCGCACGATGGGATGACAACGAATAACACAATTAATTGTGCAACATACCATTCGGGCTGGACATTGCTTGACGGCATTTAGGTTTCGCAGCTACCCGTCAGTAGATCAAAACGAATATCCAAGAAGTCACCGCCCCTGAAGCTTGGTGACATGAACAACTATATGGCCTGCATCTCACCCTCGAAAAGTCTACCCCTGAAATATGATAAAAGTTGTAACACACTCCAGCTGTGAGATCGAATATTTGTCGAAACTCATCTTTGCAAGCTGTGTGTGATACTCCGATCGCGCGTATTTCGGGTTGTGTGTGTCTTCATTAAGGATATACGTCGACGACTCCCTTTGCAACTACAGTGTAGCTATCAGGGTCAACAGGGTGATGTTGGGAAACCTGTGCGCGGAAACTATAAAACTTCTTTCTGAGGGGGACAAAATCTGACAGCTGTGGAAGGAAATGCATCAGTTTAAAGAGTAAATTCTGTAAGTCGAGTATCCGGTGAGGGGAGGGCGGAGTTTTGAAGTACGTGGGGGCCTGATTTTGATCAAAAGGAGGGCGGGGGGGGGCAGGGGGGGCAGGGGACGGGTGGGGCAATTCAATTTGTGCGTGGAAACATCAAATCCTTCCTGTGGGTGAGGAGGGGGGAAATGTGCCGGGGGGGCCGGGGGGCGGGGGGGGAGGGCTTTAGGTCGCATAGATGTAGGGGTTTGCTACACGCGTGGTGCTAGGTCTAGGCGATGGTGCGGGTGGTGGGGAATGAGGCGGCGATGGGGGCGGGGGTGGGTGGGAATTGCAGCAGCGCCATGGACGGCTCTTAAAAGATAACGAGGCGATAATATATGATAAAAGTTGTAACACACTCTAGCTGTGAGATCGAATGCTTTGTCGAAACTCATCTTCGCAAGCTGTAAGCGATACTCTGATCGCGCGTATTACGGGTTGTATGTCCTCATCAAGGATATAGGTCGGCGACTCCCCTTGCAACTACAGTGTAGCTATCAGGGTCAACAGGGGGGTGTTAGTCAGTTTGTGCGCGGAAACTATAAAAACCGTTTCTGAGGGGGACAAAATCTGACAGCTGTGGAGGGAAATGCATCAGTTTAAAGAGTAAATTCTGTAAGTCGAGTATCCGGTGAGGGGAGGGCGGAGTTTGTTCGGACGTGGGGGCCTGAATTTGATCAAAAGGAGGGCGGGAGGGGGGAAGGGGCGGAGGGGATGGTAGGGGCGGGTCAATTTGTGCGTGGAAACATCAAATCCTTCCTGTGGGTGAGGGGGGGGGAAATGTGCCGGGGGGGCCGGGGGGCGGGGGGGGAGGGCTTTAGGTCGCATAGATGTAGGGGTTTGCTACACGTGTGGTGCTAGGTCTAGGCGATGGTGCGGTGGTGGGAATTGAGGCGGCGATGGGGGCGGGGGTGGGTGGGAATTGCACTAGCGCCATGGACGGCTCTTAAAAGATAACGAGGCGATAATATATGATAAAAGTTGTAACACACTCTAGCTGTGGGATCGAATCCTTTGTCGAAACTCATCTTCGCAAGCTGTGTGCGATACTCTGATCGCGCGTATTACGGGTTGTATGTCCTCATCAAGGATATAGGTCGGCGACTCCCCTTGCAACTACAGTGTAGCTATCAGGGTCAACAGGGGGGTGTTAGTCAGTTTGTGCGCGGAAACTATAAAAACCGGGACAAAATCTGACAGCTGTGGAAGGAAATGCGTCAGGTTAAAGAGTAAATTCTGTAAGTCGAGTATCCGGTGAGGAGAGGGCGGAGTTTGTTCGGACGTGGGGGCCTGATTTTGATCAAAAGGAGGGCGGGAGGGGGGCAGGGGGGGCAGGGGACGGGTGGGGCGGGTCAATTTGTTCGTGGAAACATCAAATCCTTCCTGTGGGTGAGGGGGGGGAAATGTGCCGGGGGGGCCGGGGGGCGGGGGGGGAGGGCTTTAGGTCGCATAGATGTAGGGGTTTGCTACACGCGTGGTGCCAGGTCTAGGCGATGGTGCGGGTGGTGGGGAATGAGGCGGCAATGGAGGCGGGGGTGGGTGGGAATTGCAGCAGCGCCATGGACGGCTCTTAAAAGATAACGAGGCAATAATGTATGATAAAAGTTGTAACACACTCTAGCTGTGAGATCGAATCCTTTGTCGAAACTCATCTTTGCAAGCTGTGTGCGATACTCTGATGGCGCGTATTACGGGTTGTGTGTCCTCATCAAGGATATAATTCAGCGACTCCCCTTGCAACTACAGTGTAGCTATCAGGGTAAACAGGGTGATGTTGGTCAGTCTGTGCGCGGAAACTATAAAAACCGTTTCTGAGGGGGACAAAATCTGACAGCTGTGGAAGGAAATGCATCAGTTTAAAGAGTAAATTCTGTAAGTCGAGTATCCGGTGAGGGGAGGGCGGAGTTTGTTCGGACGTGGGGGCCTGAATTTGATCAAAAGGAGGGTGGGAGGGGGGAAGGGGCGGAGGGGATGGTAGGGGCGGGTCAATTTGTGCGTGGAAACATCAAATCCTTCCTGTGGGTCAGGGGGGGGGAAATGTGTCGGGGGGGGCGGGGGGCGGGGGGGGAGGGCTTTCGGTGGCATAGATGTGGGGGTTTGCTATTCGCGTGGTGCTAGGTCTAGGCGATGGTGCGGGTGGTGGGGAAGGAGGGGGCGGGTTGGTGGGAATTGCAGCAGCGCCATGGACGTCTCTTAAACGATAACGAGGCGATATCCAGCGCGTGGAAGTGTTTTTTCCTCTGGCGGACTTCGATAGTAGGTGGGGCGCTTAAGCAAAAGGAAGCGAGGAAAAAAATTAATATACAATATTGAGGGGGGGGGGGGGTTCAAGAGGTTTAGATCACACAAAATAATAGAATCAAGGATTTGGTCGACGTTGATGTTCGCAACATTGTGTGTGATCCTCCGATCGCGCGTAGTTATCATATATGTAGGGGCCTACTATACGCGCGGTGTTGGGTCTAGGCGATCGTGCGGGGTGTGGGGAAGGAGGTGATATTAAATCACCGCGTATTACTGCACCTGGAACGCTTATGTGTGGCCTGTATCTCAGATTTGCAAGGTTAGCCATACACTAGGATATGCTACCAAGGGGGGATCCGTTTTAGTCACTGCATCAACTATCGGTTGATATTACTGCACCTGGGCAAAAACCGTGGGTGCACTGACCGCCTACTGAGTAGTCGCATGCGTCCGCGGTATAGCACTCCTCTCGTGGCATATTGGTTCCTTTCGCCGCAAAAAAAAAGGGAAACTACGGTACGTGTACGGCGCCATGGACACGTGGGCGATCGGATATTGAGCGAAGGTTGACGGCAACCCCTTGCTGTATGAAATTCCGAACGCGAAATGCCGAAACACAAGGCGGATTCAAAATGGACAAACCGAAGCAGCTGGTGTCGGTAGGGTTTATATTGTTTCCGGACTGCAATATCGCGAGCTGTGCGGCAGGCGCATACGTCCTAGAACGTCTCCTTTGCCGTTGATTACGTCTATATGAATGGATTATAGAAATTGAAGACAGGAAGCCGACCAGAGACTACAGTCAGCGTCCATTCTGAATAATTCGGGTAAGGTGTCATAGTCTCAGAATGATTTATACTATTGAACCTGCCTTGTGTGTCGAACATGACAAGGAGGTAGGCTTCGGGCGTCTGGGAAGAGCAAAAGTTATGTGTTACCTGATATACCTTCGAAATTGTAAATTGTGTAGTATTCGAGGATTCTTGTTGGATGTTGTGCACCATCAGCTCTGACCAATGCTACAGTAGGGAATCCCTTTCGGGGCCTTTTCTTCCAGTGGCTCGGGGTCACTCGCGCGAATGACCTCCCTGTCTCTTGCGGTCATAGACGTTCGTCATGTTTCAATTTCTCGATATCAATCCCAAATGTGGCGGTTAGATACGCTGCGCGAAGCATGGCTTACAGCCTTTTCATTCGTGAGGTACAGAGTCACTCGCGCGAGAGGCTCCGACCCGTGAAAACGAGGTTAACCCCCTACCGTAGCCTTGATCCTCTGCACATCAGAATGTTGGTATACAGAAGCCAGCGCTTTACGATTCTCTTCACAGTGCTAAGCGTATCCACCGAAGCACAGAGAACAACATGGCGTGTTGCCGTCTATGAAAAAAAAATCGTATGCGCTGTGCTCAAAATTTCCTTGGACCATGTAAGGGATACACTCCTCCGCGCCGATATGGTGGGGAATGCGCCATTAGTTTGCTGGTGACCGTTCCGAGTCCGGCGTCCGATCCCAACTACAAAACAATACATTGGAATATCAGCTTGACGTTTCTATGCGGAGAACGTATTCGGTATCTGACCGTGATCTACTAGGTTTATCGGAGAATCGCGTAGCAGCGTAGCTTGGTCAGAAAGTCGGTTGGTCGGCCTGTTGGTTACGAAAACATACGTTTCACCAGCCTCTTCATTGTGGTGTCGTTTCAATCGTTCTGATGATACATCGTACGACGTGTGAGACGCGAAACACACGATAGCCCCTGTGTGCCACCTAAAAGCGTACTCTATAGCGTAAACTACATGCCGCAACCACAATGTGGGCTAACAATACACTTGACGTCTGCAATACCCACGTCCGTGTTTAACGCTCGCACAAACTTAAAAATCGACTCGCTAAATGTAGGTGGCATTCAAATGTCACGGAGGTGTACGTGTCGGCCGTACGCCCCCAACAACAGGGAATGGGAAAGTTAGTCGATTTGTTGAATTTACAACATTGTTGAGAGCACCGAAAACGGTGACATGTATCTTGTCGTGCAGGGTCACATTATTCCCGACTATTCGAACGTGTCAGATCGCATAGTTGTCCTGTAGATCGGTTATATGCAATAATAGTCGCAGTCCCTCAAGTGAACTCGTAACTACTAGGCGCCCACTCACCGACACATTTTGAAGGGTCGAGCAGCGACGCACAGCATCCGAATTGGCAATTTGTGTCCACATTGCATTCTATCGTGCGAAAAATTTGTGGTTCGAGTCATCACGATAAAAAAAGGGCAGACAGAGGAAGAAACCGGGTATTGCCTTACACGGGGAGCCCAGGAATGTGACGGATTGCTAGCTCGCCATTACAAAGATGACGTGTGAATTGTACAAGGCAAATTGGAAGGAGATACGAAAAACAGCGAGACTTCGAACACGGCACAATTTTCTTCATCCCTGTACGGCTAAAGCCTTAGTCGTTCAACGACACCAGAAAATACCGGAATTTCGTAAGTAGTAGTTAAATAAAACATTGAAGACGGGTTGACTAGAGAACGGCCTAACGAAATCTTCCTTGGCCAAAAGTAGTGAAATGTTATGTGTAGAGCGCTCTAATGGCGACTCAATATACAGTATAACGTCTGAACGTACTAATTTCCTAGGCCCTACAACAGAAGAGCCCTACACATGAGTTTTGGTAAACGTAATTGGTGTGCAAATGAAAGTAAAACGAAGGAAGATCCCATGGCCTAAGTGTACAACGAAAAAGATTGCAACAAAACAAGAACTTCGTTCGGGTGGTAAATCGTCCATCAGCCCCGTCACGCCAAGCAGAACTTAGCTCCACACAATATTAGTAGTGCTACCGCTGTATATAGCACGCGATTAAAATATAATGCGGCGGCTGTTACCATTGTACACACTGCAGGCACAAGTCTGTCGTACTATGAACGGTTGTTGTAGGTGTAGCATCTGTCGCAAGTACTAAAGAAAATATATACGACCAGCAAGGGAAGTAGGTCATGCGGAGCAAGTTTTGTGATCCGTGTGTGTTCTGAAAGAGTACGTTCATTTTGGAACATATCATCCTAGTGCATGCTAACAGCTTGAGGGGTTTCTGGGGCTTCATGGGCGTAAATTCGCGGTACTCATGATGCTTCAGAGAACATGAAAATGAGTATTTGCTGGTGCAAGCCGCAATTACGGACGCTGTGCTGAACAATCGAAACAAGGCGAAGACAGCGGCAGTCACAAACACGTGTAATGTGCGCCCGTATCAAGCGCTGTAGGCAGGTGGCCAAGAGCACTGCTGCTCATCATAATCGTCACTTTTAATGGGGTGTTGATAATGTTTATGCATACGGTATTCTTTTCCCGAACATGGCGCACCAGGACTTGTTGGTAGTGCAACGCTAAGCCAATAATAATGAATTATCTACTGCCTCTATCATGTAGGCATAAAATCTACAGAACAATTTATCTAAAACGAGGGACAAAAACGAAGTTCGATTGGTGTCACACTGAAGATACTGTAGCACAAGACTGTTGGATTAAATCGGTTATGCGAAGAATAATGTGCTCCCAGCAGCCCAGTCTCAGGGCGCGAGCTTCACTGCAACACACAGTGTGAAGAAGATGGTATATAGATGTCTTTATTAGCTGGTCCCGGATGCTGATAAGAGGGAAAGAGATGGAGTGAGGCGAGTGGGCGAAGCCATCTCGCTCCACACCAGGCAATATTCTCAACGCCCCAAATTCCCAAATACTACAGGTGCTACATTCTCATATTTCCACGTGTTCCTAGATTGGTTCCAGGAACAGTCTACAAGGACCTTCGGGACTATTCCACGTGTCCTTCCCATGCTATAATATTCCGCAATGCACCGTCGGGTAATCCGACAATACCCCGTCGGACGATCCTTCGTGACCATCGTTGTTCCTACTTTGTTCGTTGAGACAAGCTATATCGAACACCCTCCCTGGCGCTGGATCAACTAACAAGCCTCCAACAACACTGGCAACTCCCAAAAGCAATTTACGACGGAAAACTTATATCCCCAACAAAAAGTCACGGTGTTTCTCAAAACTCTCCCGAGCAATCGCCTTGGTGAGAATGTCCGCATGTTGATCCTCCGTCCTTAAGTACTTGACGCATAAATCTCCTTTTCCCACCAACTCGCGCAGGAAGTGGTACCTCACATCGATGTGCTTGCTGTTTGACGAACTCAGTGGGTTTTTGGCCAAGTCAATCGCCCCTTTGTTGTCTTCAAACACTCCAATGCTCGGCGATCCAAGACTAGGCATCAAGAAAACCAAGACTCCTCGCACGTACAGGGCCTCCTTCACCCCGTCGGCCATCGCTACGTACTCGGCCTCAGTGGTGGAGAGCGTAGCGCATTTCTGCGTCCTAGAAAACCAAGATACGAGCGTTCCTCCGCAGCAAACAGCTACACCAGATACCGAACGCCTGTCCTCGGCCTTGTGGGCGTAGTCTGCGTCTACGTACGTCTCTAGGTCGTATTCCAACTGTACATCCCCCAACTTACTCTCTTTCCTGAAAGTCAAGCCCAAGTGGGCTGTAGCGCTAAAGTACTCGAGAACCTTCCTAGCAGCCTTCACGTGTACTTCCTTAGGATCGTGCGAGAACCGCGCAATCGCTCGCACTGCGTTTGAGATGTCAGGTCTCGTCTGGTTCGCAATCCACATCAAACTCCCCACAATTTCACGGAAATTCGCGTCCACCACAGGTTCCTCATCACTCACGTACCTGAGGTCCAACGACGGTGAAGCGGGGATGGGGCTGGTCTTAGTGATACCGAAACGGTCGACAACGTTTCGGATGAACTGAGTCTGTGAAATCTCCAAGGTTCCCTTCTCACGATCCCTCCTGTACTCGCTACCCATGTACCACGTAACCTCGCCCAGATGTTTTGTAGGGAATCTCTTATTGAGATCAGCTACTACCGAATCCGTCACCCCCTTGGTCGCTGCGATCTTGATGTCGTCCACGTGGACCACCAGCATCGCCACAACCGCGTCATTCAACATTAGTCGAAACACGCACGGGTCTACCAAGCACTGCTCAAACCCACACTCTACTAGGGTTGACGACAGTAGCTTGTACCATGAGCGGCCACTCTGCTTCAGCCCGTAAAGGGCTTTGTTGAGTAGGACTACCTTACCGGACATCTCGCCACAACCGCGAGGAAGTCTCAAGAAAATCTCGGTATCCAACTCTGCCTGAATAAAGGCCTGGTCAACGTCCAAGTGTCTCAAGTCCCAATCAAGCTTGCACGCCATTGCTGCAATGAGTCTGTTAGACGTGGTCGAGGCAGTGGGGGCAAAAGTCTCGAAGTAGTCAACTCCCTCTACCTGACTATAGCCCTTAGCTACCAACCGTGCCTTAGCTCTATCAATCATGCCGTGCGCGTCGCTCTTCCACTTTAAGAGCCACTTTGACTCTACGATATTGTTACTGGCGGGAAGTTCAGAAACCTCCACAAACGTTCCAGCAGCTTCGAGTCCATCAAACTCCGATCTCATCGCGTCCATCCAAACGTCCGAATGCTTCGACTTACGAGCTGCGGTGTATGACGTTGGTTCCGGTTCAGCCTCTTTGACAAGGCAATCCGGCAACTTCGTCTTCTCACACTCCGCTTCATTCGCCGCCAGTAGCGCCTGGAACACACGGCCTCCTTCACAGGGCCCGATCGCACTAATCAGTCCTGCTGCCGCTTCCCGATTGAGCGCCCTGGTCTGCGCTCTCGTACGTCCCTCCCGAATCTCTTCACCATCGCCCGGTCCTGACATGTGCGCTCCAAGTTGGCGTGCAGCAGTCCGGACCGCCGTGGGGGTTGGAGCTTCATCGTCAGAGGCCGACGCGTCGCTTCCATCCTGAGACGAAGAGTCGCTGTCAGATAATTCGCTGCTGACGGCTGATGTATCGTTCGGCTCCACATCTTCGGCGCGAAACTCGTCGCCAGCTTGCGGTATCGGAGACACCGCTGGCGTCATCGGGGACACCGCACGGAGTTGGTGAGGAATTCCCCTCCCCAAAACCGGCAGTGGAGTCGTCGGGGCGGAGACAAAGTCCTCCGTCCCTCCCAGCTCTGGCGCATCTTCTAGCCCCTGCGTCCCTCCCTGTTCCGGTACCTCCGGCAGCTGGGATAGTACCGCTCCCACATCAAGCGTTGCCTCCCAGGTCACATCTCGAGTCTCCACCACCCTGTTCCCCCGCGTGAGCATCCGCAAAGAGTCACTTGGGTGGTCGATGCCCGGCCCGAGGTAAAAGCAGCTCTCGGCCCGGGGTGACGACTTGGACGGGCGGTTCCAGCGGCAGTACGCTGGGCGAAGGAACGGGTGTGGCGAGGCAGGTGCGGCAGCTCCATGCCACATCTCATGCGGAGACTTGTTGCCGGGGTTGGCAGTGGTTGCGGTGTGGTTCAAGGCGTCACAAGACCAGTGCACCGCTTCCGCCCACAGGGATTCAGTCGGCGGTAGTTGAACGAGCGGGAAAATGATAGGGGCTTGGATGCACGCAGCAAGCGCTGCGTTCTGAATGATGCCTAGCGCTCTCTCGACAACACCGTTCTGCTTTGGGCTGTCCGCGTTGGTGAATTCCTGCTTGATGCAAAACTGTTTGCACACCTCTCCAAACTCTCCACCAAAGAATTCCCCACCGTTGTCAGACCTTACAATCTCAACCTTCGAGGGGACACCGTCGGCGCGCACATCAGCCAAAAACTTCCTAAACGCGTCTGCTGCATCCGATTTGTGCTTCAGAAAATATACCCAGGCGTAGCGAGAGAAGTCATCCTTCACTAGCATGACATACCTCTTACCCAACAGAGAAGGGGTTCTCTTAGGGCCACTTAGATCAACAAAGACCCGTCCCAACTTCTCTGGCGCGCGCGACTTAGTACTGCTGGGGATTGGTTTGCGGTAACCTTTCGCCAAAGAACAGCCAGTACAGGGTCTTAGCGTCCCTAACAGTTCTACACCAAGTGCCTTTGCGGTCTCTCTCAGCAGTAGTTCGTTAGAGTGGCCATGCACGCAGTGGAAGATGTTGATATCTACAGCAGTCTCAGCAGAAGCAGCGCTACCGGGGGCAAGCACGGGAAACGCCAGGGGAAAATCGCAACCAGTCTCCCCTCGGTTCTCAGCGGGGTCGGGTGTCAATAGGGGAAACGGCACATAGCCGTTGTCTGGCTCTATCCTGCAAGCGAAGTTGGAGTAACTAGATCCATCACCCTCGAATCTCAACCGTCCATCGAAAAGAGAAATGCACAAGCCCTCATCCTCGGTCATGAATCCTACTCCCTGCTAATGCGCGGCCATTAGCGAAAACAAATTGAACGCCAAGTCCGGCATGTATGCCACATCTAACAGTTTAACAGTTAGATCTCCGGGGAAGACTACAGTCAGCGTGCCATACCCCACGACGTCGATCAGGTGGTTGTCACCGATCCTAACCTTGTCGTCGCACAGTCGTACGTCACTCAACAGGTCAGCCGAATGAGTCATGTGAAATGAAGCACCACTGTCTGCTATCCATTTCTCAGCTAAGCTCTCTGTTATGCTCTCACTACGTTCCTCAGTACACGAGTCATCACTACGGCTAAACATAGCATTCGCAAGACAGCACACAGTCTCACCACTGTTGTTCTGTCCCTGTGCACCTTCGACAGACGTCCTCTCCGAAGCCGGGGTGACACGAGCCTTGCACTGGTACCACATGTGCCCGGGTTCCAAGCAACGGATACACTTAACCTTCACCTTATCATACTCTGATTGGGGGATGGTCTGCTTGGGGGTGGGGGGGCTGCCTCTACCTTCGCTACCCTGGCTAGCATCAGCATTCGCTGATTCCTTGTTTCGCGACCTAACATTGTTACGGTTGAATCCGCGACCACCTCCACGGTTACCTCCACGCCCACCTCCGCGGCCACCTCGGGCAGCACCATTCGAAAACAGTGCCTGACCCACGTTCTTTCCTTTTGGCACGGGAAGTCTCAGGTGCCTCTGCCTGACAATGCTCTCTATTTCAGCTCGGGTGATTTCATCGCGGTACAAGAGCGTGCGTTGTTCTATCTCGTAGTCAGCTGTAAGAACTCGTACCAGTTTGCGGTTCACCTCTCCTTCTGATTTCGGCACACCAAGCAAAGCAAGAGTACCAACAATCTTGTCTACGCGACTGAAGAATTTCATGGGCTCCTCACCCTTCTCCATTTTCACTGCATCAAACGCGTCCGACCATTTGACCTGTGTGGCAACTGATTTCGGAAGAAACCAATCCCGAAGCATTCTCCAAGCACCGCTTGGCGATTGCCTGGCAAACACTCTGTCTAATAGGTCAGTATCAGTCATGCTCTCAGTCAGACATATCCATGCAACCCGCGCATTCTTGATGTGTGGACGGCTCAAACCTTGCGAAATAAAGTATTGCGAGTCTTTGGTTGTGTCACCTACAGCTACCTCTATGTCTGTAAGCATAGAACCCAAACACCCACTCATCGATACGAACGCTTCGAACCGCTTACTCCATACGGGGAATTCCTCAGGTTTACCGCTGAATTTGGGGACTGCCTGCTTTATACTACTGAATTCACGAGGGCCTACATTTACACCTGAACTCTCAACGGATTCGTCATACCTAATCTCGTCTACGTGTACACCACCACCAGGGGCTTGCAAGTTCCCACCGGTTACGACTCCATCTTGGCGTTCCCTGCCAGGGTTGGACTGGGCCTCTCCACGGCCCCGGTCGCTGGCCATCCGCTCTTCCAGTCGATCTTGTCGGAATACCAATGATCTCAGCAAGACCATCATTTCTTCTTGTGAGCCGGCCTCCTCTTGGTCATGCTCACTTCCAGGCATTGTTCCGATTCAAACGTATAAAGCACGTTAACGTGTTGGATTAAATCGGTTATGCGAAGAATAATGTGCTCCCAGCAGCCCAGTCTCAGGGCGCGAGCTTCACTGCAACACACAGTGTGAAGAAGATGGTATATAGATGTCTTTATTAGCTGGTCCCGGATGCTGATAAGAGGGAAAGAGATGGAGTGAGGCGAGTGGGCGACGCCATCTCGCTCCACACCAGGCAATATTCTCAACGCCCCAAATTCCCAAATACTACAGGTGCTACATTCTCATATTTCCACGTGTTCCTAGATTGGTTCCAGGAACAGTCTACAAGGACCTTCGGGACTATTCCACGTGTCCTTCCCATGCTATAATATTCCGCAATGCACCGTCGGGTAATCCGACAATACCCCGTCGGACGATCCTTCGTGACCATCGTTGTTCCTACTTTGTTCGTTGAGACAAGCTATATCGAACAAAGACATCAACTTTCCGGAAACCGAAGTTCAGCTTATAGCCAATGCCCCCGTTCCTCATCGAAGGCCAACATTCAGTGCGTCATCAAAGTCGATCAGCACAGTCAAACTCAGAACACAAGTAGTTACCACCCCAAAACCTTCTGGACAGACGCGGCCATCGCACCGGCCAAAAAGGCAGTCGCATCTGTCTGCCGTAGAGCACGCCTGTCTAGACGTTTGTGTTCGAGTCTCTGTTCAAGGAAAATAAACGATAAAATATAGCCATGCAGGTATGGCACGAACATTGGTGAACACAGTTTGATGACACGACAAGATCGCACGGATACAAGGACATGCCTTGCGGGTCTTGGCGATGCCTTGATGGACATGATAGTGCTGTTGGGCAATTAGAACAAAATACACCGCAGATGTGAGATCGCGCGTTCGTCAAAACTAATCTTTGCAAAAAAACTATGTGTGTGCTCTGATCGAGCGCAGTACTGGGTGTGTGTCCGCATTAAAATCTTAGGTCGACGACTTCCGTAAAAACTACAGTAGCTTGTACCAGGGTCAACAGGGTGATTTCGACCAATCTGTTCACGGAAACTATAAACCCTGTTTTTGACGGTGAAAACATCTGACGGCTGTATTATGCACCAGTATATCTTCCAGGTTCTGTAAGTCGAATGACTAGTAGTGGGTGGAGGGCTGTAAGGAGAATACCCGGTGGGGTGGTGGGGTTTTACGGGGGAGTGGGGGCGGGGGGGTAGGGGCGTCCAACATTTTTCGATCGAACAACTGTGAAGGAGCTTACTTTGCACGCGATACTATGCGGTCACACACAATATCTCTCGTTGATTCACCGATGCGCGGGAACCTATTGCCTTAAGAATGTTATACTGGACGGGAAAGGCTTGTGCTGTCCAACATAAACAAGCCAACCCAAAAATACAACCTATTACCCGTGTATTAAACAGATCACAGTCTCGTCCAGATAGTGATGTCATCACGGGCCAGATACACATTGAACTGTTCAGTACGCTCCCATTTGAACCACTTGGGCACAGGGTCTCATCACCAGTCGTCCTCGGGTTGAACAAACAATACATGTTTAGCCAAGTGCTTTTTGGTGTTAAGTGGAGAAGAAGTGTTTTGTCACACTTGACTAGTGGCTCGCTGCGCGAGAAGGCACTTGACGATCGTCGGGAGTGGTGGAATGTTTTATAACATTTGACTGCGCTAGAAGTCACTTGGCGATCGTCGGGAGTGGCGGAATGTTTTACAACATTTGACAGCGCGAGAAGTCACTTATCGAAATCGTCGGGAGTGGCGGAATGTTTTGTCACACTGGACTGCGCTAGAATGCACTTGGCGATCGTCGGGAGTGGCTTAATGTATTTTCACACTGGACTGCGCGAGAAGGCACTTGGCGATCGTCGGGAATGGCGGATGTTTTGTCGGCGACTTTCGCTTTGAGGCGGAAAATGTCACCGACAGGATGCTCGTACTTAGTCCCCTGTAAAGGGAACAGCAGAATTTGGCTAGGAAGGCCGCATGGTGTGATGACAAAGTGCGCATGGGTTACGTTGTACGCAGGTGTAGGATGTAACGTGCTGAAAGACACGAACACTTTTTACAGGACGCACAGCTGTAGCTGGAGACGCATAGTCTAGACTACATACATAGGAGATGATGCATACACAGGTAGGTGATGGAAGGGATTTGTACCGCAGGAACGCTGGAGGAAGGTGAGGTAGTATGGCAGATTCGAACACGTGCGCGTATCCGACACACGCAAACACACAGGAGTACTACTGCTGCGATCGTGTGGAGTGTCGGAATGTTTCACAACATTTGACTGCGCGAGAAGTCACTTATCGATCGTCGGGAGTGGCGGAATGTTTTGTCACACTGGCCTGCGCTAGAAGGCACTTGGCGATCGTCGGGAGTGGCTGAATGTTTGTCACACTGAACTGCGCGGGAAGGCACTTGGCGATCGTCGGGAGTGGCGGAATGTTTTACAACATTTGACTGCGCGAGAAGTCACTTATCGATCGTCGGGAGTGGCGGAATGTTTTGTCACACTGGACTGCGCGAGAAGGCACTTGGCGATCGTCGGGAGTGGCAGAATGTTTGTCACACGTTACTGCGCGAGAAGGCACTTGGCGATCGTCGGGAGTGGCGGAGCGTTTAGTCGGCGACTTTCGCTTTGAGGCGGAAAATGTCACCGACAGGATGCTCGTACTTAGTCCCCTGTAAAGGGAACAGCAGAATTTGGCTAGGAAGGCCGCATGGTGTGATGACAAAGTGCGCATGGGTTACGTTGTACGCAGGTGTAGGATATAACGTGCTGAAAGACACGAACACTATTTTTGGACGCACAGCCGTAGCTGGAGACGCATAGTCTGGACTACATACATAGGAGATGATGTGCACAGGTGATGGAAGGGATTTTTACCGCAGAAACGCTGGAGGAAGGTGAGGTAGTATGGCAGGTTCGAACACGTGCGCGTATCCTACACACGCAAACACACAAGAGTACTACTGCTGCGCTACACATGCCATAGTCTAAGCATGTATGTGTACTACACACACAGACAGCGAGAACTGTGTGCACACCGCTGTACACACCTGCATCCACAGGTGGTGATGGAAGGGATGTGTACCGCAGGAACGCTGGAGAAAGGTGAGGTAGTATGGCAGGGGTTTGAATATGTACGCGCATCCTACACACGCAAACACACAGGAGTACTACGGCTGCGCTACTACACATGAAGACTATGTGCTACACACAGCGAGAGCTGTGTGCACACCGCTGTACATACACACACTGCTGTGATCATGCTGAGTGCGCAGCGTATAAGCAGTGCCACGTACACACCTGCATTCACATGTGATAGAAGGGATTCGAACCGCAGGAGCGCTGGAGGAAGGTGAGGTAGTATGTATGGCAGGTTCGAACACGTATGCATTCACATGTGATGGAAGGGATTTGTACCGCAGGAGCGCTGGAGGAAGGTGAGGTAGTATGGCAGGTTCGAACACGTACGCATTCACATGCGATGGAAGGGATATGTACCTCAGGAGCGCTAGAGGAAGGTGAGGTAGTATGGCAGTTTCGAACACGTCCGCGTATCCTACACAGGCAAACACACAGGAGTATTGCTGCGCCACACATGTATATACCACACAGAGAGAGCCCTGCGAATGTGTATCGGAAGAGTTGGTCTCCCCAGTCAAGATGCCGCTCTGCTGTAGGGACATTCCGCTGCATGGTGAGTATGCGGAGATTCCGCCGCAGCACGAGGAGGTGGTACGCCGTAAGGTTTGAAGAGGGCGAAGAACACGCAGCCGCTGAGAAGGAGGAGCCTAGAACGAGCAAAGAGGCTCATAGCAGACACCCACAGCACGCGGCAGAGGTCAGCTGCGACAGGAACCAGCGAGACAAAGTATGCAGCAGCCGAACTGAAGGACGCAGTCGCCGCCGCACGCAGACACGGCAGACCACACGAGCAGCATCGAAGAGCAGAGGCGCAAACGTTCCAGCGCAACGCCGAGGAGCGCGGTATATCCGGCGAGGGATAGAAATAGAGGGTGTGCGGTGTGCGCTGCGAGGGTGTTTACGTGCCAGGGTGTAGTTCGTCGCGCCGTTTGATTGAAATCGCAGCCGTTTGAATTTCATGGTTTTGTAAGGACGAGGAGGGTTTTTTAGTAAGGGACCATTTTTCCGCAGCCCAGGGCACAACGAAGTGAAATGTTTTTGCTGTGTGTTGTGTTGGTTGTCCCGCACGAGCAGGATCGAACAGCAGAGGCGCAAACGTTCCAGCGCATGAACCACCAGCGCTGGGTTGGCAGGGCAGCCGAAGGATGCTTGGGTGCTACTACTAGCAGTGTAGTGTGTTATTGTTGGTGTGTGTGTCCCAAAATGAACCACGAGCTGGTTGTTTGCGTGCCAGGGTGTAGTTCGTTGCGCCGTTTGATTGGAATCGCAGCCGTTTGAATTTCATGGTATTGTAAGGACGAGGCGGGTTTTTTGGGAAGGGACTTTTTTTCCGCAGCCCAGGGCACAACGAAGTGAAATGTTTTTGCTGTCTGTTGTGTTGGTTGTCCCGCACGAGCAGGATCGAACAGCAGAGGCGCAAAGTTTCCAACGCATGCACCACCAGCGCTGGGTTGGCAGGGCAGCCGAAGAATGCTTGGGTGCTACTACTAGCAGTATAGTGTGTGTTGGTGTTGGTGTGTGTGTCCCAAAATGCACCATCAGCACTGTGTTGGCAGGGCAGCCGAACTGTGCTTGGATGGCAGCCGCACGGTGCTTGGATGGTACTAGCAGTGTAGTGTGTGTTGGTGTTGGTGATTGTGCTGGGTTGGCAGGGCAGCCGAACGGTGCTTGGATGCTAGTAGCAGTCTCGGGGGGGGGCGACGAACCCCCCCCCCGGGCCCGACACAGGGTGCGTTGGAAGGACCCTCACCAGTGTGCGTTCGAAAAAATACATGGAAAAACTGTTGCATATATTTTTAACAAGCCAAAATCAACGATATTTGCATTAGGCCGCAAAATCGATACCTTAATTGATATGTTTTACCACCCTATTATAAAAATTAAAATACACTCCAGCTGTGAGATCGAAGATTTCGTCGAAACTCATCTTTGCAAGCTGTGTGTGATACTCCGATCGCGCGCATTACGAGTTGTGTGTCCTCATTAAGGATATAGGTCGGCGACTCCCCTTACAACTACAGTGTAGCTATCAGGGTCAACAGGATGATTTTAGTCAGTCTGTGCGCGGAAACTATAAAACCCGTTTCTGAGGGGGACAAAATCTGACAGCTGTGAAGGGAAAGGGGGGCCTGGTTTTGATCAAAAGCGAGCGGGTTTGGAGGGGGGCGGGGGGGGGGGGGGGGGGGGGGGGGAAGGGGCAATTTGTGCATGTAAGCTATAAATCCTTCCGAGGGGATAAATCTGACGGTTTTGGCACCAATATATTATTGGGGGCGGGGGGGGTGAGGGGGGGCAGCTCGATATGTGCCTGGAAACTATACATTATTTTGAGGGGATAAATGTGACATTTTTGGAAATAATACATCAGTTTATCATGTATATCCTGGGGTAATTCGTACAATCAGTGAGTAAAGAGAGGGTGGAGTGTTCGAGGGGGTGGGGTTGGGATGGGTTGGGGGGGGGGAGAGTGGGGGGTGGGGGCGGGGGGGGGGGGGGGGGGACGGCTTTAGGTGAGGGGTTTGTTATACGTGTGGTGCTAGGTCTAGGCGAAGGTGCGGGTGATGGGGAAGAAGGGGGCGTTCGAGGCGGCGGGGGGGGGAACACAGCGGCATGGATGGCTCTCGAAAGATAATGAGGTGATATCCTGTGCGTGAAGTGTTTATTAATGTGGCGGATTTCGATATTTGGTGGGGCGTTTGAGTAAGGGAAAGCAAAAGGGGGGGGGGGGGGGGGGGATTTTGGGGAGGTGTAGGTTTCAAATAATATTCAAATACACTTCGGCTGTGAGATCAATGATATGTAGCAGTTTGTTATACGCGTGGTGCTAGGTCTAGGCGATCGTGCAGGTGGACGGGAAAGAGGGGGCGTTGGAGGGGGGGGGGGGGGGAGGGGGGGGGGGGGGGGGGGGGGGGAACACAGCGGCATGGATGGCTCTCGAAAGATAATGAGGTGATATCTTGTGCGTGAAGTGTTTATTAATGTGGCGGATTTCGATATTTAGTGGGGCGTTTGAGTAAGGGAGAGCAAGAGGGGGGGGGGGGGAGGGGGGGGGGGGAGGATTTTTAGGAGGTTTAGGTCACAAATAATATTCAAATACACTTCGGCTGTGACATCAATGATATGTAGCAGCTTGTTATACGCGTGGTTCTAGGTCTAGGCGATCGTGTAGGTGGTCGGAAAAGAGGGGGCGTTGGAAGGGGGGGGGGGGGGGGGGGGTTGGGGGGAAAAAATTGAAAACTACGTCATGGATGGTCAGAAAAGTTATGACGTGGTATCAACTGCGTATAGGTGTTTATTACTCAGGCCGATTTTGATTGTGAGTGGGGCGTTTGGACAGACTAGGCGGAAGGGGGGGGGAATCGGGGGACGGAGGGGCAGGGGGGGGGGGAAGGGCCGGGGTTTGTTATGAAAAAGAGGTCAGTGGAGGGGGAGGGGAGGGGGGGGGGAGGGGGGGGGCGGGGGGCGGGACATTTCAATATGTGCGCGGAAACTATAAATTCTCAAAGGGGACAAACCTGACGATTGAAGCAATAAGACATTCCTTTATATCATCTGGCTTGTAATGTTTACTATTCTAGAAGGTTTGATGTTAGATGCAGCATGCAACCCACCCTATTGTACGATCAATCCGTGTGACGGATTACCGGCTACTGCCATCAAACGAATATAGACGCGATTCACGGTACACATACAAGGATATATTGTAAGGTTGTAAATCAAATATATTAAAACGCACTACCTTCTAAGACACACACCGACTTCCTCATTCGGGACAGGCAACATAATAATGCAAACCTGTAACAGTTTTTCGATGTGTCTCGCGCTGTAACAAATTCCCATCCTTTGTTGCCCCCCTTGATTACGTTGTTGTTGCACAGAGTCAGTTGAAACTTCTTTATTAACGTCAACTGGCTGTACACATCCGCATTGTTTGATCTTCCAGGTTTTGCATCTTCTGTTTGTATCACTGACTGGTTTACAGTTTTTCGATGTGTCTCGCGCTGTAACATATTTCCCTCCTATGTTGCCACCCTTGATTACGTTGTTGTTGCACAGAGTCGGTTGTAGAAACTTCTTTATTAACGTCAACTGGCTGTATGTACTACACATTCACATCCACATTGTTTTATCTTCCAGGTGTTGCATCTTCTGTTGTATCACTGCCTGGTTTACGAGCTTGTACGGCCGTGCATGCTGCTACCACTTTGCTCAACACATTGTATGGTATATTCCGTGGGGGGTACTACGTTTTTGGAGGCGCAGATTCTAAGTATGTTGTTAGATTTCGCTCAAAATTCCCCACCTAAAATACAATACATACATATATATTTATTTAAACGACTGGCCCTCCCTGTAAGAGAACACTCACCCACATAGTATATTACGAGTACCAACAACGCAGCTTGCAAATATGAGTATTGACTCGAAATTAATCGAACTCACGGCGGACGTCACCCTAAAAATACTTCTTTTAAATTACTGCAGATTTGTCGTTAACCTGAACGCCACATACATGGGCAGGGGAACACGTAGTTTGTAAATGTTAATAATGAGAGTTTCGAACTTGAGGAGGTTTTTATTTCAACCAAACATTCTCGATGGGGTTTGGGGAGTTTTCCGTCCGCAACAGATCAATTGCCGTCGTAAAGCTTATGTCAAAGACGATTCGATTCAACCCATCAGCGACGCATGATATTGCCGGGGTAGTACTAAGTGTGCGAGTCGTTCAACCGTAGCTCGACGTACCTCCAACAAAATGGTCGGTTTTGAAACCAGCTCCCAATCGCGTACACTGAAGATGCGATGTCCCTTGCAACACAGACGTCACTACAGAAGGGTCTATATTGTGACAAACGACTTCACCCGCACAATATCGGACACCCGCACTATATGACCCGAACTATATAGCCCCCCCCCCCCCTGATCCCTCGTGTTCAAACGCCCCACCTGAAATCAAATCTACCAGAGTAGTAAACAATATCAGCCAGCTGATATCATCTCATACTCCATCTAGCCATCCATGATGTAGCTCCAACTCACCCCCGTTCCGCCCCCCCCCACCCCCTTTTGTTCCTCCGCCCAGCCCGTTCAAACGCCCCACTTACAATCGAAATCGGCCAGAGTAAAAAACACTTTCAAGCAATTGGTATCACCTCAATATCTTTCTAGCCATCCATGACGTAGCTTTCATTCATCCCCCCTCCCCCCCCTCCCCCTCTCCAACGCCCCTTCCTTCCCCACACCCCGGGCGATCGCCTAGACCCAGCACCGCGCGCATAGCGAGCCCCTACGAGGTATATGATTGATACACGCGATCGGAGGATCACACAAAATGTTGCCAAGATCAGTGTCGACAAAATGTATGATCTCATAGCTGGAGTGTATTTCAATATCATTTGTGACCTAAGCATCTTGAAAACCCTCCCCCCCCCCCCCCCCCCCCCCCCCCCCCCCGCACCTCCCCGCTATTTTTTTTCCCTTTATTTCTTCATTTCTTTTTGTTTCTCCTCGCTTTCTCTTGCTTAAACGCCCCACCTAATATCGAAATCCGCCAGAGTAATGAACACTTCCACGCCCTGGATATCGCCACGTTATCGTTTAAGAACCGTCCATGCCGCTGCTGCAATTCCAACCCAACCCCGCACCCAACGCCCCCTCCTTCCCAACCACCCGCACCATCGCCTAGACCTCGCACCACGCGTATGGTGAACCCCTATATCTATGCGATCTAAGGCCTTCCCCCCCCGCCCCCCCGCCCCCCCCCCCCCCCGGCACATTTCCCCCTCCCTTCCCCATAAGAAGGATTTGTTGTTTCCACGCACAATTTGACCTGCCCCACCCGTCCCCTCCCCCCCCCTTCCCCCCCCTCCCGCCCCCCTTTTGATCAAAATCAGGCCCCCATGTCATTAAAAACTCCACCCTCCCCTCACCGGTTCTTCGAATTACAGTATTCACTTGATAAACTGACGCATTTCCTTCCACAGCTGTCAGATTTTGTCCCCCTCAGAAACGGGTTTTATAGTTTCCGCGCACAGACTGACTAACATCACCCTGTTGACCCTGATAGCTACACTGTAGTTGCAAGGGGAGTCGCCGACCTATATCCTTAATGAGGACACACAACCCGTAACAAGCGCGATCGGAGTATCACACGCAGCTTGCAAAGATGAGTTTCGACAAAATCTTCGATCTCACAGCTGGAGTGTGTTTTAATTTTAATTATATATTATATAGAAATTGAAAAACGTTAGCAGTGAGCACGACCGATTGAATAGTTGAATCTCAAGTTTGCAAGCTACGTGGTGCATCTATGTTTCGCAAATATACAGTAGTAGTAGATGCACAAAAAAAAATGGTACTGGTAGGTACCACTGCTTCTGTGACATTGTGATCTAGTAGATAGACTTCCGGTCTATAATCCTGTCTTTGGCTGGTTCGAATCCGGGTGTCATTGGCAAAAAAAATGACCTTCATGAAAAATCGATACAGGTATTTATTGATCAATTTCATTTGTAAAAATATATTACATATCAATGTAACGTTGTGGTCTAGGTAGTAGATAGACTGTCCGCTAAGTAGCTTGGTCGTCGGTGGTTTGAATCTTGGTGTCATGAGAGAAAAAAAGTGATCCCCATAAAAAAACCGATATATTCTATAAATCGATATATATTTGGAACAAAAATAGATGAGGTTGAGCAAGAAATCAAACAAAAGCTGGACCAAAAAAAATCGTACAAAAACAGATCAGGTGGAGCAAAAATTCAAGAAAAGCCGGACCGTTCCGCAAGTAAGCTGGACCGTCCGAGATAGATGCCAAGGATGCACCAACCGAGCGCTTTCAGCACAAAGATATTAGTAAGTGAGTCTATATGCCCCGTGCAAAATCATAAAGCGAATGTCCAGAGCACGATGAACGAACACATATTTCGTATTCCAGTAATTATTATGGTGTTCTACACGAGAGAGGCAGCAAGTACACCAGGTCATTGGAAGTGGTTGGTGTCACGTTTTCAGGTTTGCATTTACCATTCAGTACTCCTCAAAGCGGGAAGAAAGGTAAACAGGAACATGAGTTGCCTGATGTACCGCTGTTCTCCCCGGCGGTGGCTCCTAATCATTCTAAGGACCCGTACAACGATGGAGGTGCACCATCTTGATCTGAAGTTCCTCAATTTACGAGCTTGAAGCCTCTCCCAAAACTGATTTAGACAAAAACCAAGCTGCTAGCACCGGATGGAAAAAAAACACGGCCTAGGTACACAACAAGAATCATGCAAGTAAAAATGTCGTATTCTTTATTTTTGTCCCGACGATTTAAGGTTAGGGAGGCTCGTCATTCAGAAACCATTTCAGACAAAAAGTGCTACCTCTATCATGGCACGCGTCAAAGTTGGCAATTAATCGTAATGACATTGGAACGGACGACATTGGCTCACCTTGGTTTTGCCCATTGGCTAACAGGGCCAACTTGGCCGTGATCCCGGCGCTTGCCGCAAAGTTCGCAATATGCATACATGAGACCTAGTAACGGGAGAACGAGCCGTAGACAGGTTAGGGGGTATAGGAAGTGGACCGTGTCTGGGATCGATGGCACGTCCTGCAGTACTATATGTAGCCCGCGCGACAAGCCCACGAAAACCGCGGGTTATTCTTACAGAAATACGTTATTATATAGGATCGAGTATTAAGTAACAGGCGGTTCAGAAACAAATTCAAGTGACTGACCTAGGAACATATTTGAGACTTTCACGAAAAATATCTAATTTTCTGAGATTGGAGGAATGGGTGATTTTTCTGTAAAATATAGACAAGTTGCGCCATTTTTGGCTATTTTCTTGTTCAAACAGTAAAATATCTTAAACGGCGACGAATTACACCCGCTCGGACGCTCTATGTTACTGTTGTTATTCTTAGTTTGGGTAAGCTGTAGGTTAACCTTTTGCAAGTGGTCAAACGGACAAATACCCCACTAATACCTCAACAAATGGCGTCGACGGCAGGACCATGGCTTTTATAGGTCGTGGGTTCAAATCCCACATCTGCCGTCAACTTTTCCCCCATATCGGACTTGAAAAATACTCTCCCCGGTATACCCATGAAATGAAACGTCTTCTGGATGTATTGACACGTCCACCGGTATGTCCTGCCGACCTGGTATCCCGCCGTTTCAGGGGGGGGGAGTGTTATAAGAATTGGGTTGGGTAAGCTATTGGTCAACCTTTTGAATGTGGTCAAACGGAATAATACCCCACTAACTTAGGAAATATCGAGGAGCGGTGGCGGCTTGAACGTCAAATGTCCACGGCCGCGCCTCGAGATTTGCCTACGTTACGTTGGATTTCCCGATAAAACGCACTGGCGATGTGAACGTGCAAGCACCAAGAGCCTAATACGGTTCCGGACGGTCGTGTAGCACGCCGGGGGAAGAGGAAGTTCAATCGGTCCCGGGGCGTCCATTAAGCGGACCAGGTATACCTTGTCCTCGGTAGCGCTCGCGCTGATTTTTCCAAGCCACCATAACCCATCGTCTCCCTCGTACCACGTATGGGCTCCCTTAGGGAGTACAGTGTCATGGTAGCGGCGGATCCAATCAGCGCGGGGAACACAGGCGTAGCCCGGTGCTAGGAAACGTTCCCCGTTGTTGCGGGAGAGCTCACGCTGTGCCGCCCCGATCCGCATTCGGCGGTACAGGCGTTTGGTTTGATGGTGCGGGTCCGGGGTCCCGGCCCAATAACGCAAGGTATGGGAGCGAGAGAGGTGTAGGTCCATTCCCCGATCCCAGGAAGGTTCGGAGAATCCCGCCCAATGCGTCTTGTATAGCACCGCGACGACGCCACCTCGCCCCCGTACCGACTGATGGCCAGTGATCTGCTCCACCTTCAGCCGTTGGAGTGGAGTCGAAACGTTTTCTTGAGTGACGTGGTACGGCGGGGACTTCTTGTAAAATTGTTGATCACGTACTGCGTCAGCCCCGCCAGTCCATGTCCCCACTGTCGTGGCGGTTGGCGCAGGGTTTGAAGCGTTCGACAGCTACACACCGATATCTTGGCGGCGGAGCAGGAACCGACTGCCAGAATTTTGTACGGACCCGTCCAGTTACGCGCGAGTTTGACCTCGACCACCCGGGCGTCAGTGTTCGCCTTCACACCCTGGCGGATGGTAGAGGCGGAATTGTACACCCATGCCCAATCACCCACAGCGAACTCAGGCGCTGGACGCAGTGCGGCGGCGAGAGCGGAGTATCTGCGATTAACAAGAGAAACGTTGAGGGCGTGGTCGGCGCGGATAATGTCGTTCGCGGGCCAAGTCGCAAAAGGCCAGGTGGTCACGGGACAGACTCCGGTGTCTCACGACACCAATGCGGTCAAACCTCGTCAGGGGGAGCCGTGGGATTCTGCCCATGTGGACCTCGTTCGTCGCGAAACCCGTCGACGTGCTGACGGAATAGTTATTAGCGATTTCTACGTGGGGCAGATGCAAGTCCCAATCGTCTTGTCGTTGGTTAACGACCATAGCCAGCATTTGGGCCATAGTGTGGTTCACCTGCTCAACGCCCCCGTTACAATTGGGATGGTAGGAGCTTGTAGCAAGTTTGTGCAAACCAACAGCTTGTATACAGCTTGTGAAAGCTTGGAGCAGAACTGCAGTCGGGTGTCCGATAGCGTGGTACGCGGGCACCCCCACATGGGGATGTATTGGTTCACCAAGATATTGTCTGTTCCCTCCGCGGTGAACTCAGCGGCAGTGACGGGGAACATGTCGGCCCAACCACTGAAGCGATCTGTCATCAGCAAGATGTAGGTGTTGCCTCGTGGTGTGACAGGAAGAGGGCCGAACTAGTCAACACTGATGGCGACACCGGGACCTTCTGGCGAAGCCATTGTGATGATGGGCCAGCGGACAGTCAGCCGTGGGGTTTTTCGGGCTTGGCACTTCAAGCAGTGGCGAAGTCACCACCGGGTGTACACATTCGTGCCAATCCACGAATGAAAACGCTCCAGCATGCGCAACGTGCGCGTGGTGCCAAGGTGACAAGAGGCCGTCGAGTGACAAGCTTGCATGATCCAAGGGCGCATGAGCAGGGTAACGTAGATAACTGGCTCGTTGTTTAGCAAGCAAGCAGCTCGCCCAGCAGAATTGGGTTTATCGGGCCTTGTTGGCAGCAGTGTCGGCTTTCGGACGAGCACGAGATGTCGTCGTCGGTTGTACGTAGTCGACCCTTACCCGCCAGCTCCATGATGTCTGAGAGGGGTGGACGCGTGTGCGAGTGGTAGCACGCCAAAATGTCGGGCGGCAGGACCGATCGCTGGCAGATAGAGACGTAACGCAACATGGCGTGGGACGTCGGCTCAGCGTGCTGTTCTAGCTTCCAATCGGCATGTGAATAACGAGCGACGGAATCAGCGAACCGCAATTCAGCAGCGTCGACAAAGGCGCCCAACCTTGTATGTGCACTTGGCGTGTCACCAGGTGAAGGCGTGAGATGTAAAAGAGGAGTTCCCATATAGGCTCTGCGTGGCCGTGGTCGGACGGTAATGGCACCGTGCGAACCGGTGAGTCGGCAAACGCAGGGGTCGTGGCAGTCGACGTGCTCAGCCGCGGCCGTGGGACTCGCGACGGGGTTGTGGCTCGTCTTGAAGATGATCGGGGGGGGCCAGCCTGGCCCGAATCTATAATCTACGTGGGGGATGCATTACCCGTTGCTGTCGCTGTTTGTCGGCGCGTCGTCGAGGACGGAGGGGCTGGAGTGACAAGCAAGGCGGACACGGACACAGTCAAACCGGTGGTCGCGGCGGGGGCCGTCTCCTGTGCATAACTTCGCGATATAGGAGCTGGTTGTACGATGGGCGACGCGGCCGCCAGGGCTTCTGCGGAGCTCGTGCCGCCCCCGATGGGTATGGCAAAAACCGAAGTGAAAACGTTGTTAGCGGCAGGCGAAATCGACCCGCGGTCGGCACAGCCAACGGTAGTGACGACGGAGGCAGAAACACGAGCGACGAAACTCCCCGTGGAATCCGAAAGGCCGTCAATCCTCATTCGTGGCTCGTGTGTGCGAAAATCGTGAAATTCGGTAGAGGTGAGAGGGAGCCCACCCAAGGCAGCATGTTCAGTGCGGGGCACGATCCCACCGAAGACAATGATTTCATCGAGGGGTTCGAGTCCACCCAAAGCAGTGCTTTCGGCGTGGAGCACGAGCCCATCCAAGACAGTGCTTTCGGCGAGGGGCGCGAGTCCACCCAAAACGACCATTGGGATCGGCTAGGAGAGAGCGCGCAGCCCGCGGGTCCGTAGGAGGAAGACACCGCTATCTCTAACGGGGTTAGGGCTTGTCAACCCCACGAGGTTGAAGTTTGTCAAGCGACTGCCATTTTACTCCGTAGCGTCAGGCTCTGAGAAACGGGCCGGAAAAAACAGCGATGCCGTTGGCTCTGCCTTTGCGGTACTCGAGTGTGCAATCAAACGCGGTGACGAGCTCAAGCTACAGCTGAACTCGTGCACTGAGGGTCCCCAATTCGCCAATGCTCTCCTGTGTTTTGTGGCCGGAGGATATGCGGAACTTTGCTCCCCACAGTACCCTCGGAGGCGTTTAAAAGCCCCAAAAAAGCTGCCGGTCCTCAAATCTGGAGGAAGTCCAGTGCCTCTCCGAGAAGAGCGTTGCTCGACTGATATACGCGATTATTATAGTAAACGAAATGTCGTCCAGCGTCACAATACCCTTGACGAAACAGGGGCCGTGTTCTGGCGGCGCAAGGTCAGGGCCGACGCCAGAAGCTATCTCCAAAGGTCCAAGGATTTAACTTGGCCAACGCGTCCGAGAAATAGGTTGGAAACGCCGAAGGAGAAGCTTTGCAAGCGCTGGCCGCTGTTAACGGCTCGGCCACTGCGCAGACGAGATTTCTTGGTTCTTGCATTCGCAGTGCAGGTGCGCAACGGACTAGGAAAGGCCGGGCGCGCGGTCCCGGTCTCATTGCTGCGAGTAGCTTCGCGAACAGCAGAAAGTGCCTCACCGTGCAACTTTTTCCTCTCCCCTGGCGTGGGTTGTTGGCCCTGGAACCATCCTCCCGGAGACCAATGCCCCACATTGATTCCAGGGGGCTGGATTCATCCAAAATCTTGTTGTCAGAGCTCAAAAAGTGATTTTTTTATGGCTGGATTCTGCGTAAACTTGGCGTAGGTGCCAGATAACACGGCATTTAGCTTCTCCCTCTCCCCAACCCCGGAGTCAAAGTTGCGCACGCTTCGACCGATGCGTTTGCGTGTGCTTCGACCAGGCGACGACATGATGAGCCCCACTGCTCGATGGTCTTTGAAAAACTTGGTATTTTCGGCGACCATGTGCTGCTCCACAAAATAATATGGCACGTCGTCCACGGCAAACGACGAAGAGGGCCATGGTGGACATAGAATGGGGGCTGCCAGAATAACACTACTTTGTGTGTGGAGTATTTGAGAGAAGGGTCAAAAGCCGTGTTGGAATTTGTGCCTGCAATGTCCCCGTCCGGGAGCACCAGGCCTTGGGAGCACGACGCGAATCACCATGGTATCTTGCCTTGGGTCTTTCTTCGCTCTTCTCGCCGAAAAGCACGAGAATCCGCTCTTACTGCGCCGAAGAATGGCAAAAACCGACGGTTCCAGCCCGTCTATAGTCTCGTTGGACGTTTGTGGGTCTGCAATGTCCCCTTCTGGAACACCCGTCCTCGGCCCTTTTGAACCTGTAGTGTCCCCTTGCGGGATCACCAGGCCTCGGGAGCAAGATGAGAGTCCGAACCCGGGGTTCCCGCCTCGAGTCTTCCTCACTCGCTGGCGGAAACTCGTGAGAAGCCGCCCTCGCTGCACCCGGAAAAGAGTCCAACACCGACGGTGCCAACCCGTCGGTAGCCTCGTTGGGCATTTTGGTCTGCAATGCCAACACCAGTCCTCGATCTTTTGGGCCTGTAGTATCCCCCTCAGGAACACCGGGCCTCGGGAGCACGACGCGAGTACGAACCCACGGTTTTTCGCGTCGTGGAATCTTCGCTTTTTGACGTATAATCGCAAGAAAACTGCTCTATTTTGCCCGAATGGGCAGGGGGTCTGAGCTTTTTCTACTTGGCGAGAGTCGGGATTCTTCCGTAAATTCCCCGGAATAGCATCCAGCTGATGAGGCTGGAGTCCGTGGAGTCACCATTGGCCCGTTGCGCAGTGTTGGATCTTCGTCCTGTGCCACTAGGGCAAACGTAGCATGAACCACGTGGGTTAGAGTGTTAAATGACGAATCAGGGTCCGTAGACCGTGTGGGCGTCTTCTAGAGCGGGGCTCGGAGAAGTGGCAACAAAGTTTTTACCCGGCGAGGATTTTTGCCGTTATTCCTCTTGGAGAAGGGAGACGAGGTAGCTAATCTGGTCGACTCCTCCTTCATGGAAAAAGGACAGAGCGCCCGCTGTTGTCCCGAGCAAACACCGGATCGGGCCTCGCAAAAAATATCGGTGTTATAGTGTTGGCCTTCCCACACCTCAAATCGACCGCCACGTCGTCATCAGAATTTAGTGTTTCGAGAGTCGACCGTTCCACACCTCACACCGACCGCAACCGCCTGGTCAGGGAGAGGGGGGGGTGAACACATACGCGAAAAAAAGCGACGCGCCGTTACCGCAGCGATATTGTTGCGCGATGCGTGCCTGGGGGGGGAGCACGCCAAGCGCAGGCTCCCATGATATGGTTGATGGGGGCGGCGTTTAGAGCGCGTACCCCCATTGCAAAGTTTACGCCCCGGCTGAGGGAAACGGCGCTGGAAGCACGGTTGTCGTCGCCGAACTCAGATCATGACCGAAGGGAACGTCGCTGGAAGCGCGCGTTCTCGCCGTCGAATATGAGATAATGAAGGAAAAATATCCTGTCTGGACCCACGCTTGAAGCGCCAGTTTCCGCCGCCGGTACTACGCTGTGAGTATCGTCCGCAGACGGCGTAGAAGCCCGTGGGCTTTTGACACAGGCACTCTGTGCTGCGTATCTTGACAGGCTGGCAACCGAACACGAGAATATTCTGAAAACAAAGTAGGCACCGCCCGACAGTGTCGTCGTAGGTGCCGTACCGCCGTCGAGCTGTCGATTGCCATTACGTAATGGGCCAGGTTGGCGCGGGAGTGTATTTTCACCCGGGTTGTGGGCGGCTCCAAAGCGCATTCGAGCAGCAGGAGCGGCAGGAGAAGAGGCGGGCGAGGGCAGGATACCACCATGGTGATCCGACGTGTATGTGGTATCATTGTGCCGGTTTACCTGACCCTGATCCTGGTGGTACCCTCGCGATTAACCTCAAAGATGACGACGGTTTTCTTGTGACTATTCATGCGAGAAGATTTGTCGCCTCGGCGGTAGCTGACCATGCGTGTTTGTCAACGTCGGTGTTCGTCATCGTCGCCAAGTTGGCCAAGTTCAGCGTTCAGAAGCCAATCGCAGGAATGAAAGGATGCCTACAATGCTTGAAGGACTGGTTGTCTTCGTGGCAGTTCAGGCAAAGCCCCCGGTTTTCACTGAGGGCATCAGCGCGAGGTAAAAGGGGGCCGCTCCAAAGGGGAGGGTGGTCTGTCTTAAACCAAGCCTTAACGGCGAAATCTTCTGCATAAAGATGTTCTTCTTGTGTCTACGAGCCAACGGTCAGATGAATCATCGATGGGCACGACAGTAGAATGATGGCTCGATCCCGTCTCCCACTAAAGCGACTGGGACGGCACTCGGCCCTGGCTGCGCCCATGCCCATGATCGACGGGCCGGGGCCCCGACGGGGGGGACGACCGCGCTCCCGTCGAAGAAGCAGGGAGAGAAAAATATTGTTTCGCCGTTGACGGCAGGCGTCTTATTAGTCACTAAAAGCCCGCAACATAGCATCCAACGAGGAGTATGGCCGCGGGTCCGTTGCCTTCGAACCAGTGCACAACGCGGGCAGGCGAACCGGAATTTGCTCATTTGCCGCCACCCGAACCACCTCGGACACCACATCCGTCCCCGGAGACAAACCACGCTCACTCCCCGTAGAGATCGGCACAAGTACGCGAAACTCCTGACTTAAATCAGAAAAAGGCATGCCAATACACATTCCAGAAGTGTGCAGCTCAGTGTAGCCCTCCTCTGTGTCAACCCCGTCGAAGTGCGTGATTAGCAAACGCAACAGGAGATTGAAAGCCCCAGGCCCAGATGCTCCTCCTGCTATCGTTCTTGACACCTCTTGCCTGTTACCATGGCCACCTAGCTGTGGTTCGTGCTCGAGGACGAAGTCGAGCGGGAGGAGGTTGACGAGCCGTCCCACGCTGAACGTCATCTCGCGCCATTCTTCCGCCCTCCGTAGCCTCCGCCAGAGCTGCGGCCAACTGCCCCTGTTGTTGGAGCAAAATTGCCCCCCCGGCGGCGCCTTCAGACACACCAGCACCCGATGCGCTGTGAACCCCGCGGCGGTGATGGTGGTCGCCACCCCCACAATTTTTGCTGCCACCAACACGGTTGTAGTCCCCTCGGTCACGACTGTCGCTTCGTCGCTTTTTCCCCGGGTTTCGTTCTGCTAAAAGCTTCCTCCGGGGTTCTGCCAAAAGACAGGGTCGGGGTCGTCGTCGGTGGGTTATCAGCAGGGCCTCAACGAGGGCAAAGGTCGGGGAGGCTCTCTTCTGTCTAGCATAGGGTGTACAATCCACGCGAGTCCAGGCCGCTTCCACTGAAAGGACGTCCGCTTGCCGCGACGCCGGCCTCTCTGACGAGAGGAGGGCGCAGGTCGTTTCCACCACCGCGGTCGCCAACGCTAAGAAGAAGTCTACCCTCGGTGCAGACGCCATGCATACGACGATGCCCTTGAACAAGGCGTCGTTCGCGGGTAGTGGTCGCTGGGATGCGACACCCTGCGGGTGCGACGGAGGCGAGGGGGGCGTGGTAGCCCCCGCCGCAGCCAACTCAACTGATTGGGCGAGGGCTTGTTGCGCCCTCTTCGCTACCAGGGCTGCCTCCCGCGCAGCGGTCTTCGCCTTGTTGATATCTTGGTCAAACCGACGTCGGCGTGCTGTTGTCTGATTGGCGCCGTTGAGCGCCCGCTGGGCCCGTGCTGCCGCGCATGCCAAGTCCAAGGGGGCGTCATGTGCGCCGCGGTCCCCGGGGGCTTTAGGGCTGGCGCTCTGTCGAGCGCGGAGAGCCCAGGTGGCGGCAGTGGTGCCGTGTCGAGCGCGGGGGAGGCAGCTGGCGTCGACCCCCCGAGGCTGGCGAGAGCTGACGTCGAGACGCCCCCGAGTCCGGTGGGGGTTGGCCCGTCTTCTTCTCTGCGCGAACCGGCGAATCGACCCTCTTGGTTGGTGGGTCCGGGTGGAGGTATGGTGCTCCGTCTTCTGTTTCGTCACCGGAACCCGCCTCCAGTGGTGCCCCCGTTCTCGAGTCGCGGGATGTCGGGCGAGCTCTCCCTGTCTCGTGGGCATCCAGGTTGGGGTGCGTGGAAGACCTCAGCCTGCCCCGAGTAGCCCGCTTCCTCACTGGTAGGCATGCTGCTTGATGTCTGTAGGGAGGGCAGCGGAAAGAGGGTGTGTGTGGGAAGGGGGCGGGATGAAAACGACGCGTAAAAGAGCCATGGATACAAATATATTGTTGTGGTGTCGCTGCTGCAAGTAGCGGTATGTCTATGTTTCAGCAAACAGCGAGACATGGGACTCGACTCCGTTCAGCATCAGTAATGGTAGCAGCCACGCCAACTAGCCGTATAAAAGGAGTACAGCAGTAAGAAGGGTACTATCCACCAACACCGCAACATAAGAGCAGCGCCCAGTCTGACCGTAGGGTATACGGGTAACGCCGCACCAACCGCAGCATAAGCAGCCAAAAAAGGGCAGTACTGACCCTAACCGCAGTGCTGGGAGTGCCGCACAGTAAAGGTACGTCTGCAGCCATCGCACTTAACAGGTATATATTAACGTAGGCGTGGGGGTAGCGCAGGAAAGCGTCGCCTAAAACGCACACGCTTATCGCACCAAAACAGGCAGCACTTGACCGAGGTGCAGTGTAGGAGGGCATCACACAGTAAATGGATGTACAAGAAGAAGTCCATGCCCATCTCACCAAAACAGGCAGCATTTAAACTAGGTGCAATGTAGGGGGTGGCACAATAAAGATTTGCCCAACACGACGACGCTCATCGTACCTAAAGAGGCAGCATTTAAACTAGGTGTGGTGTAGGGGGGAGCACAGTGAAGGGTCGCCCAACCCGCCGACACTCATAGCACCGAAGCAGGCAGCATTTAACCTATGTGTAGTGAATACGGTAGCATAGTGAGTAGTTGCCCAACCCACCGACACTTCTCGGACCAAAACAGACAGCATTTAACATAGGGGGTAGGAAAGTGAAGGGTGGCCCAACAGTGGTGTAGGGGGGGTAGCACGGTAAGGGATCGTGCATGTGCCAATCAGAGGACAAGGTCTGTGCAACCATTTAACAAAGTAGATTCCCCACCGACCCCACTACAGGGGGCCGGTCGCGCTTACACAGTAGTGCTGCTCGCTGCTGTGCCCATAGGTACCGACAATACCAACTGCACAGAGATGAGCAGCACAGCCCCCCGAACAAGGTTGGTTCCCCCGACCGCACTTTAGAGGGGTGGTCGCGCCTACAGTAGTGCTGTTCGCTGAATGTTCGTCGTTGTGCCCAAAGATACCAACCGCACGAAAATGGGCAGTATAACCCCCGAACAAGGTAGTTTCCCCACCGTCCGCACTATAGGGGGACGATCGAGCCTACAGTTGTGCTGATTGCTATAGTATCGCTGCTGTGTTGACAGGTAACGGCAATTCCAACCGCACCAAGATGGGTAGTAAAGCGTCCGATAACAAGGCAGGTCCCCCACCGACAGCACTTTAGAGGGAGGGTCGAGCCTGCACTAGTGCTGATTGCTGCAAAAAGCTCCCGTGACTACGGATAACGCAAACATCAACCACCTTAAAAAGGGTGGTGTAATACCAAGACTAGCGGTAGAAAAGGTGTATACGCCAACAGCCGAATAGAAAGGCTGTTTGCCCCCAATCGCCGCATCAAACGGGCTGATCCCCACTTGCACTATTAACGCTGTACACCGCAGTATCTCCGCAAACTGTAGAAAACGCTCTGTAGCGGTACTAGCTGTCCGAACATGTGCAGAGAAGAAAACGATTTGCCAGCATAGACCCTAGCAGTATCGTGGAGGGCAGAACATGTACCAACAGCAGCAGAACGGCAGCGTTTGCGCCTACAGTATAGTGCTCAGCGTCTCCGCCAACTGCAAACGGCATTGTGACGAAAAGTATCCGTCGTGACAGCTGCAAAAAAAAACAATTGCAGCATTTTTCCTACCAGCATCGTGGAACCCCGTAAAAGGTTTTGCAGCATTTATCCTAGCAGCATTGTGGAGCCCCGTAAAAAGGTTTGCAGCATTTATCCTTGCAGCATTGTGGAGGGGCAGCGCATGTACCGGCAGGAAGAAGACGGCCTAACGCCCGGACAGCTGAAAAAAACAAAATCTGCACCCACTCCGACCGCACTAAAAAGGGACAGTTATGTTGACAGCAGTGCAGAGTGCCGCACTGTCGCAGCTGTGCCCACGCAGAAAGTGGTATTAGTCCCCGCGTACCCATGGATGGTGGAATATAGGGAGGGCATCGCACACGCCGAGAGCCTTGCCAAAAAATGCCAGCACAGAGTTTCAGCGTTCACTAAAATCAAGTTCTAGTCACGGGGGGGGCAGGATGTAAACAACCCTCTAGAATCGAACGTGCATGGAGCGCTCGCACAGCAGCGGAGGGTGCCAGAGCTGCGGTGCTGTAACTGTTGACGCTGGGGCAGTGAAGGGTCGATCTATGTGGTGGATGGGCAGGAGAAAAGTAGGCGGCTCAGCTGCTGTACAGTGACGTCTACAGCAGATAATCCGGCGGTATATGGCATGCATTGACAGCGAGCCCATTATGCTGCGCTGTAGTTGGTACCTGTGCAAACATGATGGTGGCTGAATCTACGTGACGCACAGTAGTGGAACGCTGTTGAATGAGAAAGATCGGAGAGGGATGTCAAATTAGTAGCTGTACTATTTTCAGCAGAAAGGGAGCAGCAGTTTGTCCGACGCGCAAGACTGATCGACGCATGTACTAAAACCCATACGATAACGCGTGTACTGAAAAAAATCGCCAAACGAAACAGCCCAAACATTTCACGAGCACCGCATGTTCCTTCCCAGGTAGGACCACAACGAAGGAGCCCCGACATGAGCTGTTACAGAACGGTGCCCGTAGTTCAAGAGGGTCCCGTGAGGGACGGTCTGACTCCGACAGCAAGGGTGTATGCTTGTCGATGGGCTCTCTCAGCAAGCGAAGTCCCCGTCGATGGTCATTGGAAGGATTAATTCCAGCATGCTCGTCCGTGGTGCGTCGTGCATGCCTCAGAGCCCCGAAACGCAAAAAAAAAACAGGTCCATGGCCGATCTTGGAGCTTGTGCTGGCAATTCGCGGAGATGTGCTGTGCAACATGTTGGCAGAGCGCGGAGCAAACAAGTCTGATGGGTGGAGCTTGATCAGTTCCGCTGCGGAATGGTCTATGACCATCTGGAGGGGGACTGATGCGACCAAAATCCGAGACGAAGAGTGTGCTCCGAAAAGCAGTGTCGTCCGCACGTACTCGGAAGGTGTCGTCCGTGTGGTACGTGTCCGGCGACCAACAGGAGGGGCCCCTGCCATCTCACTGCTGTTGTGGCCGCCGTTGTAGGAGGAAGGCCGCTCCCTCAATTGAGAAGCCATCCGAGAAGGAACATGGGTTGTGGGCTCGATGGGAAGAAAAAGCAAAATCGCTACGAAAACATAATCGGAGAGATTGCAGGAACGCTGTCACAATAGCAAGGCGAGCTAGTCGACGCCACATGAAACGTTATTGATGGGGACAAAGAGTGCCCCCTGCAAGTCAGCCAATTGAGCAGGTCCTCGGAGAATACTCACTTTCCTTCCCCTTGTAGAGACGTTGTTTTATTTGATTCCACCAGAGCCCCGGATAGCTTCTTAGATCGGTGGCACGTGCATCCGATTTATTACCTAACTTTCTCGAATGTAAAACGCCAACCTTCGCATACGAAACACAACCAAATTACCTCAAAATCTGATAATTACAGGTCTTTCGGGGCAGTATCTTAACACTTGCCCACCCTGATGTGTCGCATGTGCAGAAATATGGGAGATTCGGGGAAACTCCGGTAATACGAACTAGACCATGAGTCGAATATGCGCCCCCTCTCAACCCACTCCCAAACCTCTAACCGTCTGGTTATGGAGCTAGGAACACGCGAAGAAAAGCAGTTGACAGATACGCAGACTCTGCAACAAGGCAAACGTCACCCGTCATAAACCTGTGGCGTGCCGCCGGTGTGGCGGAGGGGGGGGCAGAAATGGCTCTAGAACCTGCCCCATGCCGCCGATGTGGCGGGGGGGAAGTGTTTATACGAAAAAACAAAGTAGAACAAAAACAACACACAAGCAATAAAAGATGACACAAAGACCCGAACATGGCCCTGTACCACGTTACGCGCGAACAGGTTACCCTGATCGCGCCCAAGCTCTGGGCTGAGGAGAGCGTCGACAGGGCAAAATTGAACAATAACCAAAATGCGACAGCCCTGCGCCTCAGATACCTGCGTTTTACCCGGACCCTGGCCCGGCACTGAGCAGGGGGTTCGACAGGACAGAAATAAAAAAAAACAAAGGACCGCCCCAACACCCGACGAAGATCCTCAGGACACTACGAACAACCCGAAGACAAAAGACCCAAACCTCATAACCCCAAACATTGGTTTGAGTAAGCTATAGGTTAACCTTTTGCAAGTGGTCAAACGGACTAATACCCCACTAATACATCAACATTACGCTACAAAGCTGTTTTAAGGCTCCGCGAAAATGCTTATAACGTTTGGTGAAGGGTTAGGGTTGCGTGGGTATAGTTACGATCTCTATCACGTTTCCTTGTACATGTTGTAGCAAAAATAGAAGCACTACTATGGAACCTGGTCTCTCACGGGGTCCCGGAGTCGAAGTGGAGAGGGTGGTCCTGGAGGTCTGGTACTCGTCGCGGATGGTCGGTAGTCGGAGCGGAGAGGTCGTCGCAGAGCTGAAGTCGAAGCGGAGAGGGCGCCGCGGTGCTGAGGTCCTTTGACGATCGTTCTCAATAGCGAACGCGACTGATAACCTTTCTTTCTTATATGTAGCAAGGAGATGCTAAGCCAGAGCTAGAGTGACGGTGGGCATATGCCCTTCGTCATGCGGCGGGATCATCTTTCGGTGGCTGATCTTCCGGGGGCGGGTCAACGCCGTCTTTGACGGGTGACGCCGTTCGCGACCCGGGATCGTGTATTGCCTGACCGGTGACGTGTCCTCTCGCGCATGCGTGTACGCGATCTACGATAGGTATCTACGACCCTGTCTTCCACATCACCCCCCTCTGTATTCGCTGCAAGCCCTTCTTAGCTAAGGATGGTTTTGTAGCGGTCATCGGGAGGATGACAATTTTAGGAAACGGGGTGTCGATTTATAGGATCGAGACACAGCAGCTGTTATATGCGTGCATCCACTCCTTATAACTGACGTGTTTAGCAAACACGGGTGTGAAACACCGGGCCAGCAAAGATGTTTACATTTTCGAGCTTGCATGCTGACAGCGTGTACTGGAGTTGTATGGGGTTTCTAAATATTATCTCAACGCACGTATTCCGTGTGGCCACACGTACTGGTGCGCCCCTCGTGGTTGCTGTTCTGGGAACCACGGGCAGCGAAATTGTTTAGTGATTTCTCTTTTGTGGGCGGGTCCGCCTAGATATTTTCACTCGGAGTCAGCTCAGTTGATCTAGGTGCATCAAAGTGTGACTTCGTTTTAGGTGGGCTGGAGTCGCGTGAAGCTCCTTTTCCCTGTGTGTTTGGTGTTCGAACAATTTTGTTTGTGGCTTGACGGTGGTGTTGCTGTTTTGTCCAGTTTGGAACGGAGTGTCGGGCACGGGCGTGAATTGTCACGCTTCTTACGGCCTCTCTCCGTTGGGTACAACAATTTTCTTAACGTCTCCTTGCCCCCGGCTATTCCCACCGGAATGCCGGGTAAAGTGCCCGTCAGATCATGGTCGACACGAGTGTGTACTGCCATGCCTGCTGGTGCTACTCTCATCACCGTTGTTGACTCTTGTGCTTACAGCTGAGTCAACTGTGTTAGCCAGCTTGTTCGTTATTCGGTTACGCCGCGGAGCAGCTGAGAATCTGTTTTGCGCTGTCTCAGTTCGTGCTCGTCCCTGCCTACTATACGCTTCCGTTTCCCGAGAGAAGGGAGGGGGGGCGAAGAAGGTGAGGTTATCGCGAGTTGCAAACTCTTTTGGGCTCGGTATGCGGCGATCAATTCGTGACATTGGGGTATTTCGTCCGCGAGATACTCGAGATCGGATTCAGGGCCGTAACCTCGGAGTCTTAGGCGGTACTTGTAGTTGTGGGGGCTTGGTCTGCCAGGTCCCCTTTTATGATCTACTACCCTGTCTACGAAGTAGGACTCAATTTTGGGTTGAGCCGCGTCTGGATGGTCCAACTCGGGTAGGGGAATGGGCTTCCCTAAAAACAATTCCGCCAGCTTCTCAAATTGAGGTGCGGGTGGGGTTTCCCGTTGATGGTAGGGCTTTATATGGGCTAGGTCGACTGACACTCTTCGGGTGTCGTTCGTTAGTCGTACTCTATACACCACTGGTGATAATTGTGAGCAGACGACATACGGTCCTCGCCATGGTAATAGCAGCTTTGGGTTGGGCCCATCCGAATCCTGGTACGGTCTGTACACGAGTACTTCCTGTCCAGGTTTGAACACCGGGTACGGTTTAAGTTTGCTATTTTGTTATGCCTGATTGTCTGCACGCTCGGTTAAGTTTCGGCGTGCGAGCTCAAAGGCGATTTGCAAATCGTCCCGTGTGTTTTGTGCGAGTTCCTCGGTGTCTGCTGTTCTTCCCACATGAGGAATACAGAGGATTATATCGACTGGGAGTCGGGGTTGTCGTCCGATAATTAAGAAGAATGGTGTCTCATGCATCGTTGCACTAAAGCTAGTGTTGTGCGCTAGCTGTACAAACGGTAAGAGAGTGGCCCAGTTGCTTTGATCGATTGCACTGTGCATTGCTAGCATACTGTGCATCGTTGAGTGTACCCGTTCGGACACTGAATTACCCTGCGGCCGGTACGGCGTTGTGCGTGTCTTGTTGTATCCGAGTATTTGTTGCAGCTGGTATATCACCTTATTCTCGAATTCGGGGCCTTGATCACTATGCAAGGTTTGTGGTGGGCCGAAAATGCTGATTATTCTCTTGATTATGGCATTGGCTACTGTTTCGGCCGTTTTATTACGTACCGGCAGCAGTACCGCAAACCTCGTCAGGTGGTCCATCATGGAGAGAACGTATTTGCATTCGATCCCTGCGGCTGAAGTTGATACCGATTTGTACCCTACTAAGTCAACCGATATTCGTTGAAATGGCCGCTCGACAGGTAAATGGCCTGTCGGGAGCTTGGGTCTGTTGTGTGCTGTTTTTCGTCGTTGACAAGCTTGGCATTTTTCGCACCACTCTCGTACGTCGCGGCTGATGGTGGGCCACCAATATTTCTGGCGGATTTTTTCATAAGTCGGGCGAGATGCGAGGTGTCCTCCGGATAGAACGTGATCGTGGTAGGCGTGCAGAATTAATCCAACAAGGGCCTCCGGTACTACGAGTTGATCGCGGAAGGTGCTGCGTTTTCGAAGATATCCCGGAAAGTACGATTTAAACAACAGCCCGTCCTGCACTGAATAGCAAGACATGGTTGTTTTCGTTTCTTTCTCGGGTAATGGTGCGTCTGCGTGCTGTATGTAATCGATGTACCGCCCGCACTCTACTCTTTGTGCTGAGCGGAGTTTTTTCTTGATCGACGGACATGAAAACATTTGTCGCGCTCACGAATACTGATTTCACACTAAAGAGCTCTATATCGCTGCGTACTGGTTCTAGGTTATCCAGTTTGTCGGCGGAGATCTGATATGGTCGGGGGACACGAGCTGCTTGTAGCTTGGGATCATCTGGTACGTTGCGGCAAATGGGCGCGAGGGACGGCACAGCTACTTCTTGCTGGTGCTCGAACGCAAACATTCGTGAAAGCGTGTCCGGTACGACGTGCAGTTTGCCTGGTTTGTGTTGGACGGTGAAGTCAAAAGACTGTAATGCTATTGCCCAGCGTGTTAACATGTTCGATGTATCTTGCATTGAGTATAGGTATCGCAGGGCCGCGTGATCTGTCACACACACACACACAAAATATCGTCCCCATAAATAAGGTCGCCAATGCTGGATGGCCAAGACCACAGCAGAACATTCTTTGAGTGTAGCGGAGTAGTGGCGCTGGCTGTCGTTGAAGCGTTGACTAAAGTATGCGATTATAACGAGGTCATCGTCTTTCTGCTGGGCGAGGAAGGCACCTGCACCTGCTTCTGAAGCCTCAACGTGTATCGCGAAGTCTTTAGAAAAATTGGGGAATTGAAGTACGCGCGCCTGGGTGAGTAATTGTTTCACTGTTGCGTACGCCTGATCGTGTTCTGGTCTCCAACGTTTAGCGAATTCTTTGGCGGCCTCTTTTTTCGTGAGGGCTACCAGGGGCGCTATGATACCGGCTAAGTTAGGTTTAAACTTGCGCACAAAGTTAACCATTCCTAGCACTGACCGCAACTCCTTTATGGTTTTAGGCGTCGGCAAGTCAACTATAGCTTTTACGCGATCCTCACCGATCCGAATACCGTCGGCCGTCAGTATGTGTCCCAAGTATTTAACTTCTCGGGGGCCAAACTGTACTATTGATGGTTTAAGGGTGAAGCCGGCTGCTTGCAAGGCTTTGAACATATTTTCGAGTAGCTGTAAGTGGCCTGTCTAGGTAGATGAACAACATATACAGTCGTCCATATAAACCAAGAGCCCACTTTTGGGACCAAAATGTGCAAAAGCTAGTGACATAATTCGCGAGAACAGAAACGGCGCGTTAGCTATACCGAAGGGTAGGCGTTTGAAAACCCACTTTCCGTTCTGCGTCACAAGAGCAGTTTTATCTTGTTCGCTCTCTGCTACTGGTATTTAGTAGAAAGCATTTTGTACGTCACACACAGTTATATAACGTGCTCTTCCGACCGTGTCAAGGTGGCTTTCTAAGTTAGGCATAGGCCACGATTTTTTAATCAGATTCTTATTTATGGTCGACCTGTAATCTACGCAGAACCGTGGAGTGCCGTCTGATTTTGCGACAATAGTTACTGCGGAACCCCAGGGACTAGGGCGTTGTTCAATGATTCCTTCTTGTTCCATCTGGTTCACGCACTTGTCGATAGTCTCCTGTACGCGAGGGTTTGCACGGTACGGGGTTCTATTTACAGGCCGTGTTCCTGGTTCAAGAGGAAACGTTGCTTCGGCCAGGGTACATTTACCTAGCTCTTGAGGCGACAAGGAAAAAACGCTGCGATATTTCGTGCATAGAGTCAGTACTTGTTCGCATTCATCAGGTGTAAACGTGGTTTTATCAAATGCTCGAGTAAGTGCTGCACGAAGCTCGTTACGCGTGGATTCCGTTGTCTTGCTGTCTGTTTGAATTGCACTGGTCGTTTTGTTCAGGGCTACCGATACGGGCGCAATGTGACCTATTAAGGTATTGCGTTTCAAGTATACGTATTGGTGGGACGGGTTCGCGATCTGGACTACTGCTGTTTATCAGCGGCGGACCAGTGACTCACTGTACGAGAAACTATCATACTTTGAAAAGCTTCAGGTACGGCGGACGATTCGATGTCTTCGAACGTGACGATGAGTGGTTCAATGAGTGCAGCAGTGGTTGCTGTGGGTGCTGTCGCTGACACTACTTGTACTGCCATCTCACTCTGGGGGGGGATGCAGCATTTATGTCGCAACAAGACAGGCACCGACTTTACATCAGTGTTAACTGTGACCACGGAGCACTGATCTGTCGCAGTGTTCTCGGGGCGCGCTGTAAAGTCTAGTCTACGATGAGATGCTTTGATCGTCACTTGAGAGGTTTTGAATGACAATTGCTCTGTACTCCAGTCGAGGACACCTCCGAAGGCACCCATGATGGTGTTATCGAGTAGCATAATGTCTGGCCCTAGAGAGGGCAATACGAGCGCTTCGACTGGTAGGGTAATATCTCCTAGCGTAAGTTGAAAGCGAACATATCCTAAACTTTTGAGAGGCGACCCATCAACACTGCTGGGGTTGATCGCTCCCGGGGGCACTGCAAAAATTTGAGTGTCTTTCATTGTGGGATGTGTCTGTACAAAGTGAACAGATATGCAAGGTACATCGGTCGCGGTGTCAATCGTGACATTGTGCGCCGGATAATCATTAACTCTGGCGTTTACTCGTACGCGCTTTGACGTAGAGCTGAGAGCTGTGGGATATCTGGGATACCCACTCATGGCAGATGCGTGGAAAGCATCAAAGTGCATTTCCCGGTTAGCGTTGCATGATAATAAAACATGATGTTTAATTTTCTCATTTAATTTGCGGGACGCAGCAGAAACATACAACGCTTGTGGTACCATGGAAGGTGAAAACGTATCGTTCCGACGTTGACTACTCTTCTCGACTCTGCTTGCTGCTTCTACGGCTGGTCCAACTCCACGCGGTACTGCTAGAACACTCGGAACCTGCTGCTTATTTCTTAAGTCTGTTACAGTATTCGACCGGTTGTCTGCATGTACTTGTTTCGCATGGGTACTCGCCAGAGGGGTGGAGCTCTTTGTTCGGCCACACTTATCCCTCCTCTTACTACTAGGTCTACCGGCACTTGCCACGGCTACGCGAGCTGATCGTGCTATCGTTTCTACCGCGGGTTTGGTGATCCTAGTTTGCCTACTCCCCGAACCGGTTTGAGGTAACCGGCGCGGGCCCCCTCACGGTTTTTTGGTCACTACTATGCCGTCCCGCTCGTGCATTTTTGCTAGCCTGCATTCCGGGCGCGAGTGCGAGTTGCGATGGCGACACATCGGGTAGTCGCATGCGTCGCCCGACGCTACTTTAGGTTTCCTGTTCCTACCCGCCTCACTACTCGGCAACCTGCCTCGCTTGTCGGATGGGCCGTACGTGGCGGGTTCGAAGGTCACTCTGCGATCCCGGCCTCGCGCCGCCGTCAGGTTGGACGTGATGGCTTTTTCGAGTTTGGCCATAGACGTCATCAGCTGTCGGTCGGGTCCAGGGGATGTGCCAGAGACGGCCGGAGCATACGTGGTCGGGGAGGGGGTTGGGGCCGCGCGTGAGGCGTTGGTCTCATGTTTCTTGGCGCGAGTCCGTGAGGCTTGGTACGTGAGGGAGGGGTCTTCGCGGATAAGTTCTAGACGTACGTGCGGAACTAGGCCGGCTTCGAAGGATGCCATGAGCGATGTTTGCCATGCATGTTGGTATGGCGAGACATTGACAGGAGCGGTTCGTTTTGCTTCGGCTAGGAGGCGCGCGTATGCTTGAGTTACACGCAGTCCGTAAGAGTCGACGGATTCACTACTGCCTTGCTTTAGGGTAGAGACGGTGCGAGCGAGGAGAACGATGCGGTTCACGGGGCTAAACAGATTTGTGAAAGCATCCACCCACTCCTTCCAGTTGCGTGGTGCTCTGACGTCTCCCGCTTCCGTGGTCAGTTGGGCAAGCTCTTTGTCTGTGCGCCACTCTAACGTACCACACTGGATTTGGTTCATGGTGCTAGCTGCGTGGTCGGCCACTAAGTATGCCAGGTATCGCACGGCGTGGCGATCGATAACCGAGTCCGAGGCGCCGTCAGGGACGTGCAAGCGAATGTGAGCGTGAAAGAGCGCCATGATTTCGGGAACATCTTCAGTTGGCAGCCCGTGCAACTTGAGCGAAGGGGGCATATCCGGTTTTTTTATCGAAAATTTTGGGTCTTCGTTTTGGTTGTGGGTTGGGCTCGGGGGTGCTACAGCAGAGGTTGTACGTGCTGTGCGAGGTGCTTCTACAGCAGAGGTTGTACGTGCTGTCAGGGGGTTTGTGGGCAGTGCTTCTACAGCAGAGGTGTTACGTGCTGTCGGGGGGTCTGGTTGAGAGTGGTCAGGGGGAGAGGTACGGCTGCTGTCAGAGCTACTCGACTGCTGTTGTATAGGCGTAGCAAGAGTCGTGGAGTGCTGCACGCGTTCAAAAACAACGTCGAGGTTTTGCTGCGGCAGTGGTACTCCTCTCACCTCATCGACCTTCTCGTCGGAAGGCCCACTCACAGGCTTCCGGCTGTCCGGCAGCACCATCTCCAAGACCCACGCCGGCGGCACGTTGCCGTCGAGCATGCACTTCTTGAGGAACGCGGCAGTCTCAACGCGGACGGGATCGTGGCTCGGGAATGCGCTTGGCGCGGCAAGGATGTCCTCTGCTAGGCTTGAGCCCTCCTCAACGGCTGATACAGGCGTCGTGCTCGGCGCACCAGCTTCATCTGCAGCGTCCCGCTGCACCTCGTCGTCCACGGCCATTCCGCCCTGGTCGGTGGGGGCGAGGGCCGCAAACGAGTTCCCCGCCAGTGCGGGAGTCGGTTCCTCCGTAGAGGGCGACGCCTTGCGGGCCTTTCCGCGGCTCTTTTCTGAGCGAGCTCCTGAGCGTGGCATGTTTTGTTTCTATTTTTTTCCGACGACAACCTTTATATAGGGTTTTATATAGGTTTGTTGTTCCGATGGTGGTCACCAATATGGAACCTGGTCTCTCACGGGGTCCCGGAGTCGAAGTGGAGAGGGTGGTCCCGGAGGTCTGGTACTCGTCGCGGATGGTCGGTGGTCGGAGCGGAGAGGTCGTCGCAGAGCTGAAGTCGAAGCGGAGAGGGCGTCGCGGTGCTGAGGTCCCTTGACGATTGTTCTCAACAGCGAACGCGACTGATAACCTTTCTTTCTTATATGTAGCAAGGAGATGCTAAGCCAGAGCTAGAGTGACGGTGGGCATATGCCTTTCGTCATGCGGCGGGATCATCTTTCGGTGGCTGATCTTCCGGGGGCGGGTCAACGCCGTCTATGACGAGTGACGCCGTTCGCGACCCGGGATCGTGTATTGCCTGACCGGTGACGTGTCGTCTCGCGCATGCGTGTACGCGATCTACGATAGGTATCTACGACCCTGTCTTCCACACTACCTCGCAAACATATCAAGTAGTTATTTTCAATAAAAATCAAGTTTTTTTACTGATGGCGACTGGCAACTTTGACACCATCCATGAAAACACCTCGCGTGTGGTTTCCAGATGTCTACAACAACTTGCCAATAAATGTGACGCCCTCACGCACCTTAAAGTCATGGTGCCTCATATGCACCGTGTTTTTAATCGGCTGTAAGGAGATGTAGCTGTCTTATGGGGAGTTAAAACAATTCAGTTGGGTGTTGTACCATTTGTCTCATTTTGTGTCCTCCGGGCTTCGACGATGCTCGACTATAGCACTACCCGAAAGTCGATGTTTACACCTCTGACTAAAAAGAGCGGTCAGCCAATTTGACACGAATATCGTTTTGCTTCGCACGCAATAGTATGCTTGAATCTAGACCTGGGTCTGGTAAGGTATCCCGTGATGAACGGTTGGGATACAGACTGAAAATACTACCGAATAATTGAGAGCACATATTTCAAATCAACATAGAGTACAACGCAACCCGGTGACGGGTGGTGGTTTGAAACACCCCGTGATTTTTGCTAGGAGAGGTCATTTCCTCCATCCAAGATATCCTATCAACGACTCCGACAGATCACCTGCTCGTTCTTCATCCCCGGCGAGATGGCGCCACAGTAGTCCGAAACGAAAGTCTTGCTGAAACAACAACGGAAAAAAAGTTATGTGGAAGTCGACCAGGTGTTGAATTTATACCTGGAGGACTGATTCTACGACAGCCCCACCAAAACCAGCAATATTCGTTAACGAACGTTTCATTGTTGCTCAATGGAAGCATATGATACTGCTAAAACAATAGTGTATCTCCATGTTTTCTTGTGTGCTAAGGCCTATACATCGATGACTTCGGGTTGTCGAGAGACACCATGTTTCAGGAAAAACGACCGGGAGCTGGTTTTGAAACCGGCGATTTCGTTTAACAAAAGTTGATGGGGCTACCGAAGATCGACTCATATCACAAGAGGTACCGCAAGCACGCATGACACTCGCTCCATGTTGGGCGTTCACGTTTTGGACCAAACGGTTTTTCGCTGGTTTCGCTCCAAAATTAAGAATTCCTGGACACTCTGGCACGTTGACGCGAGGACAGCATTTTGACGACTCCGTACGTCATAGAAGTATCTGTCAGAATATGCGATTAACTACGTTCAAACTCGTGTTTAAGACGGGAGGTATCTGAGCTCCCCATACGTTGGGTAGCACCCAATCTACTGCTGCACTCTAAAAACCGTGGTATATTTTCAAGCAGGCGTCAAAGGCTACGGTAGAGAGGTAACTTGTGTGTGTACGTGTACTTATGCGGTGGGTCAGGATTGTTACTTAATGCCTGCGCACAAGTCTGATGTATGATGTGTTTGACTGCATATTTTCTAATTAGATGGTAAAATAGAACTGTTGATATGATTGCCGGTCCCAATCTTCGATATGATCGTGGTTAGCCCCCTATGTACTGGTACTACTGCTGTTACTCAGTTCACTATTTTGTTATTATCGGGTTTGCATGTTCAGAGTGGCCTCCGGGACTCCGGTACTTGAAAATATATGTTCTACCTTGTCATCATTCCCTCCGCCTCATGGTCCCTCGTCGGTTACAGAGAGCAATCTCCCCGTGAGCCACCCTATGCCGGGCATACAGATTGTCGATTATGCCAGCATAAAAATCTATCCACATATCTCGTGCACAGGGTGAGGGCAAGTATGGACACGTCCCTTGTTGGCCTCACGCTGGAGGATCATATCCAGCTACATGAGGACAACAACAATGGAAGCCCCTTCAGAAGTCCAAATGTTCAAATTCCGGGGAACAACAGCAAGAACCTTGACGGCTTGGAAAGCCCACAAGGACGCAAACCACAGCACGGCAAGCTCGCATGATACAAAAATGATCCGCGGCTAGGAAGGACGTACGCCCCGCGTGTTCCAGACACAGGGACGTCGTGAGAGCATGGAGGCGCTCTGGGGTCTTGCTGCATGGTGGCACGAGCAGCAGCTCACAAAATAGACGTTTTGTAATGCCGGACTACTTGATGAGATAAAGGACGACATTCTGGAGGCGAGAGATATTGCTTTTCTTATTGGTTATTTTTGGTGATGACGTGAAGAAGGGCGATAAAGAGGAGACGGGGTGGTAAAACAACAGCGTCTGCCGACGGGGTCACCGCCGCCACCGCCACAGTCGACACCGCCGCCGCAGGTGCTCCCGCCCCCAGAGGAAGCGAAACAGCTTCCGGTTGAGCAAGTCGAGGTGCGAGGAAGCCAGAAAAAGGCATAAAACGATTGGGATTATTTTGGTTTTGTTGGATGAGATGTCACACGGCGGGGACGAAACAAACGAAGCGCGATCTTGATTCGGGATGAGCTGGGGGACGACAAGCGATGGTGGAACAGCATGGTGGAAGCTGGGCTAGAGGTGGCGGAACAGCAGGCGCACGAATCACTGCCGACGGCCTGGCCTGGCGAAGACGATGGGGTCGGTGGAGAACAGCGGATATCGTCGCCGCCGAGGGGAGGTATATCGGTTACAAATCGGACATTTTGGTGTCGGGCCGTCGTTGACAGTATGCCACGTCATGCCGGCGATGCGCAACGTGGGCGGATATTTGAGACGTTGAGTACGCAGGAGGGTGGTGGAGAACATGAGAGGCAGAGAAGCGGTTGGAAGCGAGAAGGCATTGGCACTGGTTGGCCCTTCCTCATCTTCCGTGGTTAGGGGCACGAGACGCCTAATGGGCGCCTAACCCGCCCGCGGCGATCACGTGTACGCTAAAAGGGGTGACCTGCTACCAGCTTCGAGATGGGAAAGGCACGTAATACTTTCAAGTGCTGCATCAGTAGTACCAAAACAGGCTTGTTAGTCGAATGATAATACCTGGTATACAAAACTGGTATATTTAGCGCTTTATGACAATTACGATTTTTTTGGTTGGCATAGTGCTTACTCGAGGTAGAGTCAGTCGAATGATGCTATACTACAACTGGTATGCTTAGCGGTTAATACTCTTCCTATCAAGCCCAACGACGAACTGAAATGCTGGATTTTTGAAGGGATGGGGCTCTTGCTACTCATAGTACTGATGTTTGCTGGGCATGGGATACACAGCACTTGCCTTCGATTTCTGTCGTATATTTATCTATATGGGTTGGCATTTGGGTTCATTTTCATTGATCCATTATCCCTCAGTTCCAAAGAGTCGAGAAAAAGTGTCTACTCCCGAAAGCATGACTTTTGATCCTGATCGTTGGAAAATATCACGGTATCGTTTCGTATATTTGCGGTCTATACTTGTGATACGAAGATCGTACCTTGTGCATGGTCGTGGTGGTATAATATATAGTCTAAAGGTAATATATCTATGTATCTTTTGGTTTGGCCGTGATGTAGGGTAAATCGAATGTAGCTATACTACAACTGGTATTATCATCTCCGGTGATCGAGCTAAAATTCCAAAGTGCTAAATATTTCTGTCTCTCGCTTTTAGAGGGGTGAGCGATTGTTATCTGTAGTGATGTTTGCTATTGCCGAGCATACGATAGCGCTCACCTACGATAGCCAATTGTTTTGTCGTATACGATATGAGTTGGCACATTTTGGTTTATTTGTATTCAACCATTTTTCCTTAGTTCCAAAAAATAAAAAAAACATGGTTACTGCCGTAAGCCTGACCTTTGATCCTGGTCGTTGAAAATGATCACGGTATTGTTTGGTCTATACTATTGATAGATGATACGTGGTACATGATCGTGGTGGGGTGTATCTCTATTCTTGATTGTCCGGGAAAAGTTCACATCAGTTCGTTCAAACGCCCCACTTACAATCGAAATCGGCCAGAGTAATACACACTTCTAAGCAATTGATATCTCGTCATTATCTTTCTAGCTATGCATGACGTAGCTTTCATTCATCCCCCCTCCCGCCCTCCAACGCCCCCTCCTTCCCCACACCCGCACGATCGCCTAGACCCAGCACCGCGCGTATAGCAAGCCCCTACGAGATATATGATTGATACACGCGATCGGAGGATCACACAAAATGTTGCGAAGATCAGTGTCGCCCAAATCCTTGATCTCATATTTGGCGTGTATTCTCACGAGAAGGATTTATAGTTTCCACGCACAAATTGACCTGCCCCACCCGTCCCCTCCCCCCCCTCCCCCCCTCCCGCTCCCTTTTGATCAAAATCAGGCCCCCACGTCCTTTAAAACTCCGCCCTCCCCTCATCGGTTATTCGACTTACAGTATTCACGCGATAAACTGATGTATTTCCTTCCACAGCTGTCAGTTTTTGTCCCCCTCAGAAACGGGTTTTATAGTTTCCGCGCACAGACTGCCTAGCATCACCCTGTTGACCCTGACAGCTACACTGTAGTTGCAAGGAGAGTCGCCGACCTATATCCCTTATGAGGACACACAACCCGTAATACGCGCGATCGGAGTATCACACACAGCTTGCAAAGATGAGTTTCGACGAAATATTCGATCTCCCAGCTGCAGAGTATTTAATTTTGACAGTTTGATACATGCATCCGTGCTTCATTTTTTTTGCAACAACGAGAGGTGATGGATAGGGTGGTTGTGGTTTTTACACACAACTGAATTATCAACTCTCGCTCAGTCTGATGTTATGGCTGCATGATTTCAGTACCGGTGGTACGAGGTATGGGAATCGTAGTATATTGACGAATTTTATGGGCAATAGGGGGTGATAGGATTGTGTTCATCCTCCCCCCCCTCAATGCCACAAAACCGAGTGATCAGGGGGAAAGGGTAGATGGATATAAGGCTTACGCTATATACAGGTGATTACACGTCATGTACGAACGAACGCACAGCAGTAGACCTAGTATACGGGCACACATGTTGTTGTTTTTGGGAGCGTTCGTCACGGAAGTTTGACATTTGTAACTTTGAGCTGGTGGGGCGGAAAGATATATCGATAGTCCACGTGACATATTCTTTTCAGCTTGCGGATCTACCGAAACACATCACCACCGTAATAGTTTTGCGGTTAACCCCTGATGATATGAGTTGGAGGTCGAGCTGGCAGGGTGCTTGATTCTATTGAACAGGTAGAGTAGGTAGGTATGATGAATGCTGGCTTCCATAGTTGAAAAAAGAGCCCATGTCCTAACCAAAGTGTCCTGTAATACCCACGCGTGTTGAAAGCTTGGTATGGACTATTAATAATAAGCCAGAGCGGAACTGGTTGGACAAAGTGTGGCCTGACGCCTTATTTTGAGGGAGGTTGACTCCGGAGTGAGGAGTTATATCTTAGCTCATACCAGGGTATGTATATATATATATATTTTTGGGGTCATAAAACAATAGTTAAAGGCGATGCTCTTACATTTTTTTAAGGATTTGAGGATGGTATTTTTGAGTTTGCATTAATCTAGGATTGAATGAGCGTTGTCATGACAGATGTCACGAGCGGGAGGGTAGTAGGATTTACCATTCATGTGGTCGTATCAATGTCCGGGAATCAATCTCGGGTCTGCGTTGATACTAACAGTTACAATATTTTTTTTCATTTCTTTTGCTTGAGGCATGTTGAGAATGAGTATCTACAATATATATTTTGCTTGATCGACGAGTTGGAAGTATACGTATAAATCGGCGCCCGGGAATCTGCCAACATTGGCAGGAAGGAAAAGCCTGCCAACACCAAAAACGCCTGCATACCTACTCTACAGAACCAGATTTCAATTTGAAAACCGTGAAAAGACCACGAAGTACACCTGCCCGCACACTCTGCCCGCAGAGCTAACACACGTAGCAGCACGTAGCAGCACGTAGCGGCGGACCCGCAGTGGTTAACCACAAGGTATCTACGGGGCTGAGAACCGCCAGCAGCATGGAGGCTACTGCAAGTGCTGCTGCCAGTCTTGCGAGCTCGGCTTTTCCTTGCCGCCTTGCGAGACGGACGAAAGTGATGCACCGGTTACCTCCTCGCTAGGCACGGCGTGGAGTGCAGTCTCGGATGAAAGACATGCACCCACGACCTCGCCAGGCTTGACGTGGATTAACGAGGAGCCTATGGTGGTAGATGACCAGGCAGCTCCTTACAACGAAAACTCAGCAGCAAGACGCAGATTCCCCGGCGCCGCTTATCAGAGGGCCGGCGGCACGATACTCTTAAAGTAGTACAGGACGTAAAAATGGCAAGCTGATACTTCTAGAAAGACAAGAAATCCGGGAGCTCAAGGCAGTGCAGATGACACCCTCCCAAATAAGAAACCCGCAGCCCCAGCCAGGATTCCTGTTTCTCGCTATCAAATAAGCACCTGATACTTGTACAAGTAGGTGTAGTGCAGATAGATTATTCTAGGCACAATGCTGCTCATACCGCAGTAGTAGCAGAAATTAAATATTAATAGGAAAAAAAGGAAGAAACCTGAATAATTCTGGCCGAGGCTGAATTTCTTATTTGAGACAGGGTGAGTTCTACACACTATCTTCAGCATAGCGCCTCTCACTTATCTTCCTTTCCTGGTAAGGTACAAGTATGAGCCTTGCTTTCCTATTCATATCCCTGGGTGTTTTTTTACATTTATGTCGTGCCCTATTGTCGTGCACTATTATTGTGCACTACTACAAGTAGTGTAGTGCTGTATCCCATAATATGTACAACGGCAAGCATCACCAACCAGCCGCAACAGAATGTTTTTTTCATGCGTTTGTGATACAAATGTTCCCCACTCGAAGTATAAATACCAACACTTACCATTATAGTGGACAAAAAATAGGACACCTCCCAATATAAAATCACCCATATAGTATATTACGAGTACCAACAACGCAGCTTGCAAAGATGAGTATTGACCTGAAATTCGTCGAACTCACGGCTGACGACCTTGAAAATTAGTTATAAAATGTTGTCGTTGCCATACAACGCGTTTCTTTGTGCGTTGAACTCCTTGGTGTGTATCGAATGGATGAAGTAGGGCTTTCGGTGACAATATTCGACTGGGAAGCGCTGCGGGTGGTTCCGCCAATAGACGACACGAACACCACAAATAACAGGACCGACGTAACTCTAGTTCTACCAAATGATTGGCGATGCTTCTGAAAAATTCTTCTTCCAATACAGACACTTTTGTGTGGTGTATGTCGTGGCACTGAACCGTTCTTGCCGCCCGGCGACATCCAGCACCCCCATCATGCCAGGCGAAGGAAGAGAAATATTAGGGGGGTGGGGAATAGCTACGAGTTGGGACCAGGTAACCCCCCCCCCCCCTTTTTCTTTCCCTCTCCCCAGGGATGGATAAAAAGGAAAACATGGGAAAGGGAAAACTAAACAAAAAGGGACCACAATTTTGTCGATAACGGTGGTAGTATCGCTGTTGCCCCTCCCCCAGAGATGAAACAGACAATCAAACCCAGGGCCACACAAAACGAAACGGCCGGCTCGCAAGCGAAGCAAAAACATAAACTCGTACGATATTTATTCTTTGTGAATTAACAAAAGGCAAACTTGACCCGACACTGCAGACGCTAACCTACCACACCAAGATGGGCCCGAGTGCACTTTTCACATTCACACCATGACCACCACCGCTTCCCGTCTGATCTAGTTTTTTCCCAGTTCTGAAGGCCTTGGGCCGGTGCTTTTCTGGCGGCACAGTGCGTTGGGGCCGCCCCTCCCTCCCACGCGGGGCAGGGTGAGCCTCCTGGTACGCGCCTTCTTGCCGACTGTGGCCGCGGTGAAAGAAAATCTGAGGGCCCCGGAATGGGCCCTTGGGCTTCTTGGGCGTCTGTTGGCGGCGCCAAACTACCCTGCCTCATCCCCGCCGCAGCCAAAATCCAACATCTTTGCAGCTGACGCCGACACGCCTGCACCTGCCGCTGCGCCCCCCCCCTCGCTGCCGCCACGAACGCCAACAATACCTGCCCCATACCAACTCCGCGAAACAGCAGGGGAAACAGCGATACCGACAACACCCGCAATCATCGCGCCCCCGTCAGCTTCCTGCAATCTAGCACGCAATGCAGTATGTCGTTAACAAATAGAGATCATCGTATTCCTAACGTTGGCGTGCCCTTTGATGTGATCATAGCGATTCTGAAGTTGTTGGGAGGCCGACAAGATCAACCGGCCCCTCACCCCGAGCATCAGGTCCCCACAGTCTCTGAGAAAGGTCGCTTCTTTCACCAGTGTCTGCCACGTCGAGAGCAGAGACCCACCCAGGAAACATCGGGCTATCCGGTGACCAGCTGGCCGTGTCGCTTTAGATAATCTCAAACTCAAAAACTGTTCGTAGCACGCTCCAATCTACTTCGGCAGTCCGCGGTTCTTCGCAGCCATCTAAATGTCCTAGCGATAATTGAACTCCAGCAGATCGAGTGGGCCAGCGCAGGAGAAGCGCAATAGTAGCCTGCGGAGGTGACGATGAAAACCCTTAAAAAAAGGACAAACAGTTACAGCAGGCGGAAAACATATTGGACAGGTGTACGTCAGGTCCATCATAACACGAATTACCTGGTTGACCACCAAGCCGAAGAAAAAACTCAACATGTTACAAACACTGCAACAAAACGAAACCGTGCGGTTTACTTGACGGCAAACACTATGAGCATCGGGTTACGCGGTGAGGCCAATGTTATGGGTGGAAATGGTTGCTGTACCTGCTAGTGATAGGAAAGTCACGCAAAACACACACACCAAGCCCCTGTTCCGCTGGAATCTCTGACACAGCGGCGAGTGGTGATCCCCGCTTTACTTTTCCCTGTTGCGTAGTACAGCGGCACGCCGTCAGGCTTGCTTAGACAACCAGCTTCGATGTGCTTGCGGAGCAGCTTCACGACTTCTAGTGCTTTCGGGCGCAGGAGATTTATCCCGAATTCGCATCGATCACGTCGCAGAACCGATCAATCACTGAATCAAAGCGAGTCAACAATCGTGTACGCTCGGGCGCTAACCGCCGACAATTCCGCAAGAAACACAGTTCATCTCTATCTCTGTCTACTCAGCCACCTATTCCGACGGCATTTTTGCGCTTGAAGAGCACTTTCTACCTGCAGTTGGAAGCCAGATCGGCAGGAGCGTAATGGTCACGACACATGACCCAGTACAGGCATTGTTTTCGACGACAGCTAAAGTCTCTCCATATCACTGATCCGAACAACGACACAAGTGACGTCAAAACCAATTGCCTCCTTGATGTTTTCCAGATTAACGATATAGCAAGCATCTCTCAACCAAGCCATGGAGGGCTTGAAGGCGCCGTGACTTTTCTTCAACAGGCGCGAGATACGTGGAAGCGCGTGGAAGGTATCCTGGCGACCCTTGAGCATGTTTGGGCCACCCCCCTGATGCAGTTAGGTAACAATCAACATGAATTGAGAACACTCGAACAGAAAAAAATCGTATACAAAGCGCACGTTGACGCCGAGCAGATTTCAAAAACAAACAACACATATTTGCCACCTCTGCAGCACTCACGTCGTCCTGGTAAACATTGCCACCGATCTCGTCTCCGCCTCTTAGGTCGCAAGCGCGGTCGTGACCAGCATCAAAGTCATACCCGTCGCCACCGTCCTTTTCGCCCTCGTCCGAGTCCGTATCATCTAGAAAAAAAAACAAAACGAAAAAGTTTGGTTTGTTGGGCGAATACAAACGTCAGCAAGAGAATGAGGAACGCCAATGCGGGCAGGGCGTCAGACAACTCAGCTCCATTTTTTCCAAGGGCGGTGTAAGGCCTTACCTAGCGAGCCCACCACGTGGCAAGGTGCTTCGGTGGCGAACAAGTCGGGGTCATCGTTGTAAGCAGCACTTGCATTCGGGTTTGGCGACGGTGCTGGTGTCGAAGGGGGGGGTGTCCAATCGGCCGCAAGGCGAACATGGGTAACGTCCCACAGAACAAGCCTGTCACCGCCGCCGCCGCAGATTTCCTTCATCGTCACACGACCCACACCCGCGGAGGAAGGTGCCTCCTTGTGTGCTGCGTATGTAGCAGGCTTGACCGCGTCGCTCACTTTGACTACGACGCCCTTCTGGCCGCCAGATTGACGTGATCGAGGACGCCACCGAAGCAAAGATCCAGCGGTAGTCTCATGGCCCTGTACGTTCCCAACGCCAATACAACTGGCATGGTTGTTGCTGTGGAGTCGCACCTAGAGTTCCATCGCAAAATAGACCAGGTTTGGGGGGTGATACCAGGTTAAGTCGCTTGTGATGCGGATGTGCCGTGCATGTTGTTGGTTTAGATGATGCGAGAAATAAGGTCTCGATGAATGTGGTACAGAACATCCCAATCGCATCTGTGTTCCCGGCGGCAAAATGGTCGGAACCGGGCTGCGCATGGGGTCCTTCAATGCCTCGATCTCCTCGTAAACGAGAACGGACGCGTAATCATCCAAGCAGGCATACTCTACCCGTCACGGCACCGTAAGGATTTTAAAAGGCAGGCATCATTTAACATTCCACATACCAGCAGATTCAAGAGCATGGCGCCAACAATCTAGCTGGCAACAAGAAACGTTCGATAACCTACAACGAGCGTGAATAGGGACACGCGCACAGCTAACTAGAGTAGTATCACCAGTTGGGCGTTGAGGGGAGAACTCCAGCGAGACAAGGGGAAGATCGGGTCTGTGGGCACCTCTTTCCCAACCAAACTAGACACTATACCCTCCAGCGAAAGAGATGGCGTCTGCACCCAACAAGCTTTCGCGTGAGTCAGCGCGCCCACAGTGTTCGCGGCTTTGACCTCATCCAAATACGTCGCGTCTGACTTGGTGTTGACGCCAAGTCTACCATCATGTCCTGGTACCAAATCACGCTGGTTTTTCACCTTTGGAAACGCAAGCGAGAATTTTCGATTTGAATACGCCTTGTGCCAGCTGCGAACTGCCGAACCAAGAAAACACGACTGCCGCAATTGTACCAGGTGCCAGTTATCATGTACCAGTCATCATATGCTCAGATCTATACATCACGTGTACGAGTGTAGAAGCTACGACAGCAAACAAGCTTCAGCAGAAGTAATAGTTTCAAAATAGATGGCGTAATTAGCCAGGCTGTTATTTACACGAAAATAAGAAACTCGGGATACTTTGTACTGAAGTTAATGTACAATAAGGTAGAGTGCACCTTCTACCAAATAAGAAAGCCAGCCTAGGTCGCTATTTTATGTGCCTGGTATCTTTTAGGTGTCCTGTACTACTGCATCTGGTATCTGGCATGCGATTAATCAGAGGTCAGGTATGGCGCCGCAGGTATGGTATTTACTTCGTACCAGGTACCAGCTATCGCATGCTCAGAGCTATGATACCTGGTACCAGGTAGATTCGCGTACAACCAGCAGCGCACAAGCAGCAAGAGCAGTAGCCTACAATGACCTGGTACGACTCGTACCTCGTATCAAAATAACATTGCCGAAGACAAACTGCTGGTGTACAGCAGTACAGAACACGAAAAAATAAACCTGGCAGTAAGAAAGCCAGGGTGATATTTAGCTACCGGAGTAAAAACCTCGGGAGTCAATATACCTTTATGTGACCACGGACTCTAGATTTTTGACAAGAGTTAATGTGAGGAAAAAAAAAAAACATACTGAAGATACCTGTAAGAACAAACCCTCTGCCAAATACGAAAGCCAACCTACTGCTGTAGGTTAGTATTTCCGTGCGTTACGATATACAGCGGTACTACAGCAGTACCAGACACCTACCTGTAATATTAAAGGTGCAGTAATAAAAAAGCCAAGTTGATATTTTCAGGAAAAAAAGAAGCTCGGGAGCTGTTATACTGAAGTCAGTGTAGAACGTACCCCCTCATAAATAAGAAAGCCAGCTTACCGCAGGTACCAGGTAAGTATGTTTCTTATCTGGTGTCCTGTTGTACTGCTTTACTATGGTACCAGGCACTGCTGTGTAAGATTCGTCCGTACAGCAGCAGGTAACAAACAGATGTCTACGAAAGAACCACTCACATCCGGCCTTGTGTAGCGTAGGTAGAGAGGGCTGTAAGGAAACTACCCCACCCGCTTGCTTTCCCTCTTGACGTGCTGGCTTTGACAGAATAGTGCTCGTGATGTCGATAAGGGCCCTGCTGTCAAAGTAGATGAAGTTAGTTGCACTTTGTTGTGGTTCGCTCTCCCGAGCGGATCCATCACCGCTGCCTCCACCGCTACTTCCATCGCTACCTCCACCGTCACGATCTCCGCCGCTGCTGCTTCCAATGCCCCCACCGCTGCCTCCGCCATCAATACCCACCTCGTCGCATCGACAGATGGCAGGCTCCAAGGAACGAAACTGTTAATAGTCACACTACAACCGCTGCTACATGGAGGCGCCTTGGCTCGGGACCACGGAAACGAGCCCGGTGGTCGTAGGCTAGGAGAGCCGCAATTAGACATACCAAAGCGTACATAGCCGCCACACCAGCATGGTGCTGGGGAGCCGGATGTGGTGTCGGTTGTCTGGTGTCTGCGCTGCGCGCGGTCCTGCTTGCAGTCTCTATCCTTACAAAAAAATCCGCAGGTATAGACTAGAAGACCAGAGACGCCGTCCCGTACTTCGTGGTCTTTTTCAAATTGAAATCTGGTTCTGTAGAGTAGGTACACAGGCGTTTTTGGTGTTGGCAGGCTTTTCCTTCCTGCCAATGTTGGCAGATTCCCGGGCGCCGCGTATAAATTTGGGGGAACACCAATGGTGATTTTTCAAGTATTGTGTACGGAAATTTGATACATACGTGGTTTTTTATCTGGATTTCAGCATTAAATTTTGCTTGGTCAAAGGCTTGGGGAGTGTAATATTTTCGATCAGCAAATAGTTTGAAGGTGTAATATACCTGGTAGGTGATTTCGTGGTAATCTTAGGCTGGGCTTATTGAAAAATACAATCGAGAGTTTTCTTTCTGTTCTTACACGTACAAACTTTACTGCACTCTCGATCGCCCATAATCCTATTTGTAATTTCCTATATGAAGACTGCTGTTCAATTCTGCAAGCTACTGCGTTGGATATCAATATTTGGGTTTTAGGAGCAGAGTCAGTTTTGGTTTGAAACTGACATTGGATATTTGAGTCAGGTACTTCGTTTGAATAAGCAAGGTTCCGTATGGTGCGCTTTCGTTCAACGTTATCATGACGTGCACACAGGCAGGGGGGATGTTGGTTTATGCCTGCGCACAAGTCTGAGGTATGATGTGTACGACGTATGAAAAGGCAAAACTGCAAGAAGAACAACAAACATCATAGATATATCGATAGCTAGATGCTGACGAGGAACCTCATGTACCATAAGATGCATATACGGTAGCGGCTACGGTTTAAGAGAGGGTTGTGCGAGCCTGATATTTCTCTCTTAAATCGAGACTTCTCTTATATCGTATTAGCTACGATATAAGAGAGTATTATCTCAAACCGCTTGCGTTTGGCGGCAGCGCCGGGTTTTTTCGCGACACCCTGGCCAAGTCGCAAGCCACTACTGGCACCCGCGGGGCTCTTGCCTTTGCCCCCCGAAGAGTCGCGCTTACCTGACTGCGCCCCAGCACTCCCCTCTCACAATTTCCCAAAGGCTCGCACAGGTGTGACAGATGCGGTGCATCTCGCTGGTACCACGCGGGTCCACCACACCACACTTAGCCATGGAGGTACTGGCCGCAGACTCCTCGGCTTTTGTGATTTGTGAAATGAGGCGGGCCTGGTGTGTTATCGGGGGCCGCTGTGCAGCGACTGCCCGCTGCGCAGGGCATGGTGTCTGCAGCTGTGTGGGTGTGTGTTCATCTGTTGATGTGTGTGATGGATGCGCGACTCTTCCTGAATAATTCCGATTTCGGAGAAAATCTCCGAAAAAATACAAAATTCTCTCTTTAATCGATTTTTGTCGTGTCACCCCAGTTTAACTCTCTTAAATCGGTACTATTTCTTGAAAAAAAACTCTTTAACCGTAGCCGCTACGACTGTAGCCGTTTTTTTAATCAGCCGACGTCCTAAGTTGAAATGTCCCTCCATTGATGACGTGTCTTACGATAGAGGTGCACCACGACTTTTCTGAGGTCCCTCATTGAAGGATGTTAAGCATGTCTTCATCCGAAATTTGCTGTGGATAAAAACAAAACTGGTAGGCCGGAGATTAAACACCAATGGCCGAGGTACACAAAGGTGATCGTCCAAAAAAAGGGGCATATTTCTGACGATTTGGGGTTAATAAAGTGCCCCGTCCAATTCATAAACCATTTCAGACGAAAAGCGCTACCTTTATTATCGTAGCACGCGTCCTATGATGGTGCACAACGCCACGATCCCGGCATCTTGCTTGGTAATTTATTTCAATTTGTTTCTTCTGATAAAGAAAAGAATTGCATATGTATGCAGGTGTTTCGATCTAGCTAGGCTAGTATATTATAAAAAATAAAAATACACTCCAGCTGTGAGATCGAAGATTTCGTCGAAACTCATCTTTGCAAGCTGTGTGTGCTACTCCGATCGCGCGCATTACGAGTTGTGTGTCCTCATTAAGGATATAGGTCGGCGACTCCCCTTACAACTACATACAGTGTAGCTATCCGGGTCAACAGGATGATTTTAGTCAGTCTGTGCGCGGAAACTATAAACCCGTATCTGAGGGGGACAAAATCTGACAGCTGTGAAGGGAAATGGGGCCTGGTTTTGATCAAAAGCGAGCGGGTTTGGAGGGGGGGGGGGGGGGGGGGGGAGGGGGCAATTTGTGCATGTAAGCTATAAATCCTTCCGAGGGGATAAATCTGACGGTTTTGGCACCAGTATATTTTTGGGGGCGGGGGGGGGGGGGGGGTTGGGGCGGGGGGGGGGGGGGGGGGCGGGGGGGGGTAGCTCAATATGTGCCTGGAAACTATACATTATTTTGAGGGGATAAATGTGACGGTTTTGGAAATAATACATCAGTTTATCATGTATATCCCGGCCCCGGGGTAAGTCGTACAATCAGTGAGCAAAGAGAGGGTGGAGTGTTCGAGGGGGTGGGGTTGGGATGGGTTGGGGGGGAAAGGTGGGGGGTGGGGGCGGGGGGGGGGGGAAGGGCTTTAGGTGAGGGGTTTGTTATACGTGTGGTGCTAGGTCTAGGCGATGGTGCGGGTGATGGGAAAGAAGGGGCGTTTGAGGCCGGGGGGGGGGGGGGGGGGTGACACAGCGGCATGGATGGCTCTCGAAAGATAATGAGGTGATATCCTGTGCGTGAAGTGTTTATTAATGTGGCGGATTTCGATATTTGGTGGGGCGTTTGAGTAAGGGAGAGCAAGAGGGGGGGGGGGGGGGGGGGGGATTTTATAGGAGGTTTAGGTCACAAATAATATTCAAATACACTTCGGCTGTGAGATCAAAGATATGTAGCAACTTGTTATACGCGTGGTGCTCGGTCTAGTCGATCGTGCAGGTGGTCGGAAAAGAGGGGGCGTTGGAGGGGGGGGGGGGGGGGGGGGGGGGGGGAGGGCGTTAGGTGAGGGATTTGTTACACGTGTGGTGATAGGATATTGTATTGTCGCCCCGGTGGCGCACCAGGTTATCCTCGAGCCGGGTATATATAGGTGAGTTTCGAGAGTTCGAGCACCGCCGAGTGCATATTCGTATAGATTCGTTTGGACATTTAATTGTGCACAACATGACTTGCGGAGAGTGCGAGAGCGTAAGTCAGCAACACTTGATAAAAATTCGACGAGCAGTTGAATTGCTGACCCCTATGTGCCATAAAAATTGAAGGCAAGAACATGGGGGAAGAAGGAACGAAACCTGTGACCACGGCTTGTTGTCTAGAAGCTGAAAGGTAAGAGTGTAAGAAAAAAACAAAAAATGTAGCCTACACTTTTTTTTACAACCGGATCCGAGCTATCATACTCGCACGAATGACTTTGTCTATTACCGACGAAAAGCTGTTTGGCGATATCTTTGGCTCAGCGTAGGAGGAAACCATCCTAATACGTATGCATATGTTAAGATACGGCCTCGAAAGGCCTGTAATTATCCGAGTTTGAGATAATTTGGATGGGCTTCGTATGATAAGGTTGGCGGTTTATGTTATTCGGGAAAGTTAGGAAGTAGATCGGAGACACGTGCCTCCGATCTCAGAAGCTATTGGGGGCTCTGGTGGAATGGAATAGAGGTACGTCTCTACGAAGAAATCGAAAGTGAGTACTCTCCGTGGACCTGCTCAGTTGGCAGATCTGCAGGAGGCACTCTGTGTGGCCCCACCTATACCTTCACATGTGGCGTCGACGGCAGGACAGAAAAAAATAATATCGGAGACACGTGCCTCCGATCTCAGGAGCTATCCGGGGCTCTGGTGGAGTGGAATAAAGCTACGTATCTACGAAGGAAACGAAATTGTGTAGTCTCCGAGGACCTGCTCAATTGGCAGACCTGCAGACTTGCAGGGGGCACTCTGTGTCCCCACCTATAACTTCACACATATCGAAAAAAAATATAAAAAACGCGAAAGCATATTATGGCCGCGAAGAAAGGGGGTGGTATCCCTCGCGGGAGTCTCTTGCATTCACAACGAAAAAAAAATAGAAAGGAACTAAGTATACCACGTTTTTAACATAATGATTGGAATTTCAGTAGGGTTCACCAAATTAAGAGGGGTGGTGCGCATGTTTTCAATCGAAATGAATGATGACACCGCAAGAGGTATCGTATAGAACGTGCCTGGGTCAGATTTAGGTGTGTTGGTTTATTTTTGCCACCTACGTTGCATACTGCGAATGTGTTGTAGACGATGGCCCAAGTGACGTACTACACAGACAGCAATCGTATACGGAGGCGTGGCAAAGGTAAACGTATGGCATGGCATTTACTTCGTATGTGTCTGCAGTGAATACGATAAATTTTGTCGCATTGAGTTCGTCTGAATATGCTGAGTAGCGTATTACTTCGTGTTTCAACACAATACAAGTGAGGGCATATTTTTTTGGCCATGTTAATACCTGCCCAGTAAAGCTTTAGACCAAGGCTACGGTAGGGGGGGTACCCCCGTTTTCACTGGTGTGTTTGAGCCACTCGCACGAGTGGCTCTGTACCTCACGGATGAAAATGCTTTAGGCAGTTGTTTTGAAGAAGCTTAGATTACGTTTGAATGGCGGATTGATTTCGTCAATAAAAAACATAAAGAAAATGCAAGATTGCAAAATAGAAAGGGGTTACTCGCGCGAGTGACCCCTAGCCACTGAAATTCAAGGCCCAAAAAGGGTCCCCCCTACCGTGGCCTGGGTCTTTACTCGAGTTATGTCCTGCCCATCGAAGGGCGGTCGATCAATTTCGTGTCCAGAAAGTATTGCCTTTTCCATTTTTCTCAAAGGTCGTGCCTCTACATTTTCAAGGAAAGGTTCCTGCGCCCTCCGTCGGCCAGGAAAATACCACCTCCCTGCAAAGCTAACGTGTGTGACGTGGATCTTCAGGATGAGAAGGCTCTCTCCGTTGCCCGCCCTCCGTTTACATTTCGATATTAAAACCTGTTACACACACTCAACAAGGAACAGAGTTTTCTGAAAAATGGGAACGGAGCCCAAAATGAGAACGGACGGTTTTTTTTAGAAAGCAACCCAATTGTGTATAACTCGAAAAAAAAAAATTGACAGTCCTGTGGGGCTGTACGGCAGCCTTCGAATGAGCTGTCGCTCAGGCTGGAAGTCCTCGGCATCGCCTTGGTAGCCAGCATCTGGAGAAATCACAATAGAGCCAGCGTATATCGCTTTTTGCGCCCACCCGAAGGCACGAGATGGAGCATGAACGTTCTGACGAGCTCCTCTCACAGGGCTGGTCAAGGGGTTTCGCAGTATCATTTCGGTTCTCTAATACACCACATGGTTCTGGAGATAACGCTTGGTTCTCATGAGGGTATATATATATATTCTCCGGAGTATATTGAAAGCCATGAACCCTTGAACCTAAACAAGGTTTATTCAGGGCACACACCCGGGTCCCACCCCCTTTTGTTTTCGGGCTAGGACAGGTCTTTGTCGTTACTGGCTTGTACTTGCTACGGGGTTTATCGGTATGCGCCAGAAGACTAGAAAATAATATGTCGCGGGTGGCCTACATTTAGAAGTGCATCTATCTATGTTTTGTTCTTCTTGAGACGGGTGTATATTATATTAGTTGGCGCGTGGCCAACGCACATACATGCAATATATTTGTCTGGAGATATATTCTACTCTCGCGAGTAGCGGGTGCCTCATGCGTTCTTAGCAATGGTTTGAATTCATGGAACCAAGGGGTTGTGCGTCCACAACGCTTCAAAGCGGTGGAGGTGTTGAGCGATGCACCTGCCCTTTTGACAAATATTAGTGTTTGTGACCTGCGTGCGGTAGTAAAGCCGGAGCTACCTCTACCCATCGTAACCTTGGTCCCACCCTAACAAAGTCTGTTTATGAAACAGACAATGTTTACTACTGCTATAACAGCAGCTGGTCATGCTATGCCTCGCATCCTCCAACAAACGGTGGCAAAGCGTAGGCCTCGATTTCGTTGATGATAGCAATACGAAGAGGAAGTGGTTACGGGAAACTCAAGCTCAGTTTGTATGCACACCAGTTTTTTTTTATCGTTTTGCGAGATTTCTTTCATCACGTTAGGTCACCAACATCATCGGTCGACACTCGTAAACGCTTCATACTGTAATGCATGAATGCAGCAACTATGTATGGTCAAAATCAGTCATCAAGAAAACCCGCAAATAGGGCAAACCGACGGGGTCGATCATGTAAATTGGCCCACTAGCTTACATGCTATGTGGGGCTTGAAAAATCACCCCTCGTCTCAATAGGCCAAACGACGGTTCCCGGACGGTCTGGTCGTAAAAATAGCAAAACACGTTAAAAGGCGATGAAGCAACAAGGAAACCTTACGATATTCGCACGATCTGGGCATGCCTGATGGGGACTGGACGCTTTCCTCAAATCAGAGTCTTCATTCCGTTCAGGATAATACGTACGTGGGAACCAACCACTCGGAGCTGGGGGGCCAGCCAAAAAACGGACTGTCAGTGTATTTGAAAGCCCTAGCACAACCGCCTTTACGAGTTAGCACTTGGAAATTGGAAACGCCTGCCCCTGACAACACATTGCATATGCACCAAAAAGGCCATCCATATGAACAATTCTAAGGCATTCTTTATCCGACTCGATCTCGCCGAGACATCCGAGAAAACAAGAAAAAGCACAAAGCGTTCCACACAAAAATCGTCTATCAACAGTCGTTCCCGATTAAAGTGTTTTTAGAAGAATCAATGCTGAACCCTCTAGAAGAAGAGAAACATCGTTGTAAACGTTTCTTTGATCAATTCGCCACCCATCTAGATATGTGACGGGAAGCAATGAGATGGAGGGGTACACATCTAGAATATACATCAAACGAAGGGATGGATGGGATTTGATCTCGAAATTACCCTCTGGAATGAACACGAGGAGGAGGAGAAAGTGTAAGTTAGCACACTTTTTTTGGTCGCATACGTGTATAGGAGATGCTTACTACTATTGTACGCTTGATGCTAGGCCTAAACGGCATGGTGGGGGTGGCGGAGAAGGAAAGGGTGGGGGGGGAAGGGTTCCTATTAGCCTCAAAGGCGTACTACTAGTATACAATGCAGCTAACGCACACATTGATGGCTCCAAAAGGTACAGCGGTGCTAACACCTGTCGTGTATATATATAGCTACACTGTCTGTAGTTCTAAGGGAGTCGACGACCTATAACCTTAATGAGGACTCACAACCCGCAATACACGGGATCGGAGTATCACACACAGATTGCAAAGAAGAGATTCGACAAAATCTTCGATATCACAGCTGGAGAGAATTTTTACTTTCACACTAGACTATAGTCTAGTGTATATACAGCTCTGACGGAGTTATAGGTGGGGCAGCGGGCGATGTGGAGGGTGTATGCGTGTGTGGGCGGGGTGATATTTGTTGGGCGGCGGAGGAGGAGTGGGGGGGATGGAGGTGGGGAGTGAACGGAGGTGGACTCGCGACCAACTTACTTTTTTGTGTTTGACATAAAAATGCAGAATCTAGATGCCCAACATCTCAATGATAATTATTTAGTTTAGAGTGACTTTTCTGGAAAAATTGAGAAGTACTGCTGTTGTTGTAGTTTGTTCTATATTCCTTCATTACATTTACACTAAGAATGCGTGCCATACTGGTAGAGGATGGCTACTACTGAGGCTGTGTGTGTCTTTGTTGCTAAACTGATATTCCCACCTTTCTACCTAGTACCAATGCCGATACCGAGCTCCGAGGTCACCAATTAGACTATAATAGGACGTACGATATACCTTTTGTTATGGAATTATAGGGGAGAAATATTGTTAGGATGGTTCGACCACAATAATACAACAAACAAACCTCAACAACGGACATCTTAACCCCATTTGTATGCAGTATCATGGTGACATCAGATGGTGTGACCATATGTGGTAGTTATTCGTGGAATGATGTTATACGGAGGGACAGTACCTGATAATACTACTGCAAACAGAATGGGTTATACGAACCACATCTATCTGCAACCAACCTCTCGGTCGGTGGCCACGAAAAATGCCAGTGGCCACCCCTCGAAATCTCAATTCGTTTGCCTCATACATTCAAATCGCTGTACTGTCCACCCACGAGGACCGAAGGCATCCAGGGGACAACACGCGGAGTTCGTTATTGTTAAGAATACCCTCATGTCTGAAAATTATGGCTTTGCCCAATAAGCTTGCATATATATACTGGTATTTTAGATTATACTTGTACGAAGTATTGGTTTTTGGAGCTTATGGAACAAAAAAGCTTATCTCCGACCGAGCATAGCCAACGTGCCAAAGAGATGTAAAGAGCATAACAAAGGAAATCGAGAATAAAAGGTGGTTATGTCTGTCTGTCCCCATTTCAGGTGTATATGGCACATGTGCGTCGGGTTGTCTGGTAGCATGGTGTAGACGCCAAATGGGAGGCCGCACGGTAATCATTCAGTTCGCGAGGCTTACTTACACCTATTCATTGTCGGCTCTGTGTATCGCGATATTGGGCGGTTCTACATAAAAACACTAAAACACGCACACACACGCTCTCGCGCGCGCTTACGCGCCAACGCGAGCAAAAAAATGCGGACAGCGCAAGGAACGCAGCCGATCTTCCGATCTCTTGTGATCTTGCAGCGATGGGAGGCGCTCTCCTCAAGTACAACAGAGGGCAGGGAAAGTAGCATTGGGTCGTGCGGGATGCGGGGGTACTGGGTACTCCACTATGTGTGGCTAGCTCGCTAGCTCTGTTTTTTTTGTCGAGTTTCGAGGAGAGAGTTCAAGAAAGTTTTCTAATTGACATATGGTGGGAAGTTCGTTTTGGGCGGTAGTATGGAAAAGGCAGCAAGGCACTGTGCGACTGTGAGCCCCGTGCTGTATATGGACCAAACACACAATATATATATAGCACAACAACAGAAGAAGTAGGATATTTTACGTAAATATATACTACAATTTTGAAGTATAGACAATAATACAATAGGAGTATATATTTACGAGCCATCCATGCCGCTGCTTCCCCGCCCCCCCCGCCATCCCGCCCCTCCTCGTCCCCCCCCCCCCCACCCCCACCCCCACCCCCACCCGCGCGCCCCCAACGCCCATCCTTCCCCACCACCCGCAACTTCGCCTAGACCTAACACCACACGTATAGCAAACCCCTACACCTATGCCACCTAAAGCCCCTCCTCCCTCCGCCCCCCCCCACCTCCCCCACTCCCCCCACCCTCCACCCCCCCACCCCCCCAACCCACCCCACCCTCAGCCCCTCGAACACTCCGCCCTCTATTTACTGGTTGTACGACTTACAAGATATACATTATAAACTGGTGCATTATTTTCAAAACCGTGACATTTATCCCCCAAAAAGAATGTATAGTTTCCACGGACAAATTGAGCTGCCCCGCCCGTCCCATCCCCCCACCCCCAAACCCCGTTCCCGCCCCCCCCCCCAAGCCTGATCCCTTTTGATCAAAACCATGCCCCCACGTCCTTAAAAACTCCGCCCTCCCTTCACAGGTTGTTCGACTTACAGGAGTCACTTGATAAACGGATGTATTTCCTTCCACGGCTGTCAGATTTTGTCCCCCTCATAAACGGATTTTATAGTTTCCGCGCACAGACCGACTAACATCACCCTGTTGACCCTGATAGCTACCTTGTAGTTGCTAGGAGAGTCGCCGACCTATATCCTTAATGAGGAAACACAACCCGTAATACGCGCGATCGGAGTATCACACACAGTTTGCAAAGATGAGTTTCGACAAAATATTCAATGTCACAGCTGGAGTGCATTTTCATTTAATATATGATCTAATATATTCGAATCGTCTGCATTTTACTTTTTCAGCACCGACACACCTGCACCTGCCATGTGGCTGTAAGAAAATTAAATAAAAAAAAGAAACCACGTTGCACGAACTTGCCAACGACAAGCAAGGATGCCCAACGAGTGTTCGACAAGCAAGCACGCTTTTATCAAACGAAAATCAAGCTAGAGATGCATTAAAGAGCGAGCATCAGTCGAGCTTATCCGTGTAAAACTGGCATGATAATGAATCGCGAGCTTATTTCCAATTTTTAAGCCTATCCCCGCTGAAGAAAGCGTACATTCAGAAAAAAAATCTTATTGGGTAAGGCCCTAGTGAAAATCTAATCAAAAAGCTAGAAATATTCACACACAGAGAATCAAGCTAGAGATGGCTTAAAAAGCGAGCATCAGTGGAGCTTATCCGTGCAAAACTAGCATAAAATATTAAATCGCGAGCATATTTCCAGTCTTTGAGCCTATCCCCGCTAAAATAAGCGTTCATTCAGAAAAAAAAAGCTTATTGGGTAAGGCCCTAGTGAAAATTCAATCAAAAAGCTAGAAATATTCTCACACAGAGTTCGGCTGCGGCCGGAATTCTGGATCGAGATGTGTACCATGTCATTCGTGAAGGAAATTGCAAAATCTCAAGCATTTTCTCCCTGTCTGTGTCCAGAGATTCGCTCGCGACCATGCCCGTCACTCAATGACTCTACGCGGTGAACGGTTGGCCAAAAACAATTAGTTGAGCGGTATCTGAATATCAATTACGAGGTTCAAAGCTCATGTAGGGGGGTTTTGCTTGATCACCCCGGTTATCGCACGCACGCACGCACGGAAGCAGCTGACAGACCCCCCCGCTTATCGGCCGCCCTACCCCACACAATCACTCATCACCGAGCAGCTGTTCCACGTCAACATCCACCTGCGCCCTTCTGCCCCCGCCCCTCCAGCCAGGCACAAATCCCCAACAAGTTCTCTCCAAGCACCAACCGGATATCAAGGCTAACAGCACGCACCCGACAACGTGATAGAGTTATATACGCCGGCAGCACCAGCACCAGCAGTTATTGAAACGTTTCGGGATTCTCTAGACGTGTCTTCTCACACGAGGTGAGCGACTGTGTACCTATAATGTGTAACATAGACAGTCTTTCATTTGTGATCGTTTGTCTATCTCTGTTGGTATGCGTACTAGATATAACAATTGAGAAATGTGTTTTCCCCGTCCGAGAGCTGGTTCGAGTTCTAATTTAATGGAGCGCGTTGCCCGGGACAACCACATCGCAACAGGAGGGAGGCTGCTGTGCGTTTTACCCATGAATGTAGCCTGTCGAAGCTCGTTTGCCATGTACTTATCCCCTATAAAAAAGGTGATTATTTCTGATAATGAAATCATGCCCGATGTTTGATTCCCCTCACGTAAGCCGCCTGGCGTACGACACTGTCTTGAGCGAATCCACCTCTGATCCCACCACATATATCATGTGTAGTATGAGATACAGATCGCCCCGTTTTAGCATCCGAATTGGATCGATCGGAAGACCTCGTTTTGCCAAGGACTGACTTTGACCATATAAGTTACATATGGTCCCATACAAGTTACATACGGCGGTAAAGATGTCTCCGTTGGGGTATTGGGTTGCATTTATTTGCTACGTGTTCATTTTACGATCTACAAACTGTGTGCTCTGTTATTCAAGATTGTTTGTGGATGAATCTGCAATTAGTTGCATGAATGATTTCCTGAAGCGGACAAGTCTGCTAAATGTAGTGTTTTGAAACAATCAATAAAGGAAGAGAGTGACACGTGCGAGTGGCCTAGACGCGGCAGTGGAACAGGGGGGTCCCGCTCCTACCATAGCGATTATCCTTTCTTACTGTTTTAAGGCAACGGCGAAAGCTGCATTTCTACAGGTACTACATTTTAGGTTCCACACGTGTCAATTGACATTTTGCCTGCCGTCGCCTTTTTTCTCCGTTCGGCCAACAACTGTGCGGAAAGCTAAATAGCCGGTGTCTACAATGTCAGCCTCCAGAGCTTGATCACTGGGTGGATTTTTTTATCCCACGCCGTCTTGACTTAGCCGTAGTCGCCTTGCTGCGACGTTAAGCGTGAACGGCATGCTCAGGTTCGTCTTCTGAATCTGTCGGAAAAATCTTGATGGGCTCAGTCAACCAACTTTGCTGGCCCAAGAGATAGGTTCCCCGTTCCCCGTAAAGATGTTTTACATTGAAATGAAGTATTTGGAAAAATTTTGATCATTATGGACCAAGCCCCAAAATGAAAGTCGGCCCTCTAAAAGTTTTGTGTTTATTCGAGAGATTAGCCTAATATAACTATCTATCCGAAATAAAAACAAAAAATACCACAACTTATCTTCAAAAGTACAAAATATGATAGACCGGGTTCCACCTTATTTGCCCGTGCGGTCGAAATACAAGGTTTAAATTTCAGATCAAAACCGCCGTGAAAACGTTGATTGAGCGGGGCATCGCAGAATGGCCATATTCTCTATTTTATGTCGAAACCACTTGACATGGGTAATGCGTCGAGTTGGTCTAATATATCTCAATGAGTGGCGAATTAATGGAAAGACACTGTCAATGATATTCTTTAAGAGGCTTCAGCATTGCTCCCTCCAAATTCTACATTGATCGGGGAAGACGACTTGTACACGATGTTCGGGTGGAACACTTGGTGCTTTCTTTTTGGTTTTGTCGGATATATCGGCGAGATAAGGTCGGATAAAGAATACCTTATGATGATTAATTTATATGCTCTTTTTGGTGCATGTGCAATGTGTCGTCAGAGGGTCAGGTACTTCCAGTTTCCAAGTCCTTACTCGTAAGAGCGGTGCCGCTAGAGCTTTTTGAATCACTGTCCGTTTTTCGGCTGGCCCAGCTCACAGTGGTTTGGTCTTTTTGGTTTATGCGCCTGTGCACAAATCTGATTTACTATATGGTATTTTGGTGTAGCATCTGCGGAGATGCCGGGGAACCTATGGTTGCCCGAAAGGATGAAACAAAATACATAAATGGTCCCTAATCCCATGATTAGGATCACCCCGTGAGGGAAGAGGAAAAGCCCCTGAGTGGCACTGCACTTTTCTTCCTTCTTTTAAGTAGTTTAATACTCAGTATATATTTTCTACTTCTTCTCTCTTCCCAGCCCCATGGCGCTCCGAATTTCGTGACTCCCGTCTCCGCGAGCCAGCCTGTGCCCTCAACACCTAGGTTCATTCATTATGCTAGCAAGACATTACGACTCGAACCACCGGTGCCAAGTGCTAAGGAAGTGGACCCCAGTATCGAAGCGAGTCTCCCAGAAGAAGAGCGCCGTCTTCTCCATGAGGAATTCAATGCTGCTGTATTGGCAGTTAGACGCGAGGCAGCTGCTCGGAGGGATGAAGAACGACCCCACACCCTGGAAGACCAGCCCAGGGGAAGCGCCGCTCAGTCGCCCGAGAATCCCACGCATGTCCCAGCGCGACCAAAGCAGCATCAATAGGCAACAGGCCCATTGTCAAAGGGATACATTAATTACTCCGATGGTCTACGGCAGGCAATAATAGCGGAGATTCTCCTGAAGTGGGATTTCTCAACCTGGGCTTATCTAACCCAGCTGGCTTGCTCTGCTGAAGAACCGGAAACAATACAACAATACGGAGTCGAAAACAAAAGGCGAGCATACAAAATATTATGCGAGTTGCAAGACCGAGCGAGACGCCGCCGAGGCAAGCCGAGCACAAATAGAGGCACGAGCAGATCGGAAGGGGGCACAGGCGAAAGAGAGCCATGCCCCACTATCTAGCCAGACCCATTTAATGCATAAGTCTTTTTCTTTTCTTTTTTTTTATCCTCCGGCGGATGGGGAAAAATAAAGCTATAGCTCACCACACTTCCACGTATTTTCATACGCGTCGTGTGTCGATTTAACTCAGTTGAATGCATAAGTCATCGAGCGAGAAGGCCGCGAGGTCGTTGGAGCACCAGCCCGAACAGCAGAGGACGTATTCGCTCCCGTTGGTATGGACTTCTGACCGCCCGGAGCAAGAGAGGCAAATAATTTTTTTCGGGGAAGGGGAGTAGGAAGAGCAAGTTTGATTTTTGGGAAGAGCTGAGAGACGTGGATGCCGAGCAATGGTGGAAGAACATGGTGGTAGCTAAGCTGGGGGTGGTACAAAATCAGCAGCAGGAATTACCACTGCAGGCCTGTCTTGACGAAGAGGATGATACAGGTGGAGAACAGACGACATCGTCTTCGCCGGGGGGATCGCTATCGGGTACACTTCTGACGTTCTCGAGTCGGGCCGTCGACGGAATGCACCGTCAGGCCGGCGATGCGCACCGTTGGCGAAAATTTCAGACGGTGGCGCAGGAAGGTGGAGAACGTGGAGAAAGGCAGGGAAAGAATTGGGAGAGGAAGAGGCTTAGAGGTGGGTCGTGTTTCGGCTTCATCGCGGGGCCTGGGGAGGAGCATAGACGGCGAAAAAGGCGCTGTCTGCTACGAAAACGTTTACGTGTGAAAGACAAGATCATCTTCTGCCGCAAGAGCACGTGTTAAAAAAGGCACGTATTGCTTTCATTCTTTTGTTGTGTTGAAGATTCGGGGTTTGGTTCGGTTCTTGGTTGGGTATTTAAGTTGGCTTTCTGAGGCAACGTGCGTTCAGCTTAGATATTTAAATGGAACGTAGATCACGGCCAGCCGTAGTTTCATGTGTTGCTTTTTCCACTGTATCTGCCCCCGACGCTCTCTCAGCCTTGTTGCATGTTCACCCCCAGTAGCTAGTAAGCATGATACTGTTTGAATTACAATAAAAAAACACGGGGAGGGTATGATGGTTAAACTTGCTTTGCGACCGGAAAAAAGAGTCATTGGGGTGCTCTTGAATCGGGTACTTTACTATGATGGCGTTTGGACGTTCGTTCGAAGTTGGGATGGAAGTAGGAATTTTGTACCTGGTACGGAACTTCGAAAACATGAATAATCTGGAAGCTACGAAATACTGCTGATATCAGCCACCACGTCATAGGTATATCATAAAAATTTAAACACACTCCAGATGTGAGATCGAATATTTTGTCAAAGCTCATCTTTGCAAGCTGTGTGATACTCCTATGGCGCGTATTACGGGTTGCGTGTCCTCATTAAGAATATAGGTCTATATACAAACTTTTCTTGTTTGCACACATACTGAAAAGACGAGAGGTGATGGGTAGAGTGGTGTGTTTTTAACTCACAACCGAATTTTCAACCCTGCCTTGTGATATGCCGGCAATTAATTGTAACTGTAGTACGAGTACATGGTATGTGATTTTTTTTTTTTTTATGTACGTAATTATACTGAGCGATAGGCATCCTGAGCGATAAGGTAGGCGAAACCCGCGCGAGCTGGTGGGATGCTTGATGCTTGACGAAAAAAATGAATTTGAGAAAAGACGTACTGTACCTGGTTGTTGCTTTGAGCAGGTAGTAAAGTAGGTTGGTGTGTATGATGAATGCTGCTTCCATTATAGTTGTTGAAGCACATGTCGTATTCATAGTTTCTTGTAATACCAACGCGTGTTAAGAAGCTTGGTATGGACAAAACCAAGGCGAAACTAGTTGGACAAAATTTGGCTTGCTTCCGGGGTGATGTGTTAGGCCATTTCTTTTACAGTCGGATTTGTCAATCGAAAACCGCCGTTTTCGACTGAAGCCCAAATTGGGCTTTCTTACGCAGTCGAAAAAGGGCTAGGCTTCTTCGACTCATCTTTTTTCGACAGAGGTTTCCGACTGGGGGATCCAGTAAAAAAACATGACTTTTTTGACTGGATCTATCTGTCTGTCGAAAAACTCAGCCCAAAAAGTTTCACACCTGTTTTTTGAACCCATCGCATCGCTCATCCCACCACAAAACACACACCCGCACGGCTACACACCAATACCAGGCAACAAACAGCAGTATTATACAACAGCGCCGACGCTTCAATGGCTATCACTGCTGTTGCTTCTCGCCGAAAGTCAGCGTGGCGCACTCCTAGCTCCGCTCGCCAGCAGCGTGTATCACACGACAGCAGTGGCGCGCGTTATCGTTACCATTTTGCCAATAACGGCTACGCTTGCAGAGGCGATTGCGGCTTTCGGCTGAGTGCAACGCCACGAACGTAGCTTTATCGGCTTTCGGCTAAGCCCAACGCCACCAACCCGCGTGGACGAAGGTTCGTCGCCCGTGAACCAGGCGTTGCTCGCGAAGAACGCGCGAAGCACAGAGCTGCCAACCGTTTTTTTAGTGCCATACAGCAGTACTCCCTCACACGTACCGCCTCTAGGAAGATCACGACAACAAAAAAAATCGACTCAACTGACGATAAGAAGAACGACCAGAAGAATCCAGTCGAAAAAAGTCCAGTCGAAAACGACCCATTTCGACTGGCGGAATCCGACTGCATAAGAAATGGCCTTAGCTGATTCTTTTTTTTGTTGGATCATGAAATATTTGTTGAAGTCAATGCCCTTACCCTTTGTTTCAATTCGAGAATTCTAATTTTGTATTTGCATTATTAATCTACGATAGAATGAGCATTATCGTCGATAGTTCTCACGAGCATGAGGGATACAGGACTCACAATGTGCTGGGTTGATCAATGATCTGGAAGTATATTACTTTGGGGGAACAGCAGTATTGATTGGTTGCTTTCGAGGAGTGGATGACGAAATTTGATTCCTGGTACTTTTTATATTCATTTCAGAATTAAATTTGATTGATCGAAGGCTTGGGCGTATGAGAATTCGAGGTGAAATATTGTTGGTTTCAGGGTTATTTTTGGCTTGATTTATTAAAACACAATCCAGAGTTATTATTTCTGGTCTTACACGAACTGATCCTACTGCACTCTTGATCGCCCATAAGCTTATCAGCGATTTCCGCTAGTTACGGCGTTGGGTACAGTAGGGGGGCCGCTATTGTGCTAGTTGAATAGTGCCGGTGTCCTGTATGGTGCCGGTTAAATTTTTGGACACAGATAGCGCCATCAAAAGTTCCGGTCCGACATTATTGAGGGATAGCCCGTTATAGTGCCGGTTGGGCGCCACTGTGCCCCCCTATAGTGCCTGTTTACTACTGCTGTAGACACACACACACCGCGACACACCGGAGGACAAACGCCACCCTGAAAATAGTGTACACCTGCTGCTGCAGACCATAATATATCTACGCAGAGGTGCACCATGCCTTGTGCGGAAGGTGAACTGTGCCTTCAACAGAACAGAACGCCGCAAGACCCTAATGGCCACGTCTGCCAGGAAGGATGTGGCGGGCGGCTCCACGGCAATTGCGGCAGCGTGCTTGACGACATCGAGACGCACCGCATCTGCAGCACGTGCGTCACCACGATTGGCAAGCGCAAAGCGACAGCAGCTGACGGTGCTGGGGCGGGACCATCTAAACGCCCGTCACCTGCGGGTGCTGGGGCGGGACCATCTGAACGCCAGAAGGACACGAAGCGATGGGAGCAAGAAGGGGGGTTCTCGTGCGCGCCCGAACAACAACACGAAGCTTGAGATTTGTAAGCAGCTGGATGCGAAGGTCTCTCGAGTAGAGATTGCTGACCGCTTCAGGTGCTCGCAGCGGTATGTTAGGGCTGTGAAGACTGACCGCAAGGAGGTGGAGGCTGCGACTGCTGCAGGCAGCGGCCCCCAGAAAACCGCGCGCACGGGAGACTTTCCGGAGGTGAGCATTCTTCTCCCCGATTTTTTTTTCAAAATTGTTTCGCCCCTGGTCCGCTGTTCACTTCCCTTTTTTCGCCCGTGTTTTGTTTTCTTTTTGTTGTTCTTCATGCTTTTTTTCACTGCTAGATGTTGTCTTTTTTCTGTCTATAGTTTGTCTCTCGGTCTTCTCACACACAATATGAATGTCCGCTTTCATCATCCTTTCCTTATTGTGAGGCGAGGGTCCGCTGTTGATGTCCCCCTTTTTGCGTTTTTCCTTTTCTGATATGTTTAAGAACTCCGTATACAATGTACAGCAGTACATGATCCGTTCCTTTTCATTTGTGGTCCATTTTGTTTTCTCTTTTTAAAGGTACGACTGCTGTGTGGTCCCGCCTGACCGCGCCATGCAGTGTAGGATGCATGCTAATGTTCAAAACATTTTTCTTCAGATATATTGTTTGTCATCCTCCGGCGTATGGGCCACCTGCACTATCTGAATTTTTGGTGGAAGCTCGTGAAAGCTTCCATGGAAGCTTCCGTGGAAGATATGCAAGCTTCCATGAACTTCCATAGATGCTTTGATCGCTTCCATGAAAGTTTTCATTGAAGTAATGGAAGCTTCCATGGAGATGTGAAAACGTCGACGGAAGTTTCCACGCTTACATGCTGTGAAAGCTCCCATTAAAGCTTTCATGGAAGCTTCCATTAAAGCTTCCACGGAAGCTTCCGCGGAAGAAACTTCAACGGAAGCTTCCATGCAAGCTTCCACGGAAGCTTCCACGGAAGCAACTTCCATGAAAGTCCACGAAAGCTTCCATGGAAACTACTTTCCCGTAAGTTTTCACGAAACCTTACACAGAAGCGACTTCCACGGAAGCTTCAATGAAAGCTTTCACGGAAGAGGCTTCCACAGAAGTTCCCATTAAAGCTTCCACGGAAGCTTCCACGGAAGCAACATCCACGGAAGCTTCCCATGGAACAACTTCCACGAAAGCTTCCGCGGAAGCAACTTCCAAAGAAGCAACTTCCACGAAAGCTTTCGCGGAAGCTTTCAGGGAAGAAACTTTCACAGAAACAACTTTCACGGAAGCTTCTATGGAAGCTTTCACGGAAGCTTCCACGGTAGCAACCCAACCCCAACCCTAACCCTAACCCTAACCCTAAATGCAAGCTTCCATGGAAGTTACTTCCATGGAAGCTTTCATTACTTCCACGAAAGCTTCCATTACTTCCATGATAGCTTCCGTCGTACCTTCCGTGGACGCTACATCCATGAAAGCTTTCGTTGAAGCTTTCGTGAAAGCTCCCGTGAAATTGCTTCCGTGGAAGTTTTCTTATCTTTCATATCTTACATGGAAACTTCCACGGAACCTTCCACGAATCCTACGATGTTGGTAATTGCGTGAAGACCTCCATTACAACCGCAAAAGCTTCCATTACTTCCATGAAAGTCTCCATTACTTCCGTAAAAGATTTAATGAAAGGCGCCGTGGAAGTTACGTCCGTGAAAGCTTTTCTTACTTGTGCGAAAGCTTCCGTTACGTCCATGAAAGCTTTCATGAACGCTTTCGTGAAAGTTGCTTTCATGGAAGCTTTCATGAAAGCTTTTGTGGAATCTACCGTAGAAAGTGCTCCCGTGGAAGCTTTTATATCTTCCAAATCTTCCATCGAAACTTTCACGGAAGCTTCCACGAAAGCTTCCGTAGACGTTGCTTGCTTGAAAGCCTCCAATACTCCAACGAAAGCTTCCATTACTTCCATGAAAGCTTCCGTGAAAGCTCCCGTGGAGTTTCCTTCTGTGAAAGCTTCCATGAAATCTTTCGTGGTAGATACTTTCATGGAAGCTTTCGTAGAAGCTTTCGTGTAAGCTTCCGTAGAAATTGCTGCGGTGGAATCTTTCATATCTTCTATATCTTCCATGGAAACTTCCACGGAACCTTCCACGAAAACTTCCGAGGTTGGTACTTGCGTGAGAGCCTCCTCTCCATATCTTCCGCGACAGCTTCCGTTACTTCCACGAACGTTATGGCAGCTTTCACGGAGATAACTTGCACGGAAGCTTTCATGAAAGATTTCATGGAAGTAACGGAAGTTTTCGCCGACGTTATTAGAGCTTTCACGGAAGTGACTTTAGTGGAAGCTTTCATATCTTCCATATCGTTCATGGAAGCTTCCAAGGAAGCTTCCACGAAAGCTTCCGTGAACGTTTCTAGAGTGGGAGCCTCCATAACTTCCGTGGAAGATTTCATATCTTCCATATCTTCCATAAACGTTGCACGGAACCTTACACGAAATCTTCCGATGTTTTTACGTGCGTGAACACCTCCATATCTACCGGAAAGCTTCCACTACTTCCATGAAAGTCTCCATTATTTCCGTGAAAGCTTCCATGAAAAGTGCCGTGGTGTTTACGTCCGTGAAAGCCTCCATTACTTGCGCGAAAGCTTTCTATACGTTGATGAAAGCTACCAGGAACGCTTTCGTGGAAGTTACGTCCATGGAAGCTTTCGTGAAAACTTTCGTGGAAGCTCCCGTGGATGGTGCTTCCGTCGAAGCTTTTATATCTTTCATATCTTCCATCGAAACTTCCACGAAAGATTCCACGAAAGACCCGTGGATGTTACTTGCGTGAAAGACTCCATAACCCCCGCGAAAGCTTCCATTACTGCCATGAAAGCTTACATGAAAGCTTCCGTGGAGTTTACTTCCGTGAAAGCTTTCATGAAAGCTTTCGAGATAGGCACTTTGATGGAGGCTTTCATAGAAGCTTTCGTGGGAGCTTCCGTAAAATTTGCTTCGTTGGAAGCTCTCATGGAGGCTTCGGTGGAAGTTACTTCATTGGAAGCTTTCGTGGAGGCTTTCATGCAATCTCCCGTGGACGTTACTTCCGTGGAAGCTTTTATATCGTCCATATCTTTAATGGAAGCTTCCACAAAAGCTTCCGTGGAAGTTGCTTGCGTGAAATCCTCCATAACGCCCGTGGAAGCTTTCATATCTTCCAGATCTCCTATGGAAGCTTCCACGGAAACTCCACAAAAGCTTCCGTGGTTGTTACTTACGTGAAATCCTCCATAGCTTCCGCGAAAGCTTCCATTACTTCCATGAAAGCTTCCATGGAAGACTTCGTGCAAGGTACTTCAATGGAAGATTCGTGAAAGCTTTCGTGAAAGCTCCCGTGGAAGTTGCTTCCGTGGAAGCTTCCATATCTTCAATATCTTCCATGGAAACTTTCACGGAAGCTTCCACGAAAGCCTCCGGGGTTGTTACTTTCGTGAAAGCCTCTATTATATCCGCAAAAGCTTATTTTACTTCCATCAAAGCTTCCATGAAAGTTTCCGTTAATGTTCTTTCCGTGAAAGTTTCTATGAGAGCTTTCGTGGGAGTTACGTTCATCGAAGCTTTCGTTGAAGCTGTCGTGGAAGCCCCCGTGAAAGTTGTTTCCGTGGAAGGTTTCAAATCTTCCACATATTCCATGGAAACTTCCACGGAAGCTTCCACGAAAGCTTTTGTGGTTGTTACTTGCGTTAACGCCTCTATGAGGTCCGCGAAACCTTCCATTACTTCCACGAAACCTTCCAGGGAAGAGGTCGTGCAAGATACTTCCATGGACGTTTTCGTGGAAGCCTTGGTGAAAGCTCCCGTGGAAGTTGCTTCCGTGGAAGCTTTCATATCTTCCATATATTTCATGGAAACTTCCACGGAAGCTTCCACGAATGCTTTCTTGGAAGTTGTTTCCGTGAAAGCTTTCATAACTTCCGCTAAAACTTCCATATCTTCCATGAAAGCTTCCATAAAACTTCTATGAAAGTTCCTTCCGTGAAGGCTTCCATGCAAGCTTCCGTGGTAGTTACTTCCGTGAAAGCTTCCATAACGTCGGCGAAAGCTTCCTTTACTTCTATGAAAGCTTCCATTAAAGCTTCCGGGGATTTTACTTCCGTGACAGCTTCCATAACTTCCGTGAAAGCTTCCATTGCTTCCATGAACGCTTCCATGGAAGCTTTCGCGGATGTTACATCCGTGGAAGCTTTCGTGGAAGTTACTCCCGTGGAAGCTTTCGTGGAAGCGTTCGTGGAAGCTCCCGTGGAATTTACCTCCGTGGAAGCTTTCATGTCTTCTATATATTTCATGGCAACTTCCACGGAAGCATCCATGGAAGCTTCCATGAAAGCTTTCATGGAGCTGTGGAAGATTCTATGGAAGCTTTCATGGAAGATTCCACCTCTCCCTTTTTTCATGGAAGCTTCCATGGAAGCAAGCTCCCATAGCTTCCATATCTTCCATGGAAGCTTCAATGGAAGCGGTAAAAGTTTCCATGGAAACTTTAGCTGTGAAAGTTTCCTCGGAAACTTTCACGAGCTTTCACGCAAAATGCAAGTAGTGCAGGAGACCGCGGCGCATGAGGAAAAACATAGCTTAAGCTCACCACACTTCCACGTATTTTTGTACCCGTCGTGTTTTCGATTTAACTCAGTTGCTTACGCAACCCAACGCTAGCTGGCGCACCCTTTGTTCGAATGCTAAGATCGTCTGCTTGTTTAATCGTTTTTTGGCGGCAGGTGGATGCGATAGCTGTTAATCTGGTCGACAAAGCCCGGAAGACCAAGATACCCGTCACACGCGACGTCCTTCGAAGCTTCGGCCGTTCCGCCAGGACAACCCTGCTGGCTGACACCGCAACTTCTGCAGCAGTAAGCGAGAGGGTCGAGGATTTCAAGGCCGGCGAGAAGTGGGCAAAGGACTTCGTGGAGCGCAACAACATCCACAGCGTGCGACTTCATGGCGAGGCTGGTAACGTCGACAAGGCTGCTATCAAAGGCGCGTATGGACGAAATCAGGGTCCTTTGCGCGAAGTACCCGGATAGTCTCATCTTCAACGTCGACGAGACAGGCCTCCAGTGGAAGCTCCTGCCCATGCGCACGTACCTTTCCACCTCGGAGGATGGGAAGACGGCACGGGGTTCAAAGAGCATGTACTTCAAGGACCGACTGTCTGCCATTATCCAAGGGGGTGCGCCAGGCAAACATGAGATAGTTGCTCCTACGTAGTGAGGCGGGGAGAATACCTGTGGTAGTATGTAATGGTCGTATATTTTTCGTGCGGTGCGCTTCCTGCTGTGGTTCTCTGTTGTCATTTTTTATCTGGCAACATCGAAGAAGGGCAACGAGGACTAAGACTTTAACAATACACTCATATTCGATGCACGATCCACATCGTACTCTGTTGGGCCCGCAAAGCTTGAGCGCTGCACCATGAAATCAACACCTCCTCAATAGTGCTGGACCGCTGCTACTGAGGGATATTCGAAGCCTCAAAACTCCCAGACCGGCACTATTGAGGCACTGTTCTGAATACTGCCGGTGCCCCGGTATAGTTCCGCTTTTCCCTCGGGACATTACCCGACACTTTAGAGGGCCCCCTACTCTATCAATATTCGGGTTTTCGAAACAGAGACAGTATTCGTGTGAAATTGTCAGTGGACATTTGAGGCATGTACCTTGTTTGACTAGGCAAGATTCGGGTGGTGCGCTTTGGATGAACGTTGTCATGACGTGCACACAGGCAGGGGGAATGTTGTTTTATGTGTTGGTTTATGGCTGTACACAAATCTGATTTACTATGTTGTATTATATGGTAGAATCAGCGAAAGTGCGGGGGAACCTATGGTTTCCCGCACGGCTAAAAAGTTATATATATATATAAGTGGTCGCTAATCTCATGATTGGGGGCACCACGTGAGGGAGTGGGAAAAGCCACTGAGTGGCACTGCACCTTCCTTTCTTCCTTTCAGTAGTATATTTTATACTCCGTATTTTCTACTTCTTCCCTCTTCCCAGCCTCATGGCGCTCCGGATTTCGTGACTCCCGTCTCCGCGAGCCAGCCTGCGCCCTTAAAACCTGGGTTCATCCATTAGGTCTCACATATCATCCTGCATGGAACGAAGACCATGATTTGAGGACAGCACCCAGTCCCCTTCAAGCATGATGGCCATAGCGTGCGAATGTCGTGAGGTCTATCTGTTCATCGCCCGTACACAATATTGCTATTTACAACCAGCCCGACTGCGGATCTTTGTCCGTCATATTGAGGCGGGGGGAGGCTATTTGGAGCCCTATACGACGGATAATATGTGAGCTAGTGAGCCAGATGAAACGATCGACCCGATTGATTAGCCCTCGTTTGTGAATTGTTTTTTAGGGTAATGCTAACTGCGACACCGGTGTCGCAAATAGTTATTTGCGACACGGTGTCGCAAATATGCCCTTTATTTGCGACACCACATTGCGTTCGCGGCAGACACCCCAGATTGTCTCCTAACTACCTAGGGTGTGCCGACATGGCGGAACGCTACCATTGAAGCTATCGCTCAGCCAAACCGGAACAGTACTCGAGGGGATATATATGTGGTATCTTGGGGCAACCGACCAATATTCAGACCGTGTCGCAAATAAGGATTTGCGTCACGTTGTCGCAAATAAGCCCCTTATTTTCGACACCACGCTGTTTTTTCAGCAGACAAATCAGATTGACTCCTAACTACCACGAGTGCGTCGGCATAGCGTGAGGCTACCATTGAAGTTATCGCTCAGCCAAAACGGGCCAGTACTCGAGGAGATATGTGGTATCTGGGGGCAACCGACCAATGTTCAGACCGTGTTGCCAATATGGCATTTGCGACACGGTGTCGCAAATAAGCCCCTTTTTTGCGACACCGTGCTGCGTTCTCCGCAAACAACTCATATTGACTCCTTACTACCAAGGGTATGTCGGCATGGCGTTAGGCTACCAATGAAGCTATCGCTAAGCCAAAATGGGCTAGTAGCCAAGTGCCTTGTCGCACAGTCAAGCGTGATAAAACATTCAGCCACTCCCGACCATCGCCATGTACCTTCTCGCGCAGCCCAGTGTGATAAAACATTCCGCCACTCACCCCCGACGATCGCCAAGTGATTTCTCGCGCAGTAAAATATGCTGAAACATTCCGCCACTCCCGACGATCGCCAAGTGCTTTCTCGCGCAGCGAGACACCAGCCAAGTGTGACAAAACCCTTCTCCACTTAACACCAAAAGCACTTGACTAAACATGCATTGCTTTCATAATATGCTTTCGCGCATTGAAATTTGTTTTTGACGTGCATACCTAATAGGATCGTTACCTACTACGATGACCCAAACAAACCCCAAAGTAGGTTTTCGTCGGTAAGGTACAGAGTGTGATAGCTCGGATCCGGTTGTGACAAAGAGCCTAGGATGCTAAAATAAGCTAACCTACGAGCTAGATAGATAGGAACTGCATACATATGAAATTCAATTCATTTCTATACAATTTTTGTTCTGTATATTTACGAATCAAAATGCAGGAACAGTTACGTTGTGCAGTAGTGCTATCATTGGACGCGTGCTGCGATAGGGGTAGCTGGCGCTTATCGTCTGAATTGGTTTCTGAATGACGGACTCCTTAGTAGTTCACCCCAGATCGTCAGAAATACGCGCCTTTTTTACGGGAAGATTCTCGTTGTACACCTAGCTAGGCCGTTGGTGTTTCATCTCAAGTCTAGCAGTTTTGTATCTATCCAAACCAATTTGTGGGCCATAACATAATTGTTTTAATCTCCTAGAATGCGGGACGTCAGAGAAGCCATGGTGGAGGGCTGTTTCAACTTGAGAAGTCGGCTGTTGTATAACAGGTATAATATGCATACGTGCATGAGGTTCCTCTTCAGCAACTGTTAACTATCGATCGATCTATCTATTATGTGTTGTTTGTCTTGCAGCCTTTCCTTTGCGATCTTCTTGCGTCATATTCTTCACAACACCTGTCGTCGTTTGTTTCGTTCATTTTTTTTGTTTTCCATTATTATTGGGTTTTTTTCCTTGTACTTTTTTTCTTCTTCTTTTTGTTCCCATCGCCTGGCTTGTTTTGTTGTGTTCTCGCACCCATTGCTCTGATAGCGTTTCCCTTGTTTTCCAGCCTTCTTGATGAATTGCGACTGTTTGTATACTCTGTTTCGGAGTCCGTGACCACGGAATTTGTATGTCTCTCGGATGAAAACTCAGCTAGGACTCTGGGTGTACTTATTGATGTTGTTGGGCACAGGTATCGTTTTTGTATGGTGAACACCATCAGCCGGTCGCCCCCGTGGTCTACGGTAGTGGTGGCCTTCGAATGCTATTACTAACGTCTGGTCCTTGAGTTTGTTTCCCACCGGATGAGGTTTTGAATATATTTGAAAATTGCAAGAAAATCAAAACACTACGAATTAACTAAATGTTGAGAGCGCATATTAGAAGCAGCGTGGTGTAGGAGCAATTCGACGCGAGTCGGCGAGGGAAGAAAGTTCTACAGCAGTCTTCTCGTGATTTACATGAAGGCACGTACCGTAGTGGGGAGGGCGGAGTAGGGATCCCTTAGTGGCCCCGGATCGGAGTTACTCCTGGGAGGGGCAGCGACGATGATACACATTAGTGTTGTTTCAATCATTTCATATTAATGACGTCATTAGGGGCCACTTGTGGGTAGATTATAGTACATTTCCTATTGGTCAGGGTTAGGGTTAGGGTTAGTCCCATCCATTATGATATTATACACAATATTGCAGGACACCCGTCATCGAGAAACGTGCAGCCATAATGAAAGGGATGAAGAAAAAACAAACACTGCGCGTACAAATTCTAAAGAACATGTATAATAGTTGCAATGCTAATTTTTTTCTGATATGCAGTACGAATTCGTACAGGGAACACTTCATTATTGTTAGTCCATATATTTGACCGTCGGTATACTGAACAATCTTCGGGCCGCGTCTCCTTTGTATCAGGTGTGTGCGAGGAGTTTTGTTTGTCTTTTTCAAGCAAGCGGTTACGTTGACAAATACTACGTGGCTTGATGTTGTAAAGGAAAGGAACACCACTCAGCGCTAATCTACTACACGCTAGGGCATGTTTTCATGAGCACCACTAACGAAAGCACCAAACATGGACGTGACATCTACAGGTCCACAACGTCGACGACAGTGGGGAGAAAACCGGGCGTATAATCGTACAATGGATAATAATAATGTGAAAACGTACAGACAGATATGTTAGCACTGCGGTAGACCACACGACCAACTTAGTACGCAGGGTATTTCGTGCCTCCGGCCGTTTGCACGATTGCCTGGTAACCTCTACCAAACGCAGTAGCATATATATGCCTTGCGACGTAAAATCACCCTCGCGTTCGGTAGTGGTGACATCGCATGCCCACGTCACCTCGCTTGGTGTATTTGTAAGATGTATCTTTTGTTATAGAGTTGGCGACCGCAGAGCGCCACATCGGCACTAAAAAAATCATGGGCGTTAAATCGTATACGTGAGACAATAATAATGCGGAAAGGATGTACATACAGATATGTTACAATTGCGGTAAACCACACTACCAACCTTTTACGTTGGGTTATCCGTACCACATACCGTTTGCATGATCGCCTCCCAACCTATGCCAAGCGAGGTATGACTAACGAAGTAACGTAATTAAACGCGTGTACACAAACCGTTCCTTTCAAAGCACTAACGATTCGCATTTATCCCCTCGTGCTCAATGGCGGTGACATTGCATGACTACATCACCTCGCCTGTTGTTGTATTCGACAATATGTATCTCTTTCGTATAATTAGCGATGGCAGAAAATAAATGGTTACTGCATGCTTGTACCTATCGACTGAAGTATTCTATATTTCGATCCATGTACGATAACAAATTGTGAAGCTTTTAACACCTTGTTTACTACATCTAAAAAATGGGTTGCATACTACATGTAACATCAAACCTTCCGGAATGCTAAACAATACTAGACGAGTGGTGTCTCCTTGCGACATCCGACAAATTCGTCCCCTTCATGGGTTTCAAATTTTCGCGCACGTTTTGAAAAGTCCCCCCACCCCTCTTGATCGCTCTTGTTGAAACGCCCCACCGAAAATCCGTAAACTCCAAGTAATCTCCGCCCCCCCCCCCCCCCCCCCCCCCTCATCCCTCTTGTTCCCCGCCCAGTTCGTTCAAACGCCCCACATACAATCGAATTCGGCCACAGTACCACAGTAATAAACACTTCTACGCAACTAATATCACGTCATTATTATCTTTGTAGCCATCCATGGCGTAGCTTGCATTCATCCCCCCCCCTCTGCCCCTCCAATGCCCCCTCCTTCCCCACACCGCGCACGAAGGTCTAGACACAGCACTGCGCGTGTAGCAAGCCCCTACATAAAATTATCAAACTTTAAATACACTCCAGCTGTGATATATATATATATATTGTCGAAACTCATCTTTGCAATCTGTGTGTGATACTCCGATAGCGCGTATAAGAGGTTGCGTGTCCTCATTATGGATATAGGTCAGCGACTCCCGTTGCAACTAGAGTGTAGCTATCAGGGTCAACAGTGTGATGTTTGGCAGTCTGTGCGCGGAGACTATAAAACCCGTTTCTGAGAGGGACAAAATCCGACAGCTGTGGAAGGAAATGCATCAGTTCATCAGTTGAATACTGTATATCAAATAACCGGTGAGGGGAGGGCGGAGTTGTAAAGGACGTGGGGGCCTGATTTTGATCAAAAAGGGGGCGGGGTGGGAGAATGGAGGAAGGGGACGGGTGGGGCAGCTCAATTTCTGCGTAAAAACAATGAATCCTTCTTGTGGAGGAGGGGGGGGGGCGGTGGCGGGGGGGGCGGGGGGGCTTTAGTTCGCATAGGTGTAGGGGTTTGCTATACGCGTGGTGCTAGGTCTAGTCGATGGTGCGGGTGGTGGGGAAGGAGGGGGCGTTGGTGGCGGGGGTGGGTGGCAATCGCCAAGCGGCACGGACGGCTCTAAAACAATAACGAGGCGTTATCCAGGGCGTGGAAGTGTTTATTACTCTATCGCAATTTCGATAATAGATGGGGCGTTTAAGCAAGCGAAAGGAAGAAAACAAAATTATAAAAAATACAAACAAATATATAAGTGGAGGGAAGAGGGTTTCGAGAGAGGGGTCGGTGACGTATGATGTTAGATAACACTCCAGCCGTGAGAAAAAAGGATGTGGTCGACACTGATCTCCCCAACATTGTGTGTGATCATCCGATCACGCGTGTTAGTCATATATGTAGGGGCTTGCTATACGCGCGGTGCGGGGTCTAGGCAATCGTGCGGGGTGTGGAGAGGTAGGGGCGTTGGAGGAGGTGAGGGGGGATGAATGAAAGCGACGTCATAGATGGCTAAAAAGACAATGACATGATACCAATTGCTCAGAAGTGTTTATCACTCTGGCTGATTTCGATTGTAAACTGGGCGTTGGAACGAACTGGGTGGGGAACGAAGGGAGGGGGAGGGGAGGGCGGAGATGTGTTGGAGCAACGGCATGGAAGGCTAGATGAATAATGAGATTGTGTCACCTCGCTTGTAGTGTTTACTACTGTGGTAGATTTTGATTTCAGGTAGGGCGTTTGAACTAGAGGAATCGAGGGGCGGGGGGGGGCAGGGGGGGGGGGAGGGGGGGGGGGGAGGGGGGGTGGGAAGAGCATTTTCATATGTGCGCGGAAATGTAAAACCCTTGGAGGGGACGAATCTGACAGTTGCAGCAAAATGACACCCGTTTATATCGCCCGCCTGGTAATGTTTTTATTCTAGAAGGTGTCGTGTTAAATGTAGTATGCAACCCAGTTCTTAGGTGTGTAGTAAACAACGTGTTTGAATCATTTATATTTGTTACTGTATATGGATCAAAAGATATAATATTTAAATTTATAGATAAAGCATGTACGAAATATACTAATGTTTTCTGACATCGCTAATTACAAGAAATATATACATATTGACAAGTACAACAGGCGAGGTGATGTGGTCATACAAGGTCACCGCCATTGAGAACGAAAGGGAGAAACACGAACCGTTCTTGGTTTGAAAAGGACGTTTGATGTACACGCGTTCAATTACGGTACTTGGTTAGTCATACGTCGCTTGGCATAGGTTGGGAGGCGATCATGCAGACGGTATGTACGGAATACCTTACGCAATAAGTTGGTAGTGCGGTTTACCGCAATTTTAACATATCTGTCTGTACCTCCTTCTCACATTATTATTGTCTTACATAAACGATTTTACGCTTATGATTTTTGCCGTGCCGATGTGGGGCTCTGAGGTCGCCAACTCTAAGATAGAGATATATCTTGCAAGTACACCAAGCGAGGTGACGTGGGCATGCTATGTCACAACTGAGCGTGAGGGTGACTTACGTTGTTACGCATATGCTACCGCGTTTATTAGAGGTTGTCAGGCGATCATGCAAACGGCCGGAGCCACGAGATACCTTGCGTAAGAGGTTGGTGGTGTGGTCCACCGCAATGTTAACATAACTGTCTGTACTTTCACATTGTTAATATCTAATGTACGATTATACGCCCTGTTTTCTCCCCACTGTCGTCGAAGATGTTGTGGTCCAGTAGATGTCGCTTCCATGTCTGGTGCTCTTGTTAGTGGAGCTCATGAAAACATGCCCTAGTGTGTAGTAGATGATCGGTGAGTGGTGTTCCTTTCCTTTACATCAAGCCAGGTAGTATATGTCAACGCAACCGCTTGCTTGAAAACGACAAATAAAATCCCGCACACCCCTGATAGAGAGGAGACGCGGCCCGAAGATTGTTCAGTATACCGACGGTAAGGAACAGGTTGTCGAGCAGCGCACTTTTTTTTTACTACCGCTACTCACTCTACCTAAAACACTACGGGTATGCGTTGGACGCAGTTCGCTGATGCCCAAACCCAAATGCAAAGGAGGTCATGTGGTGGGTAAATGCTATAATGATGGGTGCTGCTACGATTGCCTCGTCTCTTGTTATGTTTGTTCTTGCGTTCTTGATGAATCTGTATTTTGGCAACGAGCAGTTTTGACGTATTTTTAATTTGTGCAAAAACTATTTGTAGACTATGCGATGATTCTGACTCGTAGGGCTTATTACTCTGGCCGATTTCGATTGGAAATGGGTCGTTTGAACGAACTGGGCGGGGAACGAAAGGGGTCGGGGGGGGAGGGCGGAGATGAGTTGGGGCTACGGCATGGATGGTGTTTGAATCATGAAATTATATCAGCTGGCTGTTAGTGTTTACTACTGTGGTAGATTTTGATTTCAGGTGGGGCGTTTAAACTAGAGGGATCAGGCGGGGGGGGGGGGGGGGGGGGGGGCAAGCATTTCTATATGTGCGCGGAAACTATAAGCCCTTAAAGGGGACGAATCTGACGGTTGCAGCAAGAAAAAACCCGTTTATATCACCCGCCTGGTAATGTTTAAATATTCTAGAAGGTTTCGTGTTAAATGTAGTATGCAAACCGGTTCTTAGGGGTAGTAAACAACGGGTTAAAAGCTTCATAATTTGTTTTTTTACATGGATCGAAAGATAGAATATTTCAATCGATAGGTACAATCATGAATGTACCATTATTTTCGGACATCGCTAATTGTAAGAAAGAGATCATGATTAATACGCGCGATCGGAGTATCACACACAATGTTGCCAATATGAGTTTTGACCAAATCCTTGCTCTCATAGCTGGCGTGTATGTTTAAATTTCATGTGACCTAAACCTCTTGAAAACCCTCCCCCCCCCCCCCCCCCCCAATATTTTTTTCCCTCGTTCTCTCTTGCTCAAGCGCCTCACCTAATATCGAAAAACTCCCATAAAGTGATATACACTTCAACGCTCTGGATATCACCAAATTACCCTTTTAGGGCCGTCCATGATGCTGCTGCAATTCCCACCCCCCCCCCCCGCCCCCAACGCCCCTTCCTTCCTTAACACCCGCACCATCGCCTTGACCTAGCACCACGCCTGTAGCAAACCCCTACATCTATGCGACCTAAAGCCGCCTCCCCCCCGCCCCCCCCCCCCACTTTCCCCCCCCTCCCCTACGAGAAGGACTTATAATTTCCACGCACTAATTAAGATGCCTCACCCGTCCCCTCCCCCCCCTCCCCTCCTCTCGCCCCCCTCTTGGTCAATATCAGGCCCGCACGTCCTTAATACCTCCGCCCTCCCGTCACCGGTTTTTCGACTCACAGTATTCACTTGATGAACTGACGCATTTCCTTCCACAGCTGTCAGATTTTGTCCCCCTCAGAAACGGGTTTTATACTTTCCGCGCACAGACTGCCTAACATCATTCTGTAGACCCTGATAGCCATATAACCCGTAATACGCGCGATCGGAGCATCACACACAGCTTGCGAAGATAAGTTTCGACAAATATTCGATCTCACAGCCGGAGTGTAATATAACTTTTATACTATATAAGCATATAAATTCCGTTACTTCTTTGCTCTCACGACTATTCAAGTTGTTGACTGTTGAAACGAATTTGTTTTCGACCTCGACGGTCGTCTTCAAGTACAACCCCTCACCGTGGCTGGCAAGATAAATTCCAGTTAAATCGCAGGTAACACGTGGTCAACCAAAAAGAACGCGAGCCTCCACCTGGCGGCCTGTGAACCTGGGCGCGGTGTTCCTGGATGTCGTGCAACCAGAAAAGGGGAACAAATAAATCAAAACAAGAGCACTAAGCCGCGAGTATTCGCACCTGTGTAACTTCTGGGACTTGCCCAGAGCATCGATTGAACACCTGTAATCTATTGTTGTAGGCAAAATACCAGAAACGCGGTAATAATATAGTTTTATGCGCAGACGACCGAACCACAGTACTGCTATTCGATATGATAGTAGGCGGCATGACAACCCATCTGTTATATATATGCAAATTAGTGCAGAGTAGTACACACGTCATTCAGGGCTATTATATGTCATTAAACACTGGTGGCATGCCCTGGACGCACTAATGTAAGTTTTTAGATTAAAAACATGGAGGACATTTTCATGGGTGGTGCGTTTTCATTTGAAGTAAAATCATGCACCCGGGCATAAGCACAGCAGTCATCCCCGCCGCATCATCAAATACGAAGCATGGACGTCGAAATAAATACATACTCCGGAGTATATTACATGAAGTATCTATATATTCTAGCTGTGAGATCGAAGGTTTCGTGGAACCCAACCGTTTTTGCAAAATGTGTGCGATACTCCGTTCGCGCGTAGTACTTGGCGTGTGTCATCGTTAAGGATATAGGTCGCCGACTCCCGTTATAAATCGCGTGTACCAGGTTCTACAAGGTGATGATACTCAATATGTGCACGGAAACTATCAATAGTGTTTTTTACGCGGGCATAATTTGGCGTCTGTGGAATGCGCCAGTTTATTATACGTATATAATAGCTGTATTTGGCAACACGTATCTCTTTCGTACAATTAGCGATGTATGTCAGAAAATAATGGTTAATGTATGATGGTGGTGACAAACAGTGCATGACCACAATACCTCGCCTGTTGTATTTGACAATACGTATCTCTTTCTTATAATTAGCGATGTCAGAAAGTAATAGTAACTACAAATATTCTATAAAATATTCTAGCTTTCGATCAATGTATCATGCAACAACAAATTATGAAGATTTAACACGTTATTTACTACACTTAAACACTGGGTTGCATGCTGCATCGAACATCAAACCTTCTAGAATAGTAAACATTACGAGCCAGTCGATATAAAGGGATGTCTTATTGCTTCAATCGTCAGGTTTGTCCCCTTTGAGGATTTATAGTTTCCGCGAACATATTGAAATGTCCCGCCCCCCGCCCCACCCCCCCCTCCTCTCCCCCTCCCCCCTCCCCTCCCCCTCCCCTGACCCCTCTTGTTCATAAAAAACATTAACCCTTCCCCGCCCCCCCGCCCCCCCGTCCCCCGATCCCCCCCGCTTCCGCCTAGTTTGTCCAAGCGCCCCACTCACAATCGAAATCGGCCAAAGTAATAAACACCTATACGCAGTTGATATCACGTCATTATCTTTCTGACCATCCATGACGTAGTTTTCAATTCTTACACTCCCCCTCTTTTGCAACCACCCGCACGATCGCCTAGACCTAGCACCACTCCATGCCGCTGCTTACCCCCCCCCCCCTGCCCCGAACGCCCCCTTCTTCCCCATCACCCGCACCATCTCCTAGACCTAGCACCACACGTATAACAGACTCCTCACCTAAAACCCTTCCTTTTCCAGCCCCCCCCCCCCGCCCCCCCCCGCCCCCACCCCCCACCTCCCCTACCCCCCTACCCCCCAACCCATACAAACCCCACCCCCTCGAACACTCCACCCTCTCTCTACTCACTGATTGTACGACTAACCCCAGGATATACATGATATACTGATGCATTATTTCCGAAACCGTCACATTTATCCCCTCAAAATAATGTCTAGTTTCCACGCACATATTGAGCTGCCCCACACGCCCCATCCCCGCCCCAACACCCCCCCCCCCCCCCTTCCCCCCCCCCCCCCCTTCCGAACCCGCTCGCTTTTGATCAAAACCAGGCCCCCACGTCCTTCAAAACTCCCCCCCCCCCCCCCCTCACCGGTTATTCGACTTACAAGATTCACTTGATAGAAGCATACATTTCCCTCCACAGCTGTCAGATTTTGTCTCCCTCAGAAACGGGTTTATAGTTTCCGCGCACATACTGACTAAAATCACCCTGTTGACCCTGATAGCTACACTGTAGTCGTAAGGGGAGTCGCCGACCTATATCCTTAATGAGGACACACAACTCGTAATGCGCGCGATCGGAGTATCACACACAGCTTGCAAAGATGAGTTTCGACGAAATCTTCGATCTCACAGCTGGGGTGTATTTTCTTTTTTTTTATATAAAAAATCAAAATACACTCCAGCTGTGAGATCGAAGATTTCGTCGAAACTCTGATATAAAAAATCAAAATACACTCCAGCTGTGAGATCGAAGATTTCGTCGAAACTCATCATATATACGTACGAGTATCCTGAATGTATTAATCGTATGGCAGGTGCGGGGATGGGGGGGTGTTCAAGTGCTGGGGTTGGGAGGGGATGGAGTTTGTGGGGCGGGAACAAGGCGTAGGTCGCAAGAATGAATGGGAGTTTACTGCACGCATGAATACTAGTAGAAGATAGTGTGCGCGGGGGGGTGTAGGACTTGAAGACAATTTTGAATCAATTGTGTAGTTGCTGCATGCATGGCTGGAAAAGAAAAAACATTGCTCATATCTTCTCCTGTCGTGTAGCATCTGTAACTCTGGCAATATGTTTTCGGGCCGTGGGAGAGGGGTTATTAAAGGGAATCGGGGGGAAGGCGGAGGTGGACGGGCGGAAAACTTTGTACCTGCATGATGATGCTGAATGCACATATCCAAGATGTCGACAATAAATCATTTAGTGAATGGGAGCAAGATACTGGATGTAGCGTTGTATATACGTTAATAGTGTTGTTAAGAGTGGTTTTCTGATTTCCGTCTAATATGTACTTGCCACACACATACCTCTATATTTGTTGAGGCGAACAATAACACACATTGATTAGCACCTGCCAGGTATCTTGTTTCTTCTCGCGGACTTTTTTTTTCCGATCCTCTTGCAGCACATTCTTCAGAGCACCCGTCGCTTTGTTTTCTTTCGTTCTTTCATACTTTTCCTTCACTTTTTCTTTGTTCTCTCACTTCCTTTTTTTGATTTAGTGGTCTGGCCTGTTGTGTGTTGTGCTTTCGTACCCGATGCGCAATATTTATACATCATTTTCCTTGATGATTTGCGACTGTTTGGCTTGCGCTGATTCACGGTCAATGACCACCCAGTTGGCATCTCTCCGTGTAGGATGAATAATCAGCACGGACACTGCGTGTTCTGATGACTATGTCGTTGGGTGTGGTCGAAAAAACGCTTGTTTAATGCGAAGACAGCAGTGCATAGTACATGCATGTCAAGAAATATTTGTAAATCAATGTGCGTAGTGCCTCTTCTTAGCGGCTGCGATTGGCTTGCTTCTGTGTAGGAGGAATTTGAGTATTCCGAATAGAACCCTAACTCGGCACCGTGCTTAAAAACTCTCCGTGAACCTTCGTGTAGAAAATGAATCGGTGTAAGCCCCACATGGACGCGCTTGCTTTTTGCTATATCTCTTTGCTCGAAGATTCTGTCCAGGATACGCTCTAAGGAACCACGATGCGTCTCGCCAAATATATTCTAAGTGCCGGTGCTGCTACTATCCTTCTGGCACACCAGGTCCACGCTCAAACTGCATGTGAGTTAGAAAAACGTGCCTGTGTGCAAAGGTTGGCTGTTATGTATGTATGTTGGTACACCATACTCGTGACCACTCTCTGTTTAACGCACCTCATCGGAGTTTCGTTTAGTAGGTAGATAATGTTTGCACGGCGGGTCGACGTTCTCTCTCGTGCCTGCGTTGTAATTTGTAATATATATTTTTTCCTCCGCGCTCGACAGTTACCAATGCAGAAAGAGTGGTATGAGGCCCCTGCCACATTAATCACGGCCCCTCTTATTGGCGGTTATGACGAAGATCGGGAGGTTTGATGGCCACATGACATTGACAACTCTGATGGCCAATTCCTCTACTACTATATATACAATCGTGTTTGTATCGCGTCCTATCGTCATTAACACGACCGAGGCTGGCGGTAAGAGCCATATTGTGCTTTTGGTACGTACAGATTCATCGCGTGAAAGGGATATGGTGGGGCCCAAAACAATGTACGTTGAACGCCCTGCGTTTGACTGGTTTCTGTTTGATGTGTTTCTCACATCATTTTGAACCTTCATCGGATCTTCTTTAATTTTCAACGTATGAACCCTTCGCGTCGATGCCCGTTTGTGACCGATCTGTACTTTTGCACGCTTTCTTAATGTCGCGAATCGTACAACTCGATCGAGCAGTGGGGGGCGACTGTAGCGTGGATACGGATTGCACAACAGGATGCTGCGGGGACATGATGACCAACCCGATCTGCATAGGTACGTACATCCGCGGGAAGCACTAAATGTACACGATATTGGCGGATTCCAAGGGCGCACAAAAATAAATTATTTCGACATGTACGTACAAAAACATTTGTTTTCGCCCTTCCAGGGGGGGGGGGGGGGGGGGGGGGGGGTACGAAGACCCCATCCCCCCCCATCACGCCATCTAATTTCCCATTCAAACAATCATTTTATAGGTCCTATATAATATAGGGGCGGGGGGGTATATAGCAGACACGCAGCCCCCTGGTCGCGAAGCAGCAGCCTGCGTACAAGCTACGCACAGCGCAGAGCAACGGAGCAAAATAGAGGGGCAAGAGAGAGTGGTCACAATGAGCACAGCCTCCACGGTGAAGGGGCCCCCGCTACAACCCTCTCTCGACAAGGCAGCTTGGCTACAAAGCGTATGCGGAAAGCCAGCCGATGGCGAAGGTTTCATCTGCTGCTGCGGGGCCAACCTCCGTGACGGTTCAGTAATGGACGAGGGCCAGGCCATTCAGCATGAGTGTTCGACACAGCACAGAGAGTGAGTGGAAAGGCATGAGGACTGAAGTGTGATATTGGAGAGTATAGTGTACCTCGCAGCAGCAGCAACAGTGGCAAGCACTGGAAAGACAAAACTCTGGTTTATCATACGTAAAAGTGCTCACCATCGTGCAGTGTGTGTCGTTCTGCTTCCTCCCCAATAACTGACAACATCAGCAGTAGCAGAAACCTAGCCTTGGCATTAGCAGCAGCTGTAGCAGCAGCAGAGCAGCAATACCCCAAGCAGTAGCTGCATGATCAAAATCGCCAAAAAAAAACGTGCACGAAATGCGAACCATCTAAGTTCCTTTTTTTGTTTTTGTTTTATCCTCTGGCGCATGGGGAAAAATATAGCTTAAGCTCACCACACTTCCACGTATTTCCATACGCGCCGTGTGTCTAAGTTACTCTGCGTTCCTTTTGGTCCCTGCACGCCTTTCGCATGCGAGCAGGGCAGTGTTGCCTATCGGAAAAATCGTCGTGAAGATCAGCATCGGCAACTGGGTGTGAAAGAAGTGCAAGCGCGATTTCGGACGCAATATAGAGCAACTGAGCCGGACCCACGTGGAGACTCACGAGCAGTGGCGTCAACACAAGTGAGGACTTAATGAGGACAGCAGCTGTTGCATTCGCTAGCACAACAAGAAGTTTCGATAAATAGTTGAAAAACGTCAGCTGTGAGTACGACCGATTGAATAGTTGAAGCTCAACTTTGCAAGCTGTGTTGTACAGTAGATCTACATGATTCATTTATGATATGGTGTTTGTGAAATATACCGGGTTGTTAATAGACTGCTTCACAATTTTCACAGGAGTTTGTTCGCGCGTGTTCAGCAGTTTGGGGAACTGCCACGCTGGACGTATTTTAGTCGCGCAGTGTGTGAGGCTGCAATCTTGGTCGACGTGTCTTTGTGAGAAGCAGAAGCAAAATCGTATGTTCTTTCCATGGCTGATCAATTGCTATTGCTCATGTCGCTTGTTGCATGTCGACTAACGTGTGTCGACAGGGGTGCTGGTGCCGCGGCGGCGGTGTGGAGGGGCCGCACATTGCTGGTTTTTTTCAAACCGAAGAGCGCCACAGACGGCGCGAAGGAGTCGCCGGTGTTGATGGATAGTAGTGGCAGCGGGGGCGCAAGCGATGACGCTGACGCGGTGGCGACGGGAGCTGTGAGCAGGGGTGAGGGTGGTTCGGGCGCGGGCAGTGACGCTGACGTGGTTGTGACGGGGGTTGTGTCGCTGACGTGGTTGTGACGGGGGTTGTGAGCAAGGGTGAGGGTGGTGCGGGCGCGGGCAGTTTCGCTGACGTGGTTGCGACGGGAGTTGAGAACGGACGTGGGGATTGTGAGGACGCGGGCATTGATATTGATGGCGTTTTCTCCGACGCTGCAGACCGGAGTGGTCCCTCCGATAGGACGCTTGTCCACCCTCCCATATACTGCGCGGGATTACGTCCGGCTGTCCGGGAGCCTGTTTTTCATCACTACCCATCAACTCTCCATGGTATTGGCAGCCAGGGGGTATTGTGGGAGGCTCGGAATAACCTGAATCGCCTGTCTCTCCATGCGGTGCCAACTGCTTCCCGCGGCATCTTGAGCCCAGGCTGTGCGGGAACGGTGAAACAACCAGGAGGCACGTGCGCGCCGTGTTTAGACACCAAGGACACGAAGGCTTACAGGGTTTCGTGCCCAAGCGCGGCGCTTGCTCACCATTCAATATTTCTGACTAAATTGACCACCTTGCATTGACGCGAGGATTTACATACCTAAACAACCTGAAGTACAGGTTGACATCCCTTGCTTTTGAAATGTTGGCTTGCGTGGGAAGCCTCTTTGTTAACTCAAGAGTGTGCAGTAAACCATGCACAGGGGCACAGCCAAGAAACAAACCAAGCAAGGAAACACAGAATATATATATATACATTTGGGCCTCGGCGAGGGAGGGGGTAGGTGTGCGGGATACCTTTCCTTGTGCGCCCTCGCGGATTAATGTATTTTAGCCAGTGTTCATACTATCTGTGCAGTGGTCTTGGCTTAGGTCTATTCGAGAGTATGGAAGCCTTGGAAGACATCTCTTCTTTCAGATGACGGAAAACGAATCCGTACGCATGCTACGACCGAGGTTCGATCCTCACCACCTAAACGGCCTCTTTAACCTGGTGTATTTGTAGGTTTTATTTTGTAATGTACCCAGAAAGCATGCATTGTATATACGTGGACAACGAACTTCTTCAAATGAACATGTTTCTTGTCTTGAAGGAGGATCGAATTTGGTTCCATTGATATATACCTTGTGGCAAGCCGGTCAAAACGATTTAGCCGATCTCCGCGCTGTACCGGGTTTGGTAGCCTTGCCAATAAATAGTTTCAACAAGCGTAGCTTACGTTAGAGTGTGCTACTACAAACGAACACTACCTACGGAAAGTGCAATTGTGAGAGTCTCTCTTCACTTTTATCAATCCATGATTTTATGAGAAGCCATGTTATATTAGTCAGGGTTCTTCCCTCATCACAAAATTCACTTTCGGCAATGTCTGATACGTTCTTCCCGTGCACAGTTGTAACACAGACTTTAGGTGTAACGTACGGCCTCCCTCAGGCCCCTCGCCGTGGTTGGTGCCTTCGCCTGTCTTTGCCACGGAAGAAAAACGCTTTTTACTCCGCGTCGAATCGCGTCAAATTTGGTACTAACATGCTTGCTGGCGCTGTACGGAAAATGTTGGGGGCGATATATATATCAAACCCGCTCGCTTTGGATCAGAACCAGGCCCCCACGTCTTTCAAAACTCCGCCCCACCCCCCTCATCGGTTATTCGACTTACAATATTCACTTGATAAAATAATACATTTCCCTGTACAGCTGTCAGATTGTGTGCCCCTCAGAAACGGGTTTTATAGTTTCCGCGCACAGACTGACTAAAATCATCCTGTTGACCCTGATAGCTACACTGTAGTTGTAAGGGGAGTCGCCGACCTATATCCTTAATGAGGACACACAACTAACTCGTAATGCGCGCGATCGGAGTATCACACACAGCTTGCAAAGATGAGTTTCGACGAAATCTTCGATCTCACAGCTGGAGGAGTGTATTTTCATTTTATATAATATAATATAAAAATTATAATACACTCCAGCTGTGAGATCGAATAATTTTTCTTTGCAAGCTGTGTGTGATACTCCGATCGCGCGTATTACGGGTTGTGTGGACATAGGTCGGCGACTCCACTTGCGACTACAGTGTAGCTGTCAGGGTTAACAGGGTGATGTTAGTCAGCGTGTGCGCGACCAAGGCTACGGTAGGGGGGGTACCCCCATTTTCACTGGTGTGTTTGAGCCACTCGCACGAGTAGCTCTGTACCGTACGGATGAAGATGGTTTAGGAACTTGGTTTGGCGCAGCTTAGATCACCTTTGCATTGCGGATTGATTTCGTCAATGTAAAACGTAAAGAAAACGTAAGATTGCATAGGAACAAAGGGGTTACTCGCGCGAGTGACCGCTAGCCACTGAAATAATAGGCCCAAAAGGGGACCCCCCTACCGTAGCTTGGGTCGCCGCGGAAACTATAAAACCCGTGTCTGAGGGGACAAAACCTGACAGCTGTGGAAGGGAATGCATCAGTTTAGTATCAAGTGAATAATGTATGACGAATAAGCGGTGAAGGGGAGGGCGGAGTTTTTAAGGACGTGGGGGCCTGATTTTGATCAAACGGTTTATTACGGTTTATATATAATTCGACTTTTTTAGTAGTATTTGAGCATAACTGCTGAACGTCCGACAAATGAACTCTGTGGTAAGGTATCTACCAAATAAATACAGTCGACCCCGCTTCAAAGACACACCGCGTTTTTTTGGGGGGAGTGTCTTTAACGCGCGGAAGTGTCTTTAGGATTCCGGGGCCACTAACTCACCGTCCCCGGGGCCAATGGAGGTGTAACATATGTCAAAATACGCGCATTTGAAGCAGGAATGCGACCACGAAACTGTGTTGCTTAAAAACTACAACACGTGATTTGAAAGGCCGCAACACTACTGCTGTAGTACACTCCAATACTTTACAGGTTTTGAATTCCCCTCCACCACCGAAACGCGGGAAGGAGTGCAGCACGCCCTATTGTAATTACGGCAGTGCGCTGTTGTTGATGCAGGCTCTTACTGTAATGTGTACGGCATTGCGCTGGTGTTGTTGCAGACTTTTCTTATTGTCAAGGCGTTATCCTCACGGTGAACATCATGCCCGAGATATCGCAAACACACCTGGGACACATCAGTTCGTTGGAACTAGCTCTGGTACGATACACGCAAGTTACCTAGATTAGGGTTAGGGTTAATCTCTCCATACCCACACGCGGTACTGCGGGCTGCAGCAGACCGCTGTCGATGTTATACAGCAGTTTGCTGCCCCAGCAAAAAAAATTGGGGGGGGGGGCGCAAAGTGGAAAAGGTACCCCTCCCTTATTATTGCACATCTGCGGGGCACCATGTTCTGGGAAAACAATGTGTCTTTATAGCGGGGAGGTTTCTTAAGAAGATTGTCTTTAAAGCGGGGACGACTGTACCTGGTATAATGTATTTGACTTTCCTTTCTTTTCTTGTCTTTTCTTTTCGTTCCTTTCCTTCTTCGTTTTTGCGTTATATTGACTTTTCTTTCCATTTCATTTAGCTTTTTTTCTTTTTGAGTTTCGTTTTTCCAGTTGAATTGCGTCTGTCGTGCGTATGCGTAGTGACACAGGTACTATGTGCAATATATTATAGGAATTGAAATACACTCCAGATGTGAGTTCGAATATTTTGTGGAAACTCATCTTTGCAATCTGTGTGTGGTACTCCGATCGCGCCAATTACGGGTTGTGTGTCCTTGGATATAGGTCGGCGACTCCCGTTGCGACTACAGAGTAGCTATCAGGGTCAACAGGGTGATGTTAATCAGTCTTTTGCGCGGAAACTACAAAACCCGTTTCAGAGGGGGACAAAGTATGACAGCTGCAATAGGAATTTAATGCATCAGTTTAGTATCAAGTGAATCCTGTTAGCCAAATACCCGGTGAGGGGAGGGCCGAGCTTTTAAGGATCTTGGGGTCTGATTTTGATCAAAAGGGGGGGGGGGGCGTGAATCCTGTAAGTCAAATAATCGGTGAGGGGAGGGCGGAGTTTGTATGGACCTGGGGGGCTGATTTTGATAAAAAAAACAGGGGGGAGGGGGGGGGGCAGCTCAATTTGTGCCTAGGAACTAAAAATCCTTCAAGGGGTTAAATCTGACGGTTTTAGAAATAATGCACGGGGGAGGGAGGGGAGGGGGGGGTCGGGACGGGCGGGGCAGCTCAATCTATGCGTTCAAAGTATACATCATTTAAGGGGATAAACGTGACGGTTTTAGGAAGAATGAACCAGTTTATCATGTCTATCCTGTAAATCGTACAACTTAGGGTTAGAGAGCGGAGTGTTCGAGGAGGTGGGCGTGGGGTTTAGATGTGGGGAGGTGGGGGGGGGGAAGGGGGAGGCGTCAGGTCGCATAAGTGTAGGGGTTTGCGTTGCGCGTGGTGCTAGGTCTAGGCGATGGTGCGGGTGGCGGGGACGGAGGGAGTGTTGAGAGCGGAGGGGGGGTGGGAATAACAGCATCGGCATGGATGGCCCAAGAATGATAATGAGGTGATATACAGGTCGTGGAAGTGTATGTTAATTCTGGCGGATTTCGATCTTTGGTGGGGGCGATTGAGTAAGAGCGAGAAAGAGGAGGGAGGGGGGGTTAAGAGGTCTAGGTCACATATAATATTTTAATACACTGCAGCTGTTAGATCAAGGGTTCGGTCGAAACTCATCTTTGCAACATTGTGTGCGATACTCCGATCGCGCGTGTTGGTCACGAATGTCGGGGCTTGTTGTACCCGCGGTGCTAGGTCTAGGCGATCGTGCGGGTGGTGGGCGTTGGAGGGGGGGGGGGCGGAGGGGATGAATGAAAGTTACGTCATGGATGGCTATAAAGGTAATGACGTGAGAGATGATATCAGCTGGCTGGTAGTGTTTACTACCCTGGCAGATTTTTGTGTTATGTGGGGCGTTGGAACTAGCGGGATCGGGGGCGGGGGGGAGGGGGACGAGACATTTGAATATGTGCGCGGAAACTGTAAACCCTCAAAGGAGGCGAATCTGACGGTTGTAGCGAGAAGACATCCCTATATATCACCTGCCTAATAATGATTATTATTTCTAGGTTTGATGCTAGATGTTGTATGCCACGAAGTTTTTAGGTGTAAAAAAGTTTGATGCTAGATGTAGTATGCAACTCAGTTTTATCTTGTAGTAAACAACGTGTTGAAGCTGCATAATGTGCCATTGTACATGTATCGAAAGATAGATTTTTTTTTCGATAGGTACAATCATGTAGGTACCAGTATTTTCTGACATCGCCAATTATAAGAAAGATATATATATTGCCGAATACAACAGGCGAGGTGATGTGGTCATGCAATATCACCGCCATTGAGCACTAAAGGGAGAAATGCGAATCGTTAGTGATTTGAAAGAAACGCATAGTGTACACACGCCCAATTACGTTACTTCTTTATTCATACTTCGTTTGGTATGGGTTTGGGAGTCGATCATGCAGACGGTATGAACGGGATACCGTACGTAATAGGCGGGTAGTGTGGTTTACGTCAATTTAAACGAAGGATAAAATATTTCAATCGATAGCTCTATTATGATTTTAAGAAAGACATGCATATTGCCATTACTGGCGAGGACACGCTTGCCATAGCCTGGGAGGCGATCATGCAGACAGTATGTACGGTATACCCTACATAATAGGTGGGTGTGGTTCACCGCAATTTTAACGAAAGATAGAATATTTCAATCGATAGGTAGAATCGTGTAGTTGCCATAATTTGCAGACATCGCTAAATATAAGAAAGAGATGCATATTGCCAAGTACAACAGGCGAGGACACGCTTGCCATAGGTTGGGAGGCGATCATGCAGACGGTATGTACGGGATACCCCACGTAATAGGTAGGTAGTGTGGTTTACAGCAATTTTAACGAAAGATAAATATTTCAATCGATACGTACAATCATGTAGTTGCCTTTTTTTTCTGACATCGCTAATTATAAGAAAGGTATGCATAATGCCAAGTACAACAGGCGATGACACGCTTGCCATAGGTTGGAAGGCGATCATGCAGACAGTATATACGGGATAACTTACGTAATAGGTGGGTAGTAGTGTGGTTTACCGCAATTTTCACATAGCTGCCTGTACAGGCGAGGTGACGTGGTCATGCAATATATACGTGACAGTCTTTCTTGGGTGGCCAGCGGTATTATAGCCGTTTTTTCCAGGCGCGAGTAGTGAGACGTATGCACCAGTATGGACCTGGCACATCGGACGCTGACTCCCAATTTTACTTTTACATTATTCAGGTGGAGCCATGAATTACGTCGGCTGTGATGTATGCGTGCACCACCGTTGTATTTGGTGTTTATAAAAATCCATTGCATACTTTGTCCAATTACTTTTTCGAACGCACACTGGTGGGGGTCCTTCTAACGCACACTGTGTCGGGCCCCTGCCAACGCACTCTGAAGGGCGTCCCGGGGGGGGGGGTTCGGGGGTGGGGCGCGTCGCCCCCCCCGTACACTGCTAGTAGCATCCCAGCACCGTTCGGCTGCCCTGCCAACCCAGCGCTGGTGGTGCATTTTGGGACACACACACCAACACCAACACAAACTACACTGCTAGTAGCATCCAAGCACCGTTCGGCTGCCCTGCCAACCCCGCACTGGTGGTGCATTTTGGGACACACACACCAACACCAACACACACTACACTGCTAGTAGTAGCATCCAAGCACCGCTCGGTTTCCCTGCCAATCCAGCGCTCGTGGTTCATGCGCTGGAACGTTTGCGCCCCTGCTGTTCGATCCTGCCCGTGCAGGGCATTTGCGACAACAAACACAACACACACCAAAAACAATTCACTTCGTTGTGCCCTGGGCTGCGGAAAAAAATATACCCTCCCAAAAAAACCGCCTCGTCCTTACAAATCATAAAATTCAAACTGCTGCGCTTTAAATCAAACGCCCCTACGAACTACACCCTGGCACGCAAACAACCTCGCAGTGCACACCGCACACCCTCTATTTCTATCCCTCGTCGGATACACCACGCTCCTCGGCGTTGCGCTGGAACGATGCGCCTCTGCTGTTCGATCCGGCCCGTGTGGTCTGCTGTGTCTAGGTGCGGCGGTGACTGCGTCCTTCAGTTCGGCTGCTGCATACTTTCTTCCGCTGATTTCTGTCGCAGCTCATCTCCGCCGCGTGCTGTGGGTGTGTGCTATGAACCTTTTCGCTCGTTCTAGGCTCCTCCTTCTCTGCGGCTGCGTTTTCTTCGCCCTCTTCAAACCTTACGGCGTACCACCTCCTCGTGCTGCGGCGGAATGTCCGCACACACACCATGCAGCGGGACGTCCCTACAGACGGTATCTTGACTGTGGAGACCAACTCCTCCGATACACATTCACAGGGCTCTCTCTGTGTGGTACATACATGTGTAGCGCAGCAGTACTCCTGTGTGTTTGCGTGTGTAGGATACGCGTACGTGTTCGAACCTGCCATACTACCTCACCTTTCTCCAGCGCTCCTGCGGTACAAATCCCTACCATCACATGTGAATGCGTACGTATTGGAACCTGCCATACTACCTCACCTTCCGCCAGCGGTCCTGTGGTACAAATCCCTTCCATCACATGTGAATGCATACGTGTTCGGACCTGCCATACATACTAACTCACCTTCCTCCAGCGCTCCTGCAGTACAAATCCCTTCCATCACATGTGAATTCAGGTGTGTACACGGCACTGCTTATACGCTGCGCACTCAGCATGGTCACAGCAGTGTGTGTATGTACAGCGGTGTGCACCTAGCTCTCGCTGTGTGTAGCACATAGTCTACATGTGTAGTAGGGCAGCAATAGTACTCCTGTGTGTTTGCGTGTGTAGGATACGCGCACGTGTTCGAACCTGCCATACTACCTCACCTTCCTCCAGCGTTCCTGCGGTATAAATCCCTTCCATCACCACCTGTGGATGCAGGTGTGTACGGCGGTGTGCACAAAGCTCTCGCTGTCTGTGTGTAGTACACATACATGTTGATGACACGTGTAGCGCAGCAGTAGTACTCCTGTGTGTTTGCGTGTGTAGGATACGCGCACGTGTTCGAACCTGCCATACTACCTCACCTTCCTCCAGCGTTCCTGCGGTACAAATCCCTTCCATCACCTGTGTATGCATCATCTCCTATGCATGTAGTCTAGACTATGCGTTTCCAGCTACGGCTGTGCGTCCTGTAAAAAGTGTTCGTGCCTTTCAGCACGTTACATCCTACACCTGCGTACAACGTAACCCATGCGCGCTTTGTCATCACAACATGCGACCTTCCTAGCCAATTTCTGCTGTTCCCTTTACAGGGGAGTAAGTACGAGCATCCTATCGGTGACATTCTCCGCCTCAAAGCGAAAGTCGCCGACTAAACACTCCGCCACTCCCGACGATCTCCAAGTGCCTTCTCGCGCAGTAACGTGTGACAAACATTCTGCCACTCCCGACGATCGCCAAGTGCCTTCTCGCGCAGTCCAGTGTAAAAAAACATCCAGCCACTCCCGACGATCGCCAAGTGCCTCCTCGCGCAGTCCAGTGTGACAAAACATTCTGCCACACTCCCGACGATCGCCAAGTGACTTACGCGCGCAGTCAAATGTTATATAACATTCCGCCACTCCCGACGATCGTCAAGTGCCTTCTCGCGCAGCGAGCCACCAGCTAAGCGTGACAAAACACTTCTCCAATTGACACCAAAAAGCACTTCGCTAAACATGTATTGTTTCAAAAAACCAATTACATACTTTTTCCATTTACTTTTCGAACCAACACTGGTGGGGGTCCTTCGAGTGCACACTGAAGGGCCCCTGCCAACGCACACTGAAGGGGGTCCCGAGGGGGGGGGGTCGGGGGGGGGCGCGTCGCCCCCCCCTACACTGCTAGTAGCACCCAAGCACCGTTCGGCTGCCCTGTCAACCCAGCGCTGACACTGCTAGTAGCATCCATGCACCGTTCGGCTGCCCTGCCAACCCAGCGCTGGTGGTGCATTAGGCGACACACACAACAACACCAACACACACTACACTGCTAGTAGCATCTAAGCACACCGTTCGGCTGCCTTGCCAACCCAGCGCTGTTGGTGCATGCGATGGAACTTTTGCGCCTCTGCTGTTCGATCCTGCCCGTGCGGGGCATTTGGGACAACGAAAACACACACCACACACAAAACACAAATTAACAAAAACATTTCACTTCGTTGTTTTCTGGGCTGTGGAAAAAAAATATCCTCCCAAAAATAACGCCTCGTCCTTACACAACCATGAAATTCAAATTTTGAGGGTGGGACAGACTCCGACGAAGAATAACCAATCAGATTGCGCATTCACGACAAAGAATCGACAAAGAACGACAAAGAATTAAGCTTGTTTTCAGTATATCCCAGTCTTTCCCCTTCACCTTTGGGGCTCACGCTCGGTTCTGTGAGGAGCCCGGGGTTGTCCAGAGGGCATAAAGCACCCTGACGGCTCGAGAAGCACTGGAGTCCCTCGAGGGACATACAGGTTCACGGATCACGGCAAAGCGCAAGGTGTAAGTCCCTTCGACAGCTCGCGTCCTGCTGCATCCCCAAACTGTGGGATCACTACCTTAGCTTGGGCCCAGTAAGTACCAACATCATTGGTTCGAGCCCCGGCGACCCTCGTTCCTTTTTTTTTTTTTCATGCTGTTTCTTTTGTTTTTTATACCAGATATAGTATACAAATTTCTCTTTTTATCGTCTTTTTTTTGTACCTGGTATAATACGTGCAGATTTGTTTATTTTTGGCCAGTCTTTTTTCTATTACAAGGTTAAATATTTACGGAATGTGTTTGCTCTTTTTTACGCCGAGGCTCTCATTTAATGGTTTTAACACCAGGCATAATGTACGGTGATATACCAGGCATAATACACGGCAATGCACGGTACAACAAAGTATATGCATATGTACCTTTTTGCATTTTTTGCCTAGTCCGTCCCTTTTTCTCCGCCGGCGCAGAGTTTTTTGGTGTGCTTTCTTCTGCAATGCGATCAGACTACCCGTCGGTATATTATCAGCTGTGTGCCAGGCTCATGGGACGTCCGTGGCGCGAGCTATGGCCGCGGAAAGCCGCCGAAACTGGCTCTATTTTGCGGGGTATGAGACCCTTCTGTCCCCGAGCAACCACACACTACACACACGGTGGAACTTTAGTCCTCGCACGTACATCGGGGTGGCATCAAAATGTATTTGCGAGAGAATTTTCCCGCACTGCTAGACGCGGGCGGGGTGTATATGTACCCGCTGCAACGACGTGAACTATGTCATTACTGTGAGTTCTCCCTCACAATTGACACGGTGGTTACCATACAGCAGTAGCGAAACCTGTATAAAGAGATATAAAGTAGCAACACAACTCAAGCAAAAGTAACGATGTGCACACAACAGACCATATCGGCAACAAACATCGGTATAAACTGTCTACGATCACAGCAGCAGCAAGCAACCGCAGAGAGCGGCAATAATATATAGATCATAAAAAATCAAATTTTATTGAGAACGGGATTTTTTCTGGATGGACCGAGGAGAATAAATGCACAAGACCTTACTCTCATCAAAAGAACATACACAGCGGTTTTACAATAGAGCACCACCAGCAAGCAGCACGTAGTCCATAGACTCTAAGAGTTTATTGTCATATGAGCAACGACGTGAACTATGTCATTACTGTGAGTTCTCCCTCACATTTGACACGGTGGTTACCATACAGCAGTAGCGAAACCTGTATAAAGAGATATAAAGTAGCAACACAACTCAAGCAAAAGTAACGATGTGCACACAACAGACCACATCGGCAACAAACATCGGTATAAACTGTTTAACTGTTTAAGCGCGCGGGGAAAAATACTGGACACAGAAAACACACAACAAATTGACACCAATGATTCCTCTAACAGCAGCGACAGCAGTACAAACCCATCAGACAGCGAAAATGATCAAGACAACAACAGCGGCAACAATAACAATTCTGGTCAATGGCCCATTATTCCCGAGATTGGTGATGGTGCATGTTTATTAAGATGTATCTCGCGTCGTGTGCACAACAACCCAGCTTTACATCACATCGTCCGTGCACATATTATTGCCCACATCACAACCAATTTGTACACCGTTATCCCAAGATCAGGTTTCAACACTTTCCACGACAGCATCTTAGCTGGAGCAAATCAAGAACTTGTGGAAGTCGCTGGATCTCAACCTACTACATATTCGAGTGTTGAAGAGTATATCCACTTCATGTCACAGCCTTACGCATATGCTACAAACGGAGAATTAATTGCTGCCACGCAGTTATACGGAGTGGACTTTCGAATAACTTATCACACCGAGCCTCAGCAATATCCCAACCCTCCTCCTCCAAATGTCTGTGATATCTTATATTATCCATATTCTTTCCACTACGCATCCCTCCGATATACACCTTCTGCATAAATACTTCATCATCAGTTGTAGTCATTCGACTTGCGTCGCCCCCGGGAGGCACGTGTCCACCTCCCGAAGGGGAACCTTGTATAATGTACGATACTACCAATCGCTTGCTCTTTCTTGTGTTTTTTTTTGTTTTTTTGGCTGCCCACTTTTTTTGGTTTCCTGATGACCTGCGATGAGACTGATTGCGTCTATTTTTTTTACACGACCAGCCGAGTAGGGTGTGGGCTAATAAAGATAGAGGGGGAGGGCAGGTGAAGGGGGACATAAATGGGAACCTATAAATAATGCAGGCACGCGAACGAATCATGCGGTCTCTATCGTCAGGCTAACACACAAGCCAAATGTACGCCTAGAGGTTGCCGTCAATGAACCGCCCTCGTTCTGGGTGTGATTCAACAGCAACTTATATATAATAAACACTTCGCGCACTGGATATCACCTCATGATCTTTCTAGAGCCATCCATTCCGCTGCTTCTCCCCCCCCCCCCCCCCCCCCCCCCCCCCCCCCCCCCAGCGCCCCCGCCCCCCACCTCCCCAGCCCCCACCCATTCCACCCTCACATCCTCGAACACTCCGCCCTCTCTCTACTCACTGATTGTACGACTTACCCCAAAATATACATGATAATATGATGCCTTATTTCCAAAACCGTCACATTTATGCCCTTAAAATAATATATAGTTTCCACGCACAGATTTCTGCCACACCCGCCCCACCCCTGCCCCACCCCCCACCCCTATGACAAACCCTATGATAAACTGGTGCATTTTTCAATTTTTTTCTTCCAAAACAGTCAGATTTATCCCCTTGAAGGATTTATAGCTTCCACGCACAAATTGCCCGCCGGGCCGCCCCCCTCCCCAGTCCCCCCGCCCCCCTCCCCCTTACCCCCCCCCCCAGTCCCCCCGCCCCCCCCCCTTACCCCCCCCCTCCAACCCCGCTCGCTTTTGATCAAAACCAGGCCCCCACGTCCTTCAAAACTCCGTCCTCCCCTCACCGGTTATTCGACTTACAAGATTCACTTGATAAACGGATACATTTCCTTCCACAGCTGTCAGATTTTGTACCCCTCAGAAACGGGTTTTATAGTTTTCGCGCACAGACTGGCTGACATCACCCTGTTGACCCTGATAGCTACACTGTAGTTGTAAGGGGAGTCGCCGACCTATATCCTTGATAAGGACACACAACCCGTAATACGCGCGATCGGAGTATCACACACAGCTTGCAAAGATGAGTTTCGACAAAATCTTCGATCTCACAGCTGGAGTGTATTTTAATTTTTTGTAATATATCAGACATCGGTATTAGCAGTTATGCGTACTTCTTAGCGAGTACTGTGCCCAAATTCAAAATTCAAAGGACTGACGCTCGAAGTTTCTGAGCAGAGCCATCAAGCACCATCCACCATCCAACTTCCAGCCGAGAGGGTGTACGACGATCTGCAAGGGGGAGGTAAACTAAAGGGCTCGAAATGGAGCAGCACCAAAACCACGCAGGGGTGTGTCGTTCTGCAACTGAATGGTACGCAAGATGCACCATCAACACCTCTCCGTCCACTATTTAAAAATTGTGCAAACGCGCACAGGGATCACACTAGACAAGCTAGCCAGTAATCGTCACAACGCTAGTAGCGGGTTCTCCATCTTCAAGGTCCCCCCCTGCGAAAAAAAAAAAGGTATAGCAGTACGCATGGAAGGAAGCAGCAGCAGTAAACAACAAAAGACAGCAGCAACGAGAAGGGAAAGACGGAGCACGCAACGAAGCAACAGGAGAAGGGAGCAGGTTGAATGAGGTGCAATCGACACTGACAAAAACAATCAACTGCAACCGCACTAAGCAATAGCACGAGGCTACCAAGATGGAGAAGGTGCAAAGTTTTCCCCCAAGAGTGGCGCATCGAAGTGGACCTAACGCGTCCGCGGCCGCGGGACCAACTGATGTCGCGCCTCAAGCGCCCATAAAATATTGGTTCCAGATCTCCCTGATATCAACCCCGTGAAAGTTGCCCGTGGATTTTGGCGCATTCCATTGTAATTCAGGCCTCGCGCACCTCTCCTCTTGTCGCCGGGGGTCCCCTCAACTCTACTCCACAAAACCACGCCGTCCCCGGTGATGATTTTACCAAGTCAAAACTATTATCACCGCACGTTCCTATTACAGTGTTGGGGTCACCGTCGGTGAGACTCCTATCAAACGGAACACAAAACTAACAGGAGCAAGCAACCGGAGCGGTACGCGAACACTGGCGTATGCGCTGTACTCAAACTGCAAATAAACACCAAACAGCAGCAACAGCAGCAGCAGCAGCTGCAACAGCAGGTTAGAAGAAAAAGGTCGGCTACATGAACGACATTACGAATTGGGTACCTCCGACATGGCCCTCCAACATGACCCTCCGACATGACGTCAGAGTAGTTTCGCAAGGAGTTCGTTTATACCAGCTTGATGCCGTTTGCTGTGATGTGTACCAATGTAGCCCACCTTCTTACGCCACGCTTACAACGGAGTGTGTTCGTTACTCGGGCAGGATCGGGAGGTCATCTTGACTCGAGGCCATTTCGATTTCTTTCACGACGCCTGCACTCGTACCCAACGCCTGGAATTTCGCGCGTGCTTCCGCAGCGTCCCGGTTCATCATCTGGCAGGAGCGTCAAGTTGGGCGGGGGGGTGGCTGGAGACTTAGACGGCAGCACAAGCAAAGCCAGCTCACAAGTCGGAAGGCACGCCAAAGTACACACGTACTGTTGTACTTGTACGATGCAAGGATGGTGGGTATCTGCTGTGCACGCATCTGACTTCAAGTTATATTTGCTGCACGCTTGCATTTATTTGTCAGCGTTTTTAATAAGGGTGCGCGTCGCTCTTACGGTGCGGGGGTGCGGCAGCTTCCAGTTGCAACGAGGTGCAGCGCGGTACTATCGAACCGCACCGTAGCTGCATCATCGCACCGCACCGCACCGCACCGCACCGCACCGCACCGCACCGCACCGCACCGCACCGCACCGCACCGCACCGCACCGCACCGCACCGCACCGCACCGCACCGCACCGCACCGCACCGCACCGCACCGCACCGCACCGCACCGCACCGCACCGCACCGCACCGCACCGCACCGCACCGCACCGCACCGCACCGCACCGCACCGCACCGCACCGCACCGCACAGCACCGCACCGCGCCGCACCGCACGCTCCTGCAAAAAGAACAACCACACCACGCCACCACGGGTCGGTCCTACATATGATGGCACGCGTTTGCGTTTGCGTCGTACCGCGAACAGCCTTGCGTTTGCATCTACGACAAGTAGTCCAGTTCAACCACACTACTGAAATGTAAAACACACCCTCTTACCCCAGGCCTTGCGAATTTCATACTGGCTTCGTCCCAACAAAAGGAAGCAAAAGAAGCAGGTTAGATGCTATGACGGCTTCAGGAAAAGTGGAGACAGCCTAGTTGGACCCTTGTTGCTATATACGTTTCCTTCTCCGCGGAAGGATGGCATGTCCCTGCCTGCCTACGCCCCCTCTAAATTACAGTTGGTACCCGTACATGGTACCTGGTACGTACCTTCTCCTTATTATCTTGGTTAAAAAGTAGGCGCCCTCCGAAAAAAAGCATCCAAGTACCGCAGCTTCTCATGGTCATGAGCGCCCGCCAAGCACCCAAACATCCCGCAGAATGTATTATTCCAATCACATTCGAGGTCTGACCTCGTGCATCTCGTTTGTCCATCACGGCCGTCTCCAATCGCGTAAGCAAGGTTCGCTTAGCAGTGCTTTGCTCTAGCCTCGTGCTTTTCTCTCTTTCTTCGTTCTATTTTTTCGTCCCCCCCCTTTTTACCCATTTTTTATCGCCTCCAGCGGCTATTTAACTCCCAAAATTATTTCCCACCTTACAAAACGTTCGCCCAAACGGCCGCGCTTCAAATCAAACGGCGCTACGACTTACACCCTTGGGCACGCGAACACCCTCGCAGCGCACAACTCACACCCTCTATTTCTTTCCCTCGCCGGATACACCGCGCTCCTCGGCGTTGTGCTGGCACTTTTGCGCCTATGCTGTTTGATCCTGCCCGTGTGGTCTGCCGTGTCGGCGTGCGGCGGCGACTGCGTCCTTCAGTTTTCGGCTTCTGCATATTTCCTCTCGCTGGTTCTCCTGCCGCAGCTTATCTCCGCCGCGTGCTGTGGGTGTCTGCTTTGAGCCTCTTCGCGCGTTCTAGGCTCCTCCTTCTCTGCGGCTGCGTGTTCTTGGCCCTCTTCAAACCTTACGGCGTACCACCTCCGCGTGCTGCGGCGGAATGTCCGCACACACACCATGCAGCGGGACATCCGTACAGCAGAGCGGTATCTTGACGACTGGGGAGACCAACTCCTCCGATACACATTCACAGTGCTCTCTCTGTGTAGTACATATACATGTGTAGCGCAGCAGTACTCCTGCGTGTTTGCGTGTGTAGGATACGCGTACGTGTTCGAACCTGCCATACTACCTCACCTTCCTCCAGCGCTCCTGCGGTACAAATCCCTTCCATCACATGTGTATGCAGGTGTGTACACGGCACTGCTTATACGCTGCGCACTCAGCATGGTCACAGCAGTGTGTATATGCACAGCGGTGTGCACACAGCTCTTGCTGTGTGTAGCACATACATGCATAGCGAAGCAGTACTCCTGGGTGTTTGCGTGTGTAGGATGCGCGTGCGTGTTCGAACCTGACATACTACCTCACCTTTCTCCAGCGTTCCTGTGGTACAAATCCCTTCCATCATCACCTGTTTATGCAGGTGTGTTCAGCGGTGTGCACACAGCTCTCACCGTGTGTGTAGTACAGACATGTGTAGCGCAGCAGTAGTACTCCTATGTGTTTGCGTGTGTAGAATACGCGTAAGTGGTGGAACCTGCCATACTATGTATATAGTCTTTGCGTCTCCAGCTACGGCCGTGCGTCCTGTAACAAGTGTTCGTGTCTTTCAGCACGTTACATCCTACACCTGCGTACAACGTATCCCATGCGCACAATGTCATCACACCATGCGGCCTCCCTCGCCAAATTCTGCTGTTCCCTTTACAGGGGACTAAGTACGAGCGTCCTATCGGGGTGACATTCTCCGCCTCAAAGCAAAAGTCGCCGACTAAACATTCCGCCACTCCCGACGATCGCCAAGTGCCGTCTCGCGCAGTCAAGTGTGCCAAAACAATCCGCGACTCCCGACGATCGCCAAGTGCTTTCTCGTGCAGTCCAGTGTGACAAAACATTCAGCCACTCCCGACGATCGTCAAGTGCCTTCTCGCGCAGTCCAGTGTGACAAAAAATTCCGCTACTACCGATGATCGCCAAGTGCCTTCTCGCGCAGTCGAGTGTGACAACACATTCTGCCACTCACTCCCGACGATCGCCAAGTGCCCTCTCGCGCAGCGAGCCACCAGTCAAGTGTAACAGAACACTTCTCCACTTACACAAAAAACACTTAGTTACTAGTCTAAACATGTATTGTTTCCTTGGGGTATTCCTCGGCTCCAAGGTGACTGGAGCCTGTCCTGTGACCACGGACTTGATTATGCGAGTTAAGGTAAGGACATCGACAATACTGAGGAAACACAAACATTGAATGTTATATACCTGAAAGTATGTACCATATACCTGGCTTAATACATTCCAGATACCTGGTACGATCAATACCACATACCTGTGTGACAATCTGTAGACTGTGCCTATATTTTATAGTTTTGACACTAGACAATTAGCGTCATACTCTAGTGCCGGTCGCCCTGGTGGGTGGTTTAGGGGTTCCCCTCGAATACTACTATTTTTGTAGAATAGGAAATTCTGTTGTTCGAATGCCACGAGGGTCGAATTATTAGTACGTTCTATGTACGAAAACATCTTATCAGGTATTAATAGGAATCAACTGCCGTGAGGGCCGTGCAGTGTGGGTAGTATGCGCAAATCCATACAGGCCGATGAGATATTAAAAGGCTTTGAAGGCTTCTCTCTGTGGAAGTTAATGCATATACCGTACTGTAGCTCCAATGCATCCCCCCCCCCCCAAGTTTGTTTGTTTGTTTGTTTGATTGTTTGTTTATTTGTTTTCCCGCCTTTTTGTGTAAACGCCCCACCTACAATCGAAATCGGCCAGAGTAACATACACTTCTACGTATTTGATATCAGTTGACAATTTTTCTAGCCATCTGTGACGTAGCTTTCATTCACCGCCCCCCCCCCCCCTCCCCCCCCCCCTCCCCCCCCCCTCCACCCCCCCTCCCCCCCCCCCTCCCCCCCCCCTCCCCCCCCCCCTCCCCCCCCCCTTCCCCCCCCCTCCCCCCCCCCCCTTCTTGATGAAACCCAGGCCCCCATGTCCTCAAAAACTCAGTGCCCCGAAGCTACCATCCGGAGGATTATGACTGAACGCCTCTAAGTCAGAATCCATGCTGAAAAGTGACGATGCACTTGCTCCGACTTCACGAACGGCTGTATACACGTGTGATGTCCTCACTCTCCGCCTCCCGAAATGGATAGGGCAGTTTGTATCCTACACCAATAATTGGCAAGCGGTTTAGGCCCCAAAATAATTACCGCTGATAAAAAAAGGCTGCCTAACCGTTCACCTAACCTACGTTGTACGTCTGAGTCCCGTTTGTAGCCGGCGGTGGTTGGGTAATATACCACATTTTTGTATGGAGTAGTTGAAAATCATTAAGCTAGGGCTCGACCCCCATGGTCTTACCTGCCTACCCATAGTACAGGCCAATCAGAATGCTCCATATAGGCCTTTTATTTTATTTTGACACAGTCCCTCCCCATAGTACACCATAGTACAGGCCAATCAGCGAGCGACACGGGGGTTGTGGGCGGCGCAACTCTGGTATTACAAGTAGTAGTGCTGCTGTAGACTAGTACTGCTGTGTTCGTGCGCCCATGGACGTGCAAGGCGCTGCAGTCGCGCCGGCAGAGCCCTGGCTGCCGTCACCGCCATATGGCTTTTCGTTTCCTGCGCAGATGGCGGAGGTGGGAGGAGCCAGCAGTTCATCGCAAGCTGCCGGAGCTGCTGGTGCTGATGTTAGCGCTGTGTCAGGCGCTTCTTCGGCGGCGGGTGCTAAGCGGCGGAACCAGAACTGTCGTACGTGCGGGCACAAGATGCGAGTCGGAGCCTTCAAACGTCACCACAACCAGTTCTTGTCATCTGCAGGTCCCATTTGCACCGTGCCAGAGAGTCGACGCCGCGTCAAAGTCAACCCGATTGTCACGAGGCCCATCCGGATGGTCGGTGTAGCGAGTGTCACTGCGTCGGGGATGATGCTCACCCGGGGGGGTGCCGCTCGAAGTAGGTGGACCATAAATCTACGCCAATGAAAGGGTTCGCGTTTGTTAGCGAGATCACGTACCTCGAGGGCATGGTTGTCTCGGGCAGCTCATTATTGTGCCCACAGGGTAGGCGCGTTGTGCAGGCATGCGTTTATGGATGTAGCTTGAGGGAGCATGTAGTGGCGTAATCTCAGTTGTACTCGGGGCTCTACTTTTGTATTCTTGAAAGAACAGATACATTGACACAGATTTTATTTTCGTTCGGTCTTGGCCCTACTCTTGGCCACTGTATTCCACGTCGATCGTTCTACGTGGCATCCCATGGGGTAGACGACATCAAGCGCTTCAATCCGATACCCTGTTTGCCGACGTACTCCCATTTGATCAAAAGTTATGCAACATTTACTGCCTGTTGTTGTGATCTTTTACACGTGCCGTTGACCAAAAAATTCGGCCACAAAAAAAAATTGGCGCTTCGCGCGAAAATAATTTAACTATCGGGCCAGGTAAGACCATGGGGGTCGAGCCTTAAGCGAGCGTCTTTAGGCACCCCCTGCGTTCTCGACATTTCCTGGTCTCTTTCTTTCCTACCGGTACTCAATAGTCGCATAATTTAATGCGAACGACCTTCTGTAAATTTTACTCCGGAGTATGCAACTACTTTATAGTAGCGAATCATTGATGTACCACGCAGCTTGAAAATACGAGTTGCAATCATTCAATCGATTGTACTCGCAGCTGACGATTTTCAATTTGAGCAAAAAAATATACTTGTTTGAACTTAATAGATCTTCATCATATTTTCTTTCCTTCTGCAAGTAGCCTTGCTGTTCTAGCTTGCGTTTTGTTTTTTGTTTTTATTGCATCCGTTGCAGTTGGCATTTTATCACGGCCAAGACAATTTGCTTCACTCGTGATTGTGTTGTGTATCTCTGTCGTGTGGTAGATTGAGACCACGGTCAGAATGGGTGCCCACGGACCCCTTTTGGTTTGTGATTTTCGACGTCGTACGCAGTTTCAGTTTTATTCTGCCCAGAATGTCCATTGTCATTTTGAAAAATTTACGGTTACTGGTCATCGAGCAGGATATAGATGGGCGCAATGATCGACTTCACAAGTTAAGGAAAAATATGAACACACACGCACACGGTGGCGCTTCGAGGCTACGTGTATCGTCGTGACCCTTATTGCGACATTATCCCTTTTGCATCAAGAAGCCGTACATTCCATCGTTGGTACTACCCGGAATCGCCATTTTGAAGCAGACCACTTTTTTTCTTGCAATAGCTCACAAGAAAATATCCCCTTTAACCGGCAATGGTTGTGCACGGTCACTTGTTGAATGACTACTGTCGGCAGATAAAGCCCTAGTGGGCCCCGGAGAACCATGCTCGACGATGGACGGATGCGACTGCGAGATGGGACTGTGCGTGAACGGATTTTGCCCGCAAGGTAGGGTGGTACAAGGATAACACTCTGCCTGTGTTGTTCAGACAACAACACCCCGCGCACTCAGGGAGCGCGTTGTTCCTCAAACGTTTTAATGTTGGTTCGGATGCACAACGGCTACGTCTCGTACGGGAAACACCTTTCGCGAGATATACTGGTAATTAACCCACACTGAACAGGGAATGCAACGCCTGTGTTGTTTGTGCAATGCCGGTGCGTGGTGCGGTCTGCATGTGAACCTTTTGCATAACCAGCAGGACAATATGTGACTCCGCCACGCACTCCAGGTTATCAACTATCATTGAATGTTGCATTTTATCCGCACTGCACCACAATCGTTCGCGCCGGCGACGTCCTTCGGCGGCCGAGTCCTCACACACGTTGCTCTGAAACATCCGCAGCTTCTTTGTTATGCCTTTCAGGGGATTGCTCGAGTGGTGACTGCGCCTTACTTTGACCTGCCGTTGTTTCTGTTCTTTTTCTAATGTTCGTTGCCCCTCAGGTGCCCCTACACCTGTACCGACAAAAGGTACGATGACGTTTCAACGTCGTACAACCGCACTGCCCAATACAGAGGGTACCGCATACCGAGGATGACGACGAGGATACGGATGGGCAAAATCTTCATCGTCTCTGATATTCCGCAGAATACTTCTTCTTCTGCAAATAACTGGTGTTACGTTGTGTGCGTACGTCAATATTGCTATCGGCAGCTGTGGTAGGGCGAACTTATTTTACGTCCCATGTTCGGCTGCGTATAAAATTCTAAACTTGTAGTCGCGTCATGGCTGCAATCAAGAGCTATAGCTGCTGAAACAGAGTGCCCGGTGTAAACACCAGCGAGATCGTCAGACCCAACAATAGATTTGAAGAATACTCAACCGTAGTCGTTCGGTTTCATCCGCGGCAACTACGGATTTCGTTAACAACTGTCCCGCAATTGTGTACGCTACGGCGTGGCAAACGAAAGCTCGGGAAGCTAAGGCCAAGCCCGACAGGCTTCCTCCTTGTCCACAACGCGAGCGCAGAGAATTACTTTGCCTCAAGTACGTGCCAAGACACCGGATTACCAGGGGCCGACGTGTTCACGTTGGAAGTCGTTTTCGGTGCCTGGAAGAGAGCATTTACGAACTGCCCCTCCAGAGCACGCCAAATGTCTTGGAAAGGTCTGTTCGTAGGTAGATTGTGCTCAACCAAAACTACGCTACAGGGGTATACCCTCATCTTCGCCTCTGAGATCACGCCCCTTCCCCCGAGACGGTCTGCATGTCGCAAAAGCCCATCCATCCACAACGACTGTGTCAGCGTGGGGTAGCAGGTACGGTTAAAAATCTGTACGGCAAGGGTGGTAGCCGTTTGTCCCAGTGCCTTTGAACAACCGAAGAAAAATCTATTTTTGTCAACAACCCCATCGCATCTTTGCGCCATTTATAACAAATTTGTTCAGGTTTTCTTTGCCCAGCCAGGTTCGGCTGCCAGCCCCATCCCCAGCACGACAATATCCGAGCATTGATTCAACGACACTCGCCGGCCCCTCTCCCGTCTTCCCTCGCCTATCGTTTCGTTGTCGTGGCGACCGCGACTGTGTACTGCCCGTCAAACAGCGTGCGCTATTGACACTGAGTGCGACTCGGGATGCTGCGCATCGGAGGTAGTGCCATCTGTCTGCATCCGTAAGTAAACACGTGTGTGGTCAGAGCTGCGGTTACAGTAAGCGGGGCCACGGATGTATTAGGCTCTATACCTCAGTTGGTCATGCACTTTCGCAAGTGTTGCTAGCCTACCATGACAACCAGTTCAACGGCCTCGTACATGAAGAAGCTGCAAAACAACATATGCTTCAGAGTTATGGGGGAAAATCAACGGTAGAGCAGCCGATATTCGCGAGTGACAAATGGTCAGCAGCGTACCTCTATGCCACCCCTCAGTCACACCCCAGGTCGCGTGCAGGGAATGAGATGCCGCTGGGGGATGTAAACACCACCCCCATCACCCCCTCGGAGGATCGTTTGCTTCTATGCACTCCGAATAACAACAATTATTATTTAGTGCGTGCCGGACCACAAGCCGCCGTCGAAACCTCCACTTTACAATATTTTTCCGAGGTCGTCAACGCCATTGTTGACGCTATATATATGTATTTCCCGTTGTTGTTGCCGCATCGGCGGGGGAGTTGACGCCCCTGCGAAAACAAGTGTGGTAAATAAATGTTAAGGCCTACGAGTAGCACATGGTACTGATTCAAGCGGAAGGTTTGTGAAACCATCGCCTGGCACACATACGTCACGTAACGAGCGTGTTTGATGTCGAAGTGCGTGGTGACCCGAGGACGACAAACAATCCGTCAGCCTTGTCCTAGGGTGGGATGTCTAAGAGTGAACGGTGAACCATGCTTGGATGAGGTTAGCAGGTATTGGCTGAGGCGTGATCTTAACGAGAAGGCACCACGGCCCAAAGTCGCCTCAACAGCAACAATATTTGTTGAAACTCTAAGTTTAGATATCTTTGTACAATGGGATTGTTGATACAATCCTGCTAATGATTATTCTGAAGTCTGTTTTTTTGGGTAGAGTATCTCGAGTTTCTCTAATGACAGAGCATTTTTTAATTGGTGCAGTGCAACCGGTCCCCGGCACTGCTCGTTATTTGCGATGGAGCTCATAAAAGCTTCTGTGGAAGCTTCCACCGATTCTGTGGAAGCTTTCATGGAAGCTTTCATGCAAGGTATAAATGATTCCATGGAAAAAAATGACGGAAGCTTCCACGAAAGCTTCCGCCAAAGCTTCTGTGGAAGTAGCTTCCACGACGGGGTAGGGGTTAGAACTAGGGTTAGGTTCCGTAATATCATCGCTGAAAACTTTCGTGGAAGAATGTTTACTCCAGTTTGAAAGATTCGGTAGAACGTTTCCGCGAAAGCTGTCAGGAAACCTTCTCCGAAGGGTTAGGGGTTAGGGTTAGGGTAAGGGTTAGGGTTAGGGTCCGTGAAGGCTTCCGCGAACGCTTGCGTGGAATCATATGTTCTTCCACCAAAGCTTCGGTGAAAGAAAATTTCTTCCACCAAAGCTTCTGTCAAAGGATCCGTAAACGATTTCGTGAAAGCTTCCGTGAAATCGTTCACGGAATCTTCCGTGAAAGCAAATTCACTTCCACGGAGGCTTCCGGAAACGCAATATATATCCACGAAAGTTTCGGTGAAAAATCAAGGAAAGATTTCGTGGAAGCTTCCCTCAAAGCTTTTGTAAGGGCAATGTACTTCCACTAACGCTTCCGCGGAAGCTTCTGTAAAAGAAACGTTCGTGGAAGCTTTAACGGAAGCTTCCGTCGAAGTTTCCGTGGAATCGTTCACGGGAGCCTCGGTGGAAGTAACCCTCGTGGAAGCTTCCACGAAAAACCTCCGTTCACGTTAATTCCACGGAAGCTTCCACAGAAGCTATCATGAGCTTCCACCGAAAGTGCAGATTGTGCAGGTGGTCCAGTACACCCCTACGGATTGGCACACGTGTCCTTGATTCAATATTGACAGCGCGACCGAAAATTAAGTCGGGATGACATTTGCTTCTTCGTTTAAACACGGCAGATAACCGGCGGCAATATTCGGCCAATCTAGGTGAAACGGTGCCATCAATCGTCGGACGAAAACGCCGTGCTCTTCAACAACTCCGAAACGTGTCTCGTTCAGTTTTGCTCTGGGGATACGACCAGCGATTTAGTTAATCATCAGATGTTTAGGACTGAAGGGTGTATCCGTGAAAATGTGTTTTCTTAAGCCGTCGCTTCTGTGAAATGATGAACTCCGTCCGACGCTTGGAAGAAGCGAAATGTACAAGTCCTTGACAACATTGTCTTGATTTTGTAGCCTGAATTTGAGTTATCTATTCGTTGAAAAATAGGTCATCGATGTTCCACAATTACATTCCAAGCCTGTCACCGGACCATCGTAAACCTAATCTTTCGATGTCCGCACGGAGGCGTATCTCGGTGGGGGAGTGGTTTAACTCATTGATTCTATGCCCCGATAGCGGCATGCAATACGACCTTTTATTAACTGCCAAGATATGTGGCCAGCAGTGGGAATTTGCAAACTTCGACAACGCCTTTTGCGCGCAATAACAAATGTTAACGTTGGTTATCGGCGCGCTGAACGCGCTTCACCCTTTTTTCGTTTTTATTATCAGCGAAAGCAACGCTATCTCTAGGGGAAAGCTGCGGTACGGATGATGGTTGCGACTGTGCCGTCGGAATTTGCATCAACGGCTTCTGTGAAGGTGAAGCACAACAGTAAAGCTGTTCTAAGAACGTCATGACTCTGGTAGCACGGATTTTCTTACTTTGAGCTTGGGGCCATATTTGAGGCATTCAAAAACCCATTGGAGTACTGTCAGGCGCGATGAGTACTTTTCGACGGAGGATCGTCAACTAGGGAGGTCCACGGTATATTTGCGATTTCACGTAATGCGTAAGAGTTATCTACAGATTGTGGACATCACTTCGCTCGCCGTCCGAACGTGGATGACGTCCATAGCACCGTTTGCTAGTGTTGGTTAGATACGTATTAATAGTGTATGTGGAAGCCCTCCTATTTTCGAAAGACTGACGGCATTAGGAAGAAAGGTACACGTCTTATGTGTATAGCATGTAATCGAAAAGCCTACAGCGAATGATCTGACATTATGCCGAACACGTGTAGGGCATCCGCTAGGATGCATTACTGGTATGGGTGGTACGTGGTCGAGAAGAGGTTGAAGGATTGCGTCTCTCGACGGTGATACTTATAGCACTATCCCCTATTTCTTCGAAGTGTGTATCATAGGGCATTGCGCCAGCAGGTTATGAGTATTGTCCTCGAACCCCTCTGTACCACCTTGGTCACGTTTACATCAAGCTCTTTCATACAGTTTGGCAAAAGTTCACCTATCTCTCGCGTGTCTTACGTCGTTGGGTTTGGTGATGTCAGCACCGGTGGTTTTCGCTGTGCAATATGATTTACAACCGGTCCCTAGAGGTTGGCGTCGGATATGTGGGGAGATGGGTTACGCGTTGTGGAGTCGACCCTCTGCATGGAACTGCGTTTTTTGTGTCGGAATGCCGGGAAGACCTTCAACGATTAGGTGCGAAGAAAAATCGTCGTAGCCAAATTGATACGCGATCAATGAACGCGATACTTCGTGCAGTGGTTTGACATCCCGCTGGGAGACAAATCCCTTGATCATGGCCCCTACCGTTCCATCGTCTAGAACGTAGTTTCCCTCTAACGGTGTCTTTTCGAGAATTAGCGCAACCGCGTTGTGCAGGCATGAAAATTGTGGCAGGGCATGACTGTAACTCAAACGTGTTCGAAGTGTCTACGAGCAGGTTACACACTCACCTTGTCGGAACGACCAACATTACATTCGGCGCGTCACGTTTAGGCGATTGGTTCGGTGCTGCTCAAGGTCACTTAAGACATTGATCCCCCTGTTTGGTTTCTTAAGCCACCGTGCGGTTTGCTGTTTTCAATACGAGACTGCCATGAAAGTGACAAGCCACGCAGAGCCAAAACCTCACTTGACATATATTTGTCCGTGCCTTACAGAGTCACTGGTGCGAGTGGTAGAAGCACAGTACAGAAAAGGGGGGTAGTCCACTTACCGTAGTCCTTCTCGAAAACCCTTCTCACGGCGCCTCAGGGTTCCTCATAATTTGTGAAGTGCCGAGTGCATCGATCGACGAGGAAAATGGTTACGTCCATTACACCCGTTTGTTTGGACACGGCCATCGGAATATAAGCGGAATGATTAACACGCGGGTTATAACACATACTGTAATTCTTGAAATCAGGTGCCGTTGAACGCTTGGAAGGTATGGCTAAACATTTGCTCGCGTTGTCCGATTCAATATCGCCTTTTTATGACCGTACCTACCAGTGGCAGACGCAGGGTGCGTGAATGGGGCCAGCATCTGCGGCGACCCGCACATGCAAGGCCTCCGCGGCCAGAAGATCGATTGGTCCGGTGTAGACGGCGGCTGGTACAGCCTGGTTTCGGATGACCACCCGAAAATCAACGTCAACGTCCGGCTGACCGCTCCTCTCCCCAAAGATTTTCCCGACCGCCAGCTGATCACGGGCCTAAGTATTGTGTCGATGGGGCACTCTTTAGTTATCGAAGTGATAAACCCCTACGATGCTGGCACCAACGGCTGCCCTAGCGGAATTTCGCCCTGCCTTGCCAACGGCGGGCTACGCGCTATTGTCGACGGGAAAGAGGAAGATGGCCTGCTTGGTTTCTCCCGAAACGAATACGTCGCGGAAGGCATTGCTTTGTCGGCATCGAACCTACCTGTGGAGTGCAGGCAGTTCGGGGGGGACAGGATGTGGGCCCTCATGTACGACGAAATGCTCCAAGGAACACGCCAGCTGGCTCTCGAAGAAATATTCGAGGATTGGATTCTTAGCTACGATCGCGTGGCTGCTCCTGACTGGTGCAAAAAATTCATCGCCGAGCATGACCTCGCCGACGTTCAGTCTATCCATGCCGTTTTTAAGATCGTGGCTTCGTCTGTCATAGTTCGCCTCACCGTAGGCACAAACTACCAAGGAAACGGTGAGCTACACTGGGATGGGCGTGTCCTTCCCGACTTGGAATTCTGGCAGATGGACGTGGGACTGCTCGGCCTGTCCGTCGAAAGCGAATCGCTGTCCGGAATTCTCGGTGAGACTGCCCGCCCTGTTGTGGACGATCACGGCCGCCAAGTGATGGAAGGATATGAGGCATTCCGTGGGACCGTGGAAGACTACCGCGTGTCCGGCCCCGTGGACACCGAATTCGAGCTTCTCAGCAAGAAATGAGGCATTCTCATATTCACCGGTGGCAAATTGTTTTCTTCGCCCGTTCTCACTATAGTCATGTATATGCATCATGTCTTACCTATGTGTTGCAGTCGTCACAGGCTCGTTTACGTTCCTAATGCCCGGTTCTTAAAGTATGCATGGAAGGCCTTCACAAAAAAAACGTTTATTGAAATATGAACGTTACAGAGGGCGGGCAGGTTGAGAGGGCAAGGGGCTCTGTTGCTGCATTTAGCAGGGATACTGTTGGAGACCCACGCCAGATGCCCCCACTATGCGCATCTCCGCTCCTTGTGCGGGAAACCTTCAGGCGTGGGTAGAGCGTTGAAACGTTTTGTCTCAACGTTTGTATCAGACTCGACTGCAGACGTGCTGCTATCCAACGACGCTGTTTGCGGAGAAATGTCCTCTGTATCTCAGACTAAACTCCTAAATGATTATACGTAGACGCCGAACGGGAAGGAGCATGTTTGGCTTGAATACCTGCAGGACAAGACGTTGATACATTATGTTATACATGTTGCTCGGTATGTACTTGATGGGACGTATGAAGAACGCGCGGCGCGGAAACAATTGTGATCACCTCCTGTTCCACCATGGTAGGACTGTTTTTTAACAGGTACCGCACAAAGGTACCCTTGCTGAAGCATTTCAGCATCTTCAGCTCGGGTTCGTTAGAACGGTTCGATATGCTTTTGGATTCAGGCTGGCGTCGTCCACTCGAACGCCATAGTTTGGTGTACTTGTGGTTCCGCAGGGGGTTCCGGAAACGGCACTTGTTGCGGTTAGATATATACCTAGTAAGAGGTAGCGTGGGAAATTTCTTTCTGTGGCCCAGAGACGTGAATTAGTCATAGAAGGAATTTTGTCCACGACTGGAATTTCAGTGGCGATCATTGAGCCCCGCGAAGATACTCGGTTTAAAGTAGTGTCAAAAAATCATTTTAGCATGGTGCGATCGTAACGTGACCGAGTTAACGTGCCATCGTAACGTGATCGGGTTAAGACGCAATCGTAACGTGACCGGGTTAAAGGGCAATCGTAACGTGACCTAGTTAAGATTCAATCGCGACGTGACCGGGTTAAAGTGCAATCGTAACGCGACCGGGTGAAGGTGCCATCATAACCTGACTGGGTTAAGGTGCAATCATAACGTGACCGGGTTAAGGTGCAATCATGACGTGACCGGGTTAAGGTGCAATCCCAACGTGACCGGGTTAAGGTGGAATCGTAACGTGACCGGTTTAAGGTGCTATCGTAACGTGACCGGGGTAGGGTGCCATCGTAACGTGACCGGGTTTAGGTGCCATTCACCGCTTTAAACCTGCGTCGTTGAGCGCGGTTCACGTGGTAGACTCTTGTCGGTTTCATTCGTGCGTCTATCCGCATGAATTTAAACCGCTTCAACGTTTCTACTGCGCGGGCGTAGAGTCATGGCGAGGCTGTGTTGCCGCCTTGTGTTTCACTTATCCAGGGGTATTGTTTAGTTTAGCAGGCATCTATCCCGGGCAGGAATTTCGACAGTCTTCGTCGTGTAAGTATGCTCCTCCCAACGGCGTCGGGAACGTGCTGAGCTCGAAGTTTATATGCGTTTTGTGCAAACACTGTGCTTATCAGTTCTTGCCCTGAATACACGTGAGGCGAAAAGGGGGATCTGGGGCATCCTGGTGAGCGTTGAGGGAAGGGTGCTCTTCGTGGCGGCACTCTACGCCTGGCTGCAAGGGAGTATTTGTTTTTTCACTGCCTACGCGATGTTTACGAAGGTCGTCAAGGAGACTCATGCCGTGTATGTCATCCGGGCATGTGCTCAATTCCAAACGATGAACAATATACGAACACAATGTACTATATAAAAAATTTAACACGGCGTACAGGCTGCTCTTGACGGTGGTGTACCACTGTGATCGGGTCGATACTCTCCCCTAGTTTCGTGGTCTCGATCAAACAACGAAGACCGTGAATCTATCTCGATCCCTCACCGGCCTTTATAACCGAAGAGTCCCCGGCAAAAACCTATGAAACCTCTCTGTCAAACGTTTTCGTTAAACTCATTGTAGAAGCTACTGCGCCCTATGCCCACGCCGTGACGAGTTTGTTTTGGTAGATCTCCAATTGAAATAATCTAATATGCTGCTCTCTATTTTCCGGCCTGGATGTCGCGAAGACACTGCCATAAGAACACGAAATGAGATATATGCAATACCACCACACCGTTGTCCGCTAATTATCGGTGAGGCCAGCAGTCACGTAGTTCCTACAACCCTCCCTAGTCGTACACGATCCCGGAAATAACTATACTGTGGCAACGTGTCAACGTGTTACGGTTAACTATTTAGACAAAGTTGAAAACCATCCAACGCACCGAAAACATTGTGAAGATACTATTCTTAAACCTGTGTGTGATTAGTTCTTCTGCGTGATGAATCGTTGGTTTCCAGCCAATCAAGTCGCAGTCTCCTGCGCTGGGGGGTTTGCGCATAGCATTTATCGCACGTATTAAGCGCGGACTGTACCAATGATCACAGACACAATTCTCAGCGGCTAAAGTACACAGGAAAACGTGGTGTACGACCAAAAGGTTGTTTGGTTGTCACTCGCGTTTGAGACGTCGCGCATCTAGAGGCGAGGTGTAAAAAGGCATCCACACCTTCATCGAATGGGAGTGGGAGTGAACGGCCTGGCGCAATACGGCGATTGCCTCCTCTTCTGCATCGTGCACACTACAAAATATTATCCTACAGCCAAAAAGACCACTACCAAGATATATAGGGTGGTCGACGAAACTTTTTCGTTCCGCAAAACAAGTTCTCTCCTGACTTGCAGAGACATGAACGGCAAGACCGTCATTCAAAGGCGTTCTTATCCAAACGACGGCCAAGTTAGCTTCTGTTCTGTACGTAATGCGAAAAACGACCAATTGGAACCAGTTTCAATCTTCCGTCATGTGATGATGGAGAACTTAGTTGGCACATACTGGATAACCGCTGAAACAGGGGGAATGGGAAAGCATGATAGACCAACAATTTTCGTATCGCCCGCCGGTGCCGGGTCTTTTGTAGTCCATCATCCGTTCGACGATAGCGGTAGTATAACAAACGGTACTTGAAGTGTTGCCCGATATGAAGGCACCGGAAAGCGAGAGCTGCAAAAGCGTTAGCAGTCTTAAGGAACGTAGCGTAAACAGCAGTCCTGCTGAAGCGGCTAGAAATTGCCTTAGCAACCGTAGGGTGGGGGGCACAACAGCAGCGACAGGATAGAAGAACCGCGTAGCAGGTGCAGCAGCAGCATGGTGATTTAAGATCACAACAAACAGCATGTGTGCTTAGTCCAGCGTTGCGCGCAGCACCCCCGACTTGCAAACCACCTACGGGAACTGAAGGATGAAGGAATTTAAGCGCGTTAGCAATAAAAAGTGTAATGCGGATGAGCCAACGGCATGCTCCTCCCTTCCCGGAGTGAGAAAGTTTATCACCCCGATCAGTGTAGTGGCCTAGGTGGCCTCGAGTATATTGCCGCCCCATGGGGAGTGCGCAGATCGTTTCACCGGTAAGCATCGTACGTGACGCAGATAACCACCAACGTCGTACCATCTCACCCTCCACGCTGCCGTGAACATCCGAGGGAGCTGCGGACATCTTGTACAAGGCGGTGCCTTCTGACCAGTGCCAAACAAACACAGACAGTCGTGGTTTGTGGCTTGCTTGGGGTACCAGAACCCTAACCCACCTCCAATGTAAGCACGAAAGTCTGTTCATGCTCGACCACAGCGGTAGATCCAATGGATGCAACAAGAGGGACAAAGACGGTGGATGCCATGAATACGGTTTGAGATAACAGTGACACGGCAGTGAGCAACGGCATGAGGGCGGTCGAATCATCCCACCGTAGAGATGCAGAGAAAATAACCGTTCCTGAGTTCCAAACCTGAGGGGCTAGCTAAAAATCTCACCCAAGAAACAACTTCGAAGGTATCCGTTCGTCCAGTCCGACAAAGCTTCTATGCGTTATTCCTAAAAACATACATGCTTTTGTAAAGTTACTTGATTAAGCACTAACCGCTACCTCCTCACTGGAGGACGTCAATCCGACAGGTACACTATTAATTGATCCAACAACCGCAACCCATACCGTAGAATGACTCGCCTACATCCCCCCAATAAGTTGACGTACCAGGTATGTTGACATCTCTCCGCTGTTTATATACCGTTACGTGCGATACCAACACCCCAGTATTCACACAAACGTCGCGTCTACCGATGTTCCAGCTGGGTGTAATGTGCTCTTAAGTACTAGGCACATGTATGTCCATTGAGTCATACCACACGCGGAGTACATTTTAATGAGTCATAAACCTGCCAGGGCGGTCGCTTGGTTGAAGTTGTAACAGGGCCCTGCATTTATCCGTATGTCGTATTATATTGCCGCAACAATCGCCACTTCGCCCCACACTCAAACACAACCATCTCACGTCCTCTTGCGGGACGGAGTAGTGCCAGAGACGCGTTTGTTCCTCATCAAGGTTTGTTACATGTCATTAAGTGTTCCAGGACGGGGGGGGGGGGGGGGGGGGCAAAAATGTACCAGGTGGTCATACGATGTTTTGGAGTGTTTTTTTTGTCGCCAGAAGGGGCGTATTTTCATTAAGGGTTGTAAGTCGGAAAGGGACCGAGCCACGGGTGATTGTCCCCTTTTTATCTCCGAGTTTGTGCCAGTTGCTGCCACTCCGAGGAGTTGATCTTACACCACTAATACAACGGGGCTAGGCAGTTTGCCTGTGAAAGCGTAGCTAACCATTCCATTGCGTATTCCCATCTACAATTAATTATACGACGGCACACGAACAATTAAGACGGCGGCAGGAACCGGGGGGGTCACTCGTGCGAGCGACGACGGACCACTGAAAATCCATGGTCCGACCCCCCCAACCGTACGTAGCCTTGGTGAACATTGGATTGCTACGTGGAGAGGTAAGTTTATTCTTGCGAGGGGTCTTTGAAAATCTTCAAAGATAGCCGATCGATCGGGGAAACGATATATCGCGCAGCAGGGTAGCAGTCAACAGATCCAATGGTCGACCCTTTTCGAGGTTCGGTTATAGCATGCACGAGCGTAAGCCGACGTTCATTTGATTGCTCCTTCGAGGACGGTGTTCATACCATTGTTGACATTACATCTCCTGACAGACAGTAATACCAAGCAGCCAACTGGCCTAGGCCACATCATCATTCAACATCCTACATATTTTTCGAATCAGGGAACACATCCTACGCTGGCCGATTTGAGGCATCACGAGGTTTCGGGGACCACCGTGCTAAACCAGAGCATCAATAGGGAATACAACGTGTAGATGACTGTACCCAACCACTAGCACACCCTTGGGGTTCCGTTTTATGCGCTACCCATCACTTAATTTATGAAACGGTCACATTCCCGAAAACAAACATAACATATTCAACGGTTTGGGGCGTTTTTCGCTTTCCGAGGGTTCGGTCAACTTCGAGTTGGAAACTCTCGGGTCACATTGGGCGCGCGGGGGGTTCTGATAGGTTGGAAGAACAACTTGGTCGAGCGCACGAGCGTCCGTGTGCAGTTAGCACTTTCTGACTGACACGTGGCGTCTAAATATAATGCTCCAGAGGGAGCCGAGACAATTGGTTGATTTTTGACATTACAAGTCAAAACGTATTGCTCAGTCAGGCGTGTATTTGGTTGTGCCATACAAAATGCGCTTGGTTCGATGTAAGTAACTGTATAATGAGTTTTAGGAGTTCTATGCTATACTGCTCCTACTACTACCGCTATCAGCTCGTGTGGTTCTCGGCAATTCTACTGTAGAGTGGACCACGTACCCCAACATAGACGGCTCTGCACGAGGTAGCTGCCCTGGCTTCCGCGGGAAGTATTGTGTCTGCTATTGAAGTACAGAACTGGAAGGCACAAATGAGGCTTGATTATGCTCGTGCTGCCCGGCCAACAAACACGAAGGTAGAAAAAATGGTAGAGTTATGAGATGGTCTTCTCTGGGACACATGCCACGTTAGAAAGTGCGTGCTACGAGAGAGGTAACACGTTTAATTTGAAAAGGTTTTGGATGATGGGGGTCGTTCACCCAACATCGTCAAAAATAGCTCATTTGCTTTGTGTGGTTCTCTATGCGTAGCTAGGTGTTTCATCCGGTATCAGTTATGGTGTTTTCGTCATCACTTTGTTGGGGGAGGTCTTAAGATCCCGATTTTGGTGGAACTTAAGAACCTAAATGGTGCACCTCTTTCAGTAGCACGCGTCATAAGTGCACACGACTTCTTATCGTCCCCCTCACTCTGAAGAGCGCGTTACGTCCCTATCTTCCAACAAAGTAAGTTTGACCAATCTGAGAAAGCAAACCGGTGAACAAAGCAATGGCTTCTCGGTGTGCAATTACCCCATTTGGTAGTAAAATACAAAACACCCGATATTCCGACGAAGGTGGGTCAAGGAGGCTCGTCACTCAAAAGCGCTGTTCCCGCCAAACAGTGCATTCTCTATCGTAGAACGCGGCCGAGGGTGGTCGTCGTTCTAGCTACTGTTTTGTTTTCGACCAAACCAACGAAAACGACTGATGACGCATTTCAGCGTGATGAGAGCCATCCCGGCATGGAGTACTGCCACGCAAATCCTGTGTAATCTGATGAAGCCGTTGGAAATATTATGGTTTATATATCGTCGTCACATTACCACCATTAAAACAAGGGAGGGCGCACACTCTTGCTGCATTGCAGAGTACATGATTAAAGAGATTCCACGTAAGAATTACGTACGCATATATAAATAACAGGTAAGAGTTACTGTACAGGTATGAAATATGATTGAACGTAAGAACGCAAGCCTTCAAGAGAGGTCGTCGTGGAAGCGGGAGCAGCAACAGCACTGAGGCGGTAGCAAGCACCAGCAACCGACCCCAGACTCTAGCGGATCGCACAACCCCTGCCTGTTGACAAATGCACCGCCCCAGTTGTGGGCCTGCTGCAGCAGGCGCCTCAGCTAGGCCGTTTGCCGGTGCCGGAGGCTGCATAAAAAAAACGCTAGCCCACTCCCCGGATCATCTCGGGGGTCTAGCCCTACCGGCAAGGCTGAATGCAGATGTGTGGGACCTGATCCTGTATTTATCATTTTTCACCGGTACTGACACAGAAATGCTGCAAATAATGCCGACTAAAATCCTAGAGAGTACGAAATACTAGGAAATGTAATAGGGACCAATGATCAACCAACCGACCAAGGTACATATGTCGAGACATGTCTCACCCGTTCCTTCTCAACGTTGACCTGTGAGACATGTCCCGCGGCCCGTCGACCGAGATCGCACTCTGAATGTGGCGGGTTCGGTAGTCGGGTCAACAGGCTTTCTAATCTCGCGTGTTGGGTCGGATCGGGTCGGGATGTTTTTAAATTTCACGGGTTGCGTCGGGTCGGGTCGAGAGGTTTTAAAAAAAAAAATCTCGTCGGTCTGGTCGGGTCGGGTCAGGGGGTGGTTTAAACTCTCGTGGGTCACGTCGAATCCGGTGAAGACGTCGCGAAGCTCTGATGGGTCAGGTCGGGCAACCAACCTTACCCGGCCCGCGACCCGACCCCATACGCGACGTTTGTGCTGTCGCGTGAACCCTTTAAAAACTTCAAGGCAATCGTACCACGATTGTTCCATTTTACTGCTACTGGTAACGGCTGTATCGAAATACGGATATTGGCTTGCTGTATATCGGTTTTCGGACGCATGTTGATGTCGGTCGTAATGATACGTAAAAAACTCCAGGTTTTGATGAAATTTCGACATTTTTTTCAAACCCTACGAGGGTTCAATCATCACGAGAACGAGCCTCAAATGGCTTGCAAAACAATCGTTCACGCCGCACGAAACCGTTACTACAGCAGCAACGCTCGCGGAAGTCCCCACCGTTTTTTGTCCCCCACTGGAGTTGGCCTTAGTCTTAGGAAGGTGTCGATGCCTTAGGATGTGAAATTGATCACGACGTCGTCGCGCTACCACCCGAAACCTGACAAGCTACTGCCGTCAGCGAGCTCGTTCGGTCGGCCGCCTCGGTGCGGTCGTTTTCTAAACTCGACGACGAGAGCTCAGATGCTTACTGTTCCTTCTGCGACCGGCAATGGCCTGTCGAAGGCCATGGCAACCATCCTTTTAGGTGTAATGAGCTCACGAGTGGTTGTACAGCTCGAGCGGTGCGGCTACTCTGTCCTCTATACCCTTGTGCCTTACTTCAAGGTATTGCCCTAAAAATTCGAAACCCTTGGAGGCCAGTTTCCCCTGGGTACAACGTTTAGGTTTTTCCCGTTGAAATATTTTATTTTCAGGAAAAATAGAAACTTGCCGTAAAAAACGAAAAAATAGCTTCTTTAGGAACGACCTTTTTATGAGCGAAAAATGTAGTCATATGCATAGATGATTCCATCAGCGACCCGGATATATCAGGGCCAACTGATCAAGGAAATACATTGCGGGGCGTAACTCATTGTGCGAAGTTTATGGTCAAGCCTGCAACGTATAACAGCGTTCTCTATCCGTTCTCCTGTATGTAGTCCGACGTGATTCTTGACGTTTTCTCTCAAAATTCCATTGTGTGCGCTTCTTCTTGTACACTCGTATTTCAAATATATATTCTATACAAGTAGTAGTAGAAAATACAAATTTCAGAATGTACCGCTAATTGGAAATAGTCGTGTCTGTCGCCTGTTCCTGGTACGACTTCCAACAACTGTTCTCGACATACATACCACAAACGAAGTCTCGAGGCCATAAGGCGGTTCGAACCATCGATTTTCCTGCGGTACAAGGACATACCACAGTCTATGTCAACACACTCTTGAAGAGGTCACGTCTGAAGAGAAGCTAAATATATGTTCTCAACATATCGTACGTATATGGTACACCACACAAAAAAATGGACTAAAACAAAAAAGCCAAACATCCTCCCAATGAACGACCTAACCAGCGGGGCACGAAGACGGCACTCCCTGACACCATATATCGTATCGAACATATACTATACTCACCTCCCGGGTTCGGCAAGAATTATGACTCCCGAGTTAGTAGGCGCGGCAGGTGATAACAGTATCAAAAAGAAGGCAGACGCGCGTACTTGTTCTATTTGGGGTGTTGGGTGCGTGGGGGAATGCCAGCAAAGGGGCTGCTGGCCGATCGTTAGAGAGACTTTGCCCGGGTACAAGTAGCCAAGATGGAACAAATAAAGTGCTAGCCTCCCGGGGACCAGGACTAAAGAAAACAAGCTAGACCATAAAAAAAACATTTGGTTCGTAAAATTACGCAACACATAACATATTATGTACAGAATGGTAGAAGCCCTGGCGAGAATCGGCACGCTTTTGGTGTTGGAAAACCTTAACACCAAAGAATAAATCTCTGACAAGCGCGTCTCACTAAATGGAGAGCTATATCCTCAACCACAAGAGAAGTGATCGCGCCATTGAGTCCTTCTCGATAGACAGACAATGAGGTCATTAATAGCAACAACGAAGACATGAACGTTGCAATTCCAACATGCCACTTATACAATGCAATGCAAACACATTTAATGCGGGCGCCGAACGTGAGCACCCATCCAAACGCGACAATAGTTAACGAAGGCCCCACGAGGTAGCCTTAGTGACCGGAGAAAACCTATGGGCAAGAATGGCACATGCGTTTGGAGATACCCGCTTTAACACGTCGACGCTTCAGAGGAATTGACCCATCAGGCAATTTTTGTTTGTTGTAGTCCGGATTAACGTTCACAATTCAAAGTAAAATTCATGTTAAATTGTGGCACGAATCGCTGCGTGCTTTTCGCGATGAAAAACGCCGACGTTTTAGAACGCCTTTACAGGCGAGCTAATTATCTTGTGGCCTGCGGGTGCCCAGAAACGCCCACTCTCGGGGAAAAATGCAAGAACAATCGAGTAATGAGGCAACGCGTACGTTTGATCATTTTGTATTAGCGCAAGAGCGCACATCTGCAGGAGTGCTCGAGTTTGTCGTTTTGGATCCACCCTTTACCTTTTGCTCCCTGGTAGTGTGTGGGATGGACGTTCAAGGAGCTTTAAGATCACGTGTGCACCACCCGACGAATGATGCAGAACGCCAGATGTTGCTCGTTGGTTGTCATTCGATCGATATACGGGTGTGCAAGTGTGTCTTTGCACTTCATGAAGAGAAGAATAGACATCACATTTTGGGGATAGTGGCGACGTCCACAGCATGTTCCATCATGCCTCGACAACACTAACAACCAGGGCAGCAGGCGTGGGCTGGACCTCCCATTTCCTGGCCCATATACAGAGGGTACACATGAACTTGCGTTCAAAACCGGTAGAACCAAGTAGCCCACTCCAAAAGTTGGCTCACACTAAGAAATAATTGTTTGGTATGCATACTGAATTCAACGAACATGTCTGGGTTCTTCCCCCTCAACGCGTGCTTTACGGTTTCCGTGCGCAGACCAAATATGAACGATATACTTTGTTGACCCTGGTATTAGCACGTGTAATGGAGTGCCCTCCGTAGAAGGATAATTGATTGATTTACCGTGAAACCATGTCATGGTTGCAGTGAAACAACGTGATATTAGATGTCACATTCACGTCAAGACCATCATAGATGGGCTATAATCTAGGTGGCGTTGATGGGACGAGCAGGACGCTCCTCACCGCACTACCCGCACTACCCTGCCCAACCCTGCTCTGCTCTGTGTTGTCTTGCTTCCTCTGTATTTTAGCGTTCAATTTCAGAGGAATTTATGTATAAGTCTTTGAGTCTACCCAGCGAGCCAAGAGGACAGACCAACCAAACATAGACACCGGAACCCATGAGGAGCACGCTTCCAGTCACTGACAAACCACGCACCCTATACTCGCAGTGCCACCACATTTAGCGTCGTCGGCAGTAAACGTGTCTACGTTGGGCTTACGCGACCTCGTCCGCGGTGCTCTTCTCTCCCCAAGGCATGCTCTTTGGGCCTTCCAATGCTTGCCATTCTATATTAATTCCCGGTTTCATGTTTTAGGTAGTTTTTGTGTGTTTTTGCCTCTTGCCTTTCAACATACTTTCTGTTTTGCAGTAACAAAATTGGTTATACTTTCGTCTCCTGTTTATTGAACCACCGGTTCCTCCGGATAACTGCGTTGTGACTGACACGTTGACTTTGCAGCTACCACGGCTTTGGGGCAGCAGCGTTTCGATATTTTTTCTTCCCGTGCTCTCTCTTCGTGGGAGACTACTGTACTATGATAATCGAACAAAGATCGTGCTCCCCTGTATTTGTTTTCGTGCTATATTTGTTTGTCCTTATATATATACTTTTCCAGCTTCAAAGAAAGGAGTTCCTAGTCTAGTCCAGAGGGTTCGTGCCCATGATGAGAGTCCTGTCTCTTAGAATACCCCGCCAGGTTAATAACACCATTTTTGTCAATTTCAGCCGTTGGAAGCCTGTGAGCTGTTTGCACTCGACTAATTCCAGTGGCCGGTTCCCTTCCACCACACCTTACCAATGTAACGTATAGCCACGGAACAGGGGTGGATGCAATTGTTTGCCTACCTCACCTCCCCTAAGTACGAGTTGCGGGCTTCGGATGAATGCAATTACTTGATTGCAATACTGCGTAACTCGCCATTGATTGTCCTCCATCCTACTTTTGGTGATCCCGTCGCATTTATTTCTGATAAAATTATATTGTTGACAGCATTGTTTGAGAAAAATTTGGCACGCTCGTATTATAAGAAAATACGATATCAGCCGTTTTACCATGGTTTCTTCTTTTTAGCTGAACCATGTTTGGTTTTGGTTTCTTCCCATATGTTGTCCAGGTACCAGCACGCTTTGCGCTGTAACCTCTACATACAGCATGGCCTCTGACCTATGAGACGCTCGACCTTGATGTTTTTTCGCACAGAGTAGCACTCGTATAGGCCCACCACCAGCAGAGCGCGACGCCTACATGTACTGCTGTGTTGGCTCGTTCAGCCAGCAGTATTAGTGCAGGTCGCGACCATTACTAGTGTTCATTCTGGTAATTAATCTATCTGACTTTAATGAAACTTTTGAAACATTTCGTCTTGCCTCAATGGAACCTTTGAAGTATCCAGTGTGTGAGATGGACACCCGCAGTTACCTTTCGACTCGCCCAACCAAGCCTACAGGAACAGTAGTACCAAGTACCAAGCGTCCTTGTGGTGTGCTGTTGTTGATGCTGCCTCACATTGCAAAAACATACTCGCTCACCTAGATACCAGTACCACCTGGTATCCGTTTTTTTTTGCTCATGCACTCCTTTGATTTATGTGTCGTAGCTGCGGGTAATACACTGGCATCGAATACGGCACAACACTTGTCCTTAGTGCCTTCTTCTTGATGGCAGGTTTTGGTCGCATGGTACATATCAATGTGATACGTTTGTGGTGCCAACACCATCAGAGCGGTCTTCGATCTCAGGAGCGTTTGTATGGGTCCCAACCAAGTAGGCTCTATCTAAAACAGCGTACCATGGTTAGAATCATATAGGTGGCGGTAACGTGTTCGGATCAGCGTGCACTGCAGAAATTTCAGAGAAAAAGAAAACTGGGTATTTATTACATAGGAAGCATAGGGTAGAAAAAAACCTTTCCCGCAATCCTGGATCAGCTGTCTCTAAACCGTCCTTTTTCTGGTGATACAGAGCAGTTTTTTATTTATAATGCCAAGGTTACCATAAATATTAGTGTTTATTGGCTGTAGTCATTTATGACTTTCTTGTTTTTTCTCACGCTGGACTTTAATGGTTTGACGGCTTTCGTTTTTGCTGCTAATTGCTCGATGACGATGATGATGTTGCGAGCATCCACGAAACCCCGCCCCCGTTTCTCTGCCAAATTGGCACTCGTTTGGAATGTCTACTATGACGTGCTCCCCTGTGTATTTTCTTTGTTCGTGCCTAAAAAACAAAATAGTACCGACATGTTGAACGTGTTGACTTCATCATGCTGGCGGTCATCTCGTCGTGCAACACACGACCAAAAACGGTCATGCAACCATAATCGCCTTGTCACGAGCATCAACACGCGCTGCAAATAATGCTGACTTACGCCATTGACAAATGATTGGTTTGTCACGATGCATTATATTTTTGGCGGGACTTCAGCCCCTGAATAAGCGAACGACGGTATTACACGTCGCGCATCCCAATATATCATATCGGTAGTATGATCACTGATAAAAACCTCTTCCGGTGCGCCGTTCTATTTGGAAAACCTTTGTGAAGGTGAAGACTCAACCTGCCACGAGCCTCGACTATACGCTTAATACCTCCCGCGTGTTCGAGCTATTCTTATGAGTCATCCGTGCTTTGCTGTTACGCACCCTCAACCTGATGCAGCGTTGGACTGACCTGTGACCGTCTTTAGAAAACATACTCTCGAGTAAAACAGCACTCCGAGTGCGTCGCGCTCCCAGTGCCATTTACCTAACATTTTCACGAATATATTGCGCGTGTTACATGAAGCCCCCGGGAAATTTTACAGTGCACCGCAGGCGTCCACCGTCAGTTTTAAGTCTGAGTTTTTGTTTCGGAAAACCTCAAGTATTGCTTAAGTTATCGACGGGTACAAGAGGTACAAAAAAGTTCCGTGCTGTAAGGTTTGATTTTATTTTGTTTTCGACGGGATAAATCGGTGGTTCTAACCATCACCCGAACACCACGCTCCTGCCCCGGAAATATATACAATTGTCCACCACCTTCCGGTCTTCTTGGTGAAGAACGAATATTACTTGTACTGCATCCTACTTCTCTACTCTAGCGCGTGCGATACCAAGCCTCCTCATTTCCTATCCACTCCGGACAAACATGCCCCCCCGCCCTATCCTCGCGTTAAATATTCCACCAGCCAGGACCCAACCCCTCAACCCTCACAATGAACAATGTGCTTCGCGTTCTTCTCTCGCTGTAGACATGAGTGGCACAGTTAAAGTTAAGGACCTTGACTTTCTGTTCTGTTCAATTAAGGTAACGCATGGAGCGCATTTTTGCGGCGGGAGTTGTTGGCTGCATTTCTACCGCCATCACTGACCCCGACCAATCCAGTCAAACCGGATCCCTCGACGTCTGGCACGGCCAACGTACACGCGGACGCTAGGTGGACGGCTCCCTCTACCAGGGACGATCACCTAGTGCGACTGCGATTTCTGTTTAGTGCCCGAGGGCAAGAGGCTTGTTTTTTCCCGTGAAGGATCGCAACAACGCCCCAGGTACAGCGACGACTACCACAGAACATGTCGCCGCAAGGCCAGTGGCGCGTTGGTTATCGCATATTATTCTACCGCGGCTACAGCGCTTTGTGCCTCACTAGCTCGTGTACTCGAGTTCGACCGCTTCTCGCACACCGCTCCACCCACCCTCATCTGAGCCACGATAACAGTCCCAAACGACACGTTGCTGCTCACATCCCCACCCCGCCTCCCATAGCCGCCCACCCCAAGCGGCCGCGTCCATCACCACCACGGTTCGAAATCGCCCGCCTATCACTGCACTTGACCCCCTGCACCCAATCGCTCCTGCTTTGATTTGCTGATACTCGCTCACAACTGCATACAGCTCGCCCACGGTCTCTGACAGAGCGGCACCCAAATACACCCCTGTCTGCGGTAAAACTTTTCTTTGGGTTATTTGTCACGTCGTATCTACCCAACCACAACTCATGTCGGCATCTCTAGACGCTCCGTCTGCAGCAATATGCCGGTTTGGTCTAATTCCTTGAATTTCCGACCCACTGCCACCGCTACTACAGTTGTCCAGAACGGCCACAGAGCCGCCCACAAACGTTATCGCCGCATTGCCCTACACGCCCCAAGCCTAATATCCCACCACCCGTGAACCCATATCACAAAAACGCCGCACGCACCCTGCGCAACCAGCCCCCAAATACGCCGCACGCACCCCCTTCGCATTACCTACTCCTCGGTTCAAGACCACCGTTCTTCTCCGACTACCACCTACACCACCGTTTTTCTCCGATTACCAACTACATCACCTATATTGACCGCGGTAACAGCGACAGCAAAGTCGCCCAAGGACGCAGACGCCATCCTATCTGTGGTGGCGCGACGTCGGTCTCGACCACCCAAACTGTGACGCCCACGACGTCTGCGTCTCTCACTAACCGCAAAAAGAGGCGGCTTTCAACCACCACATTTTGCGATACGGGACACAAACGGCGACGAGCACCATTCTCTACAACCTGACCATCGAGTATCACTCCGCTGGCTTTCTGGCTTTGCTCCTGGCGCCTGCATCGTGCCAGCGACACTTTCGCATTGTAGCAACACCGCTACCCCTTTGGTGCGCTCAACCCTTGATATGGGCATTCTTCAGGGTGTTGACGTTCACTTTTGGTATTGGCGGAAACGCGCGTACCATAAAATTGCGCCATCACCCGGCAAGCCCGCGACAACCAGGGCCGCTTGTTATAAAGGCCGTGGCAGCAATTTTGTGGGCCGAAAGCGACAAGATCGCCTTCCTTCCTCTGGCAAGTGCTGCATCAACGACGACAACATCGACAGCAACAGCGTGGCCGTCCGACAACCACTTTCGAAACGAACGTTTATACACTACACGCTTATTAACCGATGCAGCAACGCCAGCGCCAGGCCATCTAAGTGCGGGTCGAGGGTCTAGCTTCAACTTTGAAAGAACTAGCTTCACGCCCGCTCCCGCCCCCTATCAATCCAACCCCCCCGCCCTGCCCCATACACGAAAATTGCTTGCCAAAGCCTGTTCCCCTTGTTCTAGCGATATCTAGAGGTGTGGGCGCGAGGAAGCCAAGACGTCGAGTCCAACTAACGTTTTCCACTCGACGTCTTCCACCCATGAGCAAGGCCACTTGCCGAAGACTCCGGCTACCAGCAGTTCCGGACTGCAGCAAAAACAAAATTGCTTCCAATTCTGGGCCATCGCATACTGTGCCCGCCTCGCCTATTTGTCGGTGGCTCCACCCCCCCTCGTTCTAGGACATACGCGTTATTCAAGTTCCCTCGGCAGGCCCGCGAACGACGGGTTCCTATTCGTGCTAACGGTGTTGACAGCACCACTCCCCGCGGGGGCAAGAGACAGTCCCGTCCTGAAGGCGGAAGACTCGCGATCATAGTTGACCAGGAAATGCCCTGAGCCCCCTTCCTCATATTTCTCGCAAGCCTCGTGCATCGCGTGGACACGGACCATACACCATTTCCTTACGAGTTATATACCTCTCCTCCAACACCTGGAGACCGGACCCCCAGGGGATCTTCGCCGCGCTCTTTTGAACGCCATCAACGGAGACCCTCCAAGAACCTCGGTGATACAATACCGAGATTCCCTTTGCGGTAACGGGGACCCAGCCGCTTCTCGTCCGAAGATGAGCAGCCTGCACCCTCGCCATCGCCACGCGTCAGTCTTAAAGAGAGCCGCAACTGATCACTGGTTTAGCGGCTCACCGCAGCCAGCCTACACCGAACTACCTTTTTTGCGATGTTCAACCTTTAGCAGTGCCACCCATTTGGATTTTTCTTGCACGGTTTTTCTTATTACCGTGTGGATTAGTTTCTGACATCGCCCGAGACCGACATTTTGGGAGACACCACGATCCAGCAGATCACTCGGATTCTACCAAGAATATTGATTCTACGATGACCCCCCAAAAAACCAGCTATGTTCTTTAACGAACGTTTCAGGGCTGATAGACACAGTGAATGATACAATAAAAGAAAACGTATCAACACGTTTTCTTATGTGTGCAAAGTTCTATCAATCGATGTCGTCGGGGTGTCGAGCGACCCCAAATTCGAGAAGATACGACCGGGAGATGGTGTTGAAACCGGCGATTCGTTAAAGAAAAGTTGAGGGGGGCTACCGTAGAATGATTCAGTATCGGAAACGTTCTTACGACCAGTCATGGACAATGGTATCGAGACCGACAAACGCCGGAAAGTATTCCCGTACCACCACCCAACGAACATAGACACCTACCACCGCCATCCCAGTTCGTATCTCTAGCTTCGGCAACGGTACACCCGAGACAGGCAATCCCATCCATAGGCACAAGCAACAACCGAGTTATTCGTTTGGCAGCCGCCTTTCCACCAAACCCGCCTCGATGCAAACGAGTCACCCTCTTACGGTCTCGGCATTTCTCAATGAACTCACCAGCTACCGATCTCGTTTCAGCCCTTTCCGACGCGGCAGCACAATCCTTTCGCGTCCCCCCACCGATAGCCACCGGTTTCCTCTGAGCACCTTTGTCCCGGCCCTCTTCAATGCCGCTGAGGCGCACCTGCCGAATACCCCATACCCTTCTCCACCCCGACGTGTTACATAAGAGCCGTCTTGCTCCATTCTCCACCGATCTCGCCCATACCACGGCCCAACGCCTGCACGCTTCTGACCACACTCGACCCAATAGAGCCGCTGTGCTCTGATCCTGTTTTCTGAGCCAATCCGTCAGAAAAAACGCCAGATCTACGGCCTCTTCGCTGCCCACGTCGAACGATGCGAGCATTCCATACTGGGTATGGTTTTGGGTGGGCTAGTTCCCCTTCCTATTCCACCCACCATCACCATCCGCCCCCGTCCACCGGCGACGCGTCAACCGTGCTCCCTTCCTGCTAGACATTCGCTCGGTTGGGCTCGAACCCCCTTCCTCGTGCCCTATGCACCATCGCGTTTTGCTGGAAATACTTCTTGCAACTCACCGTTGCAAACCATAACAAAACTCCATCGACCCCTTCTCCGCCAAAAAAACTCCCGTCGGGTCTATTTCGGCCCATGGCATCGCCTCCGGTGCTCTGGCCAGCTCCGAGAGAGGGACGCGGCGGAGGCTAACACTTCTTATCGATCGACTTTAATGCCGTCTTTCGTTCTCCCCAGCGCCCGCCATTGGCACATCCCTTTAAGGATTTTTTCATTCTTCGTCGGACCACTGTGTTCCTAGAGTCGTCATCGCTCCACCGCCGCTACTGGAAACTGTGGACGGCCCTTCCGACCCCGGATTTTCTCGCCAGCACATGTGGCTACACGTTAAAAAAAAAAACCCCTCACTGCCGCGAACACACCGCGACCATGGCGTCGTCATCACCTGAGCTTCGCGACCAGAGCTCCATCGTCACCAGAGCTTCGTCGTCACCTACGGTTCGCGACCAGAGCTCCTCCTTCACCGGAGTTCCATCTTTTACCAGAGCTTCGGCGTCACTCGAGCTTCACGACCAGAGATACATATTTTTCACAGCTTCGTTGTCACTCAAGTTTCACGACCAGAGATCCACATTTTTCAGAGCTCCACCTTCGACAGAGCTTCGTCGTCACCCTCGCTAAGCTATCGGAGCTCCTCTTTCACAAAATATCGTCGTCACCTGTCTTCACCTGAGCGACCTTCGCGATCAGAGCTCTACCTTCGTCAGTGCTCCACCTTTCACCTGAGCTCGGCCTCTGTCTTCCGCGACTCCTTCATTTGATGCGTGTCCCCTTCAATTTACTACGAACGACAAGGCAACCGTTTGTTTGGCCATTACCACCGGCCCCGGCGCCGTCGCCACTTTTTGCTCCCACAATCCGAGAATTAATTCAACGACGTCTGCAGCCATGCACCGATAGCCCTGCAGCTCCAAACCTTTATCAGCCGCGAAGCGTCTTCTTTCTGGCCACTACCACCAACTCCGGCGTCATCGCACTGTCAGCGATAAGTAGCTGGGCTAAAGCTCGCCGCCCTCTGACGCTTACACGCCGGTAGGCCTGCTCCTTCACTCCACTACATACATCCCCCGGCGTCACCGCCACAATCAATTACTTCGGGCCTTCTCTACCGCCTATCGCAGCAACCACGCCGTCATCCTCGCCGCGTAAAAAACTAACTCCGCCACCACGAGCACCCCAGGCATCTCCACTGGCCCACTCTAAAATATTACATCAGCGGCATCACTCGCGTCTGCATGCACGCTGCGGAACAATAACTTTTCACCACCGCGTACGCGATCCGACACCTTCTTCAACCAATCATATTGAGAGCTACTACAGCCTCGTCTTATCCCGTCATAGAGGTCCTACCGTATTATTTCCCTCACTGATTCATGCTCGGAGCTTTTGAAATCGTTTCACTCTACCATCATCCGTCTCCAGCGCCCCTACCACATCTTCCGCAAACGCTACGACGTCACCGTCTCGCGATCGGCGCGCTGCGGCCCACCCTGTCACCATCACCAGCTGCGCTTCATCACATATTTCTCCAGACTCTACACGATCCGGTTCCAAACTCATCCAACGACGTATCTTCTTCAGATCTTCCTGGATTATTACCTACGGATCGGCCTGTGTACAACGCCACGCGACAGGGCTATCTGCAGCTAGGGTAATATCGCGTTGAGTCGCATTTACCCTTTTGTCTTGTTGTCATTTTTCCTTACCATGCTTTTTGAGTTCCTTCTTAAGTTTCTTCCTGGGATTTGTTCGGTGCGCATTACCTTCTTTATTTTCTCTTTCGGGTTTGATGTTGTTGTTTTCAGTAAGTCCAAGGTGCTTGCCTTGACGTTTCGGCTTTTTCCACTTCTGACTAGCACGTATGTGTTTGTCCCACTTTTTACCAGCACGTATTTCTGCATGTTTGTGTCGGTGTGCGACCCTGGCCTTCCACCCACTGATTTAGCTCGCTCCTTTTTCATAACCAGACCGTTTAATTGTGATGATTCCGAATTCATGTTCCTGCCGGTTTAGCCTGCCCCATTTTCGTATCTTGGTCGCAAACCTGCCGTGTTTTCAATCCCTCCCGACGGTTTAGCATACCCGCGAATCCGCTGTGGATTATTTTTCGTTGTCCTTTTCGATGATTTGTGCATTACTTACGAAATAGGTAGATATTTGGGCGTCGTATAGGTCTCGAAACCCGATGTGGTATGCCCACGTTGGCTCGTCCTCTGTTTATGCACTACGTACGAAATAGGTGCTTATTGAGGGGTCGTACGTGTTTTCTTACCGCTATAGCATATGTGTATTATCCCTTCCTCAACGTTTTGCACTACGTACGATATAGGTGTTTATTGAGGGCGTGGTACCTTTTCTCTTACCACTGTGGTATATGTTCTCTGGCGTTTGTTCTGTTTTCTGCACTACGCACGCCGTATGTGCTGATTGAGGTGATTGTCCATCTTGTTTGCGTCATATATCGCAATGCGTAAGTCACCTCTTCTCGGTTGGACATCCACGTGCGTTCGCGTATGCTTTCCCCGATTTTTCGTCGCTTAACTTCTAATAAGAATGGCCCTATTGTAGGCCATATATTCCGAGTTACGACATCAACTTTATTCTGGTGTTTTCGGGCCGTCGTTTGTTCGCGACCCCCCCTATAGGCTTCTTGATAGGATCAACCCCCGAAATCATGGTAGCTTCGCTTGACCCTCAGTAGCCTGAACCTCGCTTGCACGCTGTGCATGCGCCCCGCTAGCATTTTTAGAGTTCTACGTCGTTTGCTCCCCCCTTTTGTCCGGTTTATGATCTCAGCCCGCCACATCGTAACAGTTTCGTCTGAATCCTTCTCATTTATCGTAAACGTTTCGTCTGACTCTTTCTCATCCGAGATATCGCCTGCACCATGTGTGTGATGTTTCGCACCATCTCTGTGTTCTCCGTTGTGCCAAGACCCCGTTCTTGCCGTTCTCTTAAGGTATAATGCGTTAGTTCTTGTTTGTTCTTTCCCTTTGACATTGTGACGAATGGAAACGCATATCCTCCCACCTCTTCAGTTTGTGCATGTTCGCAACGTATTGCATTCCGCCTCTGCCGTGCGTGCATTTTCGGAATATATACATTCCGCTTTCGCGTCCACGCAGCGCGGGTATCAGTTGTTTTGTCTTGTAATTTCTGAACACGCTTGTTCCTTAGCGGTTGTCGCTGTGCGCAGCATACGGCGGACCGCATGAGCTTTCTCCCCCATTTTTGGGAAAAAATCCGTTCGTGAACGCTTAGTTTGCGTATTAGCTTTGGACTTACTGTCTCAGTACAATTGTACCTGGTAGGTACCAGTCTTGTCAGTGTTATAGGCCTCATGGCTCTACAAAGTACCCCATTAAAGTCTGACTGTAGTTGAGGCCCCAAAAACGTTGTAACGTAGTAAGAAGTAGTATGCTCTCTGTCTTCTTTGCCGCGTTGAAAGTGTGGCATCAATTCCTTTTGTGGTTTTCTTGATGGTCCCCTTGATCTTGAAAATAGTGCCTAAGTTGTTCTACTTTTCTACAATACGACGAGTGTTCGTCTTGGTGGTTTATCTTTCGCCTTCTACCGCCGAGGAAGCCAGCCCACGTTTCGTGTATACCGGCGCACCATGGGGTTTCCAAACCATGTCGAGTTTTTCCATCGTCTCGTTCCACCCTTGCTTTATGCGAATGTCGACAACATAGATGCTTCCCGCTACAACTTCTCTTCTTTTTTCGCGAGGCATGACCTCCTTTCTTCTTATCGTTTGAGTTCCTTGCCCCCTGGTATACTTCACTTTCGTGGTTGGACCTTTCTTGTCTCTTGGCGTACTTCTTCCCATGACTAACGTTGCTACACTTTATGCCGAGACCCTCAGAATTACGTCATTCTAGCAAATGCTACCCCGTATGCTCCATATTGTCGACCACTGGCTTCACGTTGAGGCCTCATCTTTATCTCACGTTAACGGTCCCATGCTGACTCTCCAGCCTATCTGTCGGTTCTCTTTGGCCTCTACTTTGTTTCGTTGTACCTGCCCCCAAGAGCCCCTTGCTGTCGGGCTCCGTTCTAGCTTTGTAGCCAGCGAATATATTCCCTTAGACCACTCTTTCCCACCTTTTTTTCTCATCAACCCTGCCCCAGCGGTCCGACGAAACTGGCCCCCGTTCTGGGTTTGCGGCTAACAGGTCTTGTTTCTCTCTACGACTTAGTCTTTTTTTTTATACGGCATACGTGCCCATAGGTTTGACGACACCGGCCCTAATCGTGGGTTTACAGCCAATCCTGACTGTGCAGTCCACAGGCCGTCCTATCTTGTCCCCCGTATTTTTCTTGACTTTTTGTCCTACTTGTTGCATCGGTCGCACGTTTTGACCCCAACTCGGCTCCGCAATCGGTATAAATCGTTTCCCGTCGACCCCCTTTCATGTTATGTTTTCAGTGATTTTTTGTTTCGAGGAATGCCTTCGAAACGTACCTAGTGTTGCTCGTTTTCCAAAAGCAGCCTTTCAAAATCCCCTGCTATGGACTCTATTTTTTTTTTCAGGCCGCAGCACGTCGCTATGGCACGATTTGCCTACTTTCTTTTATCGCCTACTTTTTTTCCGTTACTTTATAAAAATAGTTCAAGGACGTCAGCCGTGAGTTCGACGAATTTCGGGTCAATTTTCATCTTTGCAATCTGCGTTGTTGGTACTTGTAACATACTATGTGGGTGAATTATTTCATAACTTTGTTTAGGATTTCCTCACGTTAGCAACCCCGTGTTCCCGACGTATAGTACCTAGCCGCGGTTTTATCAGTGTTGTCTTCTCTGTTCCTTACACGTTCGTTCTGGAGCTAGACACTTCCAGCGCTGATTTAAGCTGAACGAGTGTCTTTATGTTGACCTCATTTCTGGCTTGTTTTGTTGTGGTTGAATAGCCTAGCTACGTTTGATGGCAGTGTTTTCTTTATTAGTTAGCCTCTCAACGTATCATATGTCGACTCTCTTTTCAGCTTACGATAGTACCTTCCGTCTTTCTTTATCTAGGTTTCAGTTTCGTCCTTGCGTGCGTATTGCTCTGGCTAGGTGACCTCACCACATATTTATTCCCGTTTACCTGGTACTGTAGCCAGATAGCTTCGAAGGGTCCTCCACTGTTGCCCGCCGGTTCAGCTTTCTGGCGTATCACACACGCCTCCAGTACCACCATTTTGGAGTTGTTTGTGCCACTTTTTTGGTGCTGTCTTTCTCTGCGTTTTTCGCGTTTTGTTGTGGTTCCTTCGGTTTCTCGTACTTCAGCTTGACCAAGCGCCTTATGCCAGCCTCCTAGGTCCCACATTACACCCCCTGTGCTTCCGTCACACCTAAGGGTACTGGTTCTATATTGTTTTGCCTTTCACCAATTGTCCTAGGTCAGCCTTCCAGGTCCAACCTCGCAGAGACCCTGACATTGGTTCAGGCAGTGTCATTTGTTCCCTCTCGTTTCAGGCTCTTGCTCTTCTGCCTTTCGCTCAATGTCCCGACGCTTGCGTACTTCTTCGCGTCTTGATTGTTTCTCTTTCACCGTCAAACCGATAGCCCCATGTCAGCTTTCCCTGTCCCACGTAGCGGACTCTGGCGTTCTTTTATGCAGTGTTTCTTGATTTCTCTCTTGTCTTTCAGCAAATAGACCCACCGGCCGCCCCTACGGCACTGCGCTTATGGCCGTAAACTTGTCTGGCCTTCACTGCGTGAAACCAGTTGCCTCCTTCTCTTCTGACATCGTTTCCGCGTCTATACCCTCCTCTTTGGCTTTGTTAGCATCCTAGCGCTCAGCAGCTTCGCCCTACATTTTTTGGTTGGCCGATGGCTCCTGGTGTAAGGTAGATACTTATCCTTTCCCGAGCTCTCACGTAGGGTTAGATATCTTGCGACGAGACGTTTAAACCTCAGTATTACGAGGTGTGGGGCAATCTATAGCCTCATTTTCGATTGTTTCGGATAGCGTCATCTTCGATCGGCTTTCCAATTCTGAATGATTTGTTGTCATCCTCTGATCTTCAGGTGATCTGCGTCTAAGACTATCCAGGGTGGCCTAAAATGTAATGGAGTGCCCTCCGTAGAAGGTTAGCCAATAGATTCGACGTGAAACCATGTCATGATTGAGGTTAAGCCACGTGATGTTGGATGTCACACTCGTGTCAAGGCCATCATAGATGGGCGATAATGTGGGTGACTATGCTGGGACAAGCAGGACGCCCCTCATCTCACTAGCCGCACCCCCCTGCCCAACCCTGCCCTACTCTGTCTTGTCTTGCTTCGTCTGTCTTTTAGAGTTCAATTTCAGAGGAGGTAATGCAAAATTTGAGTTTTTTCAGCGAGACATGAGGAGAGACCAACCAGAGACACTTGAACCCATGGGGAGCACGCTTACCAACACCGACCAACAACGCACCCCTCACTAGGAGTACTACCACACATGAGAGTCACCGACCTTACTTCTTAACGAGGGTATACACACCCTTTAACACGCGCGATCGATCTATCACAGTCAGTTTGGAAACTTGATTTTAGATCAAAATCATTTTGGTCGATCTCACAGACGAAGTGTATTGTTGAATATTGATTTGTATAATGCAACACGTAGTTAGTTAGTTGTATTCATGAATCATGCTACAAATTGAGTACATACCCAGGTTCAATGACAGCACTTATGCCTGCTTCCAAACAACATGCACAGGGTACGAGAATGGACAAACAAAAGCATTTAAGCACGGTTTAATACTAAATAGTATTTTACTTTTTCTGAGGGCAGCAGTGCCCTTACCGCCATCATAATTGCTATAATACCTGATGCGAAAATGAAAAAAAAGCAGCAAAAAAATATGAAAATCGTCGGCAACAACGCATGTACCATCCAAAATGGAGTCGGTGCGGACCGGCACTACTGCTGCTATTTCCGAGAGCAACTAACACAGCGACACGATAAAAAGCACTGTCCTGTTCTTCTGCAGGCGGCGACAACGATGGCGTTCCTACCGTCCTATCAAAAATATTTGCCAAGTCCAGCGTTTAAGTAAGCCAGATGCTAACAAGGACGTAACTGCAACGAAAAAGGGCACGGAAAAGGAACAACGACGACACGTTGTGAAGTAAGGGCCAACTTACCAGCGCACTAGTCTTTTGAAAATCGTCACAAACATGTTTAACTCAAATTTATATGTGGGCAGATGTCATTGCATTGCACGTGCCTGTGGGTGGATGTAGCGTATGCACGCAAACACCTTCATAAAGATACCACCGACATCACTGTCGACTAGAGCGGAGATGACACTTAATACGTTAGCAAAGCCCTCGTATATAATGAAAAAAACGCTGGTGTTGGGCCGTTTGGGCATGGTAGTATTACTCATCGTCGAGTACTACCGAGACATTCCACGATCGTGTGTGGTCATCGTAAATTCTGGAAACTAGCTAAAAACGTCCATTGGCCTATCATGGACACGGGTGTTGAAAAAAGGAAAAAAAAAAGGCGGAACAACTATAACTCCTCGGCTCGTCCCACGTTCATTCTCATTGAGTTATCTCGTGCTTGTCGACTGTTTCTAGTTCCCCACTCCGTTGCGCTTCTTGCACCCCCCTCCTCAAAAAACGTTTTTTTGATTTCAGTGCTCCGCGCCCCTCACCCTCGTCTCCCTTGTATTTTCCCCGCATGCTTCGTCCTTTCCCCCCTTTCCTTCTCTACCTCCTGTCCGTTTCCCGGTCCTCATTCCGTTCATCCTCCGTTCTCTCCACCTCCTCCTCCACACCCTTCTCGACCTTGTCCTCCTCCTCCTCCTCCTCCTCCTCCTCCTCCTCCTCCTCCTCCTCCTCCTCCTCCTCCTCCTCCTCCTCCTCCTCCTCCTCCTCCTCCTCCTCCTCCTCCTCCTCCTCCTCCTCCTCCTCCTCCTCCTCCTCCTCCTCCTCCTCCTCCTCCTCCTCCTCCTCCTCCTCCTCCTCCTCCTCCTCCTCCTCCTCCTCCTCCTCCTCCTCCTCCTCCTCCTCCTCCTCCTCCTCCTCCTCCTCCTCCTCCTCCTCCTCCTCCTCCACCTCCTCCTCCTCCTCCTCCTCCTCCTCCACCTCCTCCTCCTCCTCCTCTCTCGGCTCCTCCTCCTCCTCCTCCTCCTCCTGCTCCTCCTCCTCTCTCGGCTCCTCCTCCTCCTCCTCTTCCTCCTCTTCTTCTTCTTCCTCCTCCTCTTCCTCTTCCTCCTCCTCCTCCTCCTTCTCCTCCTCCTCCTCCTCCTCCTCCTCCTCTTCCTCATCCGCCTCCTCCTCCCCCTCCTCCTCCTCCTCTTCCTCTTTCTCCTCCTCCTCTTCCTCTTTCTCCGCCTCCTCTTCCTCCTCCTCCTCTGCCTGTCTCCTCCTCTTTTCCATACTCTAGACAGCACCACACTCCTGAGTTGGGCTCTCTCTAGACAACCAATCGACACCAAACCTTTTCATGCTACAAGTACTACTGTGGAAGTTTGAACGGCGTACCGACTGTTGGGAGTGATGCTGGCCTCTGTGGGGAGAGTTTGGTAGCGGTGAGGAGCTAGCACCAGCACGTGTCGATTGAGGTTTGAGGGAGTGTGCCAGGCCGAACAATATCAAAATTCCGCCGCACTACGATGCGACAAGTGCGTACAGCAGTGGGCTGCACCACTTCTTAACTCGGGCCCTGGATATCCGATCGACTCTAAAACTCCCCGCGGCGGTAGAGTAATGTGAGGCTCAATGGTGTGTCTGCTGGTTGGGGTGGAGCTGGCCTCCGTGGGTACATTTCTGTAGAGGTGAGGAGCAAGAACAATCTCCGGTGAGGGTTTGAGACATGGGTGCTGGGTTGATTGCATGAACGTCCGCCCAACACAACAGTATCCCACGACACCACCTCCTTACTCGAGCCCTGTAGGGCATCAATCGTCTCCGAACCACCTCGCGTCAGTAGAGTAGCGTAATTTTCAACAGCGTATCAACTGGTGAGGGTGGTACTTGCTTCTATGTGGCGAGGTATTAGTTATGGTCAGGTGCAGATCAAGAACTTCTCCGACGTGACTCGTCAATTAAGACGAGCAATTGTTTTTCACTCCGGCATGCGTCCGCTCGTTGTGTTGTTCTCCGACCCCCACACTACCTTTTCCCGCCCTCTGTACTCACCCGTGCCCTATCGAGGTCCAGTCCTTATCGCAGCAGAGTCGTGCGGTGTGTGTGGCACAACACAAGCCACGCATCTCACGACGACACTGACAATGTGCTGTGTCCAACACGCAGCCGTTGGAATATTTCTCGGAGAAAATGTTTTTGCTGTTGCTCGGAATTTTTCCGACTGTTTTTCATCCTCAACAAAAAGCACCATCCTCAGCGTAGATGATTCGCTGTTCGTACCTGAAACTTCTGGAAGTTTTGTAAGACCCCCATACCCTTACCCGGAATCAACAAACCCTACAGAACACGACCTTGAAATATTCTTTTTTTCGATCCATGTAAAGTAACAAATTATGATGCTTTTACCTCGTGGTTTACTACACCTAAGAACTGGATTGCATACTACATGTTACATCAAACCGTCTATAATAAAAAACATTGCGATGCGGGTGATATAAAAGGGTTGTCTTCTTGCTACAACCGTCAGTTTGTCCATAAGGGTAAATACTTTCCGCGCACATTGAAATGCCCCCCCCCCTTCCCCCCGATCCCTCTTGTTCAAACGCCCCACTTAAAATCAAAATCTACCAGAGTAGTAAACACTACCAGCCAACTAATATAATCTCATTATCCTTCTAGCCATCCATGCCGTAGCTGCAACTCATCTCCGCCCTCCTTCCCCCCTCCGCCCCCGCCCCCGTTTGTTCCCCGACCAATCCGTTCAAACGACCCACTCTCAATCGTAATGGGCCAGAGTAATGGACACTTCTAAGCAATTGATATCACATCATTATCTTTCTAGCCATCCATGACGTAGATTTCATTCGTCTCTCCTCCCCTCCGCCAACGCCCCCATCTTCCCCACACCCGGGACGATCGCCTAGACCCAGCACCGTGCGTATAGCAGCCCCTGCATGAATGATTAATACGCGCGATCGGAGGATAACATACAATGTTGCGAAGATCAGCGTCGATCAAATCCTTGATCTCATAGCTGGAGTGTATTTTAATATTATACAAGAGCTCCGCATGGGCGCCGGCGCCGGCGCCCATGCTTCGGATAGGGCGGGGCAGCACTTCGACAACTCAAGGTGTAGGTGTCCGATTAGGCATGCATTGAACTTTAAAGTAATGCCAAGAGTATAATACGAACATGGGATTATGTAAGTCATGATTTGACAGAAAAAAAAAACGTAATATTATACAACAAAGAAGGCAAGGATAGGCGAAATACACTATGTTAAATGCGCCGTCAAGTAAAAGTTGGCGTCTATCAAACAAAAATACCGAAAATAGTATTATTGAGAACCTGCGTCGCCTCTAGGCGAAACAAAAGAGGCCTTGGCATTAATGAAGAGACTGCACTGCTGTCCCCGTGGCGATGGAGGTTCGAAGTCAACAGGATGCGAAGTCGGTTTGCATCAAACGTCGACATGGGGCCATGTCAGCCGGCGAGGTTTTGGAAGAAGATTGCTTTGTTTGTTACGTGAAGGCTGTCGCAATGATTGGTCTGCGTGGTTGCGGGCGAGGAGAAAAACAAAGAAGAGGAGGGCGATCTCTCGTTGCGTCGGCGTTGTCTAAGATAGGTGCGGGGGTGGCTTTGCCCGTACAGGAGGTTGTCGTAGCGCTTCTTCAGAATCTCTGTTTTTTCTCGAGAAGGCGGGATATGTGTGTCTGCTATATTTGCTTCGTGGGTGCTTTCACGTTGTCGAAATCGGACGCGTCCCTTAAATACAAAATATCCAGAGTGTCTTTACCATGACGACTGCCGATGGTGCCGTGCGTATTTCCCCAAAGACTGACATATTATTTACTGGTAGAAATAATCATACCTGGTATACCTTTCTTTTCAACAATTTTTTTTTTCATCCCATTTATCATTCCCGCACCATTCTCGCGCTTCCTCCCAGTAGTAACTCAGATCCGGGGTTACATAGCGGGCCCTCCTCCTCCCTCCCCACTTCATCACGTGCCTTCATTTATACCGCGAGGAGAATCGAGCATTTTCTTCCCTCGTCGACTCGCGTCGAATTGTACCTAGCAGGCGCTCTCAGAAGTTGATCTCTTTCTTTTATTGCATTTTTGCAGATTATGTCAAATTTCATCGTGGTGGGTGTCGAACTCAAGGACAACCAAACGTTAGTAGTATTCGAGGGTAAAACCATTAGACCACCGGGGCGGCCGGTTGACAATTGATTAAAACAAGACAGGATCTTTGCATAGAGATTACACTCCCTTCCCCATATTGTATGATATTACGATGGTTGACGCGATATAGAATAAAGCGCCAAATATCTAAATATCAGCCTACGCGGAGTTTTAGATATCACGAACAAGGAACGATCGCGACAGCAGAGAACGGCAATGCATAGCGATTCGCTCTGCTGAGCTAGCGCTGCGCTGCGGTGCGCTGCTGAGCTGAGCCGCAGGGCACTGCACGACGCTTCGTTGCTGTGAGCTATAGCGCTGCGATGGGGTGCTGGGCGGTGTGGAGCTGTTGAGCCAAGCCCGGATGTCAGCCGATGACGCTTCGCCAACTACAAAACAAATGGTGGTAATCAAAGAAAAGCTAAAGCTGGACCGTTCCGCAACTAATGCACAGGCGACTAATTAGCGGCAAATAAACTTACTAGACGAAACAAAAAAAAAATCGCAAAGAGATTCAAAATCGTGTTGGCAGAAAAACCAAATTTGCAGGAAGCAGCTGAAAGGTCAAGAAACAGGCAATATTTTAGTGGTTGTTGTTCTCACATTGACGCGCACAATCCAGTCCGTGGTCACAGGACTGGTTCCAGTCACTCTGGAGCAGAGGAATACCCCAGGGAAAAACACAAACAGCCCAAGGTGGTACACGCATAAATCACAGCTGACGCAATTCATGCCTCCACCAGAAACATATAAAAGTGAAATCGGGAGTCAGTATACGAAATGCCAGGTCCATACCGGTGCATACGTCTCATTACTCGCGCCTGGGAAAACCGACTATACCGCTTGCCACCCAAGAAAGACTACCACGTATATATCACACGTAGTATCTATCACTACGCATACGCACAACAGACGCAAGTCAATTGGAAAAAAGAAACAAAGAACAAAGAAGAGAAAGAAAGGAAATGGGTGCATGGGGCAAAGAAAAAGAAAAGAAGAATAATTTTTGGGGGGTCTACTGGCGAGGCTGCCACCAGAACGGGATGTCACATGTCACGTGGTCTTTCGACGGTCTACAGCAGTAGTACTACGAACGACTTCCGATACACCCACCGAAGCACGGACTACCGGCCAATTACGCGATCGACAGCTGGCCGTGGTTGTCGCGTGTCTCTGTGTTGGGGGCCCCTGCCCTGCCTCTTGTTGGCTCTTGAGAGTGATGCGTGTACGACTAAACTTGCGAACGGCACTCGCACTGCGCTTTGAGCTATCTGCTGTAGTTCTGGTTGCTACTTGTTGCTGCATTATGTGCTAGACGTGTCGCCCTTCGGCTACTGCTGCTACACCTGCTGTTGTGTGTTTGCCAATGTCGTCAGTTGGCGTTCATGCTCGTCGTACATATTGCTGTTCTCACCGAGTGCGTGCGGGTTTCCTCGTACCTCAACCGTACGACGACGAGCTCAAAACAGAAGGGAGGTGACATGAAATGTCATGGACAATGGCCACATAGAAGCGAGCACAGCGGGATAGTTCGCTGCGAATCAACCGCACTCGTTCTTGCCTACAGCAGAGGCTGGCTGGAGTGTCAGCGGCCGTGCTAAAGCCAGGGCCAAAGGCCGAGGAGACGGCTCTACCTGCTTTGTTTTGTCTCGAAATTATGTTATATACTGGACAGAGTGATGCGTGTACGACTAAACTTGCCAACGGCACTCGCACTGCACTTTGAGCTATCTGCTGTAGTTCTGGTTGCTACTTGTTGCTGCATTATGTGCTAGACGTTTCGCCCTTTGGCTACTGCTGCTACACCTGCTGTTTTGTGCTTGCCAATGTCGTCAATTGGCGTTCATGCTCGTCGTACATACTGCTGTTCTCACGGAGTACGTACGGGTTTACTCGTACCTCAACCGTACGACGACGAGCTCAAAACAGAAGGAATGTGACTTGAAAAAACATGGACAATGGCCACATAGAAGCGAGCACAGCGTGATAGTTCGCTGCGAATCAACCGCATTCGTTCATGCCTACAGCAGAGGCTGCCTGGAGTGTCAGCGGCCGTGCTAAAGCCAGGGCCAAAGGCCGAGGAGACCGCTCTATCTGCTTTGTTTTGTCTCGAAATTATGTTACGTGAAAGTATCATGATTTGGGAGATATTTTGTCACGAAACGTCTTGCCGTCGGTAATTTGTGTCACGAAGTTGTTGGATATCGTCGATAAGTTGTGTCACGTTTTAGGTTAACCCACACTAAAAAATTGAGTTTCCAGCTGGCAAAACGAGCAGGAACAAAAGCAAATAAATGCCAAGCAAGTAACCGAACGAATTAGTAAAAAAGTACAGCAAAGAAACTAACGCTGAAGAGTATGCCACCGCAAAACCCCAAACATTATCACGTACCGTTTGGAAATGATGCCAACTTTGTAAATCATTCAGGCGTTGCAGCCATTAAAATTAAACCATTTTTCCAAAATTCCTCCTCGACACTTGCTCGTCTCGCTCGGCACCCGTCCGCGTTCACGTCCATGTGCGGAACGGACACGGCAAGGCGAGGGGCGTTGGAGCCGCCCCCCGAAGGCTGCGCTCGAACCAAGCCATATTCGACCGAGAATTTCTGTTGCGCGAACCGCATACTTAGGCCGAGACAAAAAACTCCTGACCAAAGTCCATGACACCAAGCAATGACTCATATTCAAGGAATGATTTTATATATATTTATGTGACGTAAACCCCTTCAAAACCTTTTCCGCCCCCCCTTTCCCCCCCCCTTCCCTATTATTGTTTTTTTTTCTTCGATCCGTGTTGCTCAATAGCCCGACCTAATTTCGAACTCCGCCAGAGTAATAAACACTCCCACGCCCTGGAAATCGCTTAATTATCCATTTAAAGCCGTCCATGCCGCTGCTGCAATTCCCCCCCCCCCCCCGACTCCAACGCCCCCTCCTCCCCCACCACCCGCACCATCGCCTACACTTAGCACCACGCGTACTTAAAACCCCTACATATATGCGACGTAACGCCCCCCCCACCCCCACCCCCCGCCCCCCCCCGCCCCCGCGCCCCCCCCGCCACATTTTCACCCTCCTTCTCCCACAAGAAGGATTTATAGTTTTCACGCACAAATTGACCTGCCCCACCTGTCCCTCCCCCCGTTGCCCCCCTCCCACCCTCCTTTTGATCAAAATCAGGCGCCCACGTCCATAAAGTCTCCGCCCTTTCCTCGCCGGTTATTCAACTTACAGGATTCACTTGATAAACTGATGCATTTCCTTCCACCACAGCTGTCAGATTTTGTTCCCCTCAGAAACGAATTTTACAGTTTCCGCGCGCATACGGCCGAACATCACCCTGTTGACCCTGATAGCTACACTGTAGTTGCAACGGGAGTCACCGACCCACATCCTTAATGAGGACACACAACCCGTAATACGCGCGATCGGAATATCTCACACAGCTTGCAAATATGGGTTTTGACAATACATTCGATCTCACAGCTGGAGTGTATTTTCATTTTTACAATATATTATATTGAAATTGAAAAACGTTTAGTGTGAGTACGACCGATTAAATAGTTGAATATCAAGTTAGCAAGCTACGTGGTACATCTATGTTTCCCAAATATAAAGTAGTAGCAGTTGCACTCAAAATGAAATGGTACTGGTAGGTACCACTGCTGCTGTGACATAGTGGCCTACTAGATAGACTTTCCGTTTAAAATCCTGACCTTCGCTGGGTCAAATCCGGGTGTCAATGTAAAAAAAAAAATGATCCTCATGAAAAATCGATACTGGATTTGTTTACCAATATCATTTGAATATATATATATACATATATCAATGTAACGTTGTGGTCTAGGTAGTAGATAGACTGTCCGCTCATTAACTTGGTCTACGGTGTCATCAGAGAAAATGGCGATCCCCATAAAAAATCGATATATAACTTAAACCGATATATATTTACAACAAAAATAGATCAGGTTGAGCAAGAAATGAAAGATAAGCTGGACCGATTGTACCAAAACTAGAACAGGTGGAGCGAAATATCGAAGAAAAGCTGGACCGTTCCGCAAGTAAGTTGAACCGCCCGACGTCGGAGATGCCAGGGATGCATTAACCGAGCGCTTTCAGCATAAATACGTGAGTATATAAGTCTATATGCCCTGTGTCAATGATAGAGGGAATGTTCAGAGCACGATGAACGAACACATATTTCGTATTCAAGTAATTATTATAGTGTTCTACACGAGAGAGGCAACAAGTACACAAAGTCATTGGAAGTGGTTGGTGTCGCGTTTTCAGCTTTGCATGTACCATTCGGTACTCCTCAAAGCGGGAAAAAAGATAAACAGGAACATGAGTTGCCTGATGTACCGCTATTCTCCACGGCGGTGGCTCTGAAATATTCCCAAGGACACGTACTACGATAGAGGTGCACCACTTTTGTCTGAAGTTCCTGAATATAAGAGCTTGAGGCGTCTCCCAAAAACTAATTTTGACAAAGACAAAGCTGCTAGAACCGGATGCAAAAAAACACGGCCTAGGTACACAACAAAAACCATGCAAGTAAAAGTAAGTGTCGTATTCTATATTTTTTTCCCGACGATTTTGGGTAAAGGAGCCCCGTCATTAAGAAAACATGTCGGACTAAATTTGCTACCTCTATCGGAATGGCATTGAAACGGACGACCTCGGCTCACTTAGGTTTTGCCCATTGGCTAACAGGGCGAAGAAGACCGTGATACCGGCGCTTGTCGCAAAGTACCCAAAATGCATAGTTGAGATCTAGTAACGGGAGAAAGGGCCGTAGACAGATTAGGGGGTATAGGGGGTAGCACATGTCTGGGAACGATTGCACGTCATGCAGTGCTATACGTAGCTCGCGCGACAAGCCCACGAAAACCGCGGGTTATCCTCACGGAAATACGTTGTTATATAGGATCGAGTATAAAGTAACAGGCGGCTCAGGAACTAACACAAGTGACCTAGGGACATATTTGAGAGCTTCACGAAAAATATCCAATTTTCTGAGATTGGGGGATTGGGTGATTTTTCTGTAGAATATAGACAAGTTGCGCCATTTCGCTATTTTGTTGTAAAAACAGTAAATTACCGCAAACGGCGACGAAATAGCCCCGACCGGACGTTCTATGTTACTGTTATAAGGCTTAGTTTGGGTAAGCTATAAGTTAACCTTTTGAAAGTGGTCAAACGGACAAATACCCCACTAATACCTTTAGAAATGGCGTCGACGGCAAAACATGGTGTTTTTTAGGTCGTGGATTCAAATCCCACATCCACCATAAAAACATTTCCAGATTTTCCCCATGTCAAACTCGATAAATACTCTCCCCGGTATACCCGGAAAATGTAACGACTTGGATGTATTGACAGGTCCACCGGTATGTCTGGCCGACCTGCTACCCCGCCGTTTCAGGGGGGAGAGTGTTATAAGGCTTAGGTTGGGTGAGCTATTGGTTAACCTTTTACATATAATCAACAGGACTAATACCCCACTAAATGAAGAAATATCGAGGAGCGGTGGCGGCTTGAAAGTCAAATGTCCACGGCCGCCCCTCGAGATTCGTCTGCGTTACGTTGTATTTCCCGAGGAAACGCACTGGCGATGTGAACGTGCATGTACTAAGAGGCTCGTACGGCTCCGGACGAAGTCGTGTGGCGCGCCGGGGGAAGAGGAAGTTTAATTGGTCCCGGGTCGTCCAGAAAGCGGACCAGGTATATCTCGTCCTCGGTAGTGCTCGCGGTGATTTTTCAAAGCCACCATAACCCATCGTCTCCCTTATACTAAAAGTGGTCTCCTTTAGGGAGTACTGTGTAATGGTGGCGACGGAGCCAATCGGCGCGGGAAACACAGGCGTAATCCGGTGTTACGAAACGTTCCTTGTTGTTGCGGGAGAGCTCACGCTGTGCCGCCCCGATCCGCATTCACCGGTACAGACGGTTGATTTGGCGCTGCTGGTCCGCGATTGCGGCCCAATAACGCAAGATGTGGGAGCGGGAGAGGTGGAGATCCGTTTCCCGCCCCCAGGAAGGTTCGGAGAGTCCCGCCCAATGCGTCTTGTATAGCACCACCATTACACCACCTCGCCCCCGTCCGACTCATGACTAGTGCTCTGCTTTACCTCCAGCCGTTGGAGGGGAGTTGAAACGGTGTCTTGAATGACGTGGAACGGCGGGGACGTCTTTGAAAATTGTTCAGCACGTCCTGCGTCAGCCCCGCCGGTAGATAATTGGGCATGTCCCCACTGTCGTTGCTGTTGGCGCAGGGTTTGAAGCGCTCGATAGCGACACGTCGACGCGCGTCCGAACTAGGCAGGTCGGAAGAGAGATCCAAATAGACCAGGTTACTCCCGAGCGTCGAGCCGTCCAGGGTCTTTGCGGCGGAGCAGGGACCGACTACCAGAATCTTGTACAGACCCGTCCAGTTGAGCGCGAGTTCGACCTGAAGCACCTTCCCGTCGGTTCTCGCCTTCACACCCTGTCGGACGGTTGAGGCGGAATTGTACACCCATGCCCAATCACCCACAGCGAAGTTAGGTGCTGGACGCGGCGCGTCGGCGAGGGCGGAGTTCCTGCGGTTAACAAGGAAAACGGTGAGGGCGTGGTGTGCGCGGACTATGTCGTTCGCGTACTTTTGCCGGTCGGTGGCGAAGGCACAATGGGCCAGGTGGTCACGGGCCAGACTCTGGTGTCCCACGACACCAATGCGGTCGAAAACCGTCAGGGGGAGCCGTGGGAGTCTGCCCATGTGGACCTCGTTGCGCGCCAAACGCGTCGCCGCGCTGACGGAATAGTTGTAAGCGAATTCTACGTAGGGCAGATGCAAGTCCCAATCGTCTTGTCGCTAGTTGACGATTATAGCCAGCATTTGGGCCATAGTGTGGCTTACCCGCTCAACGCCCCCGTTACAGTTGGGATTATAGAAGCTTATAGCAAGCTTGTGCACAACCAACAGCTGATATACAGCTTGTGAAAGCTTGGAGCAGAACTGAAGTCGGTTGTCCTAGAGTATGGTACGCGGGCACCCCCACGAGGGGATGTATTGGTTCACCAGGATATTGTCTGTACCCTCCGCGGTGAACTCAGCGGCAGTGACGGGGAACATGTCGGCCCAACGACTGGAGCGATCGGTGATCGGCAGGATGTAGGTGTTGCCTCGTGGTGTGACCGCAAGGGGGGCCAAGTAGTCAACACTGACGGTGACACCTGGACCTTCCGGAAAGGGCATTGTGATGATTGCCAGCGGACAGTCAGCCGTGGAGTTTTCCGCGCTTTGCACTTCAAGCAGTGGTGGATCCACCGCCGGGTGTGAACATTCATGACATTCCGCCAATGAAAACGCTCCAGCGTGCAAAACGTGCGCGTGGTGCCAAGATGACAAGAGACCGTCGAGTGAAAAGCTTGCATGATCGAAAGGCGCATGAGCAGGGTAACGTAGATGCGAACTCGCTCGTTGTTCAGCAAGCAACCAGCTTGCCCCAGAGAGTTTGGTTTGTCGGCCCTTGTTATCGGCAGTGTCGGGTTACGGACGAGCACGAGATGTCGTCGCCGGTTGTATGTAGTCCACCCTTACCCGCCAGCTCCTTGATGTCTGAGAAGGATGGATGCTTGTGCGAGTGGTAGCACGGTAAAACGTAGGGCGGCAGGACCGATGGCCGGCCGATAGAGACGTAACGCATCATGGCGTGGCACATCGGCTAAGCGTACTGCTTTCGTTTCCAATCGTCATGTGACTAACGCGCGACGGAATCAGCGAACCGCAATTCAGCAGCGTCGCCAAGGGCGTATGACCTTGTATGTGCTGTCGGCGTGTCACCAGGAGAAGGGGGTGAGTCGTATAAGAGGATTTCCCATATAGGCTCTGCGTGGTCGTGGTCAGACGGTGATAGCACCGTGCGGACCGGCGAGTCAGCAAGAGCAGGGGTCACGGCGGTCAACGGGGTCGGCCGCGGCCTTGGGACTCGCGGCGAGGTTGTGCCTCAGTCGGAAGATGGTTGGGGGGGGACCCTCCGGGATGATATCATAATCTACAGCGGTGGTGCATTACCCGTTGCTGTCGCTGTTCGTCGGCGCGTCGTCGAGGACGGAGGGGCTGGAGTGACAAGCAAGACGAAGAAGGACACAGTCGAACCGGTGGTCGCGGCGAGGGCAGTCTCCTGTGTATAACTTTGGGATGGAGGAGTTGGCTGTGCGATGGGCGTCGCTGCACCCAAGGCCTCTGCGGAGCCCGTGCCGCCCTCGATGGGCATGGCCAAAACCGAAGCAAAAACGGTGTCAGCGGCAGGCGAAATCGACCCTCGTTAGGCACAGCCTTCGGTAGTGGCAACGGAGGCAGAAATACGAGCGACGAATCTCCCCGTGGAAGAAAAAAAGCCGTCAATCCTTATACGTGGTTCGTGTGTGCGAAAATCGTGAGATGCAGTTAAAGTGAGAGGGAGCCCACCCAAGGCAGCATATTCAGTGCGGAGCACGAGCCCACCCAGGACAATGCTTCAGGCCAGGGGTTCGACTCCACCCAAAACCATGCTTTCGGTGTGGGGCACGAGCCCACCCAAGACAGTGCTTTCGGTGAGGGGCCCGAGTCCCCCCAAACCGACCCCTGGGATCGGCGAGGAGTGCGCGCGCAGCCCGCGGGTCCGTAGGAGGTAGATACCGCTCTCTTCAACGGGGTTGGAGCTTGTCAACCCCACGAGGTTGAAGTTTTTCACACCACTGCGGTTGTACTCCGTAGCAGGCCCTGGAAAACAAGCCGGGTAAATCGGCGATGCCGTTGGCTTTGCCTTTGCGGTACTCGAGTGTGCAATCGAACGCGGTGACGAACTCAACCTACCGCTGGACTCGTGCATTGAGGGTCCCCATATTCCCAATGCCCTCCTGTATTTTGTGGCTGGAGGATATGCGGAACTTTGTTCCCCACCGTACCCTCGGAGGTGCTTGGGAGCCCTAAAATGCTGCCGGTCCCCAAATTTAGAGAGGTCCAGTGCCTCTCCTAGTCGAGCGTTGCTCGACTGATATACCCGATTTTCATAGTGAGCGAAACGTCGTCCAGCGTCACAGTACCCTTGACGAGACAGAGGGCCGTGTTTTGACTGCGCAAGGTCAGAGCCGACGCCAGAAGCAATCCCCAATAGCCCACGGCTTTATATTTGCCAACGCGCCCGAGACAAAGGTCGGAAACGCCGAAGGAGAATTAGTGCGAGCGCTGGTCGCTGTTAACGGCACGGCCACGGCGTGGACGAGATTTGTCAATTCTTGCATTCGCAGTGCAGGTGCGGAACCGACTAGGGGAGGCCGGGTGCGCCGTTCCGGTCTCATTGTTGCAAATAGCTTCGCGAGCGGCAGAATGTGCCTCAACAAGCTCGTTTTTCGTCTCCCCTGGCTTGGGTTGTTGACCCTGGGACCATCCGCCCGTAGAGCAATACCCCACAATGGGTCCAGGGGGCAGGAATAATCCGAAAGCTTGTTGTCAGAGCTCAAAATGTGATTATTGTAGTGCTAGTTTCTGCGTGAATCTAAGGTAAGTGCCAGATAACCCGGCATTTTTCTTCTCTCTGTCCCCAACACCTGAGTTAAAGTTGCGCACGCCTCCACCGATGCGTTTGCGTGTGCTTGGACTAGGCGATGACATGATGAGCCTAACTGCTCGATGGTCGTGGAAATCTTGGCCTTTTGGGTCATCATGTGCTGCTCCGCACAATAATATGGCACGTCGTCCACGGCAAACGACGAAGGGGATCATGGTGGACAATATGATGGGGGCTGCCAGAATAACACCACTTTGTCTGTGGAGTATTTGACAAAAGGGTCAAAAGCAGTGTTGAAATTTGGGCCTGAAATGTCCCCCGTCCGGGAACACCAGGCATCTGGAGCACGACGCAAATCCGAACCCGTGGTATCTTGCCTCCGGTCTTTTTTCGCTCGTTGGCGGAAAAACAAGATAATCCGCTCTAACTGCGCTCGAAAAATGGCAAACACCGACGGTGCCAACCCGTCGGTAGCCTCGTTGGACATTTGTGGGTCTGCAATGTCCCCTTCTGGAACACCAGTCCTCCGCTCTTTGCGCCCGTAGTGTTCCCTTGCTGGAGCACCAGGCCTCGAGAGCAAGGTGAGAGTCCAAACCCAGGGTTTCCCGCCTCCAGTTCTCCTCACTCGCTGGCGGAAACTCGCAAGAAGCCACCCTTGCTGCACCCGAAAAAGAGTCCAACACTGACGGTGCCAACCCGTCGGTAGCCTCGTTGGGCATTTGGGTCTGCAATGTCCCATTCTGGGAACACCAACCTTCGCCTCTTTGGGCCTGTAGTGTCCCCCTCTGGAACACCGGGCCTCGGGAGCACGACGCGAGTACGAACCCATGGTTTCTCGTGTCGTGGCCTCTCTGCGGTTTGGCGTATAATCGCACGAAAACTGCTCTAACTGCGCCCGAATGGGCAGGGGCTCTGAGCTGTTTTTGCTTGACGAGAGGCGCGACTCTTCAGTAAATTTACGGGAATAGCGTCCAGCTGCTCAGGCTGCAGCCGGTGGAGTCACCACTGGCCCGTCGCGCAGTTTCAGATCTTCTTCCTTTGTCACTGTGGCAGACTGAGCATGAAACACGTGGGCTAGCGTGTTAAAAGACAAAGCAGGGTCCGAAAACCCTGTGGACGTCTTCTGGAGCGGGGCTCGGAAAAGTGGCAATAATGTTTTTACCCGGAGAGGCTCTCTTTCGTTATGCCTCTTGGAGAAGGGAGACGAGGTAGCTAATCTCGTCGACTCCTCCTTGATGGAAAAAAAGACAGAGCGCCCGACGTCATCCCGAGCAAACACCGGATCGAGCCTCGCAAATATCTCTGTGTTTTAGAGTTGGCCTTCCCACACCATAAATCGACCGCCACCTCGTGGTCAGTATTGAGTGTTTCGAGGGTCGACCGTTCCACACCTCAAACCGACCGCCACCGCCTGGTGACGACCAAGGCTACGGTAGGGGGGGTACCCCCGTTTGAAACTGGTGCGTTTGAGCCACTCGCACGAGTGACTCTGTACCTCACGGATGAAAATCGTTTAGGCATTTGTTTGGGATCAGCTTAGATTGCCTTTGCATTGCGGATTGATTTCGTCAATATAAAACATGAAGAAAACGTAAGATCGCAAACGAACAAAGGGGTTACTCGCGCGAGTGACCCCTAGCCCCTAAAATTAATGGCCGAAAAAGGGACCCCCCTACAGTAGCCTGGATCTCTGGGAGAGGGGGAGATGAACACATACGCGTAAAAAGGCGACGCGCCGTTACCACAGCTGTATTGTTGCGCAATGGTTGCCTGGGGGAGGAGAGCGCCACGCGCAGTCTCCCGCGCCATGGTTAATGGGGGCGGCGTGTGGATCGCGTACCCTCATTGCTGAGTTTACGCCGCGGCTAAGGGAAACGGCGCTGAAAGCCCGGTTCTCGTCGCTGAATCCAAATCATGATCGAGGGGAACGTCGCTGGAAGCTCGCGTGCTCGCCGTAAAAAATGAAAGAAAAAAATATGTCCTGGCTGGAGGAAACTACGCTAGAAGCGTTAGTTTCCGCCCCTCTGTACTACGCTGTGAGAATCGTTCGCAGACAGCGAAGAAGCCCGTGGGAACTTGACAGAGGCAATCTGTGCTACGTTACTGGACAGGCCAGCAAACAAAACACGAGAATGTTCTATAACCAAAATAGGTACCCCCCGACAGTGTCGTCGACGGTGCCGTACCGCCGTCGAGCTGTCGATTGCGATTATGGAATGTGCCAGGTTGGCGCGCGGGTGTATTTTCGCTCTGGTTGTGGGCGGTTCCAAAGCGCATTCGAGGAGCAGGAGCGGGGGCATAAGAGGCGGGCGAGCGCAGGATACCGCCATGGTGATCCGACATGTATGTGGTATCATTGTGACAGTTTACCTGGCCCTGACCCTGGTGGTACCCTCGCGATTAACCTGAAAGATGCCGACGATTTTTATTGTGGTTGTTCGGGCGAGAAGACTTGTCGTCTCGGCGGTAGCAGACCATGCGTGTTTGTTAACGTCGATTTTTGTCATCGTCGCCAAGTTGGCCAAGTTCAGGGTTCAAGCAGCCACTCGCAGTAATGAAATTATGCCAACAATGCTTGAAGGATTGGTTGTGTTCGTGGCAGTTGAGGCAAAGCCCACGGTTTTCACAGAGGGCATCAGCGCGAGGTGAAAGGCGTCTGCTCCAAAGGAGAGGGTCGTCTGTCTTAAACGACGCCTTAACATCCAAACCTTCTGCATAATGATGCTCTTCGAGTGGCTAGCAGCTCGATGTGTGGTCAAGTTAAGGATAAAATGAATCATCAATGGGCATGACAGTTGAATGATGGCTCGATCCCGTCTGCCACGAAAGCGACTGGGACGGCATTCGGGTCTGGCCGCGCCCATGCCCATAATCGGCGGGCCGGGGCCTTTACGGGGCGGATGACCGCGCTCCCGTCGAAGAGACGGGGAGAGGAAAGTATGTTTTGTCGTTGACAGCAGGTGTCTTATTAGTAAGTAAAACCCCGCCACATAGCATCCAACGAGGCGTATGGCCGCGGATCCGTCGCCTTCGAACCAGGGTACAACGCTGGCAGGAGAGCCGGAAATTGCTAATTTGCCGCCACCCGAACCACCTCTAACACCACATCCGTCCCCGGAGACAAAACACGCTCACTCCCCGCAACGGTCGGCACAAGTACGTGATACTCCCGATTGAAATCAGGGAAAAGTATGCTTTTACACATTCCAAAATTTTGCAAGTTAGTGTAGCTCTCCTTCGTGTCAACCCCGTCGAAGTGCGTGATCACCAGACGCAACAGGCGAGTGAAAGCCTCAGGCCCAGATGCTCTACCTGCCATCGCTCCTGACACTTCTTGCCTGCTACCATGGCCACCTTGCTGTGGAACGTGCTCGGGGACGAAGACGAGTGGGAGCAGGTTCACGAGCCATCCCACGCTGAACGTCCTCTCGCGCCATTTCTCTGCCCTCCGTTGCCTCCGCCACAGCTGCGGCCAACTGCCCGGTTGTTGGACCAAAGTTGCCCCTTCGGCAGAGCCCTCAGGCACACCAGCACCCGATGCGCTGTCTCTACCGCGGTGGTGGTGGTGGTCGCCACCCCCCCTATTTCTGCCGCTACCCTCACGGTTGCGGTTCGCGCGGTCGCGACTGTCGCCGCGTCGCGGTTTCCCCCGGGTTTGTTCTGCCAAATCATCCTTTGGGGTTGGGCTAAACGACAGAGTCGGGGTCCTCGTCGTGGGCTATCAGCAGGGCCTTGATGAGGGCAAGGGTCGGGGCGGCTCTCGTCTGTCTAGCATGGGGCGTACAATCCACGCGAGCCCAGGACGCTTCCATTGAAAGGACGTCCGGTGACGCCAGCCCCTCTGACGGGAGAAGGGCGCAGGCCGTTTCCACCACCGCGGTCGCCGACGCTGAGGATAAGGCTACCCTCGGTGCAGAAGCCATGAACACGACGATGCCTTTGAATAAGGCGTCGTTCCCGGGTCGTGGTCGCTGAGATGCGACACTCTGCGAGTGCGACGAAGGCGAGGGGGCCGCGGTAGCCCCCGCCGCAGCCGACGCAACTGATTGGGCGACGGCTTGTTGCGCACTCTTCGCTACCAGGGACGCCTCTCGAGCAGCTGTCTCCGCCAGCTCGATATCTTCGTCAAGCCGACGTCGGCGTGCTGTCGTCTGGTAGGCGTGGTCGAGCGCCCACTGGGCCCGTCCTGCCGCGTATGCCAAGTCCAAGGGGGCGGCATGGGCGCCCCGGTCCCGGGCGCTCTGGGGGTAGCGCTCTGCCCAACTTGGAGGGCCAAGGTGGCGGCGGTGGTGCCCTGTCGAGCGCGGGGGAGGTAGCTGGTGGCGCTCCCCCGGAGCTGGCGAGAGCTGGCGTCGAGACGCCGCCGAGTCCGGTGGACGTTGGTCCGTCTTCTTCTCTGCGCGAACTGGCGAGTCGACCCTCTTGGTTGGTGGGTTCGGGAGGAGGTACGGTGCTCCGTCTTCTGTCTCGTCGCCGGAACCCGCCTCCAGTGATGCCCCCCGTCTCGAGTCGCGGGATCTCGAACGAGCTCTCCCTGTCTCGTGGGCATCCAGGTTGGGGTGCGTGGAAGACCTCAGCCTGCCCCTATTAGCCCGCTTCCTTACTGGTAGACATGTTGCTTGATGTCTGTAGGGAGGGCAGCGGAAGGAGGGGGTGTGGGGGAAGGTAGCGGGATGAGAACGACACGTAAAGAAAGTATAGAAGCAGATTTATTGTTGTGGTGTTCCCGCTGCAGGTAGCGGTATGTCTGTGTTTCAGCAAATAGCAAGGCATGGGCCTGGACTCCGTCCAGCATCAGTGATGGCAGCAGCCACGCCAACTAGCCGCATAAAAGCAGTACAGCAGTAAGAAGGGTACCATCCACCAACACCGCAACATAAGAGCAGCGCTCAGTCAAACCATAGGGTATACGGGTAACGCCGCACGAACCGCAGAAAAAGCAGCCAAAAATGGGCAGTACTGACCCTAACCGCAGTGCAGGGGGTGCAGCACAGTAAAGGTACTTCTGCAGCCATCGCACTTAAACAGGTATCAGTTATCCTAGGCTGGTAGGGTAGCACAGGAAAGCGCCGCCCAGACCGCTCACGCCCATCGCACCAAAACAGGCAGTATTTAACCTAGGTGCAGTGTAGGAGGGCATCACACAGTAATTGGTTGTACAAGAAGAAGCCCACGCCCATCGCACCAAAACAGGCGGCAATTAAACTAGGTGCAGTGTAGGGGGTGGCACAATAAAGATTTGCCCAACACGCCGACGCTTATCGTATAAAAACAGGCAGCATTGAACCCAGGTGTAGTGTAGGGGGTAGCACAAGGAAGGGTCGCCCAACACGCCGACACTCATAGCACCGAAACAGGCAGCATTTAACCTACGTGTAATGAATGGGGTAGCATAGTGAATAGTCGCCCAAGCCACCGACACTACTCGCACAAAAAATACAGCATTCAACCGGGGTGTGGTCTAGGGGGTAACACAGTAGTGAAGGGTCGCCCAACAGCGGTGTAGGGGGGGTAGCACAGTAGAGGATCGTACATGCGTTAATCAGAGGACAAGGTCTGTTCAACGCTGCAGCAAAGTAGTTTCCTCACCGACCGCACTCAGGGGGGACGGTCGCGCTTACACAGTAGTGCTGCTTGCTGCTGTGTCCATCGGTACCGACAATACTAACCGCACAAAGATGGTCAGATAAAACCCCCCGAACAAGGTGGTTCCCCCCGACCGCACTATAGGGGGGTGGTCGCGCCTACAGTAGTGCTGCTCGCTGCCTTGTCATTGCTGTGCCCATGGGTACCAACCGCATAAAAAAGAGCAGTGTAACCCCCGAACAAGGTAGTTTCCCCACCGTCCGCACTATAGGGGGACGATCGAACCCACAGTAGTGCTGATTACTGTAGTATCGCTGCTGTGTTGACAGGTAACAGCAATTCCAACCGCACCAAGATGGGCAGTATAGTGTCCCAACAAGGCAGTTCCCCCACCGACAGCACTATAGGGGGGCGGTCGAGCCTACTGTTGTTGTTCTGATTGTTGCAAGTAGCTCCCGTGACTACGGGTGACGCCAACACCAAACGCCTTAAAAAGGGTACTATAATATCAAGACTAGCTGTAGAAAAGGTGTATACGCCCACAGCCGAATAGGAAGGCTGTTTGCCCCCAATTACCGAATCAAACGGGCTGATCCCCACTTGCACTATTAATGCTGTAAATCGCGGTATCTCTGCAAACTGTAGTAAACGTTCTGTAACGAGCATTAGCCGTCCGAAATTGTGCAGAGAAGAAAACAAACTGCCAGCATAGACCCTAGCAGTATCGTGAAGGGCAAAACATGTACCAACAGCAGCAGAAAGGCATCGTTTGCGCCTACAGTATAGTGCTTAGCGTCTCCGCCAACTGCAACCCGCATTGCGACGGAGAGTATCCGTCGTGACAGCTGCAAAAAGAACAGTTGCAGCATTTATCTTAGCAGCATCGTGAAACCCCGTAAATGTTTTTGCAGCAATTATCCTAGCAGCATTGTGGAGCCCCGTAAAACGTTTTCCAGCATCTATCCTAGCAGTATTGTGGAGGGGCAGCACATCTACCGGCAGGAGGAAGACAGCCTAACGCCCGGACTGCTGGAAAAATATATCTGCACCTTCTCCGAACGCACTATAAACGGACAGTTACGTTGACAGCAGTGCAGAGTGCCGCACTGTCACAGCTGTGCCCACACAGAGAGTGGTATTAGTCCCCGCGTACCCATGGATTGTGGAATATAGGCAGGGCATCGCACACGCCGACAGCCTTGCCAAAAAATGCTAGCAAAGAGTTTCAGCGTTCACTAAATTCAAGCTCTAGTGACGGGGGGGGCAGGACGAAAAAAAACTCTCGAATCGAACTTGCAAGGAGCACTCGCACAGCGGTGGAGGGTGCCAGAAATGCGATGCTGAAACTGTGGACGCTGAGGCAGTGAAGGGTCGAGCAATGTGGTGGATGGGCAGCAGCAAAGTGGGCGGCTTGGCTGCTATACAGTGACTTTTTCAGCAATTATTACGGCGGTACATGGCATGGATTCACAGCGAGCCCATTATGCTGCGCTGTAGTTGGTACCTCTGCTAACATGATGGTGGCTTAAGCTACGTGACGCGCAGTAGTGGAACGCTGTTGATCGAGAACTTGTGCGCCTCTGCTGTTCGGTTCTGCCCGTGTGGTCTGCCGTGTCTGCGTGCGGCATCGACTGCGTCCTGCCGTTCGGCTGCTGCATACTTCCACTCGCTGGTTCCTGTCGCAGCTCATCTCCGCCGCGTGCTGTGGGTGTCTACTATGAGCCTCTTCGCTCGTTCTAGGCTCCTGCTTCTCCGCGGCTGCGTGTTCTTCGCCCTCTTCAAACCTTACGGCGTACCACCTCCTCGTGATGTGGCGGAATGTCTGCACACACACCATGCAGCGGAACGTCCCTACAGCAGAGCGGTATCTTGACGACAGGGGAGACCAACTCTTCCTATACACATTCACAGGGCTCTTTCTGTGTGGTACATAGTCTACATGTGTAGCGCAGCAGTACTCCTGTGTGTTAGCGTGTGTAGGATGCGCGTAAGTGTTCGAACCTGATATACTACCTCACCTTCCTCCAGCGTCCCTGCGGTACAAATCCCTTCCATCACATGTGTATGCATCATCTCTATGTATGTAGTCTAGTAGTCTAGACTATGCGTCTCCAGCTACGGCGGTGCGTCCTGTAACAAGTGTTCGTGCCTTTCAGAACGTTATATCTTGCACTGCGTACAACGTAACCCATGCACACATTGTCATCACACTATGCGGTCTTCCTCGTTAAATTCTGCTGTTCCCTTCGCATGGGACCAAACGAACAGACGAGCATCCTATCGGTGACATTCTCCGCCTCAAAGCGAAAGTCGCCGACTAAACATTCCGCCACTCCCGACGATCGCCAAGTGCCTTCTCGCGCAGTCAAGTGTGACAAAACATTCAGCCACTCCCGGCGATTGCCAAGTGCCTTCTCGCGCAGTCCAGTGTGATGAAACATTCAGCCACTCCCCGACGATCGCCAAGTGCCTTCTCGCGCAGTCCAGTGTGACAAAACATTCCGCCATTCCCGACGATCGCCAAGTGCCTTCTCGCGCAGCGAGCCACCAGTCAAGTGTGACAAAACACTTCTCCACTTACAGCAAAAATGTTGGTAAACTCGTGGCTTCTGGGGAAAATATGTTGTATTATTGAGCAATTGCCCTTCTGAGACAGATAGGCAAGGTGGAGTGAGTAGGGTGGGGGCGCTCGTGGGCGCACACAACCTCACCCTCAGGATCATGCTATACAACTACCCGATAGTCAGACCTACAGCAACAATGCCTGAACCTTCCTACTGGATAAGTGTCCAATGTACCACGCTCGTCCTGCTAAACCTTACCAATTTTTGAAACCGGCGTACTGCAGGTGGCAGCGACCGTCGAAGCTGTTTCCGAAGGGTGAGAGTTATATTTATGTCGGTCCTTCGAGAGACCACCCGCGTGATTGTCATAGAGTACGTACGAAGGCTGGGACTATTCAGGAAACGAGGGATGTAACGTGGGAGGCGTTGCCGTCACAACTTCCTCCACCGCGACCTCCGTTGCCGATACAGATCGCGGAGGAGGGAGGGGAAGAAAGTGACAACGATGTACAAGCCGAGGTATGGCCGCTTGTAGGGAGGGGAGTTGCCCACACACTGTTGCGAAAGAACGCGGCAGTGGTCCCCTCTGGTGCAGCAACGAACGAGGTAGTGGTCCCCGAGGAGCCTTGGAAACTTTGAAAGGACCCTCACCCAACTTCTCTCCTGTATCAGTAATGCCGGCCCCAGGAACCAGATTGTTTCCACTGGCGACACTTTCCCACCACCTGCTCGACGAAGTAGGTTCGGGAGGAACAGAGGACTGGCTTCCGAGAGCCCTACCTACAGCTCCACTTCCAATCCCAATCGAACCAAAGCTTGCAGCACCAGCAGAGGAACGATTAACAGCGAATACATTAGGGTTCAAGCCTAAGCCAGCAAAGCTACTACTCCCAATCCCCATGCTGGACACGCCAAGGCCTTGGGCATTGCCGCCCGTACCTCCCGCGGTCCTGCTAGTAGCATCATCGGTAGATTGCGTACCACCAGCATACTCTGTTCCGCCGCCTCCCGGCGCGACAGCAGACACAGAGTACTCCACTTGCTCCTTGTGTTGATCAACAAGCGACGTGACTAGAGTCGTAAGTTGGGACAACTGCGTCTCTATGGAAACCATCCTCTCACCAACATCTTGCGGATTGCTCTGAACTCGGCCACCCGCAGGTGTCCCCGGTTCAGCCATGATGAGACAGGTTGATCAGGCCTCTCTCGTACAGCAGTCTAGTGTAGTCCAAGGGGACGACGGAGCAGTAGACACCTTTGACGCTATAGCGTGTTGGTAAACTCGTGGCTTCTGGGGAAAATATGTTGTATTATTGAGCAATTGCGCCTTCTGAGACAGGTAGATAAGGTGGAGTGAGCAGGGTGGGGGCGCTCGTGGGCGCAAACAACCTCACCCTCAGGATCACGCTATGCAACTACCCGATAGTCACAACTACAGCAACAATGCCTGAACCTTGCTACTGGATAAGTGTCCAACGTACCACATACCAATGTACCGACACACACACCTACGGTCCAGTGTATAGCTCGTACTTCTTTACAACCTACCGAAGTACCACAAATAGTATACCCAGAATATCCAGCATCAACTTACTGCAATTGAAAATTCAATATTCAAACTATCCAATCAGATGATCTACAGCAGCACGGCCGATACACACTGCCGCTATCACCAAGAAAAAAAACTGACTAAACATGTAGTCTACGTTTTTCTGGATTTGGGGATGGTATTTTATTTAATCTAAGATCGAATATCATGACAATGATCACGAGCAGAAGGGATGTAGGAATCACTATTTGCTCGAATCAAACTCGGGTCTGAACTGATACTACTGGTTTTAGTATTTTTTTTTTGCCTGCAGCGGGTTGAGAACGACAGTATCTACCACCAGAATCTTGCTTGATCGAAGATTTGGAAGTATATTATAAAAATGAAAATACACTCCAGCTGTGAGATCGAAGATTTCGTCGAAACTCATCTTTGCAAGCTGTGTGTGATACTCCGATCGCGCGCATTACGAGTTGTGTGTCCTCATCAAGGATATAGGTCGGCGACTCCCCTTACAACTACAGTGTAGCTATTAGGGTCAACAGGATGATTTTAGTCAGTCTGTGCGCGGAAACTATAAAACACGTTTTTGAGGGGGACAAAATCTGACAGCTGTGAAGGGAAAGGGGGCCTGGTTTTGATCAAAAGCGAGCGGGTTTGGAGGGGGGGGAGGGGGGAAGGGGCAATTTGTGCATGTAAGCTATAAATCCTTTCGAGGGGATAAATCTGACGGTTTTGGCACCAGTATATTATTGGGGGCTGGGGGGAGGGAGGGGGCGGGGGGGGCAGCTCAATATGTGCGTGGAAACTATACATTTTTTTGAGGGGATAAATGTGACGGTTTTGGAAATAATACATCAGTTTATCATGTATATCCTGGGGTAAGTCGTACAATCAGTGAGTAAAGAGAGGGTGGAGTGTTCGAGGGGGTGGGGTTGGGATGGGTTGGGGGGGAAAGGTGGGGGGCGGGGGCGGGGGGGGGGGGGGGGGGGGGGGGGGGCGGGAGGGCTTTTGGTGAGGGGTTTGTTATACGTGTGGTGCTAGGTCTTGGCGATGGTGCGGGTGATGGGGAAGAAGGGGGCGTTCGAGGCGGGGAGGGGGGGGGGGGGGGGGGGACACAGCGGCATGGATGGCTCTCGAAATATAATGAGGTGATGTCCTGTGCGTGAAGTGTTTATTAATGTGGCGGATTTCGATATTTGGTGGGGCGTTTGAGTAAGGGAGAGCAAGAGGGGGGGGGGGGGGAGTTTTTGGAGGTTTAGGTCACAAAAAATTTTCAAATACACTTCGGCTGTGAGATCAAAGATATGTAGCAGCTTGTTATACGCGTGGTGGGGGGGAGGGGGGGGGGGGGGGGGGGAGGGCTTTAGGTGAGGGGTTTGTTACACGTGTGGTGCTAGGTCTAGGCGATGGTGCGGGTGATGGGGAAGAAGGGGGCGTTCGAGGCGGGGGGGGGGGGGGGAACACAGCGGCATAGATGGCTCTCGAAATATAATGAGGTGATATCCTGTGCGTGAAGTGTTCAATACTCTGGCGAATTTCGATATTTGATGGGGCGTTTGAGTAAGGGAGAGCAAGAGGGGGGGGGGGGGGGGGGGGGGAGATTTTGGTAGGAGGTTTAGGTCACAAATAATATTCAAATACACTTCGGCTGTGAGATCAAAGATATGTAGCAGCTTGTTACACGCGTGGTGCTAGGTCTAGGCGATCGTGCAGGTGGTCGGAAAAGAGGGGGCGTTGGAGGGGAGGGGGGGGGGAGGGGGGGGGCGGGGGGGGGGGGGCGGGGGGAAAAAAATATTCGAAAACTACGTCATGGATGGTCAGAAAGATAATGACGTGATATCAACTGCGTATGGGTGTTTATTACTCAGGCCGATTTTGATTGTGAGTGGGGCGTTTGGACAGATTAGGCGGAAGGGGGGGGCGGAAGGGGGGGGGGGGGGGGGGAAATCGGGGGACGGAGGGGCCGGGGGGGGAAAAGGGTTAGGTTTTTTAAAAAATGTTTACTATTCTAGAAGGTTTGATGTTAGATGCAGCATGCAACCCAGTGTTTTAGTGTAGTAAATAACGTGTTAAATCTTCATAATTTGTTGTTGTGTGATACATGGATCGAAAGCTAAAATATTTTTTAGAATATTTGTAGGTACCATTATTGTCTGACATCGCTAATTATAAGAAAGAGATACGTATTGTCAAATGCAACCGGCGAGGTGATGTGGTCATGCACTGTTTGTCACCATCATCATACAGTTACCATTATTATCGACATCGCTAATTATACGAAAGAGATACGTATTGCCAAATACAGCATGCGAGGTGATGTATGTGGCCATGTGCTGTCTCCGCCATTGAGCATTAGAGGGAGGGATGCGAATCGTCAGTTTTAAAGGAACGCTTGGTATACACGTTCTCAATTACGTTACCTCATTAGTTATACTTGGTATACACGCGCTCAATTACGTTACCTCGTTAGTAATACTTCGCTTGGCATAGGCGGGGAGGCGACCATGCAGACGGTATGTACGAAATACCCTACGTAATGGGTTGGTAAGGTTGTTTACCGCAATTTTAACACGTCTACCTGTGCTTCCTTTTCCAATTTTTTTTTGTCTCAAATAAATGTACGATTTCACGTCTATGATTTTACCTTGTCGATGTGGGGCTCTACAGTCGTCAACTTTAAGTCAGAGATACGTCCTACAAATACATCAGGCGAGGTGGGTATGTGATGTCATGCGATGTCATCACTATTGATCGCGAGGGTGATTTTACTTCGTGAGGTAAATGGTACTGTGTTTCGTAGAGGTCGTCTCCGGACGGTATGCGATGGGTCGGCAGTGTGGTTTATCGCAATTTAATCAGGTCTGCCTGTGCTTCCTTTTCAACTCCTTTTTGTCTCAAATGTACGGTTTCACGTCCATGATTTTTACCGTGCCGCTGTGGGGCTCTGAGTTCGCCAATTCTCAGACAGAGATACATCTCACAAATACAGCAGTTGAGGTGGGCATGCAACGTCATATATTATATGCGATGTCACTACTATTGAAGGCGAGGGTGACTTCACTTCGTCAGGTATATGCTACTGCGTTTCGTAAAGGTTGTCTCACGTGGACATGCGATGTCACCACTATTGAACGCGAGGGTGACTTTACTTCGTTAGGCACATTCCACTGCGTTTGGAATGGTAGAGGTTGTCAGGCAATCATGCAAGCGGATGGACGCACGAAATACCATGCGTAATAGGTTGGTCGTGTGGTTTACCGCAATGTTAACATCCCTGTCTGTACTTACTTTTTACATTATTATAAACTATATATAGTGTACACTTATACGTCCTGTTTTCTCCCCACTGTCGTCGAAGATGTTGTAGTCCTGTAGATGTCGCGTCCATGTCTGATGCTCTTGTTAGTGGTGTTCATGAAAACATGCCCTAACATGTAGTAGATGATCGCTCAGTGGTGTTCCTTTCCTTTACATCAAGGCAGGTAGTATATGCCAACGCAACCGCTTGCTTGAAAAACGACAAAGAAATTCCTCACACACCTGACACAGAGAAGACGCGGCCCGAAGATTGTTCAGCTTACCGACGGTCAGGAACAGGTTATCGAGCAGCGCACTTGATTTTTACTACCGCTCCTCACTCCACCTAAGACACTACGGGCATGCGTTGGACCCAGTTCGCTGATGCCCAAAACCAATTTCAAAGGAGGTGATGTGGTGGGCGAATGCTATAATGATTTGCGCTGCTTCGATTACCCTGCCTCTCGTTCTGTTTGTTCTTGCGTTCTTTATGAACCTGTCATTTGGCAACGAGCAGTTGTGATGCATTTTTAGGTTTGTGTAAAGACTTTATGTGGACTATGTGATGTTTCTGACTCTTAGGGACCTCAATTTGGAACCCCGGGTATATGGGTTCCGTCTTTTGACTGGTGTTCGTATGCGGACGTGTATATGGTTTTAGCGTGTCGTGTGTCCGCGTGGTTTTTGTTTCACGTATGCTTTGGTTGATATTCTAGACTTGGTCATCGTATTGTTTCAAAGTGGTGCTTTCCGCGTTTTTGATGCTACACGTATATGTTTTGGTTTATGTTCTAGACTTTGTTATCGTGTTGTTTCGGAGCGGTATTTTCGAATACATGTTATTTTGTAACCACGTAGCTCGCGACCACGTGGTTTTTTCTACACGTACTTTTTGTTTGCTGTTCTAGACTTCATTATTGTATGGTATCACAATCGTGTTTTCGAATATATATTGGTGTACAGTGGTTCGGGGGGGGGGGGGGAAGGGGGGGGAGAAGGGGGGGAAAGGGGGGGAAAGGGGGGGCTGTTGTATATATCTGCAAAACGTATTTTTGGTACGCCGAGAAAACTGCTTCGGGGGGCCTAAAACGAAGTTGCGAGGGACGTTTGGGAATTTCAACGTTCCCCCTCGCGGCTTTTATCAAGTATGGTTAAATGCATATTTATCCCTGAAGATAGACATGCAGTAACCAGCCTTGACAACTATGGGTTGTAGCGGTATCATAATGCACTTATGATACCGTTACTCTTCATAGTTCGGCTATGTGTGTTTTATTTATTTCGCTACACGATGTGGGTTAAATCGAAATACGGAGTGAGGCTAGGTTTTAAGAAAAAGGGGGGGGGGGGGGGGGGGGGGGATTAGACAGGGAAGAGTTGGTATGTATAGGTAGTCTGCTTATTGAGTATCCCGTCATGTTGGTGGGTGACATGTGATGAGTTGTGGGAGGTTTGTGGATGTTTCGGCGACTCCACTTGAAACTACAGTGTAGCTATCTGGGTCGACAGGGTGATGTTAGTCAGTCTGTGGACGGAAACTATGAAATTCGTGGAAGGTAATGCATCAGTTTATCAAGTGAAGTCTGTAAGGGAAGGGTATCGGGGGGGGGGGGGGGGGGAGGGGGGGGGAAGGGGGTGAATTGCAGCAGCGGGATCTCCAGCACGTGGAAGTGTTCAATACTCTGGCGGATTTCGATGTGGGTCGTTTGAAGGAAAGTGCGAGATGCATTCAGGCGTGATTTGGAAGTATATATGTTATGGGGGAACACTATGTTATGGGGGAACACTATTGGTTATTTCAAGTATTGTAAAGGAAAATTTGACACCTGGTATTTTCATCTGAATTTCAGCATAAAATTTTGCTTGATCAAAGGCTTGGGAGTAAAATAATTTGAGATAATCATTCTAGGTAAAATACAGATGATTTCTCATACTTGCACGCCAATGCTACCAACAATCGAATTGATTCAGGATTTGCAGTAGGCGAGAAAGTCTCAATATAGTCTACTTTATACTTCTGCCTGAAGCCCTTCGCCACAAGCCTAGCATTGGCCTTTACTATATTTCCTGTTTCGTCTGCTTTCCATTTGAAAACCCATCTAGCATCTATCACGTTACAGCCTATTGGGATCTTTAAGGCTAACGTGAACGTTCCTGCCCCTATCAAGCCTTTAACTTCTGCAGACATAGCTCCATCCCAAATCGTGGCGTACTTCGATTGCCGGGCTTCTTGATAGCTATCAGGCTCAGACTCTACGTCCTGCACTAGTTCGTTTATCAATTCCACTGCGTCACCTGCTCTCTGCTCCGCCAACAGCGCATATATTATCTCTGTTGCGCAGATGGGCCCTAGAGTGACCACAAGGCCAGATACATTCTGCTGGTTAACTGCACGGGTTTGCGCGCGAGTTTTACCTTCTCTTACTTCATCATTTACACTCGCAGGGTTGTTGAAATCAGCTAGCTCAGCTACATGCCGCGGACGGCGAGCAACTGGAGGAGATGCCTCTGCCTCTGCCTCCTGCCCTCCCGGCCCTACAGACTCTGTACCCTGCTCTTCAGGATCCACCGACTCCAGTTCCCTCACATCTTGCCCTCCCTGGCCCTCACCATCGGTGAACTCAGGTGCTGGAGACGACACAGAGGGAACGGGCGAGGATGGCACAGAGGGGGCAAACGGCGATCGACCTACACTTTCTGGAAAAAAGGTTGAACCCCAAATTGGGATAGTACAGCACATTCTTCAACTCTACCAAAAACTCGTTGTCAGCAGACACGAACACCAATTCCAGAGTTCCTGAAAGAGCTACCTCACAAGTCACTCCACTAATTCCCTTTACATTCTTGGGGCAAGGCTTCACATCTTTCATACACGAGAGAGAATCTGCCATGTGGAAAGCGGTACCTGTGTCTGCCCACCAATCTTCGAAACACCTCTTCTTGGTGAGAGTGGCATATTCAAAAAACACGAATAACACGATCACTACCGACATAGTTCCTTATCCTGTCCGCCTCTTCACTATACAGCATTGGAATATCAGCACCATAAGAATTCACCCAATTCACCAGTACAGAGTCATACCACGCTGCAAGATACGTGTCATCACTCCAATCGTTTGAGAGATTTTAGGACAGAAACACCATGGTATCATTCCAGGTATCCCTCAGGTCCGAGTCAGTTTGGGACAGAAGCACTAACAACTCAGATATATCAACGTTTTCATCCTTGGCGTTCTTAGATGATCCGGTCTGGGAGGGATGAGCGATCACACGAGCCAGAAAGTCCTTCGTCACGTGACCGACCTCCCTACACTTGAAACACTTCCCTTGAAATGCTGTTTTCTTAGATGAATCAGACTCGGAGTTAGACCTCGACTTGTAGCTCTGCTTCTTCGCACTCTTCTTCTCAGGCCTAGACATCAGAGCAATACTGTGTTTCTTCGGACCACCTTGAGTCTGCAAGTCGAGGTACCGTTCACGCACTTTAGTCTATATGAACGACGGGTTATTCGGGCAAAACACCATCAGAGTTTCACGCAGAGTCTTATATTCATGCGACAGCCCCTCGAGCATCAGGTTGCACACCCCTCTGTCATCTTTCTTGACTTCCAGCATTTGAAGCACACCAAGCATTCCTCTCACAGATGTAACAAAGAAGATCGAGGGATTGTCATTCGAACGCATGCGCAGTGATTTGAGTTTCTCCTCCTGCACACGAATCTGACTCTGGCTCAGCGGCAGAAAATGATCTTTCAGCACTCGAAAACTCTTGCTGGAGGAACCAGCGTGGCGAGCCATAGTTTTCAGACTATCCTCCTTCAAGCAGTCGAACAGAAACCAACATGCCATCTCAGCCTGACGCAGCACACCCACACTAAATCCTTTCTCTACCCAGGGGGTCAAGTCGAAACCAATGTCAGCAATCGGAATCTCAGTCTCGGAAAGAAACGCCTCATAGAGATTGTTGTGCCGGGCACTTGGCAGAAAATTCTGTGACCATGAGGGGTGAGACACAGGCGTTTGTTCAGTCGATGTTGGATCACGAGGTGTTCATGAAGTTGCCTCCTGGCTGTGGTTCGATGTCAGGGAAGGTTGTCCGTCTGAACAAAAGTTTGTACGGATTGCAGCGGGCATCTAGAACAATTTACAAGAGGCTAGTATCGGATCTAAAGAGGATTGGTTTCGGCTAGTACCGGATCTAAAGAGGATTGGTTTCGAGCAGTCTCTGTGTGACCCCTGTGTGCTGTGTTTCATGATGGGCGACGAGGTGATAGGGATGGTCGCGTTTCACGTGGATGACATTCGGTATGCAGGAAATAAGAGTCTTGCCAAGGTGGTTGTAGAAGCTCTAGGCGATTCTCTTCCTACGAAGTATTTGGGTGAGGTCAAGTTCTTTCTTGGTTGCGCATTTATTCGCGACCGCGAGGCTGGCACGATTGAGATTTCTCAGGAGAGTTATATCAGGAGTGTGCTTGAGATATTCGAAATTTGTCGCACCAGCCCGACCCCTGCTTCCCCTGCTAACGATAACATGTCCGTGATGGAGGATGAGGAGGCAGGAGATGTGCCGTTCCGAGAGGTGGTAGGGTGCCTGATATGGGTCGCCAATGGGACAAAGCCCGACATCGCGAATGCTGTGCGGGCGGTGCCGAGGCACTCTCATGAGCCAAAGAAGAGAGACTGGAAGGCAGCTCAGAAGATTCTGAACTATTGTCTGGAAACGGCACATCTAACTCTGAAGTACAAGAGAGACAGTACGGTTGATGATGTAGGCACGTTGGAGTACGTAGATGCAGACTTTGCCAGCAAGGCCACTGACCGTAGATCAGTTTCCGGAGCACTAGTTATTGTGGCTGCCTGTCTTGTAGATTGACTTTCTTGGACGCAGAAATGCGTTTCGCAGTCGACTTCTGAGGCAGATTATCTTGCGATGGGCGATGGTGTGAAGGAGTCTCTGTTTGTGAACGAAATGCTTCAGTTTTGAGGCCTAGTGTAGAGCCTCGTAAAATTGACGTCCTTGAGGATAACGAGGGAGCGATTGCGCTTGCAGAGAATCCGCTTAGCTCGAGCAGGAGTACACACATCGACGTGAGGCACCACCTTATTAGAAATCTGACCGAGGAGGGTGTGATCGAGATCACGCATGTTCCCAGCGAAAAACAACATGCGGACATTCTCACGAAGGCTCTGCCGAGATGTATTTTCGAAGTTCACCGTGACTTTGCATTGGGCTCTAAGAAGTAGGAGTCTGAATTATTTTTGCTTGTCATACTGCATGTTGTGGGTCTGGTAGATACAACAGCCCTAGGGAGGGTGTTGGTGATAGCGGCAGTGTGTATCGGCCGAGCTGCTGTAAATCATCTGATTGGATAATTTGAACATTGAATTGTCAATTGTAGTAAGTTGATGCTGGATATTTTGGGAATACTATTTGTGGATCTTCGGTAGGTTGTACACAAGTACGAGCTATACGATGGAACGGAAGGATGATTTCGTGGTAATCTTAGGTTTTATTTATTGAATTTATCGAACCAAAATCGAGGGTTATTATTGCTGGTCTTTCAGGGACTAATCATACTGCCCTCTTGATCGCCCGTATTCTTCTCAGCGATTTCCGTTACGAATACTGTTTTTTAATTCCGGTAGCTACGATGTTGGATATCAACATTTGGGTTATTGGAGTAGAGGCAGTATTGGTTTGAAATTGACATTGCAAATTTGAGTCATGTACTTTGTTTGAATAAGCAAGGTTACGTATTGTGCGCTTTGGTTCAACGTTGTTATCATGACGTGCACACAAGCAGGGGGAATGTTAGTTTTTGCCGGCGCACAAGTCTGATGTATGATGCGTATATCTGCGTAGAATCATAGGAGGTGGTAGAGTGGAATTATTTATATGATTGGCGGTCGCAATCTTCTATATGTTCGACTTGAGCCCCCTTTTGCGGAATGTACTAGTACTGCTGCTGTTACTCAGCTCACTATTACTTTGTTATCTTCGGTTGTGCATGTTCAGAGGGGCCTCCGGGGCTTCGGTACTTCATTATATAGACTAGACTATATATCCAGGTTTATTGTATCTTCTAATATTCTACACCGCCTGATGATCCCTCGTCGGGTACCGAGAGCAATCTCCCCGTCAGCCACCTTACGCCGGGCATACACATTGTCTACCAAGGATAACTCGCACGAGGTCCCCTTCTGTTGCTTTACGGTCTTGGTTTGGCGGTATGCTTATTTTTCGATACGCGAGTCGGGAATTGAATGGGAATGTCCGCTTCGCTAAAAATTCGTCAATGGTCATTTTGTCAGCAAGTTACAGAGTCACTCGTGCGATTGGCTCAAACTCTGCTGAACGCCATAAAGCTAACCCCCCTTCTTCGTGCGCAGCCGTTGTCGGCAAATCGAGGTCTCACTCAACTGAGCCATCCAACGCGACGGGCGGATAAGTGGAAATGGAGCTCCAAACATGAGAGGCTCCACGTCTCAGCCGAAACACGATTTCGACCACAGTCGTTTGCTCATCCCGAAACAACATTTCCGTGATTTTGTTCGAAAACAATCACACCAGCAACGTATCATAATATCTAATATTTCCACGGTCGAGGATATCATCGACACGGAAAGGGTTAGCCCATCAAGAGCACCCCGTACGTGGATATGAGTTGAATATGTCGAAGTTCTCGGACTAACAGCAGATAGGGTACAGTTGTAAATCCAAGCTCTTGAACGCTTGCCGGTTACTCCGGTGTAGTATGGAGTCATCATGCGGGAATTGCATAATATGTTTGGATGAGTTCGTTCCCGTGCTCCGCCCTCCATCGGTTTAGTCTAAACACATAGACTAAACAGATACATGTAGCATACAAGGTTTGGATTTCAGTTGGACAAAGAGATCCGGATGACTGAGAGGACTAGCGCTTCGACAGCCTGTATCGCGGTGCTGAGCACCCCAGGCAAAACGGCCGGGGGGGGAGACACTTGCATGTTTGTTTCATTGTAAAGATTTGAACACGTTCGCAGCACACAGCAACTACTTGCCTCAAAGGGAAAATCGGGGGTGAGGACGGCCGTTTTTCTGCAGGGGAATAGTTTATTGGTTGAAAGAACCATGAGCAAGCGACCCATTTTCTAAGTTCAAATTCGACTACAAAACACTAGGCCCATCTCCGTCACCAAGATACAGGGTAACCTGGACTAGCACGCGCATTCGACATGTGAGGTACGACCAAAGCTTGCAATCTATATTGCAGGGTATCCCGTGTATGTAACTAGGACCGTGCAGTCCGGATCCATCCCCAATGGGCGGTTTGTATTGCGAGGTTCTTCTGCATGTGGCGCTCTGTGAGAGCTGAACAAATATACGTATTAATAGTTCGGACAAAACTAATATATCTACAAAAGATGGAAGCAGTCGAACTGTGACTATGAATCTGTGCATTGTTTGGGGAGCACGCCCGTCTAATCGGTTGGCGCGAGTATGTACATGACCTCTGTTCAGTTCGAGAACATTTGTCCCCCATACCCAGGCCTTACGTCCGTTGGAATATTACAGCAGCCTGGTAGACGGAATACATTAAATAGTAACGTCACGTCATGCTGTGGCCGCCAGAGGTATTTATAGGGCAGTGAGTGGAAGTTTGTCAGAGCTGCCTTGCTTGAGGTGGGCAGAGTTTCAGTCGATATCATTCATGTGCAATAAAACGAAGAAAGTCACAAAAGAGAAAAAAACGAACCTTATACCAGGTAGTGTTGAATTTCATGTGAACATTCAAGAAAGCATGAGCTGTCACTCTCAAAGAGCCAAATGATTACCCCTGCATAGGGACCACCCCAGTGAAGTCAACAGTCCCGCCCACGAACCAAGTTGTTGTTGTTGTTCTCACATTAACTCGCAAAATCAAGTCCGTGGTCACAGGACAGGCTCCAGTCACTCGGGAGCTGAGGAATACCCCAGGGAAAACACACACACAACCCAAGGTGGTACACGCATATATCACAGCTGATGCAATTCATGCCTCCACCAGAAACATATAAAAGTGAAATCGGGAGTCTGTCTACGATGTGCCAGGTCCAGGCCGGTGCATACGTCTCACTACCCACGCCTGGAGGAACCAAATATTCCGATTGTCACCCAAGTAAGACTACCACGTATATATTACACGTAGTATGTATTACTACGCATACGCACGACAGGCATGAGTCAATTGGAGAAAAAGAAACAAAGAAAAGAAAAGAATATAAAGGAAAGAAAAGAAAAGAAAAACGACACGAGACGAAAAAGGCAAGCAAAGAGAAGAAAAAGACAAGAAACGCAAGAAAAGACAAAACAAGAAAGCAATAAAGGAAGAAGAGAAAAAAAGAAAAACGAAATAGAAAAAGAAGAAAGAAAAGTGTCATACTAGCAGACCCTAGGAACTGGCTAAGGATGGCATTGGGCCAACAGAGGGTATCACGTCCATCATCAATGGCACCTGGGAAAGAACGCAACATGGCGAAGAAGTCAGGGCGGTCTTATGCTATCTTGTGACGGCCATTAGAAGGCCCACAACTTTCAATACGATGATGGCAAAACCCAGACTTCAGTCTCTTGGGCATGACGCTCCCCTTTCCGCCCCTCCCCCCTTCCTCCCTTTCCCCCTCCCCCCTCCCCCCCTCGCCCAGTCCCCTCCCCGCCCCCCCCCCTTCCCTCTCCCCCCGGCCGCTTAGAGATGCCAACGGTGGATGACGCTGCCGCAGCCTTTGCACGTCGCTCTGAAGCTTTGCGTCTCTCCGTTTCATGTCAATTCCGCATGAACAACTCGGCTCCCTCCTCTACTCTTCAAAACCATCTGCCAGCCTTCTGAGCAGCCTTTCGCCATCCTTCGAATTTCATTCCAAAGACCGACCTATCCACCTTCAGATGACCCATCCAGTCTTTCTCTTGCCCCCCCGAGTAGCTCTTACCCCCAACAAACTCCCCAAACATCACCCTCTGTGGCAGACGCTCCTCCCCCATGCGTGCCACGAATCCCGCCAACAAAATCCTCCGTTTGCGACTATCACCTCAACGCTCTCGGAATCTGTCTGAGCAAGCGCGTCGGCGTACGATAGGGTGTGGTCGTCGCGCTACCGTTTCCGCCATCCAAGGCATCGGAGGAGCATGGAGCGGTGAACCCGTCGTAGCCTGTCATAGTCAGGCTTCTTCGGGCCCCACGTCATGCAACCGTACAGCAGTGTCTCGACCACCTCATCTTTCAGCAACCGCACCTTCAACCGTAAACACACACCCGGGCGATCAAAGATTTTCATCTTGTACCGCTGGAAGCACGCCCAGGCCCTCTGAAGACGCCGCGGTTTTTCAGTGCTGAGGTCTCTGTCTGCGGTTATAGCCCTGCCCAAGTATACAAATTAGATTATTTGTTCGTAAACTTATCCGGCTGCATTGATCGTGAAGGACATTGATCGTGAAGGACACCTTCCCCCCGCTTTTGGTTTCCAGGCACATTATTTCTGTTTTTGCCTCGGATACTGTAAGCCCGAACGACGAGCACGCAGTACCACCAGCTGACAGTCGTTGAATCGATGTGCAGCGCCATGCACGCCGCACAACACGGAGTCTACTCCGCGCATAGACGCACGTCAAATGGAAACCTGACGCACAGTTTCACGATAATCTTGTGAACACTACGGCAGCCAGAGGACTTAGAGCTGCATCTGAGCTTCGGAGGGGTTGAATCATCACGGCAGATTAAGGCTATTGATTTCCACGTCATGGGATGATGTGTATAGAGCTGGGGCTTCAAAACAAGATTGAGAAACGAGATTGCGGTAAGACGTTCCCTATTTCCGTGTGTCTAGAGAACATTGCTAATGGTGACAGGCGGTTCCAAGTATAGTAAAGGGCAAAGAAAAACGTGATACATCCAGGTTTCATAAATTGGAAATGTGAGTGGCACATACATTGGATTCGTGTACGTACGAGTATTGGACCCCGAGTATATTCTGCACCCCACTTTACGAGATACATGTCAATTTGTATTCCAAAAATGTAATCAGTTTCATTATCGGTCGCCCAGTCGGTCAGGTGGTTGCGGTCGAAAAATGCATTCCAACGGTACCGCTGCTAAAGGGTAAGGTTTGGATTTCAATACCACGTGGGTCTGAATTTCGAATGTAATTGCAGAAAAAGAGAGAAAGACGGAGGAATCAATTGAAAAGAGCGCCTGGTAGCGTTGGTAGGCGAAATTCAACGCGTTTGTTTAAGGGAATATCAAACAGCTGAAGAAACGCTCTGGTGAAGGATCTGAACACGCGTAACGTAGCGGGGAGTGGGAAGAAGGGCGTCTTTAGTGACCCTGAATCCGATTTGCTCCTACGGCAGATAAAGGAGAGCAAATATTTCCCAAAAAGTGACCTAAAATATTCACGTATGATAGCCTGATCCATTCCACACCCAGCCGTCAGATTTAATCCACCTTAAAAGCGCGGGTATCATAGGTTCCGCAAAAAGATTGATAAGTATCACCGGTTTAATCGCGGAGAATTACTTTGCCTGCGAGTTCTAAAATCGAAAACATTAGATCGTCAGACAACTAGGGGTGTCGGTCTACGGTAGCCCCCCAATCGTTTCTTTAGCGCAATCGCCACTTTTGAAGCTAGTTCTTGACCGTACCCCCTGAAGAAGTATGATGCCACTTGCTACCCCGACGTCATTGTTGGATAGTCCTTTGCAAGCAAGAAGAGCGTACATATATGTGAAGACAATGTTTATATTTTCATCGCACCTTTATTCGGAGTCATCCCACATGGGTAGGGGTCCCTCACAAATTTTCTGCTTCCCTAACACGAGGAGCTCAATATATCACCCCCCAAAGACGACTTCGAGGAAAGCATTCGTTTGCGCAACCCGACCAAGCGTCTATGCTCTAGTCAAAACAAAGTACTCTCTGAAATATTTTCGCACTAACGGCTATTTCCTCGCATACATACCATTGAAATCCCATTTGGCCGGCAACACCATATGGCATTGATCGATCGAAAAGCATTACCCCTAACGTCGGATGTTCGTGTCGAGCAGTATATATCTTGCGTAAGAGACAATCGCCTGGTTTCTGGGGGGAGCAGGCACCTTAGAATGTGTTGGAGTAGGCGCACCCTAATAGACGGGCCGATTCCCATACACAGCTGTATCTTTGTCCAAGACATACCTCCCATGATGATAAAGACGGTGAACACGTGAGGTTGAATATTCTGTCCAGGAGAACCGTGATTCAGAAGCGTTTGGGATTAGGATTTCCCCAGCCAAATTGGAACGGCTCTAGACCGACCCAACCGAAGAACGAAGCAGCGCAACATTTATTTCGTTCGGCACCCATAATAAGTAAATATTGTGGATAGAACCAACGGCTGAGGAGGTTGGCTCGTACCACGTTGCGGTTCCAACCAATCCTCGAGCGCGCTCTTTGGGTCAGGCGTGCTATACAGCATCCAGATCCAGATAATGCGGAAGCTCCTGTACGACGCCCCCTCACGCAATTCAAGCGCATGGATAGGTTCCTATGTAAATGAGTTGAAACGTACATGACGAGTTGATGGACATTAGATAGATAAAAATTCGGTGGGAGAGCTCCCTGGCAGTGACAGGTGCAACCAGGCCTTATGCTGCAGTGGGGCCACCTTCACCGCCAGATAGCACGATTGACTCGCAATTTTTTTTCCCTACCTAGTTTTATGTACTAACCGCTGTCGTCGCGGTATGAATCGCTGCCCCCGAACTATGTACCGCTCTCCGCCAAAAAATAGTTGCATCTACATGCTAGTCCGTTATCAACACAGCTGTTGCCGAGCCACACGCGAGTGACCTGTAACAGGGTGGACTTGGTCGTGTTTTGGCCTCAAATATCTAGACTTTATAACACGGCTCAAGCACGCACACAACGGCATGATCACGCCTAACGTACCAAGTACAAACACTGTGCCCGATGACGTTGTGCAAGAAAAACGACCACAGACGACGATTGGACCGAGTTGCACATACACGTCTATACTTTCTGGTATTGTAGGTGCTGCTATTGCGGACCTTGTGGCGTCCACGCTCCCGTGTGCGTGCTGACGTGTCGGGGGTATCTCGGGAGGACTAGACTATGTGAATTGCATGTTAGACGGCGCACGGGGGTGGTGTCAAAAGTGAGTAGAATGGCTGAACATGCGTGCGTGTGTTAGGCGCGAGGAAAGCGAGCATTAATATCATGTTCAAGTTCTCTGTCTCGCGTTCGTTCGTGCGTGCGTGCGTGCGTGCGTGCGTGCGTGCGTGCGTGCGTGCGTGCCTGCCTACGTGCGATATAACATTGTACAGATAGCGCTGTACGGGTTCCATTGTCCATGGAATTAGAGAGAAAATCATTGGTACACCGGACTCTTCGATCAACCCACCAACGAACTTGCAACACGTACGACCATTCCGAGAACCCATGATGCCAGGATATTTGGGTTTCATTTTGGCAAGCTCACCCGAAGTGCTTCGATATTTTAGAAGTAACACAGCAGTTTCGTGTTGGCATATTAGCCAAACGTTGCACCTGCTACGTACGATCGGCAAAACGACGGTGCATGCAGGTGTTTCTCCTTCATCTAATTTTTCAGCTACTACGCCTTTTTGCTTTTGTTGAAATCGGTTTTCTTTGTTGGGCAGTATAGGAGTCGTTCTACGGTAGCCCCCCTGACTTTTCTCTAGCAATATCGCTGGTTTCAAAACTAGCTCCCGGTCGTATCTCCCAAAAAACGGTGGCCCTCGACACCCCGACGTCGTCGATCGTGAGAGCTTTGCACACAATAAACATTTTTTATTTTTCTATCAGTAGTATCCTCCCTTGTGTTCAACAGCCATGAAACCTTCGTTAAACGACATTGCTGCTTCGGGGGGGGGCTCTCGTAGAATCAGTCACGGGGGCATTTTAAGTACTTGCATGTTGGTTGCCACTTGCCGGGTATGCGGCCATGATGTTACTGTTTTTTGTCATCTACAGAGTTGCAAGGACATTTTCCACGGGGTGTACATTGTAGAATCTTTCTGCTGGGCAGTGCTGGTATCCACTTAGTACTGTAGTTCTTCTACATGGAAACGACAAAAAAATGACAAAACTTCAAACCTGATTTCGAGGTTTTCTGCACGGAACGTCAACAAGTATAAAGTACCAAATACATATACACGTAATCCGAAGTTTGCCCACAGTTTTGAAGGCTTGGTGAAAAAAAAGTGATTGTAAAGGATGAAAAAGTGGTTCACCTTTCTGTCTCCGTCGACGCCTCCAGCGGGGCACGCACCCTGGTCAACCGGGGTTGGGCGTTGGGACTCACACGGCGGGCTTCCGCGCCTTCGCGAATCACCTCCGCTGTATTCACCGTCTTCCTTGGCTGGGCGACACTTTTTTGATATATGGGTGAAATAGATCGGTAAATCCCATTGGATAAATCGACTACGGCTTCGCTGATATACCGATATGTTTTCCATGTTTCGGCTCCGCGGACCTACGATATATATATATATATATATGAAAATATGTACTAGTAAAAAACAACAATTCAGCTGTGAGATCGAAGATGTTGTCGAAACTCATCTTTGCAGGCTGTGTGTGATACTCCGATCGCGCGTATTACTGGGTGTATGTCCTCATTAAGGATATAGGTCGGCGACGGTGCCCTTGGAACTACAATGTAGCTATCAAGACCGTACTGTTACTCAACAGTCTGTGTGCGGAAACTATATAACAGGTTTTTGAGAGGGCAAATATCTGACAGTTGTGCAAGGAAACGGATCAGTTTATCAAGTGTAACCTGTAAGTCGTATAACCGGTATTGGAAGGGCGGAGTTTTTTAGGGCGTGGGGGCCTTCGATTAAACAAGAGGGACCGGTGGGCGTGAGATTCCGGGGGGAGGGGGTGGGGGGGGGAGGATCGGGTCAACTCAATGTTTGCGCGGAAAATATTACTCCGTATATAATCTAATAATGGGGACACACAACCCGTAATACGCGCGGTCGGAGTATCACACACAGTTTGCAAAGATGAATTTCGACAAAATCTTCGATCTCACAGCTGGAGTGTATTTTAACTTTTTTGTAATGTCCTTTAACGGGACAAATTTGACTGTGTTAAAAGGAATGCATCAGTTCATCCTGTATATTATATCTTGAACGTCGTACAACCCGTGAGAAGAAGGCGGAGTGTTGAAAGGGGTGGGTTAGGGGGGGGCGGGGGGCGGGGGGAAAATTTGCGACAACATTAGGTCGCATAGATGTACAGGCTTGCTTTTCGCGTGGTGCCAGGTTTATCCGATGGTGAGGGTGGTGGGGAAGGTAGTATGATATAATCAACCGCGACGATGCGACGGATGCGTCTATAAACAGGAACCGGTTTGGGATAAAGTAGAAAAAATCGACAACGCACCCCCACGCGCCGGCCTCTACCGAAACAGGAAATATATATGATACAAAAATATATGCAGAAGAACACTTCATCTGTGAGGTCGAATATTTTGTCGAAACTCACCTTTGCAATCTGTGTGTGATACTCCGATCGCGCGTATTACGGGTTGTGTGTCATCATTAAGGATATAAGTCCGCGACTCACCTTGCAACTAAAGTGTAGCTGTCAGGGTCAACAGGTTGATGTTAGGCAGTCTGTGCGCGGAAGCTAAAAACCCCGTTTCTGAGGGGGACAAAATCTGACAGCTGTGGAAGGAAATGCATCAGTTTATCAGGTGAATCCTGTAAGTGGCATATCCGGTAAGGGAAAGGCGGAGATATCAAGGACTTGAGGGCCCGTTTTTTTTCAAAAGGGAGCACGGGTGGGGGGGGGCGAGGGGGGGAGGGATTGGTCCGGCAGCTTAGTTGGTGCATAAAAATTATAAATCCTTGAAGCGGATATATCGGACGGTTTTGCAAAAAAGGCACCAGTTTATCGTGGGGGGGGCGGGGGTCGCGACGGGGAGGGCAGCTCAAACTGTGCGTAGAAACTACACGTCCGGTAAGGGGATAAATGTGTTTGAACGCCCCACTTGAAATCGAAATCGGCCAGAGTGAAAAACACTTCTACGCAATTGGTATCACGTCATTATCGTTCTAGCCATCCACGACGTAGCTTTCATTCAATTCCCCTCCTCCCCTTTAACGCCTCTTCTTTACCCACACCCCGCACGATCACCTAGACCCAACACCGCGCGTAAAGCAAGCGACTACATATATGATTAATACGCGCGATCGGAGGATCACACACAAGGTTGCGAAGATCAGTGTCGAGCAAATCCTTGATCTCATAGCTGGAGTGTATTTCAATAATATATGTGACCTAAACCTCTCGAAAACCCTTTCCCCCCCCCGCCCCCCCCCCCCCCTTTTTTATTTTTTTCTTGTTTTCTTTTGTTTTTTTCCACGCTCTCTCTTGCTAAACGCCCCACCCAAAATCAAAATCTGCCAGAGTAACACTTCCACAGCCTGGATATCGTCTCATATCGTCCATGCCGCTGATTTAGTTCCCACCTCCCTCCCGCTGCGAACGCCCCCTCCTTCCCCACCACCCGCACCATCGCTTTGACCTAACACCACCCGTATAGGAAACCCCTACATCTATGCGACCTTAAGCCATCCCCCCCTCCCCCCCCTTCCCCCGCCACATCCCTCAACCACAACAAGGATTAATAGTTTCCACGCCAAAATAACCTGCCCCAACCGTCCCGTTCCCGCCCTGCCCCCCTCCCGCCCCGCTTCCGATCAAAATCAGGCCCCCACGTCCTTAAAACCTCCGCTGTTCCCTCACCGGTTTTTCCACTTACAGTATTCACTTGATAAACGGATGCATTTCCTTCCACGGTTGTCAGAATTTGTACCCCTCAGGAACGGGTTTCCAAGTTTCCGCGCACAGACTGACCAACATCACACTGTTGACCCTGATAGCTACACTGTAGTTCTAAGGGGAGTCATCAACCTATATCCTTAATGAGGACACACAACCCGTAATACGCGCGATCGAAGTATCACACTCAGCTTGCAAAAATGAGTTTCGACAAAATCTTCGATCTCACAGCTGGAGTCTATTCTAATAATAAAAAATATATGAAAATACACTCCAGCTGTGAGATCGAATATTTCGTCGAAACTCATCTTTGCAATCTGTGTGTCATACTCCGATCGCGCGTATTACGAGTTGTGTGTCTTCATCAAGGATACAAGTCGGCGACCCCCCTTACAACTACAGTGTAGATATCAGGGTCAACAGGGTGATTTTAGTCAGTCCGTGCGCGGAAACTAAAAAACCCGTTTAGGAGGGGGGAAAAATCTGACAGCCGTGGAGGGAATTGTATCCTTATATCAAGTGAATCCTGTAAGTCGAATAACCGGTTAGGGGGGGGGGGCGGAGTTTCGAAGGACGTGGGGGCCTGGTTTTGATCAAAAGCGAGCGGGGTTGGATGGGGAGGGAGGGGGGGAAAGAGGGGGGGGGGGGGGGGCTGACGGGCGGGAATTTTTGGGCGAGTAAGCTATAAATCCTTTCAAGGGGACAAATCTGACGGGTTCGGGAAAAATAAAAAAATATATAAATATATATACACAAGAAAAACAAAGAAATGCACCAGTTTATCATGGGGGGGCGGGGGGGGGGGGGGGGGGGTTGGGGCAGGGTTGGGGCGTGTGGGGCAGCGCAATCTGTGCGTGGAAACTATACATTGTTTTGAGCGGATAAATGTGACGGTTTTGGCAAGAACGCATCAGTTTATTACGTATATCCTGGGCTAAGTCGTACAATCAGTGAGTAGAGAGAGGGCGGAGTGTTCGAGGAAGTGGGGTTGGGATGGGTTGGGGGGAGTTTGAAAGGTGGGGGGGTGGTGGACGGGGAAGGGGGCGGGGGGGGGGGGAGGGGGGAGGGGTAGGGGGATGGGGGGGAGGGGGGGGGGGAGGGGGGGGGGGGAAGGTTTTTAGGTGAAGGAGTTTTCATATACGTGTGGGTGCTAGGTCTGGGCGATGGTGCGGGTGGTGGGGAAGAAGGGGGCGTTCGGGGCGGGGGGGGCGGGGGAACAGCGGCATAGATGGCTCTCGAAAGATAATGAGGTGATATCCAGTGCTTGAAGTGTTTATTAATGTGGCGGATTTCGATATTGGGTGGGGCGTTTGAACAAGGGAGTGTGAGGAGGGGAGGGGGGGGGGAGAGGGGCGGGGGCAGATTTCAAGAGTTTAGGTCACAAATAATATTCAAATAATATGGTACGTGGTGTGATATAGAGTAGGAAAACAACGCAACTCAGCGATCAACCACGGTATGCTAGAAGGCATGTTTTTGTGAACATCACTAACACAAGCATCAGACCTGGCTTCAACATCTACAGGAAACCACAACATCTTCATCGACACGGAAAAAACATAGCATATAACCTAGTCAGAAAAATAGTTATAGGTAGATGTGTTAAAATTGTGGCAGACCACACCACCTAGCATATTTCGTACGTATCGTCTCCATAATCGCCCCCTACCTTATCTATGCTGAACGAAGTAAGGCAAATACGCGCGACACATCAAGCGTCTCTATAAGGCCACGGGAGACCGCACAGGAACATTTTAGGTAGGAGCTCGTATAGGGGCATTTCGCGGACGTACAAAAATACTTACAAAATATGGTGTGGCATCTCCAAAACAATATCCTTGTTTCGAAATTAATATAAAAAATAAAATAAACTCCTGCTGAGAGATCGAATATTTTGTCGAAACTCATCTTTGCAAGCTGTGTGTGGTACTCCGATCGCGCGTATTACGGGTTGTGTGTCCGCATTAAGAATATAGGTCGGCGACTCCCCTTGCAACTACAGTGTAGCTATCAGGGTCAACAGGGTGAGTTTAGGCAGTCTGTGCGCGGAAATTAAAACACCCGTTTCTGAGGGGGACAAAATCTGACAGCTGTGGAAGGAAATGCATTATACAACAATAATAAGCAAATACCTAATATTATACTTTTTTTGGGGGTGCTTTTAGTCCTTATTTAGACTCCATAGCCATTCTACAACTTGTAATATCATCTCTGATGATCAAGATTAAATACAACCAAAATGCTGGATATTTTCTGTCTGTCGCTTTTAGAGGGCTTAGGTATTACTATGAAAAGTGATGTGTGCAGTTGCCGAGCATATATATGATAGCGGTCACCTGCGATAGCCGAGTTTTCTGTCGTATAGGATATGAGTTGGCATTTTAGTTCAATTTCATGTAACCATTTTCCCGTAGTTTCAAGAATGAAGAAAAAACGGTAACTGCCGAAAGCATGACGTGTGATCCTGGTCGTTAGAAATGATCACGGTTTTGTTCAGTGTGTTAACGGTCTACACTATTGACAGATGGTACAGGGTGTATGGTCGTGGCTGTTGGCCGAGAAAAGTTCACATATGATACATGTATACTTTCGAAGTATATTATAAGAGTATATATATGATTGTACTTATCGATTGAAATATTCAATAATATTTCGATCCATGTACAAAAAAAAATTATGTACCAGGTAGCTTTAAACACGTTGTGTATCAAACCTCCTAGAGAAAAAAAAAACCACAAGGCAGGTGATAAACAGGGGTGTCTCCTTGCTGCAACTGCCACATTCGTCCCCTTTAAGGGTTTGAAGTTTACGCGCACATATTGGAATGCTCGCCCCCGAACCCCCCCCCTCCCCCCCGCCCCGGCCCCTCTTGTTCAAACGCCCCACCTGGAATCAAAATCTACCATAGGAGTAAACACTACCAGCCAGCTGATATCATCTCATTATCCATCTAGCAATCCATGCCGTAGCTCCCACTCATCCCCGCCCTCCGCCCCTCCCACCCCTTTTTGTTCCCGTCCAGTTCGTTCAAATGCCCCATTTACAATCAAAGTCATCCAGAGTAATAAACACTTCTAAGCAATTGGTATCACGGCAAACTCTTTCTAGCCATCTATGACGTAGCTTTCATTCATCCCCCCTCCCCCCCTCCAACGCCCCCTCCTTCCCCACACCCCGCACGATCGCCTAGACCCCGCAGCCCGCGTATAGCAAGCCCATACATATATGAATAATACGCGCGATCGGAGGATCACACGAAATGTTGCGAAGGTCAGTGTCGACCAAATCCTTGATCTCATAGCTGGAGTGTATATAAATGTTATAATATGTTACCTAAACCCCTTCAAAAGCCTTCCCCCCCCCACACTTTTGTTTTTCATCCTCCTCGCATTCCCTTGCTTAAACGCCACACCTAATATCGAAATCCGCCAGAGTAATAAACACTTACACGCCCTGGATATCGCCTCGTTATCGTTTCAGAGCCGTCCACGCCGCTACTGCAATTCCCCACCCATCCCCGCCCCCAACGCCCCTCCTTCCTCACCACCCGCACCATCGCCTAGACCTAGCACCACGCGAATAGCAAACCCCTACATCTATGCGACCTGAAGCCTTCCCTCCCGCCCCCCGCACCCCCCCCGGCACATTTCCCCCTCTCTCCCTCACAAGAAGTATTTATAGTTTCCACGCACAATTGACCTCCTCCACCCGTTCCCTTCCCCCCCTTCCCCCCTCCCGCCCCTCTTTTGATCAAAATCAGGCCCCCACGTCAATAAAAACTCCGCCCTCCCCCTCACCGGGTATTCGACTTACAGCATTCACTTTATACAGTGATGCATTTCCTTCCACAGCTGTCAGATTTTGTCCCGCTTAGAAACGGGTTTTATAGTTCCCGCGCACAGACTGCCTGACACACACCCTGTT